>CM039674.1:462229202-463429202 GCA_022496015.1 Hordeum marinum
CAAGTATATGTTCCTATGACCATGAGATCATGCAACTCACTAACACCGGAGGAGTACCTTGTGGGTAGCAAACGTTGCAACATAACTAGGTGACTATAAAGGTGCTCTACAGGTATCTGAGGGTGTCTGTTGGGTTGGCATGGATCAAGACTGGGATTTGTTACTCCGTGTGACGGAGAGGTATCTCAGGGCCCACTTAGTAATACAACATCACAATAAGCCTTGCAAGCAATGTGACTAAGTCTTAGTCACGGGTCTTGTATTACGAAACGAGTAAAGAGACTAGCCGGTGATTAGATTGAACTAGGTATGGAGATACCGACGATCGAATCTCGGGCAAGTAACATACCGAAGAACAAAGGGAACATCATACGGGATTAACTGAATCCTTGACATAGAGGTTCGACCGACAAAGATCTTTGTAGAATATTTAGGAACCAATATGGGCATCCAGGTCCCGCTATTGGTTATTGACCGTAGAGGAGTCTCGGTCATGTCTACATAGTTCTCGAACCCGCAGGGTTTGCACACTTAAGGTTCGGTGATGTTTTTGTAGTATAGAGTTATGTATGGTGGTGACTGAAGGTTGTTCGGAGTCCCGGATGATATACCGGACGTCACAACGAGCTTTGGAATGGTCCGGAGGTAAAGATTGATATATAGGAAGCCCTATTTTGGTCGCCGGAAATGTTTCAGGCTCATCGGTAGTGTACCGGGAGTGACGGTTGTGTACCGGGAGACCATCGGGATGGGTATTTCGCCCCAAGAGGCTACATGGGCTGTGGGAGAGTGAATATCAGCCCTTAGTGGTCTGGTGGAAGTCCCACACAAGACCCATGCGACTGGGAAGAAAAGCCCAAAGAGAAAAAGGTGGGAAAAGGCAAAAAAGGCAAAAATAAGGAGGAGTCCTAGTCCTACCAGGATGGGAGGAGGAATCCTCCAATCCTCCTTGGTTCGGCCGACCCAAGGGCTGGATCATTGGGAGCCAAGCCTCCTTCTCTCTTCCTCCTATATATACTAGAGGTTTTAGGGTTTTGGGAACTAGATTTTCAGCCACGTGCTACCCGTTCCTCCAGTGCATAGTTTCTCCTCTAGATCGGATTTCTGCAGTACTTAGGCGAAGCCCTGCCGGAATAGCTCCACCACCATCGCCGGAGCGCCGTCATGCTGTCGGAGAACTCTTCTACCTCTCCATTCCTTCTTGCTAGATCAATAAGGCGGAGATCGTCATCAAGCTGTACGTGTGCTAAACGCGGAGGTGCCGTCCGTTCGGCGCTAGATCGGAAGGACTGTGATCAAGATCGCGAGACGGATCGTGATGAGATCACGGGACAGACCGTGATGAGTTCACGGGACGGATCTTGATGAGATCGCGCGACGGATCGTGATGAGTTCGCGGGACGGATCATGATTGGATCACGTGACGGATCATGATGAGATTGTGACCAACTTGGGGGACATGCTCCCCCCCTTGGCCATCGCCCCCCTCTATAGATGGATCTAGGGGGCCAGCCCCCTCTCCCCCTAGGCTATACATAGTGGGGGGTTTGGAGGTCAGCCGCCCACTTCCCCTGGCGCAACCCTCCCCTCCTACACCTCCCCCTCCTCCCCCGTAGTGCTTAGCGAAGCTCTGTCGGAGAACCACAAGCTTCATCGCCACCATGCCGTCGTGCTGCCGAAGCTCTCCCTCAAATTCTCCTCGACCCTTTCTGGATCAAGAAGGAGCAGACATCCCCGGGCTGTACGTGTGTTGAACGCAGAGGCGTCGTCCGTTCGGCGCTTGGATCGTATCTTTCGCGATTTATATCGCTGCGAGTATGACTCCATCAATCGCGTTCTTTGCAACGCTTCCGCTTAGCAATCTTCAAGGGTATGAAGATGCACTCCCTCTCTCTCATTTATAGCATCTCCTATATTGATCTTGGTGATACGTAGGAAATTTTGAAACTCCTGAGGCACGTCCCCTTCTTAGCTATGAAGCAACTAATGCAGCTTCACGGGATGGCGGAGCCGGCCTTGCAGGACCTCTGCATCTATCTATGGCCTACGGAGCCGTAGATAACCCACAAATGTAGGGGATCAGTTGTAGCCTCTTTTGATAAGTAAAAGTGTCAAACCCAACGAGGAGCTAAAGGTAGAACAAATATTCCCTCACGTTCGATCGACCACCGATACGACTCTGCGCACGCTTAACGTTCGCTTTACCTAGAACGAGTATGAAACTAGAAGTACTTTGTAGGTGTAACGGGATAGGTTTGCAAGATAATAAAGAATACGTAAATAAAATCCCTAGGCAATCGATAACTAGACCGATAATCATTATTGCAATTTTATATGAGGGAGAGGCATAAGATAACATAGTTTATCTACTTGGATCATATGCACTTATGATTGGAACTGTAGCAAGAATCCGCAACTACTAAATATCATTAAGGTAAAACCCAACCATAGCATTATAAGGTATCAAGTCCTCTTTACTCCCATATGCAGCAACCCGCCTACTCGGGTTTATGCTTCTGTCACTCAAGCAACCCACCATAGGCAAATCATGAACACATTGCAACACCCTACAGCGAGGATCCCTCACGCTTGCACGACACGGAGAGCATTATAGGAAAACACAATAATAAAACATGTAACTCAAACCAATCATGATCATCAATCAACCCATAGGACAAAACGGATCTACTCAAACATCATAGGATAGCCATACATCATTGGAAAATAATATATAGTGTTGAGAACCATGTTTAAGTAGAGATTACAGCGAGGATAAGGGGTGTTACACCGCTGCATAGAGGGGTACAGAGTTGGTGATCAAGGCAGCAAAGTTTTTGGTATCGATCGTCGTCACGATGATGGCCCCGGCGGCGTTCCGGCCCCACCGGGAGAGAGGGGGAGAGATCCCCCTTCCTTCTTCTTCTTCCTTGGCCTACCCCTAGATGAAGAAGGGTTTCCCCTCTGTTCCTTGGCCTCCATGACGGCGGAGGGGAGGGAGCCCCTCTGAGATTGGATCTTTCTCTCTCTCTCTGTTTCCTTATGTTTATGTGTTCCCAGATTCTGGCCTTTCACCGTTTCTTAAATATCTGGAGATCTATAACTCTGATCGGGCTGAAATTTTGAGGGGTTTTTTATTATAAAAATATCTTCCTTGCAGAAAAAGGAGAGCTCCAACTAACCTAAGGTTTGGCCACAAGGGCCCAGGGCGCGGCCAGGGGGTAGGCCGCGCCCCTTGCTTATGGGTGTAGGATCGAAAGTAGGTCTAGAGGGGGTGATTAGACTACTTGACCAAATAAAAGTTTTGCCTTTTTCCCAATTTTAATTCTTGGCAAGTTTTAGCATTCATAGCATATCAAGTAACACCCTACACATGCATGCCTAATAGTGTAGCAGCGGAAAATAAACACATTGCACATGTAAGTAAAGAGAGGGTTAGGAAAGCAAACACAAGTGATGCCACGTTGATTTTTTTCGTGGTTCCGATAGGTGGTGCTATCGTACGTCCACGTTCATGGAGTCTTCAACCCATGAAGGGTAATGGTCGCAAGAGTCCATGGAGGGCTCTACCCACGAAGGGTTCCATGAAGAAGCAACCTTGACTATTACATGTGGCTTCCGTCCACGAAGGAATAGCCTCACTATGGGTAGATCTTCACGAAGTAGGCAATCTCCTTGCCCTTAAAAACTTCTTGGTTCACTACACAACACGAAGAAGGAGGCTCCCAAGCGACACCTAACCAATCTTGGAGGCATCACCCTCCAAAAGCTAATAGGCTCGGTAATGATGATGAACTCCTTGCTCTTGTGCTTCAAGCTGATAGACTCCGCAACACACAATCACTCTCTCTTAGATTTGGCTTGGTAGAAGAGATGGGATTGGTGGAAAGCAACTTGGGGAGGATAGAAATCAAGGTCCATATGATTTGAGTGGAAAATCATGACCTCAACACAAGGGTAGGTGGTTCTCTCTCAGAAAACTGAGTAGGATAGGTATGGAATAGTTCTGAGTGCTTCTCTTTAGACTAAGTAGTGGTGGAGGGTTATATATAGGCATCTCCAAAAATCCAACCATTACACACAAAATGACCAACTTGGCGACACCGATATGTAAATCTCGGTGGTACCGAAGTAACCAAAAGTGGCAACATTGGAATCTCGGAGGGACCGATATATGAATCTCGGTTGTACTGACAAGGTGGCCAACGGTCAGATTTGCCAAACTCGGTGACGCCGATTCACCATTTTCGGTCAGACCAAAAATGTGAACTTGTGTAACAGAAACTTGGCAACCCAACTCGATGGCACCAAAAGAAGTGTCGGCTGGATCGAAGTGTTAGGGTTTGGCTGAGTCTGTCTAGGGTTTGGACTCGGTGGCACCGGGATAGGAATATTGGTTGCACCGATTTTGCATATTTGGCTTTGGACAGACTTTGGTGTGAGAGTTTGTGGATGTTTTGGTGACTATCACTTGTGCACGTTTGAGCATATTGTTCATCATCAAAACTTTACCCTCTTTTAATAGTATTGTCTTTCCTATGGACTCAAAGTGATTTCTCACAAATGTAAAATGTAGAGTCCTCTTGCTTGAAGTTTGACCAACCTATTTGCTTGCATCTTGGGGTAATTCCACAATATCCACAATCCTTTGTCCATCCCTATCATTGAACTTTTCCTGAAATATATTTGGTGGAAACATTAGTTCAATGACTTATATGTTGTTATCAATTACCACAACCACCAAGGGAGCAAATGTGCTTTCAATCTCCCCCTTTTTGGTAATTGATGACAACATATAGATCAAAGCTTCGACAGAGATATAATCAATGAATATAGTCGTTGCTTTGAGAAGTATGTGAAAACCAAGAGCTCCCCCTAAATTTGTGCATTATTTTAAATTTGTGTTTGAATGCAAATGCACAATCGATTAGGTACATGGGTCACTTCTTACATGTCACATACCACTTGGTGGTGTGCGAGAGTAATTGGAATGAACATCATAGCACAACACAATCAACCAAAGATGAATGATCATCACATAAGCATTAAGTTGAGAAATAGTAGCATCACACATTAAAGCGTATGATCAAACATCATCAAGCGTGTATCACAAGCGACCAAAAGCCATTGTTTTTGAAAAAGCGATAAACACCAAAACACTCTCTCACTCGAAGCCTAAAGATCTATATACACTTCTCCCCCTTTGGCAACAAGTTACCAAAAAGTTCAAAGGCATATATCTAAGTGTTCTTGGGCTGATATCCTCTGGTTGTTGATGAAGGAGTTGAGAGAACAGCGTCGGCGAAGATCTCTGTAGATGTCGTGGATGGAGCTAGAGTGGACACTGGAGGAACTAGAGCTGATGGAGCAGGAGTTGTGGTGAGAGTAGTAGGAGCTGATGAAGAGGGCCTCAAGTCTGGTGCAGGCACTGTGGTTGATCTATCCTGAGTAGTGGACTAAGTGCTTAGCCTGAGAGGTGATCCATCCTCATCACCATCATCATCATCTAAAGAAGTAGAAGAGACCCGAGGGATGTGCACTGAGTCAACTTCCTTCTGAAGCTCTATATCTGTCTTTGTCACCTTGTCCACCTTATAATTTAGAGTCTTGATCCTTGTCTCAAAGATCCTCATGAGACTTTTCTAGTTGTCCAGAATCCCCTTGATATCCTTTTGCATGCCCTGAACTGCTGAGACCAAAAGATCCATTTGCTCGTTTCTGGATCTGGGGGGCTTGAGCACTAGCGGCTCGAACTGCTTCTGCCTCTGCTTGTGTTGTAGCAGATGTGGGATGATCTGGGTCCATCCCCACAACATTATCCTCAAGATCTGGCTGTAGGGGCAGATGTGGACGATCTAGAGAAAATATGTGCTTCTCCAACTGAGAGTTGATAAGCATCTGGATGTAGGGTGCATAGCAGCAAGAGCGCTTTTGATCAGCAGCAACCCTCTTGATTGTCTCAACAATCAAATCCATGACTCTAATCCTGGTATGTCTGTCAGGGTGGATCAACATGTTCATGGAGTAGCCTCGGATCATCTTGTCATCTCCTGACTTGGGCATCAAGGTATGCCTCAGAATAGTGTTCATGGTACGGAGGCCTACTTGCAGATAGTAGATGGATCCTAGCTTGTGAGATTGCACTTTGTCTGCGGGGATGGGAGTATACATATCCTTCATGGCATTGTGACTCGCCTTGGATTATGAGTATACATCTAGATCACCATCCTGAACATGTGGAACTCCTAGAAGTGCAGCCCACTCCTCAACAGTAGATTCATACCTTGCTCCTTCAGTCATCCATACAATTCTACCATCTCTATAGAAAAGTGAAGTGGAGTAGAATTGTATGATCATTTGATCATTCCATGCAGTAAGCTCTCTGCCAATGAACTCATCCAAAACAATGCAGTGGAAATTATCTTAGACACTTGGAAAGTAGTCCTCATTCTTCTTAATGAATTTCCAATCAACATATCTCATATCGCTAACATCTGGGCTCTTGTCAAGCAACATTCTCTCATAAAAGTCATGTTGCTCTCTGGTGAAGAATTTGTAGTCAACAACAATTATCTTCCTCTGGGTATAAGGATCTATAGCTCTACAAGCTCTCAATCCCGAGTCTTTCCTCTTATTCATGTCTTCATCAACTAAGTGGCTGACATCATGTACTGGAAGATGTGGTCTGAGCGTCATCAATGTAGTCAAGTCATCATCATCTTCAAGTCTGGAGGCAGTTCCCTTGTTCTTTTCAGAAGCTGAAATGTCTTTGGTAGTCCTCTTAGACTTCTGTCCAGCAGCTTTCTCGGATGTAGTGCTCTTGGATGTGCCAGACTTTGGCATAGCATAAGCCAAAAGTTTCTTTGTCTTGTTCTTAGGAGGGGACTTCTCAACATGTTCGTCCTCCCCTTCCTCAGCAGTAGCACCAGCGGCCTCCTTTGGATCTTCATACATGGAGGTAGGTTTTGGAAATATGCCCTAAAGGCAATAAATAAAGTGTTTATTATTATATTTCCTTGTTCATGATAATCGTTTATTATCCATGCTATAATTGTATTGAATGGAAACACATTGCATGTGTGGGTAAATAGACAACACAATGTCCCTAGTATGCCTCTAGTGAACTAGCTCGTTGATCAAAGGATGGTTAAGGTTTCCTAGCCATGGACATGAGATGTCATTTGATAACGGGATCACATCATTGGGAGAATGATGTGATGGACAACATCCAAACTACAAACGTAGCATATGATCGTGTCAGTTTATTGCTACTGTTTTCTGCATGTCAATGTATATGTTCCTATGACCATGAAATCATGCAACTCACGGATATCGGAGGAGTGCCTTGTGTGTATCAAACGTCACAATGTAACTGGGTGACTATAAAGGTGCTCTACAGGTATCTCCGATGGTGTCTGTTGAGTTGGCATGGATCGAGACTGGGATTTGTTACTCCGTGTAATGGAGAGGTATCTCGGGGCCCACTCGGTAATGCAACATCACAATAAGCCTTGCAAGCAATGTGACTAATTGTTAGTTGCGGGATCTTGTATTACGGAACGAGTAAAGAGACTTGCCGGTAACGAGGTTGAACTAGGTATGGAGATACCGACGATCGAATCTCGGGCAAGTAACATACCGAAGAACAAAGGGAACGTTATACGGGATTAACTGAATCCTTTACATAGAGGTTCGACCGATAAAGATCTTCGTAGAATATGTAGGAACCAATGTGGACGTCCAGGTCCCGCCATTGGTTATTGACCGTAGAGGTGTCTCGTTCATGTCTAAATAGTTCTCGAACCCGCAGGGTCTGCACACTTAAGGTTCGGTGACGTTTCGGTAGTGTAGAGTTATGTATGGTGGTGAAAAAAGTTTGTTCAGAGTCCCGGATGAGATCCCGGACGTCACGAGGAGCTCCGGAATGGTCCGGAGGTAAAGATTCATATATAGGTAGTCCCAGTTTGGTTTCCGAAAAAGTTTCGGGCTCATTAGTAGTGTACCGGGAGTGCCGGTAGTGTACCGGGAGACCTCCGGGAGGGGTAGTTCAACCCCAAGAGGTCCATGGGCTGTGGGAGAGTATTAACCAGCCCTTAGTGGGCTGGGAAAACAGCCACAAAGGCCCATGGCGCAGGAGAGAAAGTCCTAAAGCAAAAACTGGAAAATCAGCCAATAGGAGGCAATCCTACTCCAACTAGGATTGGAGGTGAAGTAGGATTGCTTCCCACCTCCTATTTCGGCCGACCCAAAGGCCTTGGCTGCCTCTCCTCTCCTCTCCTCCTATATATACTAGTGGATTGGGTGGTTTTGGGACAGAATTTCCGGCCACGTGCTACCCGTTCCACCGGTGCATAGTTTCTCCTCTAGATCATAGTTCTGCGGTGCTTAGGCGAAGCCCTGCCAGAATTGCTCCACCACCATCACCGGAGCGTCGTCACGCTGCCGGTGAACTCTCTCTCCTCTCCACCCTCTCTTTCTGGATCAAGACGGTGGAGATCGTCATCAAGCTGCACGTGTGCTGAACGCGGAGGTGTCGTCCGTTCGGTACTAGATCGGAAGGATCGTGATCAAGCCCACGGGACGTTCGTGATCGGATCGCGGGACGGATCGTGACAAGATCGCGGGACGGTTTGTGATTAGATCGCAGGATGCTCGGCGATTTGGATCGCGAAGAAGTTCGACTACACCAACCGCGTTTCTTAACGCTTCCCGCTTAGCGATCTACAAGGGTATGTAGATCCACTCTCCCTCTCGTAGATGCTCATCACCATGGATAGGTTTGCGTGTGCGTAGGAAATTTTTTGTGTCCCATGCGACATTCCCCAATAGTGGCATCATGAGCTAGGTTGATGGTTCGATGAGATATCGAGTAGAACACAAAAGGTTTGTGGGCATTGATGCTTAGATTGCTTCCTCCCTTGGTCGGATTTTGTTTCAGCGGGATTGTGAGATGAAGCGGCCCAGACCAACATTACTCGTAGGCTTACGAGAGACCGGTTCCCTCGACGCAACTTGTTGCTTAGATGGCTTGCGGGTGACAGTTTCTCTTACTTTAGTTGGATCGGATCCGACAAAGGCGGTCCTTGAGAAGGTTGAAAAGCAAACTACGTATCACCGTTGTGGCTTTGCGTAGGTGAGAATCGTTCTTGCTAGATACCCGTAGCAGCCACGTAAAACTTGCAACAACAACTAGATGACGTCTAACTTGTTTTTGCAGGGTATGTTGTGATATGATATGGCCAATTACATGATGAGATATATGCGATGTATGAGATGATCATGTGATGTATAGAATTTCACGACTTGCATGTCGATGAGTACGGCAACCGGCAGGAGCCATAGGGTTGTCTTTAATTATTGTATGACCTGCGTGTCAATCATTAAGCGCTATGTAATGCTTTACTTTATCGCTACGGTAGCAATAGTAGTAGAAGCTTGCAGGGCGTGACAACCCCGATGGCGACACGTTGATGGAGATCAAGATGATGGAAGTCATGGTGTCGTGCCGGTGACGATGGAGATCATGCCGATGTTTTGAAGATGGAGATCTTAAACACAAGTTCATGGCCATATCATGTCACTTATGAATTGCATGAGATGTTAATCCTTTTATGCACCTTGTTTTGCTTAGTACGACGGTAGCATTATAAGGTGATCCCTCACTTAAATTTCAAGATAAATTGTGTTCTCCCTGAGTGTGCACCGTTGCGACAGTTCGTCGTGTCGAGACACCACGTGATGATCGGGTGTGATAGATTCTACATTCACATACAACGGGTGCAAGCCAGATTTGCACGCGCAGAACACTCGGGTTAAACTTGACGAGCCTAGCATGTACAGACATGGCCTCGGAACACAAGAGACCAAAAGGTCAAACATGAGTCATATAGTAGATATGATCAACATAATGATGTTCACCATTGAAGCCACCTTAACTCACGTGATGATCGGACTCGAGTTGGTGAATTTGGATCATGTGACACTCAGATGACCTGAGGGATGTCAATTTGAGTGGGAGATTTATTAATTTGATTAACTAAACTCATTATCTTGAACAATAGTCTAAGTAACATTTGCATATTTATGTTGTAGATCAATGGCTCGCGTAGTAGCACCCCTGAATTTTAATGCGTTCCTAGAGAAAGCTAAGTTGAAAGATGATGGAAGTAACTTTGTTGACTAGGCCCGTAGTCTGAGGATTATCCTCACGACTTCCCAGAAATCATATGTCCCTGATGCACGGCTTGGTGACGAACCAGAAGACATGTCATCCGAAGATGTTAAGAACGCTTGGGAGACACGTTCTGGAGATTACTCAATAGTTCAGTGTGCAATATTGTATGGCTTAGAACTGGGACTTCAAAGACGTTTTGAACGTCATGGAGCATATGAGATGTTCCAAGAGTTGAAGTTTATCTTTCATAAGAATGCCCGAATCGAGAGGTATGAGACCTCCGATAAGTTCTATGCTTGCAAGATGGAGGAGAACGGGTCTATCAGTGAACATATACTCAGAATGTCTGGGTATTCGACTCGTCTAGCGGAGTTGGGAATTGCCCTTCCGCCAGAGGCGATCACTAACAGAGTTCTTCAATCACTGCCACCTAGTTACAAGAGCTTTGTGATGAACTATAACATGCACGGGATGAACAAGTCAGTCGCCGAGTTGTTTGCGATGCTAAAAGTCACTGAGTCTGAAATCCAGAAAGAACATCAAGTGTTGATAGTCAATAAAACCACTAGTTTCAAGAAGAATGTCAAGCGCAAGGGCAAGAAGGGTAAAACCAAGAAGGATGGCAAAGCAGTTGCTACTCCTGTAAAGAAGCCCAAGCATGGACCCAAGCCAGAAACTGAGTGCTTTCATTGCAAGGGAACTGCTCACTAGAAGAGGAACTACCCCAAGTACCTGGCTGACAAGAAGGCGGCCAATGAAAAACAAGGTATATATGATATACATGTTATTGATGTGTACCTTAATAGCTCTCATTGTAGTGCCTGGGTATTTGATACCGGTTCGGTTGCTCACATTTGCAACTCAAAACAGGAACTACGAAATAGACGAAGGCTGGCAAAGGATGAAGTGACGATGCGCATGGGAAATGGTTCCAAGGTTGATGTGATCGCCGTCGGCACGCTCTCTCTTCGATTACCATCGGGATTAGTGATGAACCTGAATAATTGTTATTTAGTGCCTGCGTTAAGCATGAACATTATATCTGGATCTTGTTTATTGCGAGATGGTTACTCATTTAAATCAGAGAATAAAGGTTGTACTATTTATATGAGTAATATCTTTTATGGTCATGCACCCAATGTGAGGGGTTTATTCATATTGAATCTTGATAGTGATGATACACATGTTCATAACATTGATGCCAAAAGATGTAGAGTTGATAATGATAGTACCACTTTCTTGTGGCACTGCCGTTTAGGTCATATTGGTGTAAAACGCATGAGGAAGCTCCATGCTGATGGACTTTTGGAGCCACTTGATTTTGAATCACTTGACACATGTGAACCATGCCTCATGGGCAAGATGACTAAAACTCCGTTCTCTGGAACAATGGAACGGGCAAGTGACTTATTGGAAATCATACATACTGATGTGTGCGGTCCAATGAATGTTACAGCGTGTGGTGGGTATCGTTATTTTCTCACCTTCACAGATGACTTAAGTAGATATGGGTATATTTACTTAATGGAACACAAGTCTGAAACGTTTTAAAAGTTCAAGCAATTTCAGAGTGAATTTGAAAATGATCGTAACAAGAAGATTAAATTCCTGCGATCTGATCGAGGAGGTGAATATCTGAGTTATGAGTTTGGCAGTCACTTAAGACAATGTGGAATTGTTTCGCAGTTGACACGGCCCGGAACACCACAGCGTAATGGTGTGTCCGAACGTCATAATCGAACCTTATTAGATATGGTGCGTTCTATGATGTCTCTTGCTGATTTGCCACTATCGCTTTGGGGTTATGCATTAGAGATAGCTGCATTCACTTTAAATAGGGCACCATCGAAATCCGTTGAGACGACGCCATATGAAGTATGGTTTGGCAAGAGGCCAAAGTTGTCGTTTCTTAAAGTTTGGGGATGTGATGCTTATGTCAAAAAGCTTCGGCCTGAAAAGCTGGAACCCACAGCGGAGAAATGCTTCTTCATAGGATACCTGAAAGAGATAGTCGGGTATACCTTCTATCTCAGATCCGAAGGCAAAGTGTTTGTCGCTAAGAATGGAAAATTTCTTGAGAAAGAGTTTCTCTCAAAATAATTGAGTGGGAGGAAAATAGAGCTTGATGAGGTTATTGAACCTTTACTTCAAACAAAAAATAGCACATCACAGAAAGATGTTTCTATGGAACCTACGACGGTTGAAGAGGAAGTTAATGATGATGATCATGAAGCTTCGGATCAAGCTGCTATTGAACCTTGTAGGTCGACAAGGGTGCGTACTACTCCTAAGTGGTAAGGCAAGCCTGTCTTGGAGGTCATGTTGTTGGACAACAATGAACCTATGAGCTATGGAGGAGCGGTGATGGGCCCAGATTCCGAGAAATGGTTAGAGGCCATGAAATCTGAGATGGGATCCATGTATGAAAACAAAGTATGGACTTTGGAAGTATTACCTGAAAGGCGAAAGGCCATCCAGAACAAATGGATCTTTAAGAAGAAGACAGACGCGGACGGTAATGTCACCATCTATAAAGCTCGACTTGTGGCAAAGGGGTTTTCACAAGTTCAAGGAGTTGACCACGATGAGACCTTCTCACCCGTAGCGATGCTTAAGTCTGTCAGAATCATGTTGGCAATGGCTGCTTATTTCGACTATGAAATTTGGCAGATGGATGTCAAAACAGCGTTCCTCAATGGTTTCCTTGAGGAAGAGTTGTATATGATGCAACCAGAAGGTTTTGTTGATCCAGAGAATGCTGACAAAGTTTGCAAACTCCAGCGATCCATTTATGGGCTGGTGCAAGCATCTCGGAGTTGGAATAAGCGCTTTGATGAGGTGATCAAAGCGTTTGAGTTTATACAAGTTTATGGAGAAGCTAGTATTTACAAGAAAGTGAGTGGGAGCTCTATAGTGTTTCTAATATTATATGTGGGTCACATATTGTTGATTGGAAACAATATAGAAATGCTGGAAAGCGTGAAGGAATATTTGAACAAGAGTTTTTCAATGAAGGACCTAGGAGAAGCTGCTTTCATATTAGGCATTAAGATCTATAGAGATAGATCGAGACGCTTAATAGCACTTTCACAGAGCACATACCTTGATAAAGTTTTGAAGAAGTTCAAAATGGATCAGTCCAAGAAGGAGTTCTTCCCTGTGTTACAAGGTGTGAAGTTGAGTAAGACTCAATGCCCGGTGACTGTAGAAGATAGAGAAAAGATGAGTGTCATCCCCTATGCTTCAGCCATAGGCTCTATCATGTATGCAATGTTGTGCACAAGACCCGATGTCAGCTTTGCCATAAGTATGGTCGTAAGGTTTCAAAGTGATCCTAGAATGGAGCACCGGGCAGCGGTCAAGAATATCCTTAAGTACCTGAAAAGGACTAAGGAAATGTTTCTCGTTTCTGGAGGTGATGAAGAGCTCGTTGTAAAGGGTTACGTCGATGCAAGCCTTGACACTGATCCAGATGACTCTAAGTCACAAACCGGATACGTATTTATTCTCAACGGGGGAGCGGTAAGTTGGTGTAGTTCCAAGCAAAGCGTGGTAGCCGATTCTACGTGCGAAGCGGAGTACATCGCAGCCTCGGAGGCAGCGAAGGAAGGTGTCTGGATGAAGCAGTTCATGACAGATCTCGGAGTAGTGCCCAGTGCACTGAATCCAATGAACCTGTTGTGTGACAACACTAGTGCCATTGCTCTGGCCAAGGAACTAAGGTTTCACAAGAGGACCAGACACATAAAGCGACGCTTCAACTCCATCCGCGATTAAATCGAGGAAAAGGACATAAATATTTGCAAAGTGCACATGGATCTGAATGTTGCAGACCCATTGACTAAACCTCTTCCAAGGGTTAAACATGATCAACACCAAAAACTGCATGAGTGTTCGATTCATTATAATGTAAATCACATAGTGATGTGAACTAGATTATTGACTCTAGTGCAAGTGGGAGACTGTTGGAAATATGCCCTAGATGCAATAAATAAAGTGTTTATTATTATATTTCCTTGTTCATGATAATCGTTTATTATTCTTGCTTTAAATTTATTGATTGGAAACACATATCATGTGTGGGTAAATAGACAACACTTTGTCCCTAGTATGCCTCTAGTGAACTAGCTCGTTGGTCAAAGATGGTCAAGGTTTCCTAGCCATTGACATGTGATGTCATTTGATAACGGGATCACATCATTAGGAGAATGATATGATGGACAAGACCCGAACTACAAACGTAGCATATGATCATGTCAGTTTATTGCTACTGTTTTCTGAATGTCAAGTATATGTTTCTATGACCATGAGATCATACAACTCACGGACACCGGAAGAGTGCCTTGTGTGTATCAAACATTGCAACATAACTTGGTGACTATAAAGGTTCTCTATAGGTATCTCCGAGGGTGTCTATTGGGTTGGCATGGATCAAGACTGGGATTTGTTACTCCGTGTGATGGAGAGGTATCTCAGGGCCCACTCGGTAGTACAACATCACAATAGGACTTGAAAGAAATGTGACTAAGTGTTAGTCATGGGATCTTGTATTAAGGAACGAGTAAAGAGACTTGCCGGTAACGAGGTTGAACTAGGTATGGAGATACCGACGATCGAATCTCGGGCAAGTAACATACAGAAGAACAAAGGGAACATCATACGGGATTAACTGAATCCTTGACATAGAGGTTTGACCGATAAAGATCTTCGTAGAATGTGTAGGAACCAATATGGGCATCCAGGTCCTGCTATTGGTTATTGACCGTAGAGGTGTCTCGGTTATGTCTACATAGTTCTTGAACCCGCAGGGTCTACACACTTAAGGTTTGGTGACGTTTTGGTAGTATAGAGTTATGCATGGTGGTGATCGAAGGTTGTTTGGAGTCCCAGATGAGATCCTGGACATCACGAGGAGCTGAGGAATGGTCCGAAGGTCAATATTGATATATAGGAAGTCCTATTTTGGTCACCGGAAAAGTTTTGGGCCCATCGGTAGTGTACCGGGAGTGCCGGTAGTGTACCGGGAGACCATCGGGAGGGGTATTTCGACCCAAGAGGCTACATGGGCGGTGGGTGAGTGAATACCAGCCCTTAGTGGGCTGGTGTAATTGTCACACAAGGCCCATGCGGCTGGTAAGAAAAGCCCAAAGAGAAAAAGGTGGAAAAAGGCAAAAAGGCCAAAATAAGGAGGAGTCCTAGTCCTACTAGGATTGGAGGAGGAATCCTCCTCTCCTCTTGGTTCGGCCGACGCCTAGATGGCTTGGCCCTTGGGCCAAGCCTCCTCCTCTCTTCCTCTTATATATACTAGAGGTTTTAGGGTTTTTGCACTTGATTTTCAGCCACGTGCTACCCGTTCCTCTAGTGCATAGTATCTCCTCTAGATCGGTTTTCTGCGGTGCTTAGGCGAAGCCCTGCCGAAATTGCTCCACTACCATCGCCGCGGCACCGTCACGCTGCTAGAGAACTCGTCTACCTCTCTGCTCCCACTTGCTGGATCAAGAGGGTGGAGATCGTCATCAAGCTGTACGTGTGTTGAACGCGGAGGTGCCGTCCGTTCAGTGCTTGATCGGGACGGATCGTGATTGGATCGCGGGACGGTCAGCGATTTGGATCGCGAAGACGTTCGACTACACCAACCGCATTTCTTAACGCTTCCCGCTTAGCGATCTACAAGGGTATGTAGATCCACTCTCCCTCTCGTAGATGCTCATCACCATGGATAGGTCTTGCGTGAGCGTAGGAAAATTTCGTTTCCCATGCGACGTTCCCCAACACTTTGTTCATAATGATCATCTCTACTCCTTCTCTCTCTTCGAGGTGATTCATCTCTTGAGCTTCGTCTTCTTGGTGACTCTTCTCTTCGTTTGTAGAGAGTTTTTCACTCATTGGAGTAATGTTCGGGCTTCCCACGATTGTAGCAGTTTCGGTCACGGCTTGACGAACGCTTTTCTTCATGTCTTGAGTTGGAGCTACGATCTTTGCTTCTCTTCTTGTAGAACTTGTTGAATTTCTTTACCATAAGGATTATATCTTCATTTGTGACAAGGTTGTTGCTTGATGTAGCGGGAGCATCACTTGTGGCTTTGTAAGCACCGCTAGACTTGAGGTGAAGCTCTTCCTTGTCTTTGAGTGTTATCTCATGAGCAACAATTCTACCAAGCACTTCCGTTGGTTTGAGATCTTTGTAGT
Source organism: Hordeum marinum (assembly GCA_022496015.1). Taxonomy (NCBI): domain Eukaryota; kingdom Viridiplantae; phylum Streptophyta; class Magnoliopsida; order Poales; family Poaceae; genus Hordeum; species Hordeum marinum. The sequence continues at coordinate 462,245,563 of CM039674.1, forward strand.
TGGGCATCATTTGGATCGATGTGCATATTGTGTCATATCTCTCATCCGAACCTCTAAGTATCTTCTTGATGATAAACTTGTTAGTCATTTCTTCGCTTCCCAAGCCGGCAATCTCATTGGTGATGAGAGCTAGCCTAGAGTACATTTCTGCGACTCCTTCACCATCCTTCATCTTGAACTTGTCAACTTGACCTTGAAGAACATCTAACTTGGATTCTCTCACGGACTCAGTTCCTTCATGCATATCAACCAAAGTATCCCAATCTCCTTTGCATGTTCAAGACGGTTGATTGTGTTGAATTCTTCGGGGCATAGACAGTTGAAGATAATGTCACCTGCTTGAGCATTGAGTTGCAACATCTTCAATTCTTCCGCGTTCGCTTCATGATTCAGTTCTCTTCCATCACCAAAGAATTCACCTTGCAAGCCAACACGAACAACAGCCCAAACGGTAGGATTATGACCAAGCAAATGCATTTTCATTTTGTGCTTCCAACTAGCAAAATTAGTGCCATCAAAGTACGGACCTCTACGGTGATAATTTTCCTCACTAGATGGCATACTTCTCCTAGGTTGTGAAACCAATGCAATGGAGACCAAAGCTATGATACCACTTGTAGGCTTGAAAGTAGGTCTAGAGGGGGGTGAGACTACTTGACCAAATAACAGTTTTGCATTTTTCCCAATTTTAATTCTTGGCAAGTTTTAGCATTCATAGCATATCAAGTAACACCCTACACATGCATGTCTAAGAGTGTAGCAGCGGAAAATAAGGACATTGCACATGTAAGTAAAGAGAGGGTTAGGAAAGCAAGCACAAGTGATGGCATGTTGATTTTTTCCGTGGTTCCAATAGGTGGTGCTATTGTATGTCCACGTTCATGGATTCTTCAACCCACGAAGAGTAACGGTCGTGAGAGTCCACGGAGGGCTCTACCCACGGAGGGTTCCACGAATAAGCAACCTACTATTCCATGCGGCTTCCATTCATGAAGGACTAGCGTCACTATGGGTAGATCTTCACGAAGTAGGCGATCTCCTTGCCCTTACAAACTTCTTGGTTCACTCCACAACACAAAGTAGGAGGCTCCAAAGCAACACCTAACCAATCTAGGAGGCACCACCCTCCAAAAGGTAATAGGCTCGGTAATGATGATGAACTCCTTGATCTTGTGCTTCAAGATGATAGACTCCTCAACACACAGTCACACTCTCTCAGATTTGGCTTGGTAGAAGAGATGGTATTGGTGGAAAGTAACTTGGAGAGGCTACAAATCAAGATCCATATGGTTGGAGTGGAAGATCTTGACCTCAACACAAGGGTAGGTGGTTCTCTCTCAAAAAACTGAGTAGGGTAGGTATGGAATAGTTCTGAGTGCTTCTCTTTCGAGTAGGTAGTGGTGGAGGGGTATATATAGGCATCTCCAAAAATCCAACCATTACACACAAAATGACCAACTCGGTGACACCGATGTGTAAATCCCGGTGGTACCGGAGTGACCAAAAGTGGCAACATTTGAATCTCGGAGGGACCGGTATATGAATCTCGGTTGTACCGACAAGGTGACCAATGGTAAGATTTGCCAAACTCGGTGACGCCGATTCACCTTTTTCGGACAGACCGAAAATGTGAACTTGCGTAATAGGAACTTGGCAACCCAACTCGGTGACACCGAAAGCAGTGTCCGCTGCACCGAAGTGTTAGGGTTTGGCTGAGTCTGTCGAGGGTTTGGACTCGGTGGCACTAGGATAGGAATGTTGGTTGTACCGATTTTGCATATTTGGCTTTGGACAGACTTTGGTGGGAGAGTTTGTGGATGTTTTGGTGACCATCACTTGTGCACGTTTGAGCATATTGTTCATCATCAAACTTTACTCCCTTTTAATAGTATTGGCTTTCCTATGGACTCAAAGTGATTTCTCACAAATGTAAAATGTAGAGTCCTCTTGCTTGATGCTTGGCCAACCTATTTCCTTACATCTAGGGGTAATTCCACAATCTCCACAATCCTTTGGCCATCCCTATCATTGAACTTTTCTTGAAATATACTTGGTGGAAACATTAGTTCAATGACTTATATGTTGTTATCAATCACCAAAACCACCAAGGGGGCAAATGTGCTTTCAGTGGGCCCCTTGGGCATTGTCTCGCGTTGATTCTTTTTCCCAAAAATCACATATATTCCAAAAAAAATCTCCGTAAGTTTTTATCATGTTTGTACTTTGTTTGATATGGATTTTCTACGAAACAAAAAACATGCAACAAACAGGAACTAGCACTGGGCACTGGATCAATACGTTGGTCCCAAAAATAGTATAAAAATTGCCAAAAGTATGTGAAAGTTGTACAATATTGGCATGAAACAATCAAAAAATATAGATACGACGGAGACGTATCAGCATCCCCAAGCTTAATTCCTGCGCGTCCTCGAGTAGGTAAATGATAAAAAAGATAATTTTTGATGTGGAATCTACCTAGAATAATCTTGTGCATATAATCTAATCATGGCATGAATACTAAGACACGTGTGATTCAAAGCAATAGTCTATCATTTGACATTTAAGACAATAATACTTCAATCATACTTATAAAGCAATTGTATCCCTACAGTATCATATAGTCTAGCTGTGCTCCATCTTCCCCACATAAAGTATTTATATCATGCACAACCCCGATTACTAGTCAATCAATTCTTACACACCTTTTATGTTCTCAAACTTTTTCAACTCTCACGCAATACATGAGCGCGAGCCATGGATATAGCACTATAGGTGGAATAAAATATGTGGAGGTTGTGAAGAAAAAGGAGAAGATAGTCTCACATCAACTAGGTGTATCAACGGGCTATGGAGATGCCCATTAATAGATATTCATGTGAGTGAGTAGGGATTGCCATGCAACGGATGCACTAGTGCTATAAGTGTATGCAAGCTCTAAAAGAAACTAAGTGGGTGTGCATCCAACTTGCTTGCTCATGAAGACCTAGGGCAATTTGAGGATGGCCATCATTGGAATATTCAAGCCAAGTTTATAATGAAAAATTCCCACTAGTATATGAAAGTTACAAAATAGGAGACTCTCTATCATGAAGATCATGGTGCTACTTTGAAGCACAAGTGTGGAAAAATTATAGTAGCATTGTCCCTTCTCTCTTTTCTCTCTCTTATTTTATTTTATTTTTTATTTTTTTGGTGGGCATCTAAGGCCTCTTTTTTTATTTGGGATTCGCTTGCCTCTTTTATTTTTCATAAAGTCCGAAGTCTCATCCCAACTTGTGAGGGAATCATAGCTTCCATCATCCTTTCGTCACATGGGACAATGCTCTAATAATGATGGTCATCACACTTTTATTTACTTACAACTCAAGAATTACAACTCGATATCTAGAACAAAATATGACTCTATATGAGTGCCTCTGGCGGTGTACTGGGATGTGCAATGATCTAGCATAGCAAATGACATCAAAAAATGGACAGGCCATGAAAACATCATGCTAGCTATCTTACGATCATGCAAAGCAATATGAAAATGATGGTGCGTATCATAATAAATGGAACGGTGGAAGTTGCATGGCAATATATCTTGTAATGGCTATGGAAATGCCATAATAGGTAGGTATGATGGCTGTTTTGAGGAAGGATATATGGTGGGTTTAATGCACCAGCGAAAGTTGCGCTATATTAGAGAGACTAGCAAAAGTGGAAGGGTGAGAGTGCGTATAATCCATGGACTCACATTAGTCATAAAGAACTCACATACTTATTGCAAAATTCTATTAGTCAACAAAGCAAAGCATTGGAAGCATGCCCCTGGGGGAGAGTTTGGTAGGAGTAAACCATCGCGTGCTCCTGACCCTCACACAAAGGCTGACAATCAATAAAAAATCATTCTCTGACTTCCTTACATAACAGTTCACCATACGTGCATGCTACGGGAATCACAAAACTTTACACAAGTATTTTTACCAATTCACAATTACTTCCTAACATTACTCTTAATATTACTGTCTTTATATCTCAAAACTTTTGAAAGGAGTCAAACACATCATATTCAGTGATCTACGAGTTTTATCTAGGATTTTATGACTAACCATGTGAATGACCAACTGTTGTTAACTCTCTAAATAGATATAAGTGAAGCATGAGAGTTTAATTCTTTCTACAAAAGATATTTCCATGCTCTAACCAACATAAGTGAAGCAAAAGAGCATCCTACAAATGGTGTTTTTCTATGTGTGAGAAACAGGCAATCTAAACTGCAAATGATATAAGTGAAGCACATGAAGCATTCTATAATGCCATACTCAAAAGATATAAGTGAGGTGCAAAGAGTCTTCTATAAATCAACCATGGAATTTCTCATACCAACATGGTGCATTATTAAAAGAAAAAGAAAAATCACATGGTGCTCCAAGATTTACACATGTCATGTGACGAATAAAAATATATCTCCAAGTAAAATAACCGATGGTTGTTAGAAGAAAGAGGGGATGCCTTCCGGGGCATCACCAAGCTTATTTTCTTGGGAGTTCTTGAATATTACCTTGGGGTGCCTCAGGCATTGATACGTCCATTTGGCATCACGATTTTATATGGATATTTATTGCATTATGGGATGTTATCACACATTTTGGTACAATACTTATGCCTTATCTCTCTTATTTTACAAGGTCTACATGAAGAGGGAGAAATCGGGTAGCTGGAATTATGGACAGGAAAAGGAGAAAATCTGAGATACCTATTCTACACAACTCCAAAAGTCCTGAAAATCTACGGAGAATTAATTTGGAATATAAAAAAATACTGGGCGAAAGAAATACATCAGGGGGCCCACCAGGGAGCCACAAGCCTGCTGGGCGCGGCAACCCCCTGCCGCGCCCCTGGGGCTTGTGGCCCACTTGGCAGCCCTCCGATGCCCATCTTCTACTATATTGAGGGTTTCGTCCTAGAAAAAATCATATCAGAGCTTTCGGGACGAAGCACCGCCGTCTCGAGGCGGAACTTGGGTAGAACCAATCTAGAGCTCCGGCAGGGCGATCCTGTCGGTCAAACTTCCCTCCGGGAGGGGGAAATCAAAGCCATCGTCATCACCAACATTCCTCTCATCGAGAGTGGTTAAATCTCCATCAACATCTTCATCAGAACCATCTCCTCTCCAAACCCTAGTTCATCTCTTGTATCCGATCTTTGTCTCAAAACCTCAGATTGGTACGTGTGGGTTGCTATTGGTGTTGATTACTCCGTGTAGTTGATGCTAGTTGGTTTACTTGGTGGAAGATTATATGTTCAGATCCTTGATCATAACTTATACTCCTTTGATTATGAACATGAATATGATTTGTGAGTAGTTACGTTTGTTCCTGAGGACATGGGATAAGTCTTGTTATAAGTAATCATGTGAATTTGGTATTCGTTCGATATTTTGATGAGATGTATGTTGTCTTTCCTCTAGTGGTGTTATGTGAACATCGACTACATAACACTTCACCATTGTTTGTGCCTAGAGAAAGGCATTGGGAAGTAATAAGTAGATGATGGGTTACTATAGTGATAGAAGCTTAAACCCTAATTTATGCGTTGCTTCGTAAGGGGCTGATTTGGATCCACATGTTTCATGCTATGGTTAGATTTATCTTAATTCTTGTTTCGTAGTTGCAGATGCTTGCGGGAGGGGTTAATCATAAGTGGAAGGCTTGTCTAAGTAAGGACAGCACCCAAGCATCGGTCCACCCAAATATCAAATTATCAAAGTAGCGAACGCGAATCAAATGAGCATGATGAAAACTAGCTTGGCATAAATTCCCATGTGTCCTCTGGAGCGCTTTGCTTTATATAAGAGTTTGTCCAGGCTTGTCCTTTGATATAAAAAGGATTGTGCCACCTTGCTAAACCTTTTTTAGAACTGTTACTTGCTACCCGTTACGAATTATCTTATCACAAAACTATCTGTTACCGATAATTTCAGTGCTTGCAGAGAATACATTACTGAGAACCGCTTGTCATTTCCTTCTACTCCTCGTTGGGTTCGACACTCTTACTTATCGAAAGGACTATGATAGATCCCCTATACTTGTGGGTCATCAAGACTCTTTTCTAGCATCGTTGCCGGGGAGTGAAGCACCTTTCGTAAGTGGAATTTGGTAAGGAATAATTTATAGTGTGCTAAAATTTACTGTCACTTGTTACTATGGAAAGTAATCCTTTGAGGGGCTTGTTTGGGGTATCTTCATCTCGACCAGAAACACCAAGTGTTGTCCCTCAACCTACTGATCCTACTGAAAATATTTATTAAGAAATTCCTTCGGGTCTGATGGAGAAACTGCTAGCTAATCCTTATGCAGGAGATGGAATACTACATCCTGATTTGCATCTAATCTATGTGGATGAAGTTTGTGGATTATTTAAGCTTGCAGGTCTACCTGAGGATCACGTCAAGAAGAGGGTATTTCCTTTATCTTTGAAGGAGAAGGCATTGACATAGTATAGGCTATGTTATGATATTGGATCATGGAGATACAACCGACTGAAAATGGAATTTCATTAGAAGTTCTATCCTATGCATCTAGTTCATCATAATGGGAATTATATTTATAATTTTTGTCCTCATGAAGGAGAAAGAATCACTCAAGCTTGGGGGAGGCTTAAGTCAATGTTATATTCATGCCCCAATCGTGAGCTCTTGAGAGAAATTATTATTCAGAAATTTTATGCTCGGCTTTCTCGTAATGATCAATCCATGCTCGATACTTCTTGTACTAATTCTTTTATGAAGAAAGATATTGAATTCAAATGGAATTTATTGGAAATAATTAAATGCAACTCTAAAGATTGGGAACTCGACGAAGGTAAGGAGTCGGGTATAAATCTTAAGTTTGATTGTGTTAAATCTTTCGTGGACACCGATGCTTTTCGTGAATTTAGCACTAAATATGGACTTGACTCTGAGATAGTAGCTTCTTTTTGTGAATCTTTTGCTACTCATGTTGACCTCCCTAAAGAGAAGTGGTTTAAATATCATCCTCCCAATGAAGTGAAAGTAATGGAACCTATTAAAGTTGAAGAGAAAATTATTACTTACAATGTTGATCCTGTTATCCCTAGTGCTTACATTGAGAGACCACCTTTCCCTGTTAGGATAAAGGAACATGCTAAAGCTTCAACTATGGTTCGTAAGAGTTGTATTAGAACACCTACACCCCCTAAGCAAATCAAAGTTGAACCTAGTATTGCTATGGTTAAAGATCTCTTGGTTGATAATATTGATGGGCATGTTATTCATTTCTATGATGAAGCTGCTAGAATTGCTAGACCTGATAGTATGCATAAACATAGACCAGTTGTTGGCATGCCTGTTGTTTCTGTTAAAATAGGAGATCATTGTTATCATGGCATGTGTGATATGGGTGATAGCATAAGTGCAAACCCCTTTTCCTTATACAAAGAAATCATGCATGATATTGCACCAGTTGAACTAGAGGATATTGATGTTACTATTAAGCTCGCTAATAGAGACACTATTGCATCAATAGGGATTGTTAGAGATGTTGAAGTCTTGTGTGGGAAAGTAAAGTATCCTACTGATTTTCTTGTTCTTAGTTCCCCACAAGATAATTTTTGTCCCATTATATTTGGTAGACCTTTCTTGAATACTGTTAATGCTAAGATTCATTGTGAGAAAGAAATAGTTACTATGAGCTTTGGGTATGTGTCTCATGAGTTTAATTTCTCTAAATTTCATAGACAACCCCATGACAAGGAATTTCCTAGTGAAGATGAAATTATTGGTCTCGCTTCTATTGTTGTGCCTCCTACTGATCCCTTAGAACAATATTTGCTAGACCATGAAAACGATATGCATATGAATGAGAGGAATGAAATAGAGGAAATTTTCTTTGAGCAGCAGCCTATTTTGAAAAACAACTTACCTATTGAAATACTTGGGGATCCTCCTCCACCCAAGGGTGATCCCGTGTTCGAGCTCGAGCAATTACCCAATACGCTTATATTGATGAAAAGGAGATATATCCTCTTATTATTAGTGCTAACCTTTCAGAGCATGAAGAAAAGGGATTATTGAAAACTCTGAGGAAGCATCGAGCTGCTATTGGTTATACTCTTGATGATCTTAAGGGTTTTAGTCCCACTCTATGCCAGCATAAAATTAATATGGAGCCTGATGCCAAACCAGTTATTGATCACCAACGATGATTGAACCCTAAGATGAAAGAAGTGGTAAGAAAAGAAATACTAAAGCTTCTGGAGGCTGGTATAATTTATCATGTCGCTGATAGTAGATGGGGTCCCGTCCATTGTATCCCTAAGAAGGGAGGTATTACCATTGTTCCTAATGATAAAAATGAATTTATCCCGCAAAGAATTGTTACAGGTTATAGAATGGTAATTGATTTTAGGAAATTAAATAAAGCTACTAAGACAAATCATTACCCTTTACCTTTTATTGATCAAATGCTAGAAAGATTATCCAAACATAGTCATTTTTGCTTTCTAGATGGTTACTCAGGTTTCTCTCAAATACCTGTATCAAGCCAGGATCAAGAAAAAACTACTTTTACTTGCCCTTTTGGTACCTTTGCTTATAGACATATGCCTTTTGGTTTATGCAATGCACCTGCAACCTTTCAAATATGTATGATGGCTATTTTCTCCGATTTTTGTGAAAATATTCTAGAGGTTTTCATGGATGATTTTTCTGTCTACGGAACTTCATTTGATGATTGTTTGAGCAACCTTGATCGAGTTTTGCAGAGATGTGAAGAAACTTATCTTGTCTGGAATTGGGAAAAGTGCCACTTTTATGGTTAATGAAGGTATTGTCTTGGGGCACAAGATCTCCGAAAGAGATATTGAAGTTGATGAAGCTAAAGTTGATGCTATGAAAAAATGTCGTGTCGTATGGATATCAAAGGTATAAGAAGTTTCCTTTGTCATGTTGGTTTCTATAGGAGGTTTATCAAAGATTTCTCTAAGATTTCTAGGCCTCTCACAAACATTTTGCAAAAAGATGTTCCGTTTGTTTTTGATGATGATTGTGTAGAAGCATTTGAAATTCCTAAGAATGCCTTGATTACCGCACCTGTTGTTCAACCACCCAATTGGAACCTACCTTTTGAAATTATGTGTGGTGCTAGTGATTATGCTGTTGGTGATGTTATGGACAAAGAGTCGATAAGAAATTAAATGTTATCCATTATACTAGTAAAACTCTAGACAGCGCTCAAAAAACTATGCTACTACTGAAAAGGAATTTTTAGCAGTCATGTTTGCTTGTGATAAAATGAGACCTTATGGGTGTGTTTGGTAGAGTGCATGGAGGGTGCATGAGCTCGACAGTTCCCTCCTCGACCCACTTTTGGGTGTTTGGTAGCCTGCACGGGGCCTCCGCAGCATGCACGACCTCAACCCAAATACCCTCTTAGCATGCCTGACGAGAGAACACCCCAAGAGCCGTTCACTAGTCAGCATGCATGAGTGTAGCGAGCGACAATGTGTTTCAAATAATGTTAAGGATTTCTAAAACTAATTTAATTTTCAGAAAATGTTTAGAATACCAAAAATTGTTCAGATTTCCAATATTTGTTAAAATTTTCAAAAAATGATGGGATTTTCAAATATGTTAAAATTTTCAAAAATGTACATGAATTCATATTTGTCTAAATTTCAAAATATGTATAATTTTCAAAAAAAAGTTTCAATTTTTAAATTTTTTGTTTTTTAATAAATGTTCAGATTTTCAAATTTTGTGTAAAAATTAAAAATATCAATATTTAAAAACGTGTTCAATTTTTCAAAAAAAACTTTAGAAATTCAAAAAATGTTTAAATTTTCACAAAATGTTATTTTTTCATGTTTCAATTTTTTTTCACAATTTTGAAATATTTTTTTCACTTGTTTGAAAATACCGGTTGCTATAGTACCGACCGACATGTCTGAACAGATGCAAGCTACCAAACCGAGTCTCAACTTAGCATGTCTTAACACATACATCGCTACCAAACAATATCAAATGCATGTACTCAGCATGGCTACACTCAGCATGTATCAGAGAAGAACCACCATGCTTGGTAGGGAATGCTACCAAATACACCCTATATTGTTGATTCCAAAGTAACTGCTCACATTGATCATGCTGCTATTAAGTACCTTATGGAGAAGAAAGATGCTAAACCAAGACTTATTAGGTGGGTCCTTCTGCTACAAGAATTTGGTTTGCATATCATTGATAGAAAGGGTGCTGATAACCCTGTGGCAGATAACTTGTCTAGATTAGAAAATGTTCTTGATGACCCACTACCTATTGATGATAGCTTTCCTGATGAACAATTAGCTATTTTGAATACTTCACACAATGCTCCTTGGTATGCTGATTACGCTAATTACATTGTTGCTAAATTTATACCTCCTAGTTTCACATACCAACAAAAGAAAAGGTTCTTCTATGATTTAAGGCATTACTTTTGGGATGGCCCACATCTTTATAAAGAAGGAGTAGATGGTATTATTATACGTTGTGTGCCTGAACATGAACAGGAACATATCTTATGCAAGTGTCACTCCGAAGCCTACAGAGGACATCATGCTGGAGATAGGACCTCACACAAGGTACTACAATCTGGGTTTTATTGGCCTACTCTCTTCAAGGATGCTCGTAAGTTTGTCTTATCCTGTGATGAATGTCAAAGAATTGGTAATATTAGTAGACGTCAGGAAATGCCTATGAATTACTCTCTTGTGATCGAACCATTTGATGTCTGGAGCTTTGATTATATCGGGACTTTTCTACAATCTAACGGGTATACTCATATTCTAGTTGTTGTTGATTATGTCACTAAGTAGGTAGAAGCTATTCCAACTAGTAGCGCTGATCATCACACTTCTATTAAAATGCTTAAATAAGTTATTTTCCCTAGATTTGGAGTCCCTAGATATTTGATGACTGATGGTGGTTCACATGTTAGTCATGGTGCTTTCCATAAATTGCTCGCTAAATATGATGTTAATCATAGAGTTTCATCTCCTTATCATCCTCAGTCTAGTGGTCAAGTAGAATTGAGCAATAGAGAGATTAAATTGATTTTGCAGAAGACTGTTAATAGATCTAGGAAGAATTGGTCTAAGAAACTCGATGATGCATTGTGGGCTTATAGAAATGCTTACAAAAACCCTATGGGTATGTCTCCGTATAAGATGGTTTATGGTAAAGCATGTCACTTACCTCTAGATTTAGAACATAAGGCTTATTGGGCAATCAAAGAGCTCAATTATGATTTCAAACTTGCTGGTGAGAAGAGGTTATTTGACATTAGCTCACTTGATGAATGGAGAACCCAAGCCTATGAGAATGCTAAGTTGTTTAAATAAAGGTTAAGAGATGGCATGATAGAAGGATACAAAAGCGTGAATTTAATGTAGGTGATCATGTCTTGCTATACAATTCTCTTTTAAGATTTTTTGTAGGAAAAATCCTCTCTAAATGGGAAGGTCCTTATGTCATCAAAGAGGTATACCTTTTCGGTGCCATCAAGATTAACAACGCCGAAGGCACAAAGCCGAAGGTGGTGAACGGACAAAGAATCAAACATTATATCTTAGGTAATCCCATAAATGTTGAAACCAATATCATTAATACCATAACTCCATAGGAGTGCATTAGGGAGATTTACCAAAACGTTTTAGACTCCGAAAAGGAATAGGAATGTGGTACGGTAAGCAAAAAGACTCCAAAACTTTTTCAATGGCAAATTTTATCTGTTTTGGAATATTAAATAGGAAAATTTAAAGTAGTCTGAATAGTGCACGAGGAGGCGACAAGCTTGCTGGGTGTGGCCAGCCCTCCGATGCCCATCTTGTGCTATATTGAGGGTTTCATCCTCGAAAAAAGCATATCAGAGCTTTCGGGATGAAGCACCACCGTCTTGAAGCGGAACTTGGTCAGAACCAATCTAGAGCTCTGGCAGGACGATCCTGCCGGTGCAACTTCCCTTTGGGAGAGGGAAATCAAAGCCATTGTCATCACCAACGATCCTCTCATCGAGAGGGGGTCAATCTCCATCAACATCTTCATTAGCACCATCTCCTCTCCAAACCCTAGTTCATCTCTTGTATGCGATCTTTGTCTCAAAACCTCAGATTGGTACCTGTGGGTTGCTAGTAGTGTTGATTACTCCTTGTAGTTGATGCTAGTTGGTTTACTTGGTGGAAGATTATATGTTTAGATCCTTGATCATCACTTATACTCCTCTGATTATGAATATGAATATGCTTTCTGAGTAGTTACGTTTCTTCCTGAGGACATGGGATAAGTCTTGTTATAAGTAATCATGTGAATTTGGTATTCGTTCAATATTTTGATGAGATGTATGTTGTGTCTCCCCTAGTGCTGTTATGTGAACGTCAACTATATAACACTTCACCATTGTTTGGGCTAGAGGAAGGCATTGGGAAGTAATAAGTAGATGATGGGTTGCTAGAGTGACAGAAGCTTAAACCCTAGTTTATGCGTTGCTTCGTAAGGGGCTGATTTGGATCCACATGTTTCATGCTATGGTTAGATATCTTAATTCTTCTTTCATAGTTGCGGATTCTTGTGGGAGGGGTTAATCATAAGTGGGAGGCTTGTCCAAGTAAAGACAGCACCCAAGTACCGGTCCACCCGCATATCAAATTATCAAAGTAGCGTCCGCAAATCAAATGAGCATGATGAAAACTAGCTTGGCATAAATTCCCATGTGTCCTCGGGAGCACTTTGCTTTATATAAGAGTTTGTCCAGGCTTGTCCTTTGCTATAAAAAAGGATTGGTCCACCTTGCTGCACCTTTGTTAGAATTGTTACTTGCTACCTGTTACGAATTATCCTATCACAAAACTATCTATTACCGATAATTTCAGTGCTTGCAGAGAATACCTTACTGAAAACCGCTTGTCATTTCCTTCTGCTCCTCGTTGGGTTCGACACTCTTACTTATAGAAAGGACTACCATAGATCCCCTATACTTGTGGGTCATTAGGCATCCCCAAGCTTAGTCTCGTTCCACTCCTAATTCCTTCATCCATCGTGATCTCACCCAAAACTTGAAAACTTCAATCACACGAAACTTAACAAAACCTTCGTGAGATACGTTAGTATAATAAAACAAATCACCACTTTAAGTACTGTTGCGAACCCATTCATATTTTGCTTTTGCATTGTATCTACTATAATATAACTTCTCCATGGCTTATACCACCGATACAATCGATAGTTTCATCAAAACGAGCAAAACAATGCATCAAAAATAGAATCTCTCAAAAACAAGACAGTTTGTAGTAATCTAAGCATTCACCATACTTTTGTAACTCTAAAAATTCCGAAAAATTAGGACGTGGTCAGTGTAAAAAAATTTAGAATTTTTCCATGCTCCAGTAAAATATAGAAATTCAAACACTGCATCAAAAGTTTTTGTTTTTACATAGCACATATCAAACAAGCAATTTAAACATCCTAAAGGTAATTCTTGGCACATTATTTTCTAATACAATGGATTTTTACAAGGTGATAATTATTATTTTTTTGAAAAGTTCCTGTAATCAAGATTCACAAAATTTCCATGGGCACGAACAAAGTTCAAGGCTAGCCCCCACTTCGACGTTGCTCGTCTTTCTCACTTTCACTTTTCTTTTTGAAATTTTTTTAAGTTCCCCACTTTATTTTTTTTGTTTTTAAACTAAATAAAAGCACACAACAGAATAAAATGACTCTCTAAAACTTTCGGGTTGTCTCCCTGGCAGGGCTTTCTTTAAAGCCATTAAACTAGGCATAAAGTGCTCAAGTAGTGGACCCACCCGGATCCCAAGGTATATCAAAGCCAATTTTAATTCGCAATGATTTGTAAATTTTAATTAAGTACTGAGCACAAATTGATATAAATCATGTGATAAAAAAGTCTAACTCTCTTCCTATGCATTGGCATGTCATACAAGAACAATTCATGCACACAAAATAAAGGCCAATGCATAGTATAAACATTTTCTTGCAATTTTATCGTATTGGAAACATAGAGAGGTGTAGATGTAGTTCCTCTCCCATAATAATTTCTAGTAGGAGCATCAAGCACATGCATATTATATTCATTAAAATCATCATGTGCAATAGGAAAACGCAACCCATCAATATAATCCTTAATAAGTGCAAACTTCTCCGATATAGTGTAGCTTGGAGAATTCCAAAAGATAATAGGACTATCATGTGTGGGTGCAATAGAAAAAATTTCATTCTTAACATAGGGAACTATAGCAAGTTCATCTCCATAAGCATAATTCATATTGGCATCATGGCCACAAGAATAGCAAGCATCAAGTTCATCAAAAAGGGATATTTCAAACAAATCTAAGGTATCATAGCAATCATCATAGCATTCATCCTTTGGTATGTGCGAGGGGGATTAAACAATGTATGAGTTGAAGAGTTACTCTCATTAGAAGGTGGTCACGGGTAGCTAGTTCGCTCTTCCTCCTTTTGTTCTTTGCTCTCTTCCTCATATTTTTCATCCAATGAGCTCACAGTATCATCAATTTCCTCTTCCATAGATTCCTACAAAATATTAGTCTCTTCTTGGATAGAGGAGACTTTCTCAATAAATTTATCAATATGGTCATTATATTCATAATTGCATAAAATAACAAAGCATAGCCAAATTTTGGGATCGGTAAACAACATCATAATAACCTTCATACTTTTCAAACAAAGCTTCAATTTCATAAGCATCCTTAAAAGCAACAATTTCTTCTATTTGTTCCACATCATAGTAATCATATATACCATTAGCATAAGAATACAAGGTTTCATTATCATTAAATTTCCATGAAAAGGGAAGGTGATTAGCCTTCATCCCAGAGCAACAAGTAATATCATATCTCAGGCATAGATTCCAAGCATACCATTTCAACATCTGAATTTGATGCCATAACAGTTTCCCTTTTTGAGTCAAGCGATAATCCCTAAAGTATTCATGTTGATCCAACGTGTATCCCATTATATAATTGAATGGAGTTTTCTCAGCATTATTAAAGTAGTGCATAAAATATTTCACATAACGAGCATCGAGGGTTTTAGGAGGTTCCCCATCTCCATGAGTAGCAAGTACACCTATTTTTTGGTATTTCGTGTTCCATATCCATAACTAAACATAGAGAAAAACTTAGAACAGCAAATAAACTCTACTTAGTGGTAAAGCAAACAAGAATACATGAGAATATTCACCCCACGCTATTGCTCCCCGACAACGGCGCCAGAAAAAGGTCTTGATAACCCACAAGTGTAGGGGATCAGCTGTAGCCTCCTTCGATAAGTAAGAGTGTCGAACCCACTGAGGATCTAAAGCTAGAACACATATTCCCTCAAGTTCTATCGACCACTGATACAACTCTATGCACGCTTAGCGTTTGCTTTACCTAGAACGAGTGTGAAACTAGAAGTACTTTGTAGGTGTAACAAGATAGGTTTGGAAGATAATAAAGAACACGTAAATAAAATCCAAGGGCTGTTTAGATTAAGAAACAACTAAGTTAGTCTTAGTAGAGAGCTTTTTGTCACAAGAAAGTTATTTGTCCCTAGGCAATCGATAACTAGACCGATAATCATTATTGCAATTTTATATGAGGGAGAGGCATAATCTAATGTACTTGATCTACTTTGATCATATGCACTTATGATTGGAACTCTAGAAAGCATCCGCAACTACTAAAGATCATTAAGGTAAAACCCAACCATAGCATTACAAGGTATCAAGTCCTCTTTACTCCCCTATGCAACAACCCACCTACTCGGGTTTATGCTTTTGTCACTCAAGCAACCCACCATAGGCAAATCATGAACACATTGCAAAACCCTACAGTGAGGATCGCTCACTCTTGTGCGACACAGAGACCACCATAGGACAGCACCAATAATAAAACATGCAACTCAAACCAATCATGATCATCAATCAACCAATAGGACAAAATGGATCTACTCAAACATCATAGGATAGCCATACATCATTGGAAAATAATATATAGCATTCAGAACCATGTTTAAGTAGAGATTACAACGGGGAGAAGGGGTGTTTAACCTCTGCATAGAGGGGGAGAGAGTTGGTGATGACGGCGGCGGAGTTGTTGGTGTAGATCATTGTCATGATGATGGCCCCGACGGTGTTCCGGTGCCACCGGGAGAGAGGGGGAGAGAGCCCCCTCCTTCTTCTTCTTCCTTGGCCTCCCCCCTAGATTGGAGGAGGGTTTCCCCTCTGTTCCTTGGCCTCCATGGTGGCGGAGGGGTGGGAGATCCTCCAAGATTGGATCTCTCTGTGTGTGTGTGTGTGTGTTTCCTTGTGTTTTAGCGTTCCTAGATTCTGGCCTTTCACCATTTCTTAAATATCCGAAGATCCGCAACTCCGATCGGGCTAAAATTGTGAGGGAATTCTTTTTATAGAAATATCTTTCTTGCCGCAAAAGGATAGCTCCAACCGACCTAAGAGCTAGCCACAAGGGCCTAGGGTGCGGCCAGGGGGTAGGCTACACCCCCTAGCTTGTGGGCTGCTCGGGCATCGTCTCGCGTTGATTCTTTTTCCCAAAAATCACATATATTCCAAAAAAATCTCTGTAAGTTTTTATTGCGTTTGGACTTCGTTTGAAGATATGGATTTTCTGCGAAACAAAAAACATGCAACAAACAGGAACTGGCATTGGGCACTAGATTAATATGTTAGTCCCCAAAATAGTATAAAAATTGCCAAAAGTATATGAAAGTTGTAGAATATTGGCATGAAACAATAAAAAATTATAGATACTATGGAGACGTATCAGCCGCTGCGAGTAGCTACTTCGGCCTGCTACAGAAGCTTCACGACTCTGTGCCACAGATTGAGGCCGTGAAGCGTTTGGTTTGCATGGAGGGAGCGTGGATGGCCTTTGCGCGGACCATGATGCAATTGCCGCGGATCAAGACAATTGAGATGGCCATCGCACCCCCGCCTCCTGAGAAGGTTCAAAAATGCCCGAGCTATACTTTCGTGTCGCATTAGAGGGTGCTCGGTCTATAGAGACCCAGTGCCCGAATAATGTAATTTATGAGTGAGGGTGTTATCAGTATACCCTAAAGATAATTATGCTTCTTGTATGAATATATCATGTTATGTATTGTTTTGACTCCTACGTGGATGGTTTAATTTGAAAGTTGCGAGTCGTCGGCTTCAGCCCCCATGTAGATACTACCAGGGGTGTTCCGTCCTCCGCATTGGGTCCTTAACGAATATATCGGTGCTCGTAGGCGCTAAAGGGGGGAACTAGGCAATCAAACTATTTGCTTTAGTGCTTTCACTTAGCCCGAGGAGCTCGAATGCGGGGGCTGGTCAATGTTTTGTGGTAGCCTGTTCGGCCGAAACTTGAGACTAGTACCACATAGTTTGGAAAGGTACAAACCCTTCGTATGACACGAGAGAACCTCCATCGATTCTTAGTTTGACACTTGAGCTTGGATCGCAGACCGGTTTAGGCTTATTATGAAAGTCAGTTTTCAGCTTTCTCCACTGAGGTATTCGCCAGGCGAGGTGAGGATACAATAACAGTGGTTCTCCCTATTGCCCCTTTAGCTGAACTGGCGGAACGTAAAGGGGCAAGCACAGGAGCGGGGCAATCCAACTATTGACCCAAGACATAATTCAGAACCGATGAATATAGTGCGCTATCCGAGACGCCGAATGGGTAAGACATCGTGACGGGGTCATGCTTGGGGTGTTTTAGTTATACCCCAGCCCCCGGTCTAACAGCGGATGGCACCTCTCCTATAAATGGACAATCTAAATAGTGTATATATCCAGAAAACAAGTAGAAAAATTGAGGCATATGTAACAATCTTATGATTCACGCTGCCTAGACGGCTATTATAGGTAATTATTCATTACGGAAAAAAGGAAAAGCAATCTTTTACACGATAGCATTTTTATTCAGGGCCCTTGATGGGTGGCTTGATGTGTTCCTTGAGCCCGACTGCGCGTTGTTGCCCTTGAGCGGGGAGCTACGGAACCTATTGGGGGTGGTTGCTACTTGGCGGACGGACCTTGAGGGGGCCATGATAAGCCGCCATAGGTTGTGTCGGCGTGATGTTTTATAGATCCTTAACGGTATCTCACCTCTGGCCGAAGAAGCAATCATAATGTAGTTCGGTTAAGCCGGATATCCAGTCCTTGGAAGTAGATTCCCATAGCTTCCCATGGTATTTTAAGAGCGAAATTGTGTCTTCAAGGGACATACCTGACGGGTAGTTGGGTCGTGCTGTGGGGAGCGTGTACCTATTTGCCCTAAGCGGGAGGTGGGGGTGGTAGGTCCGATTTGGCTCGAGCTCGCTTGCCCGCCTGTCGCGTCTTGGAGGCAGGTTGGGATCCTAGGGCTTCGTTGTCGTGTTGGCATTCGACCGCTAGGGCCACGATATGTTCTTCTATTCGGAGGGAGCGCTCTATATGGCCGTTGACAATGATGACTCCTTTGGTCCAGGCATCTTGAGCTTCAGGTAGGCATAGTGGGGGATGGCGTTAAAGTGATCGAAAGCTGTGCGACCGAGCAACGCGTGGTAACCGCTGCGGAATGGTACAATGTCAAAGATCAAGTCTTCAATGCGGAAGTTATCAAGAGATCCGAACACAACCTTGAGTGTTATAGTGTCGGAGCATCTGGCTTCAACACCCGGAATAACTGCCTTGAAGGTGGTGTCACCGGGTTTAATCCTGGATGGGTCTATGCCCATCTTTTTCACCATATCTGAGTAGAACAGATTAAGGCTACTTACTCCATCCATGAGGACTCTGGTGAGGTGGTATCCATCGATGATGGGATCTAAGACGAGGGTCGCCGAACCTTCGTGACAGATACTAGTTGGATGGTCCCTCCTATCGAAGGTGATCGGGCAAACCGACCATGGGTTGAACTTCGGGGCTACAAGCTCTACGACATAGACTTCCTGAAGGGCGCGTTTCCTTTCCTTGTTCGGTATATGTGTGACATATATCATGTTCACAGCTTTTACCTCTAGGGGGAACAACTTTTGGCCTCCATTGTTAGGACCGCATGGCTCCTCATCGTCGTCACTGCGTGGTCCATTGCCCTGTTCCTCGGCTACTAACTTGCCAGCCTATCGAAACACCCAACATTGACCGTTGATGTGTGTGGCAGGCTTGTCCAGGGTGCCATGGATCTAGGAGGGTCTCTCCATTATTTTGTCTAGTGCAATAGGTCCATCCATGTTCCCTTTAGAGGGCTTCCTTTGTTGGTCGCGCTTCGAGATACGGAATCTATCATTTAACGCCGTATCATCGGTGTCCCCATTGCTATGACGACGCTTGTTTTTATTGCATCGTGGTTGCCGTTTCCATCCCACGCTTCTGATGTGCCCAGATCTTCAGGATTATGAGTACGGCGGGCTAGCTAGTTGTCTTCGCCCGTGCAAAACCGGGTGATGAGTGCGCTAAGGGTGAACATTGTCCCCGGTCTATCCTGGCCAATCTGTCGGGCCAACCATCCATCCTGAATATTATGCCTGAAGGAGGCTATTGCCTCGGCATCTGTTTTTTCTTTGTTAAGAACATGTTCCAAAACGGCCAGGCCGACTCTCCTTCCTTCTGGACAACATTGCTTAGGTCGGAGGAGTCTGGAAGTCGGACATAAGTGACCTGGAAGTTAGACCGGACGGCATCCTCAAGCTCCTCACAACTTCCAATGGAGTTTTCGGGGAGGCTGTTTAACCAGTGTCTAGCTGGCCCCTTTAGCTTTAGCGGTAAGTACTTAATGGCATGGAAGTCATCTTCCGTGGCCATATGTATGTGTAGGAGAAAATCTTCTATCCACACGGTCGGGTCTGTGATCATGTTGTACTGTTCAATATTTATGGGTTTAAACCCTTCGGGGAATAGGTGCTGCATGACCTCATTTGTGAAGCACAGTGGGTGGGCAGCACCTCTGAATTGGGCCACATTATGCCTAAATTCGGCTTCTGGTGCCCGATGTCGTTCCCGTTCTCGGTTGTTGTGGTCGAACCAAGGTTGTTCTCTGTTCCATATAGCGGGGAGTATCCTCATGATTCGTAGATGGATCTAGTGTGGCATGTTCTATTATTTAGGTCATGGCGTAGGTCGTGCTGATCCCTATACCGCATTGGATCCTTCCCCCTCCTACGGGGAAACTCTAGTATGTATTCGGGGTCCTCATCCGCTCTGTCTCCTCATCGAGGGGGGCGATCCGGCTGATCATGCATTGTGTACCTGGGAGGTGTGAGAGCTTCGTCCTCCAATTGGGGAAGCAAACATCGGTGTGGGTAGCTCCTGGTTTGGTTCGGATGCTTGGCGACATACCCTTCTTCGGCTGCTAGGACCTCCGTCCATCTATCATTGTGGGTGTCCTACTGAGCTCGAAGTTGCTGCTGTTTGGCCTTTAGGCTCCGAGCGGTGGCTAGAAGCTATCGCCCGAAGCATTCTTGGTCTTGCCGATTGATACGTATCAAATGCATCTAATTTTCGAAACTCTTTTGCCCTTGGTTTGGACTCCAAATTTGCAAGATTTGAATGGAACTAACCCGGACTGACGTTGTTTTCAGCAGAATTGCCTTGGTGTTATTTTTGTGCAGAAATAAAAGTTGTCGGATCATCCTAAAAATTTACAGAGAATATTTTTGGAATTAATAAAAATACTGGCGCAAGAAGTAACTAGAGGGGGGCCACCTGCAGGCCACAAGCCTACTAGGCACGGCAACCCCCTAGCCGTGTCTAGAAGGCTTGTGGGGCACTCGTGGCTCCTCCGAACTCCTCTCCAGCTCCATATAACCCTATTTGTCGACACAAAAATCAGAGACAAGAGTTCATCGCGTTTCACGATACGGAGCCCCCGCCATCGCCTGTTCTTCCTTGGGAGACCAGATCTAGCGTCCGTTTTGGGCTCCGGAGAGGCAAAATCTTCATCATCACCAACCATCCTTCATCACCAATTACATGATTCTCTTCGCCGTTCATGAGTAATCTTATCGTAGGCTAGCTAGACAATAATGGGTTGGATGAGATTTATCATGTAATCGAGTTAGTTTTGTTAGGGTTTGATCCCTAGTTTCCAGTATGTTCTAAGATTGATGTTGCTATGACTTTGCTATGCTTAATGCTTGTCACTAGGGCCCGAGTGCCATGATTTCAGATCTAAACCTATTATGTTTTCATGAATATATGTGTGTTCTTGATCCTATCTTGCAAGTTGTAGACACCTATTATGAGTTATGATCCACATCCCCTAGGTTGACAATAATTGGGATTCTTTCCGGTGATTAGCGTAGTTTGAGGAGTTCATGTATTAACTAAGTGCTAATGCTTTGGTTCGTTTCTCTATTAAAAGGAGGCCTTAATATCTCTTAGTTTCCAATAGGACCCTGCTGCCACGGGAGGGTAGGACAAAAGATGTCATGCAAGTTCTTTTCCCTAAGCACGTATGACTATATATGGAATACATGCCTACATTACATTGATGAATTGGAGCTAGTTCTGTGTCACCCTATGTTATAACTGTTGCATGATGAATGACATCCGACATAATTATCCATCACTGATCCATTGCCTACAATCTTTTTATATATTGATCTTCGCTCAGTTACTTTTCCATTGCTACTGTTACAAACACTACAAATTGCTACTATCACTTTTGCCATAGTTACCATTACTACCATATTACTTTGCTACTGAACACTTTGCTAGAGATATTAAGTCTTTTAGGTGTGGTTGAATTGACAACTCAGCTGCTAATATTCGAGAATATTCTGTGGCTCCCCTTGTCTCGAATCAATAAATTTCAGTTGAATACTCTACCCTCGAAAACTATTGCGATTCCCTATACTTGTGGGTTATCAAGACCTTTTTTTGGCGCCATTGCCGGGGAGCATAGCTTTATTCTCTGAGTCACTTGGGATATATATCTGTTGATCACTATGAAGAATCTGAAAGATCCAAAACCCAAGATCTATCCCTCTACCACAAGGGGAGGTAAGGAACTGCCATCTAGCTCTGCACTTGATTCACCTTCTGTTATGAGTAAGTTTGTGACACCACCACCTGCTAGTAATTCTGATATGACGCAAGTAATTGATGATGCTACTTCTGCTATGCATGATGCTTATGATAATACTTTGTTTGATGATATTGTACCACTAGGTGAATTTTTTGATGAACAAATTGCTAGAGCCAATGCTGAAACTGATAATATTTCTAAATCTGATGAAATTATTGAAACTGAACACTATGATTCACCTGCTAGACCTAGCTCTTGAGATATGAATTGCCCGATATACCTTAGGGGTATGTTATGGAAGGAGGGGTATCTACGGACTTTCTTGCTTGTCAAGATAGATATGATCTTAAGAAATTGCTTCGCAAGTGGAAGGAAAAATCTCTGAATGCTAGAATGCAATACGATCCTAAGTTTTCTACTTCACCTATCGTTGTTACTGATAAGGACTATGGATTCTCTGTCGATCCTGAGTAAATTACTTTGGTTGCATCTGATCCTTTCCATGGTTATGAATTTGAAACTGTTGTGGCACATCTTACCAAATTGAATGATATAGCCACCCTATTTACTCATGAGGAAAAAAATCGCTATTACTATATTCTTAAGTTGTTTCCTTTCTCACTAAAGGGTGATGCTAAGACATGGTTTAATTCTCTTGCTCCTGGTTGTGTGCGTAGTCCCCAAGATATGATTTATTACTTCTCTGAAAAATATTTTCCTGCCCATAAGAAACAAGCTGCCTTGTAGGGAATATTTAACTTTGTGCAAATTGAAGAAGAGATTCTCCCACAATCTTGGGGGAGGCTTCTCCAATTACTTAATGCTTTGCCTGATCATCCTCTCAAGAAAAATGAAATACTTGATATCTTTTATAATGGACTAACCGATGCTTCTACGGACTACCTAGATAGTTGTGCTGGTTGTGTTTTCAGGGAACGAACTGTTGAACAAGCTAAATTACTATTGAATAATATATTGAGCAATCATAATGATTGGACTATTCCTAAACTACCTCCAAAGCCAACTCCAAAGAAGAGCGGTATTCTATTCCTTGAAGATATGCACGAGCCAAAGAAATCTATGAAACAAAAAGCTATTAAAGCTGAAGATGTTAAGAATCTACCACCTATTGAAGAAATACATGGTCTTGATAACCCGACACAGGTAGTCGAGGTAAATTCTCTCAGTAGATTTGATGAAGGAGATATCCCTTATAATAAGTCTGCTAGCCAATGCTTGGATGAATTTGATAATTTTATTATGAAGCAAGAAAATTATCATGCCTATGTTAGTAGACAATTGAAACATAATGCTTATATGCTTGATCGCTTAGGTGATTATTTGAGTAGAACTGTCAATGATCTTAAGCTTAGTAGTAAACATGCTTCCATGGTAACCACTCGAGTAGAACAAGTACTTAAGGCTCAAAATGATTTTCTTGATGAGATGAATAGTAAAGACAATGATCATTCTTGTAAAGTTGTGACTAGGGGTGGTAGAATGACTCAGGAACCTTTGTATCCCTAGGGCCATCCTAGGAGAATTGAGCAAGATTCTCAGATAGTTAATACTGATGCATCCAGTCCTTCCAATAAGAGTAGGAAAAAGAATGATGATAGTATTTGCATGCTGCTAGTGAACCTGTTATAGATGCGCCTGAGAATCCAAATGATATTTCTATTTCTGATGCTGAGACACAGTCTGGTGATGAACATGAGACTAGTCATAACATTAACAATGATGTTCATGTTGATGCTCAACCTAGTAATGATAATGATGTGGAGATTGAACCTGCTAATGATCTTGATAACCCACAATCTAAGAATAAAAGATACGATAAAAAAGACTTCATTGTTAGGAAACATGGTAGAGAAAGAGAACCATGGGTTCAGAAACCCATGCCCTTTCCTCCTAAATCATCCAACAAAAAGGATGATGAGGACTTTGAGCGCTTTGCTAAAATGCTTAGACCGGTCTTTTTACGTATGCGCTTGACTGATATTTTTTAAATGTCTTCCTATGCTAAGTATATGAAAGATATTGTGACAAATAAAAGAGAGATACTAGAAGCTGAGATTTCCACCATGCTTGCTAATAATACTTTTAAAGGTGGAATACCTAAGAAACTGGGAGATCCCGGAGTACCTACTATACCATGCTCTATTAAAGGAAATATGTTAAAACTGCTTTATGTGATCTTGGAGCTGGTGTTAGTGTTATGCCATTCTCTTTATACCATAGACTTGATTTGAATAAGTTGACACCTACTGAAATCTCTTTGCAAATGACTGATAAATCAACTGCTCTACCTATCGGTATTTGTGAGGATGTACCTGTCGTAGTTGCAAATGCTACTATCTTGACAGACTTTGTTATTCTTGATATTCCCCAGGACGACAGCATGTCGATCATCCTTGGTAGACCCTTTTTGAATACTTCAGGGGCTGTTATTGATTGTAAAAAGGGCAATGTCACTTTTCATATTAATGGTAATGAGCATATGGTACACTTTCCGAAGAAACAACCTCAAGTTCATAGTATCAACTCTATTGAAAAAATTCCAACAATTATTGGAGACTTTGAGTTCCCTCTTCCTACTGTCAAGAAGAAATATGATATACTTATTATTGGGGAAATGCATATCCCCATTGAGGTAACTTAGTGTTATTCGGAAAAAAATCGGTTTCATGATATTCGAAAGAAGTTTGTTAATAAGACTTTTCAACCTTATTGATGGATTCCTTTTGATGAGCATGAGATGGATGAATTTAGAAAGCACAACTTCCTACACCTAACTTTTACTTTCTGTTACTTAGATGAAATTAAGTAAAAATGCTATTATTTTTCTGTTTCCTGAGTTTTCCGTGCAATAGAAAAATGACCTAAAAATAAAAGTTCCCAGAATTCCCTGAAAATTTAGTATGATTTTTTCTGGAATATTGAAGATTTTTTGGCACCGAGAATGCATCATGGAGCTACACCAGTGGGCCACAAGCCTGCAGGGCGCGGCCACCCCCCTGAGCGCACCCTTGTTGCTTGTGGGTCCCACGTGGTCCCCCTCCACTTATTCCAGCACCAATTCATTTCAGCTTCCTCAAGAAAAAATCCCACGATTGCTCAAACCCGTGTTCTAGCTCATCTTGCTGCCATTTTTGATCTCCTTGCTCAAAGCTCCATTTGCAAAACTATTTTAGGAGGTTGGTCATTGGTAGTTTTTGTTCTAGTGCCTTATATATTGCAATTTTTTTGCTGTTATGATGACCTTGTTATTGAGCTTGCATGTCAAATTTGTATGGTGCCAAGTAGTTTGGATGAATGATATAGTCTCTAGGCACTTGAGGGAGTAGTTGCTATGAGTTTTGTTGAGTTTTGTTCACCTTTATTTTCGTCCACTACAAATTTCAGAATTTTTCAGAAATGTTGAGAAGGTTACTAAGAGGTTCTTCAAGCAGGGGTTCTATGGAAGATGAAAATGAAATGAAGGAGAAACCCAAATATAATCTTCCTCGCATTGTAGAAATTCGACCATGTGAATGGCCGTGTGACACATTCTTGAGGGCGGCCAGAATTTATGAAGATTTCTATTATTTGGTCGAGAATGCAGGCATCACCGACTTCCTCAATGATAAATGTGACCAGTACCTCTTTCTCACTTATACCTTTGTGCAAATTTTTCACTTTCATCCTAGGGAAGACCCTCCTACAATAGAATTTCACTTATATGATGTGCCTAACAAAATGAACCTTTATGATTTTTGCAAAGTTTGCAAGATACACTATGAGGGCAGCATCAGGGAACCACGTCCTCGAGACATGGAAGATTTTATTGCTGCAGTCACTATAGGAGAAGAGAGAGGCGTGTCAAGGGCAAGGGCAGCTAGTTTACATTTTCCTGTGCTATACTATTATTCATTATTTGCGGGAAGATGTCTAGTTGGACGTGCCCCTGACCTTGCTACTTTGCGCCATGCTTTATTTGCTGATAGAACCTTTAGTCTGGGCTCTATTGTGTCCCAACGGTTGAACACCAACCATTCGAAGGGGCCCATATTCAGAGGTATCTATGCATCTTGTTTATCTAAACATTTTGAGATACCCATTAGGTTTCGCGAGAAAGATGAAAAGCTGATACCCTTGAAGTTTCTAGATTATGACCGTATGGTAGCCCATGATGTTATTAAAAAGAATGATGATAGGAGGCTGCTTTACAATTTATTATTTAGTTAGGGTACTTGTGAGATTATTCCTCTGCCTGCTTCTTCTCTGTTCGATATCCATTCAAGCTGGTACATTGTTATGCCCGATGACATCTATCAATATTGGGGTTTGTCACAACCTCCAGCACCTGAGCAGGAACCGGCTCTGGATCCATATCAGACCCCGGTTTTTTAGTGGGAGCCACGGGAGGCCGCTAATCAATAGAACCCTCAGTGTCCTCCGGAGTAACCCGGAGAAGGTTATTTCCAGCCATGGCCCTAGACCAACTTAGGCCAAAAGCCTAAGCTTGGGGGAGTACGTATTTCTCACCGACATTACATTCAAGTTTACACATTTATTTCAGTTGTCGGTGTTCATACTTTTTCATTGTACTATCCATGGTAGTTTATTTTTCTTCTTTATTCTTTCTTCTTGTGTGTTTAATTAACTTTGAGGAAAATACAAAAAAATAGTTCTAACTTTATTTCCTAGTTGCTTAGTTGTAGCATCAAAGAGAAAACCCAAAAAGATTTCTCGTTCTTCTTTTTGCTTGTTGGGAGCTTTCCCGTGTAAATAGTTTTCCTTTCTTTTCTTTGGGTCATAAGGAGAAGACCACGATGACGTGTTGAGTGGCTCTCACATGCACTATTGTTTATCTTACAAAGAGCCTATATTGCCTTGTCTTCTCCTTTGGTTTATTGTTTCCAGATTCCAGCTTAGTCCAATGCATGTGCACTATTATTATTCGCGTTGTTCGGTCGTGCAAGTGAAAGGCAATAATGAAGATATTTGATGAAAATATTGAGATGGATAAAAGTTGGTATGAACTCAACCTATCTTGCTTTTGTAAATATGATTAGCTCATTGTTCTGAATTCAGTACATTATGGGTTGAACATGCTTGCTTAGTTAAGAGTGGATAAGGGTTCGTCTTGAGTGCCAACATGCGCATTAAAATGGTTGTGATGTAGTATGATAGAATGGTATCCTCCTCTGGATGATTTAAGTGGCTTGACTTGGCACATGTTCATGCATGTAGTTGAAACAAATCAACATAGCCTCCACGATATTTATGTTCATGGTGAATTATATCCTACTCATGCTTGCATTCAATGTTGATTAATATCAAAGCATGTTGATGACTGTGTCGCTCTCTAGTTGGTCGCCCCCCAATCTTTTGCTAACCTTCACTTGTACTAAGCAGGAATACTGCTTGTGCATCCATCTCAATAAACCCAAAGTTGTTCCATATGAGTCCACCATATCTACCCATATGCGGTATTTACCTGCCATTCCAAGTAAATTTGCCAATGCTAAACTTTAAACCTTCAAATAAACTTTCTATTTTGTATGCCCAAATCGCTCATGTGGCGACTGGGGGTGTCAGTATCTTCCATGCTAGGTGGGTTATTCTCATGATATGTGTTGAATCACTATCATTCACGAGAAAGTGGCTAGTAATCGGGATGCCAGTCGAATGCTTGAAATAAAAGGCAAAATAGAGTTAAACAAAACTCCCCCAGAACTGTGTTTGTATGGACGGTACCCGCGAATTCGTCCCTCCGTGGAGTGTGACTAATTGGTGGAGGGGGAGTAAAAACTTTACCATTCCATTTGGGTACCACCTATAATGTATTTAGCATGGAAGATATTGAAAACCTCTTGGTCGTTATGTGAGCAACGAAAGCATACCGCTCCAAAATCATTACCTATCTGTGTTCTAAAAGTTTGAGCTCTAGCACCTCTGCAAATCAATGCTTCCCTCTACGAAGGGTCTTTCCATTGACTTTATTTGTTGAGTCATCACCCTCTTATAAAAAGCACCAATTAGAGAGCACCATTGTCATTTGTATGCCTTGCTATTAATTGATGTTGAGTATGAGCATGGCTAGATCTCTCTCACCATGAGTTACAATGTTTAGTCAGTCCTTGTTCTTCAGAGGTGCTCTTCATTCATGTTTTGCGGTCTTAGAAAGGGCTAGTGAGATACCATTATGTCATATTGTATCATGATTGTTTTGATAAAATTGTTGTCATCCGAGACCTGCTATTATTGCTCGCTAGTTGGTTATGTCCTTGCTATGAGTAATTGTGAGACCTAAGTGTTATTGTGAATGGGGTTAATTTATAATCTTTGCTGAAAATCTAAACATAAGTTAGACATATTTACAATAGCAAGATGAAACAGAGTTTGTAAAAGTTTTTCTTTATCACTTTTAGTTTATCAACTGAATTGCTTGAGGACAAGCAAAGATTTAAGATTGGGGGAGTTGATACGTCTCCAACGTATCTACTTTTCCAAACTCTTTTGCCCTTGTTTTGGACTGTAATTTGCATGAATTGAATGGAACTAACCCGGACTGACGCTGTTTTCAGCAGAATTGCCTTGGTGTTATTTTTGTGTAGAAATAAAAGTTCTCGGATCATCCTGAAAATTTACAGAGAATATTTTTGGAATTAATAAAACATACTGGCACAAGAAGTAACTAGAGGGGCCACCTACAGGTCACAATCCTGCTAGGCATGGGCACGCCCTGGCCACACCTAGCAGGCTTGTGGGGCCCTCGTGGCTCCTCTGACCACCTCTCCAGCTTCATACAACACTATTTGTCAAGAAAAAAAATCAAAGAGAAGAGTTCATCGAGTTTCACAATACAGATCCGCCGCCATCACCTGTTCTTCCTCAGGAGACCAAATTTGGAGTCCCTTTTGGGCTCCGGAGAGGGGAAATCGACACCTTCTTCATCACCAACCATCCTTCATCACCAATTCCATGATGATCTCCACCGTTTGTGAGTAACCTCATCGCAGGCTTGCTGGACGATGATGGGTTTGATGAGATTTATCATGTAATTGAGTTAGTTTTATTAGGGTTTGATCCCTAGTATCCACTATGTTCTAAGATTAATGTTGCTATGACTTTGCTCTGCTTAATGCTTGTCACTACGGCCCAAGTGCCATGATTTCAGATCTGAACCTATTATGTTTTCATGAATATATGTGTGTTCTTGATCCTATCTTGCAAGTTGTATACACCTATTACGAGTTATGATCCGCATCCCCCAGGGTTACAATAACTGGGATACTTTCCGGTGATTACCGTAGTTTGAGGAGTTCATATATTCACGAAGTGCTAATGCTTTGGTATGGTTCTCTATTAAAAGGAGGCATTAATATCCCTTAGTTTCCAATAGGACCCCGCTGCCACGGGAGGGTAGGACAAAAGATGTCATGCAAGTTCTTCTCCACAAGCACGTATGACTATATATGGAATACATGCCTACTTTACATTGATGAATTGGAGCTAGTTCTGTGTCACCCTATGTTATAACTATTGCATGATGAATGCCATCCGACATAATTATCCATCACTGATCCATTGCCTATGAGCTTTTCATATATTGATCTTCGCTTAGTTACTTTTCTGTTGCAACTGTTACAACCACTACAAATTGCTATTATCACTTTGCCACAGTTACCGTTACTACTATATTATTTTTCTACTGAACACTTTGCTACAGATATTAAGTCTTTCAGGTGTGGTTGAATTGACAACTCAGCTGCTAATACTTGAGAATATTATTTGGCTCCCCTTGTGTCGAATCAATAAATTTGGGTTGAATACTCTACCCTTGAAAAATGTTGTGATTCCCTATACTTGTGGGTTATCAAGACCGATCCTTCGGAATGTTGAAATCTTCATCTTCGAGTCTATCGTCCTCATCGACTGGGGGAATAGTTATGGTCCTCGAAGTTATCAGGTTCCTCGGGGTCGCAAGGCTTCTCGTGGTTTTTAGGTAGTTTCCCTAGGGCTTAGAGGTCCTCGGGGTCCGTCGGTGTATCATTTTCTCTGGTGCCCACGATGACTCCCCTTCCTTTGTTTGCCATGGACCGCTTGCATTGCATCCGATGTTTCGACGACTCCTTGGATCTATCGCCATTCTACTCGGGGGTAATATCTTCTTTGTTGGCAGGTGTATCCACCATGTGGACGTCGTAAGAGGAGGTGGCAGTCTATTGTCCCGTATTGATAGGGGCAGGGGTGTGGACCTCGTCATACATGTCCTTCGTCCCATCGGAGGCTTAGTCTAGCATGTCGATTAGGTCTTCGACAGTGGCTACCAAGTGGGTGGTGGGTGGGTGATGAAATTCTTCATGATCCAGCCTCGGCCCGTATTGAACATGTGTCGGGCTTCGGTCGTTCGCGATCACAAATGACTGGATCCAGTCCAGCATCTCATTTATCGTCGAGAGACTGTCCGGGTTCATCTCTTGGAGAGTTTCTGGGGTATCGTCCGGACTATCCTCAAGGGACGGATTTCCGGCGAGCACCGGATTAGGGTGTTCGAGCTCTATGGCCAGATCCAAACACAGGCATGGCTCCCCGATGAAGGGGAAGCCAGGCACGGGACCCAAAGTTAAGGCTCCAGAGTTGCCAGACTCATCAGGCGAGACCGAGAGCCAAGCGGGGGTCAGATCGATGGAGAATTCCATGTTCTCGAGCCTGGTTCCCCAATCGACGGAAAAGATTCCGATATGGCCCAGATGGCCAGTCGAGTCAGCTTGCAGCATCACGCTGCCAAAGGTGAAAACCTGCCCAGGGACGAGGATGTCCCCGATGCAGAGCTAATCACTGATGACCAAGTGAGCCATCGACCTTTCTTTTGATCTCACAGTGGAACTCTCAATGAAAGCACCAATGTCGGTGTCAAAACCGGAAGATCTTGGGTAGGGGTCCCGTGATGTGAGCCTTAGATCGATGGGTAACACGGAATGAAGGGGACAGTGTTTACCCAGGTTCAAGCCCTCGTGAGGAGGTAAAACCCTACGTCCTGCTTGATTTTACTTATGTGTATGGAGATTACATAGTTGATCTACCTCGAGATCGTCTAAGCTAAACTCTAGATGAGTTCACCTGTCCTTTACAGATGGGGATCCTCTGGTTTATATAGACACCAGGGGTCCCTAGGGTTACACACAACCGACCTTTTACAAGGGATAGATACGCAGATCCTATCTTCGAGTGCCAGAAACACCTGTCAAAGGATCAAAAACACTCGACAAAGCCTTTGCCGAGATTTGCACTCAACAAAGTCTACACGACGTACATCTCTTAGGCAAATAGAAATTTGCCGGGAGCCAAGACACAAGCTGAGTGCCGAATAGCTCGCACCGGAAAAATGAAGTAACTCACGGGCGGCAGACGAAGACAGCGTTGCCACGTGCCTAACGAAGATGGAACACTGGATGAAGGAAGATTGTTGGGAAGCCCTGGCTGACATGTGGTGTGACCCGTCATGGCAGGTGCAACATGTGGAGAAGGGTAACGAACACGTCAAAATGCCAGGCCCGACACATGTCCAGGTGAGCCGGAACCTAACCACTCTGAAGCAACACATGATATGTGTAATGAGTTATGGTTACTTTTTCATCAGGCGGATCTTGATCACCCGGTCCACATCTTGGAGGCCTCGAAAGAAGCCCACAAGGGGATGGTGCCGAGATCTGTAGCAAGTTGGCACATGAGAGGTGTGAGACCTTTAGAGAGGTCTTCCAAGAGGTGCACGGGTAGGATGCCGAACCCACTGTCGGTGTCAAAATCGGTAGATCTCGGGTAGGGGGTCCCGAGCTATGAGCCTTAGATCGATGGGTAACAGGGAACAAATGGGATAGTGTTTACCTAGGTTCGGGACCTCGTGAGGAGGTAAAACCCTATGTCTTGCTTGATTGTATTGATGTGTATGGTGATTAGAGAGTTGATCTACCTCGAGATCGTCTAAGCTAAACCCTAGATGGTTTCACCTATCCTCTATGAATGGGGATCCTCCGGTTTATATAGACACTAAGGGTCCCTAGGGTTATAGAGAACCGACCTTTTACAAGGGATAGATACGCAGATCCTACCTTCAAAACTTGGAGGCCACACCATTCTACAGAGCCTTCCTTCTTGGATACAGGATCATTCATTGTTCAATCTTCAGAAGATCAGCCCAATAGGTCGGCACACGAGGAATGAGCCGAAGGCCCAAGGACCCCTTAGTCCTGGACTCCCTCACCCATGTCCAAGCCACTTGATCCAGAGCTACTCGTAATTGCTGGCGAGGAGAAGGACCATGCCCGCCACCTCCTTTGCAACGGGGCGATCACCACCTCCTCGCATCGCAAGTTCCACGAGATACACGTGTTGAGCACAAGCTCAACTCCATCCATATGGAGTCACCCGACCGCCGCGTCACGTGAGATCAGACGTCTCAAGGTTAGCACCATAACCATTCATTTATGCCCAAGCCTCGAAATACTACCCTTGCAACCTATATGACCCTAATGCCATATTACAGGAATTATTGGAACGTCGGGATGCTGAAGAGGAGCAAAGGTGCCAGGCTAAGGAGGAAAAAAGAGAGAAGGTGAACGCAAAAATGAACGAAAGGTTCAAGATGCTCCAAAAAAACTAGATGTAGAACATTCTCCAAATTTGGCCCCATCCATTATTTAGCAAGGAACAATGCTCATGTGACTCTACTCTTATAGGCTCTTATGCAATCTCAAGGCGGTGGAAATGTTGCCCCTCCTCCTCCTCCTCCTCCTCCTCTAGAAGCTTAACCCGATGGAAAGGATGACCCTCCTCTTCCTCAAGGTGGTTGTATGAATATGTGAACCTCTATGTGATGTGCACGTGTTTTGCAAGTAGTGAACTTTCACAAGTTAACTCTATGTATGAATTTGCAAACTTGTGTGTCATGTGTACTAGTATGAAATATTGCCCTATCTCAACTAGTTTGAGTTATGCTTATGTGAATTACTTTAAATTATGCCTATGTGTTGACTAGTTGCTTGAAGAATTTCTAGGGAGCTAGGAGCTCCCACATTGATTTGTGATGATAACATTTTCTACACTTAAGATATAGACAAAAAATGCACTCTTCTTGTTTTCAGTTGGAGGGAATCGATAAGAAATAGATATTCAACAGAAGCACCAGGACACGTTTCACAAAGTGACACTCGGAAAAAGAGACATTCATGAGCATCACTCTTGGAAAATGGGTCGCTTGAGCACTTTAACTCCAGTTTATGCCATTATTTTAGGAGGGCAGACCTCGGTAAAGGTGTCACCTCATCACTTTAACTCCTATTATGCCATTCGTTTACGAGGGCAGCTCATAGAAACAATTCATTTGAGCACTCTTACTGACAACTGAGACTAGTGATACCACATGTCAGGTTTAAATGTTTGTGTGATATGTTTTTATCGAGTGTATACAGTCGATCCTCAGTATAGATAATAGAAAATGATGGCGCCATCAGTTGCGAATGGACATGTCATGTGGCTTCTCTTTGCCGTGCGTAGCTCTCGGTGTCTGCGGCGTTTTTCGTGCATTGTTTGGTCACCGTGAGCCACTGTCGGCAAAGATAGTTAGTTGTTGTGAACCCATATTTGCCGAGGGTGACCCTTGGTATATATATGTTTGCCAAACACACATGATTAAGCCTTTGACGAAGAGCCTAGCACCCGGCGTATACGAAAATTTCAGTAGTATGAAGATACAAATGCATTTATGGTTCTCTAAATGTGATGTTAGTGCTTGTAGTAGAGATGCTAACACGAGCTTGACAAGTTGGGCTATGAGCGTAACGTGAGTGAACCCAGGTTGTGGAACGTGGATGTACCGACACAAGTGGACGGAGCTGTTTTAGGCAATTTGTCTAACCATTAGTCGCAATAAAGCTATACTTTAACCCTAAAAACCCAAAATAGAGGCAGTTGAACATGACGAAGAGCTGCCAATGGCTGTGAATGGACTCAGGCTAATCCACACCATGCCACAAGATTTCTATGTTGTATTGGATTTGTGTGCTAGTAGACTGTATTGTAGGTGACCAAGGGCAATGTGCCTCCCAACTTCGCAACCATGACAACAAAATTGTCGCTCTCGGCTGGCACCGTGTAGTAGGAAGAGAAACAATGCAGTCGTGCCGAGGCTGAAGGCCAACACGGGAGAGGCGAGAGGATGAGGATCGGCATCCTCACGTTGTTCTCTCCTTTGTCGTCTCTTGGTTTGTCTCCAAGTGAGATGATCTTCAGTGAAGACATGGTGGCTGCGACTTGAAGGGGGGAAAGAGGATAACATGTCGCCTTGCTTTCACATGCTCCGTTAAAAAAAAGAGGTCGAGGCTTCTTTTTTCTCGATAGAGAAAATAATATGGTTAGTATTAATTTTACAATTTCTGTTGATAGCTAAACGACTCATAGTAATTTAAACCATGGTATTTCAAAAACATATAGTATTCTTCAAAGTACTTTGTTATCAAGCGGGGCCTAAGGGAATCTCCAAAGGCAAAATTGCTTTGACATACGTCCTCGGACAGGGGTACTAGTCCACATACACGGATGCGGAGGCGGTCATCCAATGATGCTGCTTTATATATCATATTATTATCCAATGTTGCGTTTCATCTTTATTATGCTTGAGTAGATTTGTTTTGTCCTATTGGTCGATTGGTGATCATGATTGGTTTGAGTTGTATGTTTTATCTTGATGATGTCCTATGGTGCCTATCGTGTCGTGCAAGCATGTGCAATTCCCTATGTTGGATGTTGCAATATGTTCATAATTTGCTTATAGTAGGTTGCGAGGGTGACATAAGTTTAAACCCGCATAAATGGATTGTTGCGTATGAAAGCAAAGCAAACTTTACACTTAATGCTATGGTTGGGTTTTACCTTAATAATCTTTAGTATTTGTGGATGCTTTCTAGAGTTACAATGATATGTGCATGTGATCTTAGAAACGTAAGTATGTTAGCTTATGCATCTTCCCCATATAAAACTGCAATGACGATTATCAGTCGAGTTATCGATTGCCTATGGAAAATTCCACAAAATTTTCACACTTGCTATATTTACTTAATTGTTCTTTATTTAAAAAACTCCTAACTTTTATTTTCACGTTCTTTATTATCTTGCAAATCTATCCTATTAAATATATAAAGTACTTTTATTTCTTGTACTAGGTAAAGTGAATATTGGTGTGCCTAGAGTTGTATACGTGGTCAATAGAAATTGAGAGAATATTAATTCTACCTTCAACTCCTCATTGGGTACGATTTACTTATCAAAAAAGCAACAATTGGTTTCCTATACTTGTGGGTTATCAAGACCTTTGCTGGAGCCGTTGCCGAAAGCAGTAACATGGGGTTGGTATTCTAGTTTGTGCTTGTTTGCTTTATCTCTATGTAAATTTTATTTTCTAGATTTTTTGTTTTCTATCTTTAGTTATGGGTAGGAAACATAAAATACCGAAAAAACATTGTACTTGCTAATCTAGTGGTTGAGGAATCACCCAAAATCCTTATTATTCAAGCTTTTTATTTGAATCATCTTCAATATGTTCGTGCTCGTGCTGAAAACCCAACTAGCGTAGTTGAGAAAAAAAATCATGAGATGACCGTGCTTATTTAGCACGTCACGACATGTCTCAAAAAGGAAATCGCTTAAGGGGTCAAATATCTTGTTTGGAATGCTATCGTTGGAATTTGTGCTACATACATGATTTTACTTGTTGTTCTAAAGACCCTAAACACCTTTCCTACCAATGTGGTTTTAATGATAATGAAATCTTGGCTTTTATGCTAATGGTGTTTATAATCACTATGATGTTAAACAAATTGAAAGAATTTGTTGTTTTTAGGGATGCCTATGAAATTGCTTCTTTCTTTGAAAAGTGTGATGCTATTCTATACAAATTTGAAATTTTTGTCGTACTTAAATATTGCTATGAAAATTATGCTTCTAATTTTTATGTTAAATAATTTATTAAGGGAATGTCTGCTGCCCAAGAAGAGACTAATAGTTTACAGTATTTATGGTAGAAGAAATCGATAAAACTATGAGCTCATTAGAAGAAAAAGATGAGGAGGAACAGCGAATTAGCTATTGGCCCACCTTCTAAGAAGAGTAACTCTTTAAATCATACATTATTTAAATTTCCTTCATGTTTATCAAAGAATGAATGCTATGATAATTGCCATGATCCTATTTATTTGATTGAAAAAAATCACTTTTGGTTGAACTAGGTGGCATATACATTCTCAATGGGGGAGCGGTAAGCTGGTGCAGTTCCAAGCAGAGTGCGGTACTTGATTCTACATGCAAAGCAGAGTACACCACTGCCTCGGAGGCGGCGAACGAAGGTGTCTGGATGAAGCAGTTCATGACAGATCTTGGAGTTGTGCCCAGTGCACTGGACCAAATGACTTTGTTCAGTGACAACACTGGTGCCATTGCTTTGGACAAGGAACCAAGGTTTCACAAGAGGACCAGACACATAAAGTGACACTTCAATTCTATCTGCGATCACATCAAGGAGGACATAAATATTTGCAAAGTACACACGGATCTGAATGTTGTGAACCCGTTGACTAAACCTCTTCCACTGGCTAAACATGATCAACACATGTATTGTATCCCGTCATCAAATGACATCTCATGTCTATGGCTAGGAAACCTCGACCATCTTTGATCAACGAGCTAGTCTACTAGAGGCATACTAGGGACACATTATTGTCTATGTATCCACACATGCATTCGAGTTTTCAATCAATACAATTGTAGCATGGATAATAAACAATTATCATGAACAAGGAAATATAATAATAACCATTTTATTATAGCCTCTAGGGCATATTTCCATCACTTTGGTCGTGCCCATGAAAACTTTGTGAACATTGAATACAGAAACTTTTCAAAATAATAATTATTCCCTTGTACTAATCAATTGTATTACAAAAATAATGTGCTAAGATGTACCTTTAGGGTGTTTAAATTACTTGTTTTATTGTCATGTGCAGAAACATAAACTTTTGTTGTTGTATTTTATTTATCATATTTTACTGGAACATACAAAGTTGCTGAAATTTTTACACATTACTTTTGTGCAAATTGTTTATTACATCCTAAATTTTTAGGAGTTCAAGCAGTATATGTTTCCATCTTTACAGACTATCATGTTTTCACAATTTGTTGTTATAGTTTTTTTACGTTCTTATGTCTGCAATTTTGCCAAGCCCCACTGATGTGGGAGCCATAAAATTGTGATAGCATACAATAGGTAATATTTGATTATAATTATACAATTTTGTTATGACAAGATATGATGGAAATAAAAGTTTTGTTGAGTTTTATGTGGATGAAGTGTTCGAAGACCTATGAGACATTGATTTGAGAAGAAGAATAAGGAGAGACGAGAGATAAAGCTTAGGGATGCCCAAGGCACCCCAAGTAAATATTAAAGGAGACTCAAGCATCTAAGCTTGGAGATGCCCCGAAATACATCCCATCTTTCTTCCTCGAGAATTATTAGCATGTCTCGTTTTAGTTTTGTTCACATGATATGCGTCAATTCTTGAAGCGTCTTTTGTGTTTTTTCCCTTTTCTTTTATGTACCCTGCTGGTATGGGATAATTCTTGGTTAATTTATATAACACTCTTTGCGGTTTACTTATATCTTTGAAGTATGACTTTATAGAAGGCTTTGTATGCTTCATGCATATCTTTTAAAGTTTGAATGCTCGTTTCTTTACCTTTGGAACACCTTTATTTGTAGAATGCTCTTTTGCTTCACTTATATTTATTGGAGCGTGGTCAAGTCTTTTATAGCAAGAGTTAAACTCTAATGATTCACTTATACTCCCTCGTCCCAAAATTCTTGTCTTAGATTTGTCAAGATATGAATGTATCTAGTCACATTTTAGTATTTAGATACATCCATTTCTAAACAAATGTAAGACAATAATTTTGGGATGGAGGGAGTATATATTTAGAGTTAACAGGAATTGTTATACACATGATTAGTCATAGAAACCTCTATACAACTTATAGATCACTACTCTAAGCTGCCAATTATCTGTGAAACGTTTATCAGCCAAATATTTTTAGAACTGTGTTTGATGGTATCACAGGATATTTCCCCCCTGTGATACCATCACTCACATGCTCCTCCCCCCAGTGATACCATCACTCACATGCTCCCATGATACAAACTTGAAAAATTCAAATTTAAACATTCCACAAAATTCTAAAACAATCATGGATGTTCGTAGCACATATGTTGACAACCCGAAAAAATTCATATCGAAATTCGAAATACACATGGACAAACAAAAAAGACAAATTCAGATGTGAATAGTGTCATTTCTGATTTGGGATAATTAATTTTGTGCCCTTAGTTGTGTCTCACTCGGGAGTTTTACCCCTAATTTCCAAAAACACTCGGTTTTGCCCAACTCACTTCGCTCCCCTTATACTTTTGCCCTTTGAATGTTTGACCATCATTTTTGAAAACTTCAAAAAAATCCATACTAACTCGGAAAATTTCAAATAAGATATCAAAATGTTCATAGAAACATCACCTATATGTGCATGTCATTCACATTCATGACAAAAATGTTGGAAAGTCTCCATCTAAGTTTCAGCTATCATCTGCGATGGGGACTTTCCAACATTTTTTACAAGAATGCAAGTTGCATGTACATATAGGTGATGTTCTTATGAACATTTTGATATCTTATTTGAATTTTTCTGAGTTAGTATGAATTCTTTATGAAGTTTTCAAAGTGATGGTCAAACGGTCAAAGGGCAAAAGCATAAGAGAAGCAAAGTGGTTCGGGCAAGAACGAGTGTTTTTGGAAACTAGGGGTAAACCTGCCGACTATGACCCAACTAGGGGCATAAAATCAATTGTCCCTTTTGCTTCTGTCTTCTTTTGACACATCCAGTGGGTGTGTTCGCGGCTGCGCCGGCTTCCGCCAGCCGGGCGATTGCTGCGCCGGCTATTCA
Organism: Hordeum marinum; assembly: GCA_022496015.1. NCBI lineage: Eukaryota > Viridiplantae > Streptophyta > Magnoliopsida > Poales > Poaceae > Hordeum > Hordeum marinum. The sequence continues at coordinate 462,284,659 of CM039674.1, forward strand.
CAGCCGGCTGTTCGTTCCCCCGCGACGGGGGATGCTGAGCGTTGCTCTCCCGGGCGTTCCGGCCGGAGGGGCGAGGGGTGCTAGAATGCTGAGCCTGCCGAAGGTCAACAGCACCAGAGCCCTCGCCCTCGGGACGGGGGAACTCGGAGACGGCCCCTCCAGGAGTGAGGGCGACCTGCAGTGCGTTGGCAGTGTCGATGAGGTCCTTAATGTGCCGCTCGCGTGCGGCCCGCTCCTCGCCCTCCAAGGATGCCAGGTCCTTGTAGGCAACCTTGGCAGCACGCAGGTTGGCGGCGGGGTTGTCGTAGACGAGGAGGCGGCCGCCTAGGATCTTGGCGACCACGCGGCCGCGCTCCCGCATGGTGCCGCGCCGGCTGGGCTCATGATGGATCTCTGTTTTTTGTTTCTTGATGTGTACTTCGAATTTTGATATGAATTTTTTAGGAGTTGTCAACATATGTGTCATGAACATCCATGATGTTTTTTAGAATTTTTTGAAATGTTTAAATTTGAAATTTTCAACTTTGTATCATGGGAGCATCTATGGGTTGGTATCACCTGATACTCACCCGTATCACAGGATATTTTCCCCCACGGAAACAACGACCATCATTTGGAGGAGCTGGGAACTCCGCGGTTTTCCGGGACGACCACCGCCACGATGGTGGCACGGAACATCGCGGCTCACATTGCGCTGCTCTTGTTCTATCTGCGAGTCCATTCTCAAAGCGTGGGTGTAAAACTTCTTTGCCATAGTGTGGGTCTTGTGTTGAAAACGGGCCGACGGGCATGTCTGGCGCTGATACCTTGTGTGCTTCACTTCATCCTTGCTGTGAGAAACACAGCTTAATGAAAATGTTCATTTCGGCAATCGCCTCCTAGGCTTCTCTCAGAGCTCTTTTATGGTACCCTATGGTAAATACCGGTCGTCCAATCGTGATATCTCATGGCAAGGATCAACCTATACTACTTCGATTAGCAAATGCAATCGTGAGCAGCATGGCCTACACCGAGTTCCTTCCACCCTCCAGTATACAAGTCCAGATGACATTTTGGGAAGAAAAAAAATTCAGCCCTCTCGCGTGTCGACCTGGCCCACCCTGTCCCCGCCCTTCCATTTCGTACACGGCCGCACCCACGGATTCTAGCCGCCGCAGGTGTGCGTGCCATGTATGGTGGATCAGGAGGAAGTCGAGTTAGACCAACTTCCTCGCCATCAACCCCCCACACCCCCCTCTTCTTCTTCCTCATGTCGTGATCGTGAGGCGCTCGTGAACTCGTCAGTCGTCACCCCGGCACCACTGCTCCCTTGGGACCCCATTGCACCGATGCTGACCGGTGATTGGCCTTTCCTTGTCTTCGTATCCACAAAGGTGCATGTGGGGTATGCGAGACCATGGCGTCTGGCATGGTGGGGTTACGGCACGTGTGCTCCGGTTGTTGCAGCGAGCGTGTGCTACCTCTTGAGCATGTGTTGGTTTTCCCTTGAAGAGGCGAGGGTGATGCAGCGAAATAGGTAAGTATTTCCCTCAGTTGTTGAGAACCTAGGTATCAATCCTGTAGGAGGAACAAGCAAGTCACAAATGGATGCACCTGCACAAATAATCAAACTCTTGCACCCAACGCTATAAAGGGGTTGTCAATCCCTTCACAGTTATTTGCAAGGATTATATCCGATAGAGATAGATGTAACGAGTGCGGAAAGTGAAAGGTAAATAAATTGTAGCAAGTATAGATCTGAAAATATATGTTGTAAAATAGACCCGGGGGCCATAGGTTTCACTAGAGGCTTCTCTCTTGAAGGCAAATATCATGGTGGGTAAACAAATTACTATCAAGCAATTGATAGAAAAGTGAATAATCATGTAGTTATCCAAGGCAACGATCATGCATATAGGCATCACGTGTGTGACAAGTAGACCGAAACGATTCTGCATCTACTACTATTACTCCACACATCGACCGACTCCTGCCTGCATCTAGAGTATTAAGTTCATGAAGAAAAGAGTAACGCATTAAGAAAGATGACATGATGCAGAGGGATAAACTCAAGCAATATGATGAAAACCCCATCTTGTTACCCTTGATGGCAACAATACAAGACGTGCCTCGCTACCCCTACTATGTCGCTGAGTGAGGACACCGCAAGATTGAACCCAAAACCAAGCACTTCTCCCATTGCAAGAATTACCAATCTAGTTGGCCAAACCAAACCAATAACTCGAAGAGACTTACAAGGATATGAAATCATGCATATAATAATTCAGAGAAGATTCAAATAAGATTCATGGATAATCTGAACATAAACCCACAATTCATCGGATCTTGACAAAGACACCACAAAAGAGTATTACATCGGATAGATCTCCATGAAGATCATGAAGAACATGGTATTGAAGATCAAAGAGAGAGAAGCCATCTAGGTACTAGCTATGGACCCGTAGGTCTGTGGTGGACTACTCACGCATCATCGGAGGGGCAATGGAGTTGATGTAGATGCCCTCCGTGATCAAAAACCCCTCCGACAGATTACCGGAAAAGGATCCAAGATTGGATCTCTCGGGAACGGAGGCTTCCGGCGGCGGAAAAGTATTTGTGTGGCTCTTTCTGATGTTGGGGGAATATTTGGGTATTTATAGGCCAAGAATTAGGGTTAGGAGACTTGCCAGGAGGTGACAAGCCTATTAGGCGTGGCCCGGGGGGCGCGCCTAGCAGGCTTGTGGCGCCCTGGCACATCTCCTGACGTGCACTCCAAGCTTGGATGACTTGTTTCCTTCCAGAAAATTTCCTTCCACGGGTTTATTCCCTGTGGACTCCTTTTAATAGTCCATATCTGCAAAACTCAAAAACAAGGAAAAAATAGAAACTAGTACTTGGCTCTAGATTAATAGGTTAGTCCCAAAAGTAATATAAGATAGCATATTAATGCATATAAAATATCCAAAATAGATAATATAATAGCATGCCATCATAAAAATTATAGATACGTTGGAGATGTATCAGCATCGCCAAGCTTAATTCCTGCTCGTCCTCGAGTAGGTAAATGATAAAAACAGAATTTTTGATGTGGAGTGCTACCTAACATATTTATCCAAGTAATATTCTTTATTATGGGATGAATATTAGGATCCGTCAGACTCAAAACAACAGCTTAATATTGATATAGAAACAATAACATTGCAAGCATACTAGCAAAAGCCACTATATCTCTTCAAAATAAAATGGCAAAAGAAAGTTATCCCTACAATATCATACGGTCTGGCTATGCTCCATCTTCCCCACACAAAGTATTTATATCATGCACAACCCCGATGAAAAGTCAAGCAATTGTTTTCATACCTTTATTTTCTCAAACTTTTTCAACTCTCACGCAATACATGAGCACAAGCCATGGATATAGCACTATAGGTGGTATAGAATATGGTGGAGGTTGTCAAGGAAAGGGATAAGATAGTCTCACATCAACTAGGCTTATCAACAGGCTATGGAGATGCCCATCAATAGATATCAATGTGAGTGAGTAGGGATTGCCATCCAACGGATGCACTAGAGCTATAAGTGCATGAAAGCTCAAAAATAAACTAAGTGGGCGTGCATCATGAAGAAAAATATTGCACTAGCTATATGAAAGTGATAAAATAGGAGACTCTCCATCATGAAGATCATGGTGCTACTTTGAAGCACAAGTGTGGAAAAAGGTAGTAGCAATGTCCCTTCTACTTTTTCTGGTGGGCTTCTAAGGCATGTTTTATTCATTTTTTTATTGGGCTTCGCTGGCCTCTTTTATTTTTCATAAAGTCTGGAATCTCATCCCCACTTGTGAGGGAATCATAGCTTCCATCATCCTTTCCTCGCATGGGGCATCACACTTTTATTTACTTAGAACTCAAAAGAATATCACAACTCGATACCTATGACAAAATATGACTCTATATCCAATATGGAAGTGATGGTGCATGTCATAAAAGGAAACGGTGGAAGTTGCATGGCAATATATCTCAGAATGCTTATGGAAATACTATAATAGTTAGGTATGGTGGATGTTTTGAGGAAAAATATATGGTGTCTGTTTTGAGGAAGGTATATGGTGGCTATTTTGAGGAAAGTGTTTGTTGCACCGGCGAAAGTTGCGCGGTACTAGAAAGGCTAGCAAAAGTGGAAGGGTGAGAGTGCGTATAATCCATGGAATCAACATTAGTCATAAAGAACTCACATACTTATTGCAAAAGTCTATTAGTCATTGAAGTAAAGAATTAAACGCATGCTCCTAGGGGGGAGGTTGGTAGAAGTTAACCATCCCCCCTCGACGCTCACACGAAGGTCGACAATCTATAAACAAGTCATGCTTTGACTTCCTTACATAGCGGTTCACCATACATGCATGTTACGGGAATCACAAACTTTACAGAAGTATTTTTACCAAATCACAATTTACTTCCTAACATGTCTCTTAAAATTACCATCTTTATATCTCAAAACTTTATGCAAGGAATCAAACTTCTCATAAATACTCAATGCACTTAATATGGAAGTTTTTATTATATCCCTTTTGGATGCCTATCATATTAGGACTACATTCATAACCTAGACCAATTAACATGTTGTTTTTAGAAACTCTCAAAATATTATAAGTGGGGTACGAGTGTTCAAGTATTTCTATAAACACGCAAACACCAATGTGCTCTAAAAGATACAAGTGAAGTATATAGACCAAAATTGCCCAACTCAAAAGATATAAGTGAAGCACATAGAGTATTCTAATAAATTCACGATTCAGCGTGTCTCTCTCAAAATATGTGTGAAGCAAGTATGATTGTGGAAAACTAACAAGCAAAGACTCGTATCATATAAGACGCTCCAAGCAAAACACATATCATGTGGTGAATAAAAATATAGCCTCAAGTAAATTTACTGATGGATTGAAGACGAAAGAGGGGATGCCTTCCGGGGCATCCCCAAGTTTAGGCTCATTGGCATCCTTGAATATGACGTGGGGTGCCTTGGGCATACCCAAGCTTAGGTTCTTGCCACTCCTTATTCCATAGTACATCCAATCTTTACCCAAAACTTGAAAACTTCACAACACAAAACTGAACAGAAAACTCATGAGATCCATTAGTATAAGAAAATAAATCACCACTTTAGGTACTCTTGTTAACTAATTATTTATTTATATTGGTGTTATACATACTGTACTCTATCTTCTCCATGGATCATACCACATGATACAACCCATAGATTCATCAAAATAGGCAAAGAACTCAAACAAAACAGAATCTGTCAAAAACAGAACAGTCTGTAGAAATCTGGAAACTTCGTATACTTATGTAAGTCAAAATATCTTGAAAAGTTAGGTAAACCTGGGAAATTTATATATCAATATTTTAAAAAAAATTCAGATCAATTCGACGCTCTGAAAAATTTAGAAAATTTCTGGACTGAGCGCAAAAGTTTCTGTTTTTCAGCAAGACAAAATCAACAACTACCATAGATCACCACAAAGGTTTTACTTGGATCAAACACTAATTAAAACACCAAAACACAATTAATACAGAATTAATAATGTGGGAAACACTCAAAAACATAAGCAAAAATATAACACAAAAATAAAATTGGGTTGCCTCCCAACAAGCGCTATTCTTTAAAGCCTTTTAGCTAGGCATGATGATTCCAATGATGCTCACATAAAAAGTATTAATTGAAGCATGCAAGAGAGCATCATAAATCTTATGACAAGCACGTTTAATTCTAACCCACTTCCTATGAATAGGGGTTTTGTGAGCAAACAATTTATGGGAGCAATAATCAACTAGCATAGGAAGGCAAAACAAGAATAACATCAAAACGAACACATAGAGAGGAAACTTGGTATTATTGAAATTTCACAATAATTTTCCTCCCTCATATTAATTTTCTGTAGCATCCAGAAGGAATTTCACAATATAACTATCAAATAAAGCATTATTTCCGTCATCAATTATAGCATACGTGTCATCATCAAAAGTTGGGGAATAAAGAATATCATATTCATCAAGCATAGCATCCCCAAGCTCGTGGTTTTGCATATCATTAGCATCATGGATATTTAGAGAATTCATACTAACAACATGGCAATAATGCTTTTCATTCAAGGAAATATCATGAATCTCCTTACAAATTTCTTGTTTCAACACTTCATCAAAATTTTCAGATTCATGATTTTCAAACAAAACTTCATAGAGATAATCGAGTGCACTCAACTCACTAGCAATTGATTCATCATAATTTGGTGTTTTGAAAAGATTAACAAGTGTATGAGGATCCATATCAATATATTTTTAGCAAGCAAAGATGCAAGCAAACAGAAGGCACATGGCAACACCAGCAAACATAGCAATGAAAAGGCGAACAGAAGAAGGGCGAATAAAAAGGCATATCTTTTTGGTATTTTCTGAAAATCGTTTTAGAAGTGGGGGAGAGGAAAACAAGAGGAATATTCCAAATAAATTAAATGCAAGAGATGAGTTTGTGATGGGTACTTGGTAGGCTTGATGTGTATCATCCCCGACAACGGCGCCAGAAATCCTTCTTGCTACCTCTTGAGCATGCATTGGTTTTCCCTTGAAGAGGAAAGGGAGATACAACAAAGTATGTAAGTATTTCCCGCAGTTGTTGAGAACCAAGGTATCAATCCAGTAGGAGGAACAAGCAAGTCACCAATGGATACACCTACACAAATTATCAAACTCTTGCACCCAACGCTATAAAGGGGTTGTCAATCCCTTCATAGTTATTTGCAAGGATTAGATCTGATAGAGATAGATGTAACGAGTGCGGAAAGTACAAGGTAAATAAATTGCAGCAAGTATAGATCTGGAAATATATGATGGAAAATAGACCCGGGGGCGTAGGTTTCACTAGAGGCTTCTCTCTTGAAGGCAAATATCATGGTGGGTAAACAAATTACTATCAAGCAATTGATAGAAAAGCGAATAATCATGTAGTTATCCAAGGCAATGATCATGCATATAGGCATCACGTCCGTGACAAGTAGACCGAAATGATTCTGCATCTGCTACTATTACTCCACACACCGACTGACTCATACCTGCATCTAGAGTATTAAAGAATAGAGTAACACATTAAGAAAGATGACATGATGTAGAGGGATAAACTCAAGAAATATGATGAGAACCCCATCTTATTACCCTTGATGGAAACAATACAATATGTGCCTCGCTACCCCTACTATGTCACTGGGTGAGGACACCGCAAGATTGAACCCAAAACCAAGCACTTCTCCCGTTGCAAGAATTACCAATGTAGTTGGCCAAACCAAACCAATAACTCGAAGAGACTTGCAAGGATATGAACTCGTGCATATAAGAAATCAGAGGAGATTCAAATAAGATTCATGGATAATCTGAACATAAACTCACAATTCATCGGATCTTGTCAAACACACCACAAAAGAGGATTACATCGGATAGATATACATGAAGATCATTAAGAACATGATATTAAAGATCAAAGAGAGAGAAGAATCCATCTAGCTACTAGCTATGGACATGTAGGTCTGTGGTGGACTACTCATGCATCATCGGAGGGGCAATGGAGTTGATGTAGATGCCCTCTGTGATCAAAAAACCCTCCGGTAGATTACCGGAAAAGGCTCCAAGATTGGATCTCTCGGGAACGGAGGCTTCTGGCGGCGGAAAAGTATTTGTGTGACTCTTTCTGATGTTGGGGGAATATTTGGGTATTTATAGGCCAAGAATTAGGGATAGGAGACCTAGCAAGAGGCGACAAGCCTGCTAGGCCTGGCCAGAGGGGCCGCGCCTAGTAGGCTTGTGGCGCCCTGGCACCTCCCCTGACGTGCACTCCAAGTTTGGATGACTTGTTTCCTTCAAGAAAAATTCCTTCCGCAAGTTTTATTCCATTTGGACTCCATTTAATATTCCATATATGCAAAACTCAAAAACAAGAAAAAAAATTAGAAACTGACACTTGGCTCTAGATTAATAGGTTAGTCCCAAAAATAATATAAAATAGCATATTAATGCATATAAAACATCCAAAACAGATAATATAATAGCATGCCATCATCAAAAATTATAGATACGTTGGAGACGTATCAGAGTGGAGCACGAAAGGGCGTGTGCGGCCAGTTGTGTGCGTTCGGGACGTTCTCTAGGCCCTGTTTGTTTGGGCTTTAGCTTCGGCTTTTTCAGCTTTTCCACTTTGGTCAAAAAAACCATAGAAGCTCCTAAAGAGGTGCTTTTGAAGCTTTTATGGCTTTTGATGAATCAATATAACAATATTTGGCTCCAAAAGCCATAAAAGCTCCAAAAGCACCTATTTAGGAGCTTTTGTGGCTTTTTGGCCAATATGAAAAAGCTGCAAAAGCCGAAGCTAAAGCCCAAACAAATAGGGCCCTAGTGACTCGTCCATGGCGGACAAAGTGCTGCTTGAGCGAGATGATGTTAAGGTGGAAGAAAACGACGGTTAAGGAGGCGCGGAGGAGCGACAGCTCAGCACGGGCCACATGGACACGACGAGATGGCCAGGGACACGATGGAGATGACGAGGGAACGCAGTGATGCTGACGATGGTCCTTGGTTACGATGAAGAAGACAAGCTCGAGGGGGAGATCCTGGTTAAGGATGACGGCTCGGGAGGCGGCTCCATCCAGCTACTCGAACAGGATGTTGAAGGAGACCGTGGAGGAGCAGCAGGACATGGAGGCAAGGCTCAGCGTCTTAATTTTTGGTCGCTATTATCGCCGACCAACGACATCGCTAAGGTTCCATGACAGAAAAATCTATGTCTATCCTACCCTGAGAAAACCAGCGGTCAGATTTTAATATACCGATCCCTCCCCTGTGAGTAGTAGAGGGTACCATAAAAACGCTCTCACAAAAAAGAAAGAAGTGGCACCATCTGTTCATTATGGTTTCATCGTTTTTCACCGCAAAAAAGAATCCCGGTGAACGTGCTCTCTCCCGTCGGATACGGTGCACTAATCTTGGCACAAGAAATGGAGACATGTCAGATCTTTAAACGATTCGCTGTGATACAAAAACCGGTGAACCACATCCTATTTCAAAACTCCACCGACCACCAAATTGGCTACCGACGTTGGGCCTCCATCAAGAGGGCCTAGGATTTGATTCCAGTGCCTTCTTTTTCTTCTCCCTTTTTACCCAGGTGGCAAAATATTGTTTTTTTTTCACCTAGGTATATGAAAAAAATTACTAAATAAATAACATGGCAGCTTTTTGTTTTTTTACATGGAAGTTTTTTTAATAAAGACTATGGTTTTTCACCTAGGTACATGGCAATTTTACTCAAGAAGATTAACAAGGCAGTTTTTATAAGTTTTTGTACATGGAAGTTTATTATTAATAGCATGGAATTTTTCATTATTAAGAGTACGTTTTTTTCACTTACGTACATGGTAGTTTTACTAAAAATTTAACATGCTAGTTTTTTAATCATTATTTGTACATGCCCGCTTTATTATTAAGAACATGTCATTTTTTATTATTAAGAAGATGTTTTTTAACTTAGGTACATGGCAATTCAACATAGCAGTTTTACAAGTTTTTGTACATGGTAATTTTATTATTAATAACATGACATTTTTATTATAAGAGGGTGGCATTTTCCTTTTGTGTTCACAAGTCAAGTTTCTTTTGTACATGGCACTTTCATTATTAATAACATGACATTTTTATTACCAAGAGGATGGCATTTTCTTAGAAGGATGGCATTTTGATTTTTTAGGAGGATGGCAGTTTTATTATTTGAGAGCATGCCATTTTTTTATTATTGTTGGCATGCCATTTTTATTATCAAGAAGATGGTACGATCATGGAAAATATATTTCATTTGGCATGACATCTCCATGGTTAAAGAACGAGACAAGAGACAATGATGCAATTCACATACGTACATGACATTAATTCAATCTCATTCAATCGATTCCTCATACAAATACATCAGGGTTGCAAGACTATGTCTCAACCCATTGCCTTATCAAATTACTCACACATGGTGATCGGATTGCAAGCAGAAATCATTGGAGAAGGCATAAGATGAATGCTTTATTGATAATATGTCTTACAATGGTTGTCGAATGCGATACACGATTACAAATATGCTTAACTTTAGGTCGTTTGTTGTGGTGATGTTGATGGTGGCGGCTATGGAGATGAGATGGGAAATGACAGGGCCTAGGGTTGGAGAATGGTTTTTATTGCGGTGACACTACTGGAGGAAGGCCTAGCAGTGGCGGATGACAAAAGCCTAGAAGTGGCAGGCAAGGCTCTTAGGGGTGCCCACCATTGACCTCCTATCACTACTAACATGGCATTAGTGGAGGGCGCACGCCCACCACCGGTAGAAAATCTATAGTGATGGGAGTACATAGATGCACGCCTCTAGTGAAATTTGTAGGAGTGGCGGTCAAATTAGAGCACTGTCATTGAAAGCTTAAGCATGCAAATTGAAAGAAATCTGTGATGACCCACACGTATAGGGGATCAATCATAGTCCTTTCGATAAGTAAGAGTGTCGAACCCAATGAGGAGCAGAAGGAAATGATAAGCGGTTTTCAGCAAGGTAATTTCTGCAAGCACTGAAATTGTATAGCAAGTGTTTTGATAGAAAGGTAATTTGTAACGAGCAAGTAATGGTAACAATAGATAAGGTGCAGAAAGGTATCCCAATCCTTTTGTGGCAAAGGACAGGCCAAAACCTTCTCTTATGATGAGCAAAGTGTTCTTGAGGGTACACGGGAATTTCATCTAGTTACTTTCATTATGTTGATTTGATTCGTGTTCGCTACTTTGATAATTTGATATGTGGGTGGACCGGTGCTAAGGTGTTGTTCTTACTTGAACTAACAACCTAGTTATGACTAACCCCCACATAAGCATCCGCAACTACGAGAAAAGTATTAAGACAAAGTCTAACCATAGCATTAAACATGTGGACCCAAATCAGCCCCTTACGAAGTAGCGCATAAACAAGGGTTTAAGCTTCTTTCACTCTAGCAACCCATCATCTAATAACTACTCCACAATGCATTCCCTTATGCCCAAGTATGGTGAAGTGTCATGTAGTTGACATTCACATGACACCACTAAGGGAATCACAACATACATATCATCAAAATATCGAACACATATCAAATTCACATGATTACTTGCAACATGACTTCTCCCGTGACCTCAAGAACAAAGGTAACTACTCACAAATAATATTCATGCTCAAGATCAGAAGGGTATTAAATAGCATAATGGGTCTAATCATATGATCTTCCACCAAATAAACCATATAGCAATCAACTACATAAGGTAATCAACACTACTAGTCACCCACAGGTACGAATCTGAGGTTCCGGTACAAATATTGAACACAAGAGATGAACTAGGGTTTGAGAGGAGATGGTGATGTTGAATATGTTAATTAAGAATGACCTCCCCAAGATGAAAGGGTAGTTGGTGAGACGATGGCTTCGATTTCCCCCTCCGGGAGGGAAGTTCCCCCGGCGGAATCGCTCCACCAGAGGGCAAAAGTGCTCCTGCCCAAGTTCCGCCTCGAGGCGGCGGAGCTTCGTCCCAAAAGTCCTCCCTCTGTTTTTTTAGAATTTTTGGGATTTTATACCGGAAGAGGGGCTCCGGAGTTGGGCCTGGGTGCCCACGCTCCACCAGGGCGCGCTAGGGGTGGCACCCGTGCCTTGGTGGGGCGTGGCCACCTGGTGGCCCCCCTCCGGGAGTTTCCATCTCTACTATTTTTCATTTATTGAATAAAAAATCTTAGTAAATTTTCAGGTTCATTGGAGTTGTGCACAATAGGTATCTCTGAGGTGCTTTTTCAGGGTGCTGAATTCCTGTTGCCGGCAGTCTCCCTCTTGATGTTAACCTAGGCATTATAATTACTCCCCAAAGCATTATTATGCATAAAAACATTGTAAATAATAATAGTAAAACATGATGCGAAATGGACGTATCAACTGCCCCAAGCTTAGACCTTGCTTGTCCTCAAGCGAAAACCGATATCGAAGATCACGCCCATATGGTTTCAGAGAGAGGTGTCGATAAAAACAAAATATAGACATAGTAGCATCATAGTTATTATTATAACAACAACAAAAAACTAACATAAAACTTTCTCATAAATTTTTTATTTCATCACAGCATCATATAACTTCTTATGGGCAAGTAACAATTCATCACAACATGGAAGTATAAAGCATAAACCTTATTGGAAACCAACAAACTATGTTCTCAGTCAACTTTGCAACTACAATTAATCATATTTTCAGGAAGGGTCTCATGAAGGAGCCTTTTGGCAAGTCCACATACTCAACCATCATTTAGTCTTCTATGATTGCTAACACTCTGTAACATCCCAAAATTTCATTTTGGAATGTTATGAAATATAGCTATGCATCCATCATCATCATTGTTTGAATACCTGTATTGTTGAAATGTTCTTTCTAAAATTCTGAAAGCCCTTTCTACCTTCCCTAAGTTGCTTTCACCTATTTGAAATCTTGGTAAAATGTTCAAAATAAGAGGGGAGTAACATGACACTCCACACCAGGGTCATTTTGGTGATCTATATGAACAAAAGTAACCAGGAGTTGTTTTGAAAATATTTGCAAAAAGGTTTTAAAAACAAATAGGCAATTTCTAAAAAAATATTTTTTTTTGTTTTTTTTCCAAAGTGTTCAAATGACAGAATAAAAATGCTCATTAAATAGCATTTATTATTCTGTTAATTTTGATATATAATACCCCTATATTTAGAGACGATTTGAATGCTTTAAATGTTTTTGAATGTCTCTGGAAAAATCATTAAAGGAAAAACGGTAACGGTTAGTATTAAACGGGCCGGCCCACGGCAGTTACTCGCGAATTTATTACCGGCCGGCCGACCGACGCGCAACGGATGCGCTCCCTCTCGCTGACACCGGGCCCCACCCCGACCGACCATTAGCCCGAACGGTCATCTCTCTCCTCCCCCGCACGCGCCGACGACCTCGCCGGCCGTTTCCTCCCCCTCCCGGATCTCTCTCCTCTCTCCTCCCCCGCACCCCCCGAGCACCCTATAAGTAGTGCTGCCCCTACTCTCTCCATTCACCCCCGAGCCCCCTCTCTCCCTCGCCGAGGCGCTGCGCAATTGCTCGCCGGAGTTGCGCCACCACCGGAGCTCCCCTACGCCGTAGCCATCGCCCCGGTCATCCTCGCCCCTTCCCGATGCCTCCGTTCGACGCCGGAGGGCCGCCGCTGTCGCCCGACCCCCTTTGCTGCCTTCCCTGACCACCGGAGCCACCTCCGGTGAATTCCTCGACCCCCGGCCGCCGCCTCCATCGCCGGAGTTCTTCCTCCCCACCGGTAAGTCGCCATCGACACTCCCCCTCCCTCCGATCCTAATCCTACGGCTCGGATTAGAACATTAAAACGGCGAACTGTTTTCTCCTTGGCCTCGGTCGCCCGCTCGAAACTACCTAACGCTCGCGCTAGCCAGCCAGTAGAATCGTGCCACGTCACCCCTGGCCGTCCGTTAGATTTAGTCTTTTCTCTGATTTCTTTTAGTAAACAGAACCTATTCTAAATTTGTTTTAGCTATATCTTTTAATCTATTTAGTGTTTTGAGTTGATTCTTTTTGCAATAGCTCACATTTTTCATGTTGTTTCACCCTGTACTTTTAAATTTCAAATTTGAACTATAAAATTTGAATTTAATCAAATTTTCTCAAAATCTTCAAATCTAAATAACTAGACTTTGAAAATAGATTTTGATATGAATCTTTTTGCTACTGTTTGGTATTAGTTAGGGCTATCTCCATATTTAGTTTGAAGATTTTTAGGATGAATTTGATTAATGTTTTAACCAAAAACAGAATCTGCCTAGTATTATAATATAGTTTTATATACTTAGTTTTAATTAGTTTAAATTTAGATTTGGTTTCATTTGTTTAGTAGGTTCTGTTGATTCAAAAATTTAGTGTTTTACTTGTTGTTAATAAAAATATAAATTGTTTAGTTATTTCTTTGTTAATATAGGAATCACAACTTCTTTTCAAATAGGTTTATTTTTGATTAAAACAACTAGTTAGTAATAGTTTTGCTTTCAAACAAAGTTTTATATAATTTAATTTTGTTTTCTAAAACAAGTTTATTTGTAAATTCTTCCCTGTTAAGAACATGTTTTGTTAATAAATAATAAGTTTTGTTTTGCTCTTTTGTTAGTAAAACTATAGTTGTTTCATATAGTGTTTATCAAAACTTTCAAAAACTTTACAAAAGTTTTCCCAACAAACTTAAATTGATTTTCTTCTATTTATTAATAAAAATATTTTATTGTTTTCTTGCTGTCAACTATTGTTTTGGTTAATACCAATAGTTTCATTATGTTAGTAGTGTTTTATCAATCATCTTTTAGAAAACAAAACTTTGTGTGTTTTCTTGCTTGTGATTTTTGTGCATTGTTTTGTCTTGATTGTTTACTAGTTTTGGTTGATGGTTGTGAGTTACAATATTTTGTTGTATGCTTATTTGAGTGCTCTTGTTTGCTTCGTTAGATTATCCGGAGTGCGAAGCTTGTTACTTAGAGTCACTCGTGTACGAAGATCATCAATCAGGCAAGTCACTTTGATCATGTTTACCCATGTTTTATATGCATTAGTTCTACCATCTTCCCCAATTGCATGCAAGATAGGTTAGTTGGAAACTTGGTTACATTGTAGTAGTATCATGTGGTAGGTACCCCCCTCAAACTCTTTGACACATTGGCCCCGGGAAACGTCGTTTTACTTTTTGCTATGCTATTAGTAGACGGGGTTGGTTGTGTGATTCATGAGAGTTGAGAGAGTTAATAATTTCAAGACCTACATAATGATCAAGATTTCAAGACTCCGAGTTTTCAACATACCTCTGGGTGGATGATGGTTGAACGACACCCTAGAGAAACCAGTGGATTTGCCTAGGTGATGCTGGAGATGGCCAGTATTCACGCGGAAAGATCCACCCAGGCACAAAGAGATGGATGGGTGCTTCAAGACCCAAGGCTTACCTGCACAGCCACAAGTCATTATGGGCTCTGGCTTGGTTGGATATCATGGTGACCCTGGACAGGCGGTGCTACGAGATGTAGAAGAACGGTAGGAAAGGATGGGCACCATCAGAGTCGCAGGGAAACCCTTTGGAAGAGCATGTTTTGGTCATCCATTTCTCAAACACCCTGAAGTGCGAGAAATCAAACGGAGGCGACCAAATCTTGTGGGGAATGTGTGCAAAACTCTGCAGAGTATTCAAACCTAATCGATTAGCCGTGTCCACGGTCATGGACGACTTGAGCCAAAGGAACTGAAATTTCCGGAATTCTCAACACAAATTAATATGTTGTTATGGGTATTAACACTTTGGGTATGAGAATTGGTTGGTGGAACCATCTCATTAATCAACCAACTTAGTAATATTTTGCTTAGCCCTCTCTTGATGTAGGAAAAACTTGGCTTTACGCAAAAACTTACACCACCACCTGCCATATATGCATATAGATTAGCTGATTATTTTCACCCCCTCTATTGTGACTTTGCCGGCATATTCCATATGCTGACCTACACGGCTGCAACGTATCATGTTGCAGAGTACTTTTCCGACCAGGAGTGAGGACACGTTCTATGCTCAGTGAGATGCCCTTGGAGTCAGATGGACTCATCTACCTTCGACGCTTCCACAAGATTTAGACATTCTCATGAGTTGGCTTTCAGCCACTTTATTGTAATTTTATTTTAATAAAGGACTCGATATGAGATTTCGATTAATATAATGCTGTGTGATTTCCCTTTGATATATACATTGATGTACCGTGTGTGTACCAGCATGATCTTGGGATGGTACGGAAACACCGGAGATTCGACCTTTCAGGTCGGGTCGCTACACACTCATGGCATACCCATGCACACAAAAAATTCAACTAGACACATAGAAAGATAGGGGCTTATAGATTGCCTCCCAACATACTCACCTCAAGGGTGATGTCAACAATAATAACTCATGCTCACCCATATTCAACTGGTCATATGTGCCTAGATCTTTCCTCACCACATGATGCTTGCCAAAGGAGAAAAATAAAGAGGGATAGGAGAAATACTTTGACTCTTGCATAAAAGTAAGTACATAAAAGTAGAAGATAGGCCCTTCATAGAGAGAAGCAGAGGTTGTCATGCGCTTTTTAGTTTGTATGCAAAATCCCTTAGCGCAAAAGAATGTCATGTTGCATTGCTGAAAGCACAATATGCCCCCTTGGTGATTTTGATAATACATGACAATATACATTGTCTCTTGGACTAACTATTCTATCTAGTGTATTTCAGATAATAGTCCATGGAGAGTTGAGTTGGCAAAAGGATTGTGGAGATTGTGGAATCACCCCAAGATTCAAGGAAATAGGTTGGCCAAGCTTAAAGCAAGAGGACTCTACATTTTACATTTGTGAGAAATCACCTTGAGTCCATAGGAAAGCCAATACTATTAAAAGGGGGTAAAGTTTGATGGTAAACAATATGCTCAAACGTGCACAAGTGACAATCACCAAAACATCCACATACTCTCCCACCAAAGTCTGTCCTAAGCCAAACATGCAAATCAGTGCAACCAACATTCCTATCATGGTGCCACCGAGTTCCAAACCCTAGACAGACTCAGCCAAACCCTAACACTTCGGTGCAGCCGACACTGCACTCGATGCCACCGAGTTGTGTTGCCAACTTCCTGTTACGCAAGTTCTCATTTTCGATCTGACCGAGAATGGTGAATCGACATCACAGAGTCTGGTAAATGTGACCGTTGATCACCTTGTCGGTGCAACCAAGATTTGTATATCGGTCCCTCTGAGATTCAAAAGTTGCCACTTTTAGTCACTTTGGTACGACCGAGATTTACACATCGGTGTCACTGAGTCTAACTTATTATGTGTAACAGTTGGATTTTTGGGGATGCCTATATATACCCCTTCACCACCACCCACTCGAATGAAAAGCACTCAGAACTATTCCATACCTATCCTACTCAGTTTTTTGAGAGAGAACCACCTACCCTTGTGTTGAGATCAAGATCTTCCACTCCAACCATATGGATCTTGATTTCTAGCCTCCCCAAGTTGCTTTCCACCAATCCCATCTCTTCTACCAAGCCAAATCTATGTGAGAGAGATTGTGTGTTGAGGAGTCTATCATCTTGAAGGACAAGAGCAAGGAGTTCATTGTCATTACTGAGCCTATTACCTTTTGGAGGGTGGTGCCTCCTAGATTGGTTAGGCGTCGCTTGGGAGCCTCCTACTTCGTGTTGTGGAGTGAACCAAGAAGTTTGTAATGGCAAGGAGATCGCCTACTTCATGAAGATCTACCCATAGTGAGGCTAGTCCTTCATGGACGGAAGCCGTATGGAATAGTCAAGGTTGCTACTTCATGGACCCTTATGGGTGGAGCCCTCTGTGGACTCTCGCGACCGTTACCCTCCGTGGGTCGAAGACTCCACAAACGTGGACGTACGATAGCACCACCTATTAGAGCCACGAGAAAAATCTTTGTGTCCCCTATTGCGTTTGATCTTCCTATCCCATCTCTTTACTTACATGTGCAATGTCTTTACTTTACGCTGCCATATTTGTAGACATGCATGTGTAGGGCTGTTAGACTTGCTAGACTTGTTAAACCCTCTAAAATCTACCAACCAATTAACTTGGGAAAAGGTTAGGTTTTAAATTTTTCTGCTAGTAGTCTATTCGCCCCCCTAGACACGCCTCTCTCGATCCTACAAGTGGTATCAGAGCTTTGGTCTCCATTGCTTCGGTTTAATCACCATGGAGAAAGATGGATGTGTCTAGAATGGAGAGTTTGAGTTGTAGAGTGCCCATTCTTGATGGAGAGTACTATAGTCAATGGAAGAATGCCATGATTGATCTATTTAATAGATTCCATTTGACTAAATATATTGAAAACCCCTATGTGCTCCCTAGTGATGAATTGCAACCCACACACGAAGAGGAAATTAACATGCTTGGTAACCTAAGAACTGTCAATCTTATTGTTAGTGGTTTACGAAGATTTGTGCTTTCTCAAATGAAGAACTTTGCATGTGCCTATACTTTATGGACTGATTTAGAGAGACGATATCCAAATCTTTCCTTAGGAAATCTTGATGAAATTCTTCATAAAACCATTACTTTTCACAAAATGAAGCCTAGTGAAGCAAACTTTGATAAATGCCTATTTGAGCTATGTGATCTTAAGCGTGCTAAAGGAGATGTCACCACTATAAACAACATTATCTTTGAAGCCATTCGCATTCATAAACTTGAACATTGTCATGTTCACTATTCTAACGAATCTCTTGTTCTTTATGACGAGGATTTCCCACTTGATGATGACACTGTGGAACATGGTACTATGAAGAAGATGAGTTGTTCGACATCGAGTGCGAGAAGATCATGAAGAATCTGAGTCTTATGGAAAACTTTAAGGATTACATGTCTGGAGGAAAAGAGTGGATTCTCTACAGCGGATGTACGGATCATATGACTAGTGATAAAGACATGTTCCAAGAGATCACAACTAATCAAGGTCCTCGACGGTACATGACCTTTGGAGACAACTCTAAGGGTAAGGTACTTGGACTTGGTAAGGTGGCCATATCCCATGATAGCTCTATTCAAAATGTTATGCTTGTTGAATCCCTTGGCTACAATCTTCTTTCCATATCTAGACTTGCCGACTTCGGTTTCAATGTTTTATTCACAAAAGTCGATTGCCAAGTATTTCGTCAAGATAATCATAAAATGGTATTTATTGGTTTCCGTAGAGGTGATCTATACTTTGTTGATTTCACTAGAAGATCCAAACCTCGCACTTGTTTAATTGCAAAATCTTCTAAAGGTTGGCTTTGGCATAGAAGACTTGGACATGTAGGCATGCGCAATCTAGGTAAGCTAATCTAAGGTGATCATATACTTGATGTTAAAGATGTTCTCTTTGACAAACATAGACTTTGTAGTGCTTGTCAAGCTGGAAAGCAAGTGGGTGGAAGTCATCCAATTAAGAATATCATGACTACTAGGAGACCACTCGAGTTACTTCACATGGATCTTTTTGGTCCCAATGCTTACAAGAGTCTCGGTGGAAATTCCTATGGTCTAGTTATAGTTGATTATTTTTTCAGATTAACATGGGTATTCTTTCTTGATGATAAGTTTCAGGTTCAAAAGATCTTCAAGAACTTCACTCGCAAAGCGCAAAATAAGTTTGAAATGAAGATCAAGAAGGTTTAGAGCGATATTGGATCGGAGTTCAAGAACACCCATGTGGATACCTTTCTTGACGAAGAAGGTGTCTCACATGAGTTCTCGGCTACGTACACACCTCAACAAAGTGGAGTTGTTGAGAGAAGAACCAGACGCTCATTAAGATGGCAAGAACGATGATTGACGAATACAAGACGCCAAGACACTTTTGGGCAGAAGCCGTTGAAACAGCATGTCATGCCACAAACCGACTTTACTTGCACAAGCTTCTGGGAAAAACGGCATACGAGCTACTCACCGGTAACAAGCCCCAAGTCGGATACTTTCGGGTATTTGCCTCAAAGTGCTACATTCTTGATAAGCATCATCATACTAAATTTGCTCCTAAATCTCATGAAGGATTCCTACTTGGTTACGGATCGAACTCGCACACTTACCATGTCTACAACAACTTCACTCGAAAAGTTGAAGTGACGGTAAATGTGAAGTTTGATGAATCTAATGGTTCCCAAGTCGAACAATTTCCAAATGATGTAGGTGATAAGGATCCTTAGAAGCCATACTAGATCTACCTATCGGCAAAATTCGTCCCATGGAGGTGAAGGAGAGTACTTCATCAACTCAACTGGAAGCCCCTACTTCACGTCAATGTGAACCTCAACACGACATGGAGGCATCCACGAGCGGTACACGACAAGATGATGAAGAGGAGGAAGTGCATCATGAAGATCCACCACAACCACCTTCACCACCACCTCAAGGGAACGACAACTTCAATAACAATGATGATGAACGAGATGATAATGAAGAAGAAGAAGCTCCACCATCCAACAATCGGAAGCTGACCCGTGTTCGAGCTCAAGTGACCAAGAACCATCCCCTAAACCAAATCTTTGGTGATATACAAATAGGGAGAATCACTTGCTCTAAAACTCGTCTAGCTAACTTTTGTGAGCATTATTCTTTCATCTCTAGCATTGATCCCTTAAAGGTAGAACAATCTCGTGAAGATGCGGATTGGGTGAACAAGATGCATGAAGAGCTACACAACTTCGAGAGAAACAAAGTGTGTACACTCGTGGAGAAGCCCTAAGATGAGCACAACATCATCGGAACCAAATGGGCGTTTTGGAACAAACAAGACGAAGATGGTCAAGTCGTACGCAACAAGGCTCGTCTCGTAGCTCAAGGACACACGAAAGTCGAAGGTATGGATTACGGTGAGACCTATGCCCCCATTGCTAGACTTGAAGCTATTCGTATTCTTCTTGCCTATACTAATCACCATGATATCACGCTTTATCAAATGAAAATCAAAAGTGCATTTTTAAATGGTGAAATACAGGAAGAATTCCATATTAAGCAACCACCTGGTTTTGTGAATCCTAAGAAACCTAATCATGTTTACAAGCCTCGCAAAGCTCTTTATGATCTTAAGAAAGCCCCTCATGCTTGGTATAAATGCTTAACAAAGTTTCTCACCGAAAAAGGTTTTGAAATCGGTAAAATTGATGCAACCTTGTTCACTAAGAGGGTTAATGGAGAATTATTTATATGCCAAATTTATGTGGATGATATTATCTTTGGTCCCACTAACTCTCAGTTTAGTGAAAGATTTGGAAGGTTGATGTCCAAGAAGTATGAGATGTCTATGATGTGTGAGCTAAAATTATTTCTTGGATTGCAAATCATGCAATCAAGAGAAGGAACTTTCACCTATCAAACTAAGTATACCAAGGACTTGATCAAGAAGTTCAACATGCTGGATTGCAAAGGTATGAAAACTCCTATGCCCACTAGTGGACATGTTGACCTTACCTGGGAGGATGAACCGGTTGATCAAAAGGTTTATCGATCTATGATTGGTTCACTGTTATATCTGTGTGCATCCCGTCTCGATATTGTGCTTAGTGTTTGCATGTGTGCTAGATATCAAGCTAGACCTAAAGAGTGTCATCTTTTGGCTGTGAAACGTATTGTGAGATACTTGATACAAACACCAAACTTTGGCATTTGGTATCACAAGGGATCTTCTTTTAATTTTGTTGTCTATTCCGATTCGGACTATGCCGGAGACAAGGTTGACAGAAAATCCACCTCGGGTACTTGTCAATTTTTAGGTAGATATCTTGTGTCTTGGTCCTCCAAGAAACAAAACTCGGTATCCCTATCTACTGCCGAAGCTGAGTATATTGTTGCTGGATCTTGTTGTGCGCAATTACTATGGATGACACAAACGCTTAAGGATTATGGTATTCATGTTAAAAATGTTCCATTACTTTGCGACAATGAAAGTGCTATTAAAAATTGGACATAATCCTATGCAACATTCTCGAACCAAACATATTCAAGTTCGACATCATTTCATTCGTGATCATGGTGCCAAAGGAGATATCAAGCTTAAGCATGTTCGCACTAACAAACAATTGGCCGATATCTTCACCTAGCCACTTGATGAGAAAACATTTTGTCATTTGAGGAGTGAGTTGAACATCATTAATGCTTCAAACCTGATCTAGACTCACTCGGTTGCAAGGAAGGGCATGAGCTTTATTATTATCTCCATGTTCCCGTAACTCATTATCATATGTCGTGGAATTCTATGATCCCTTGTATTGCATCTAACCTTTTATAGGTACTTGGAAGAACTTAATTCCACAAGATTGCCATCAACTCCAATCATAAGCAATCTTTTCATTACCAAGTATCCACAACCTATCTTGATGATGGAAGGAAGAAGACAACAAAATCATATCCTTGACATATACTTGATCTTAGTTGCAAAACCTATAAGTGGTATCATGTCAATAGGATATATCCATTGTTCTTCCTTGCATGACTAACCTTTGTAGGTTATGAGTTTACTAGAACGAGAAGGATTGCTTCAAACTCAAGATGATCTTCATCAATCTCGAGCATCCTCAACAAGTTCACCTACGAGCAACATCACCAACATCAATCAAGGTATGTACTCATATCCTTGAAAAGGATTTACTCCAAGACATGGGCTAACGCAACTCAAGTGATATGAACACATCAAAATGCTTAATCGAAAAATGGTAACCCCATTTCAAGCTTAAACGATGAGTATGATCTATGATCAAGCATTCTTTCTTGGCTCCTAAGTTAATATACTCTAATATAGGTGACCTAGTCACCGCCCATCATTTAGTTAAGAATCTTGCATGGTTTGCTCTCTATTTGTATGATTTCTCGTAACCACTCAAATCTTATCTATTTGATGTCCTTTGTAAATCTTTCGCATTTTTCTTTTTGAAACAATTTCATTTGTCTCTCTAAAATTAGAATCTTGGTTTATCTTTTGGCGACACCGATATAGTTAACTCGGTCCTACCGAATTTCCAGATCAGCTGCACTACACAATCTCGGTACTATCGATTTATTTATCCCGGTGTCACCGATTTTCTTTTCTTTCAAATCTGAGTTTCTTTGATATTGCTTATTTGCTTTGTTCTTGAAATATTATTATTCCTTTGATGACACCTTCCTTTAAAAAATATTAGATATATATATATTTAGGGGGAGAATAACAAAACAACACTTAGGGGGAGAAATTCTTTATTCAAGGATCCCTAGCTCCAAGGAGAAGAAACCTCAAATTTGCCAAAGGGAGAGAAGTTACATTCAATGATTCCCTTAGTCTTCTAAATGAATCCTACATTCAATGACCCTTGATCTCTAGGATTCCTTTCTTATCAATGATCCTTGTCACAACTACCAAGTTTCACCTTTTTGGTACTTTATGCCAAAGGGGGAGAATATCAAAGCTTCATGGTAAAGGGAGAGTTACATGCTTATGCAAAGGGGGAGAGGAAAATATCAAAAGTTCACACTTATATAATCAAGGAGAGAAAAACAATGTAGGGGAAGAAAACTACTTTTGGAGAAAAGTCTCAAGTGAACAAAGGATTGTTTTTCTCGCCCTATCCGATCCCAATGTCTACATGCTGAGATTCAGGGGGAGAAGATGTACTACCATTTCATATCAAAGGGGAGAAAAGATATAATAGTTTTTTGCTAAATATGGAGACATATCAACCCTAATGATTATCATAACTTATATGTTCTCCACATCTTGGTATCCTTTGAGTTCTATTGATTTTGTTTAGTAGAATACTCTTGTGTTAGCTAAAATTGTTTTCTCAAGTGTGTCTCTACTACTAGAATGCTCAAGAACTTAAGGTAAGTATATGCATCATATCTTTAATCAATATGATCTCTTGCTTCTTGCACATATTGTTTGAAAGAGTGAAGTATTGATCAAGGATATACATTCCATTCACATATATTGATGCATATAACCAAGATACACATGACTCTTATATCCCTTTCATTCATATGTGTGTCCATGCATTCCAAAGCAACTATCCTTTAAAGACTGCACACATTTAGGGGGAGGAAATCTAAGTCTTGTGCCTCTCAAAGTCTTCATTGCATTAATGCATATCTTTAATTGAAGCTTTGATGGTATGTTGTCATCAATTACCAAAAAGGGGGAGATTGAAAGCACAACATGCTCCCTTGGTGGTTTTGATAATTCATGACAACATACATTGTCTCTTGGACTAACACTTCTATCTAGTGTATTTCAGATAATAGTCCATGGAGAGTTGAGTTGGAAAAAGGATTGTGGAGATTGTGGAATCACCCCAAGATTCAAGGAAATAGGTTTTCCAAGCTTCAAGCAAGAGGACTCTACATTTTACATTTGTGAGAAATCACTTTGAGTCCATAGGAAAGCCAATACTATTAAAAGGGGGTAAAGTTTGATGGTGAACAATATGCTCAAACGTGCACAAGTGACAGTCACCAAAACATCCACATACTCTCCCACCAAAGTTTTTCCTAAACCAAACATGCAAATCAGTGCAACCAACATTCCTATCCCGGTGCCACCGAGTTCCAAACCCTAGACAGACTCGGCCAAACCCGAACACTTCGGTGTAGTCGACACTGTGCTCGCTGCCACCGAGTTGGGTTGCCAACTTCCTATTTTACGCCAGTTCTCATTTTCAGACTGACCGAGAATGGTGAATCAGCATCACCGAGTCTGGTAAATTAGACCGTTGGTCACCTTGTCGATGCAACTGAGATTTGTATATCGGTCCCTCCAAGATTCAAAAGTTGCCACTTTTAGTCACTTCGGTACCACCGAGATTTACACATTGGTGTCACAGAGTCTGACTTATTGTGTGTAACCGTTGGATTTTTGGGGATGCCTATATATACCCCTTCACCACCACCCACTCGAAAGAAAAGCACACGGAACTATTCCATACCTATCCTACTCAGTTTTCTGAGAGAGAACCACCTACCCTTGTGTTGAGGTCAAGATCTTCCACTCCAACCATATGGATCTTGATTTCTAGCCTCCCCAAGTTGCTTTCCACCAATCCCATCTCTTCTACCAAGCCAAATCTATGTGAGAGAGATTGTGTGTTGAGGAGTCTATCATCTTGAAGCACAAGATCAAGGAGTTCATCGTCATTATCGAGCCTATTACCTTTTGGAGGGTGGTGCCTCCTAGATTGGTTAGGTGTCGCTTGGGAGCCTCCTACTTCGTGTTCTGGAGTGAACCAAGAAGTTTGTGAGGGCAAGGAGATCGCCTACTTCGTGAAGATCTACCCATAATGAGGCTAGTCCTTCATGGACGGAAGTCGTATGGAATAGTCAAGGTTGCTACTTCGTGGACCCTTATGGGTGGAGCCCTCTGTGGACTCTCACGACCGTTACCCTCCGTGGGTTGAAGACTCCATAAACAAGGACGTATGATAGCACCACCTATCGGAACCATGGGAAAAATCTTTGTGTCCCCTATTCCATTTGATCTTCCTATCCCATCTCTTTACTTACTTGTGCAATGTCTTTACTTTCCGCTGCCATATTTATAGACATGCATGTGTAGGGCTGTTAGACTTTCTAGACTTGTTAAAACCACTAAAATCTGCCAGTAGTCTTTATTATGGAAAAGGTTAGGTTTTAAATTTCTACTAGTAGTCTATTCACACACCCCCTCTACACACGCCTCTCTCGATCCTACAATTGCCTCTTGTGATAGCAGCCTTTATTATGCAGCTCGTCGCTTTTATAACTTTGCCATCACAAGTTCGTGCAATGCTCAATTTTCTCTTACACTAATTGACCCTACACTTTTTAGAAGAAATTTTTATTGCCTTGATGCACCGATAACAAGTTACTTGAAGGATCTTATTCATTCCATAGGTAGGTATGATGGACTCTCAAATATGAGTTTGGGTTTTGGGTTTTTGGATTCAAAAGTAGTATCTCTAATTAGTGCGGAATTTTTGGCTAGCAAAGATATTGGGCAAGCACCACATGTTAAAGGATCTATGGCAATATAACTTCTATGTGAATATGAACAAGCATAAATCATTACATTGTCTTCCTTGTCCAGCATCAACAGTTTTGGCTTATAATATTTAATGGGGGCACACAATCATAAAAGATGTCATGATAGTGTATTTGCATGTGAATCTTATCTTCACTAATTTATTCTTTCATGAATTGCATCATTGACTAATGCTATGTTTGCCAATCTCCAAATTTTACTACTTATACTTTTCTCTATTATGATGTCATTAATCACCATAAGATTAGCATATAATGTTTTCTCATTTATTTTCTTTTATCATGATTGCAACAAGAAAGTAAAGGGGTAAAGGCTCAAACTAAACTTTATTATATAACTCTCACTCGATTACATAGATATATAGATCACGACACTAACTCTCGAAAATACATCACATGAAACTTTTATTCAACTAAATCATGAAAAGGCTAAGGACCGAAATAAAATGAAAAGGTAGAAGTGATGGTGATACGATACCGGGGCACCTCTCCCAAGCTTGACTCAAGCCAAGGGGAGTGCACATACCCGTGTACTCGGGTCTCCTTTGGTGGTGGTGATGAAGCCTTATTCTCTTTGCCAATTTACGCTTGAGGATGAAGTTTTCTTGCCTCAAATCATCATTCTCTTGCTCAAGTTTCAATATCCTCTAGCATAAAGCTGTCTTGCTCTCTTGGAGAAAACGAGAAGGGATAAAAGGAGTATTGGGTGTACTCCTACCATTAGGAAGGCTTGACTTCTTGAATTCCACGTGCATATCTCAAGCTGAGGTAGTGGAGGTTCATCTTCATCTGAGCCACCGTCTTGTCCAGCGTCTTCTATTTCCTCCAGATCAGTGTCTTCTTCCTCCTCAGAAGTCTAGAAGTACGGGTAGATATCCCCAAATATCTTTGGATCGGCAACATAGTTGGACACATAGCTTTCTCCCTCAGAACCTTGGGATGACATATTTTCAGATCTGACAGGAAAACAACACGAAACAAGAACAAAAGAAAATCTCACGATGCGGTTGTCAAAACAATCGGGGGTATATATAGATAATTTTTATTCTTGCAAATCAAGCAAATGAGGGGAAAACAGAGTCAGGAAGGTTCCCGAGGTGGGAACACTCCACCAGGGCGCGACGGGGATGGCAACCGCGCCCTGGTGTGATGTGCCCTCCTCGGACACCTTCCTGTTTATTTTTTAATTCCTAAAATTCATAAATATTCCGAAACTGATAAAAATATTCTTGTGGATTTTTCGGAGACTATTTACTTACCGTATCACATACCTCTTTATTTTCACAATTCTGGAGCATTCTAGAAGGTTTCTTTTATGTGTTCCTCCGGTGACACGGTTTGGATAGCATTGCTTTCAACATTAATAGGCATACCTGAGATATAGTGTTTAATCATTTGTCCATTGACCACCTTCGGGTTGGTACCTTCGGAATTATTAATCTTAATATCTCTAGAGCGATAAAATTCTTTGATAACAAAGGCTCTTTCCCATTTGGAGAGAAGTTTTCCTACAAAAAATTCTGAAACGAGAATTGTACAAACGAACATATTGTACAACTTTGAATTCTCGCTCTTGGATTCTTTTACCATGCCATCATTTAACCTTTTCTGTAAATAGCTTAGCATTTTCATAAGCTTGGGTTCTCCATTCATCTAATGAGCTAATATCAAATAACCTCTTTTCAGCAGCAAGTTTGAAGTCATAATTTAGTTCTTTAATTGTCCAAAATGCTTTATGTTCTAACTCTAGAGGCAAATGACAAGCTTTCCCATATACCATCTTATATGGAGACATACCCATAGGATTTTTATAAGTTGTTCTATAGGCCTAGAGTGCATCATCTAATTTCTTAGACCAATTCTTTTGAGTCCTATTGACAGTTTTTTGTAATATCAATTTTATTTCTCTATTGCTAAGTTCAACTTGACCACTAGATTAAGTATGATAGGGTGATGCAATTTTATGCTTAACATCATATTTAGCAAGCATTTTACGAAAAAGCACCATGAATAAAGTGTGAACCACCATGAGTCATTAATTATCTAGGGACTCCAAACCTCGAGAAAATAACTTATTTAAGCATTTAAAGGAAGTATGATGATCAGCACTACTAGTTGGAATATATTCTACCCACTTAGTGACATAATCAACAGCAACCAAAATATGAGTGTCCCATTAGAGGAAGGAAAAGGTCCCATATAATTAAAACCCAAAACATCAAATGGTTCGACAACAACTGAATAATTCATAGGCATTTCTTGACACTTACCGATATTACCAATCCTTTGACATTCATCACAACACAAGACAAACTTATGGGCATCCTTGAAGAGAGTAGGCCAATAAAAACCAGATTGTAATACCTTGTGAGCAGTTCTACCTCTAGCGTGATGCCCTCCATAAGCTTCGGAATGACATTTCCATAGGATTTTGTCCTGTTCATTCTCAGGTACACAACGCCTAATAATACCATCTACTCCTTCTTTATAAAGATGTGGGTCATCCCAAAAGTAATGTCTCAAGTCATAGAAGATTTTTTTTCTTTTGTTGGTATGTGAAACTAGGTGTAATATATTTAGCAATGATGTAATTAGCATAATCAACATACCATGGAGTGTTTTGAGAGACATTTATTGCAGCAAGTTGTTCATCAGGGAAACTATCATCAATAGGTAGTGGGTTATGAAGAATATTTTCTAACCTAGACAAGTTATCAACTACAGGGTTCTTAGCTCCCTTCTTATCAACGATATGTAAATCAAATTCCTAAAGCAAGAGAACCCACCTAATGAGTCTAGGTTTAGCATATTTCTTTTCCATAAGATATTTTATAGTAGCATGATCAGTGTGAACAGTAACTTTGGAATCAACAATGTAAGGTCTGAATTTATCACACGCAAACAAAACTGCTAAAAATTCGTTTTCAGTAGTAGCATAATTTCTTTGGGCACTGTCTAGAGTTTTACTAGCGTAACGGATAACATTTAATCTCTTATCAACTCTTTGTCCTAGAACAGCACCAACAGCATAATCACTAGCATCACACATAATTTCAAAAGGCAAGTTCCAATCAGGTGGTTGAACAATATGTGCAGTGGTTAAAGCTTTCTTTAGCGTTTCAAAGGCTTCTATGCAATCATCAACAAAAACAAAGGGAATATGCTTTTGCAAAATATTAGTAAGAGGCCTAGAATTTTTTGAGCGGTCTTTAATAAACCTCATATAGAAATCAACATGACCAAGGAAACTTCGAATACCTTTGATATCTTTAGGACATGGCATTTCTCAGTTGCATCAACTTTAGCTTGATCCACCTCAATACCTTGTTCGGAGACCTTATGCCCCAAGACAATACCTTCATTAACTATAAAGTGGCACTTCTCCCAATTCAAGATGAGATTAGTTTGTTCACATCTCCAAAAAACTCGGTCAAGGTTGCTCAAGCAATCATCAAAATAAGTTTCATAAACGAAGAAATCATCCATGAAAATCTCCACAATCTTTTCACAAAAATCATAAAATATAGCAATCATACATCTTTGAAAGGTAGCAGGTGCATTGCATAAACCAAAAGGCATACGTCTATAAGCATAGGTTAAAAAGGACAAGTAAAGGTAGTTTTCTCTTGATCAGATTGTGACACGGGTATTTGAGAGAAACCCGAATATCCATCTAGGAAGCAAAAGTGTATGTGCTTAGATAATCTTTCAAGCATTTGATTAATAAAAGGCAAGGGGTAGGCATTTGATCAATAAAAGGCAAGAGGTAATGATCTTTTCTAGTAGTTTTATATATTTTTCTAAAATCAATTACCATCCTATAGCCAGTAACAATACTTTGTGGAATAAGCTCATTTTTATCATTAGGAACAACAGTGATACCTCCTTTCTTAGGGACACAATGAATGGGACTCACACATCTACTATCAGCTATGGGATAGATTATACCTGCTTCTAGAAGCTTTAATATTTCAGTTCTTACCACTTCTTTCGTTTTGGGATTCAATCGTCGTTGGTGATCAACAATGGGTTTAGCATCAGGTTCCATATTAATCTTGTGTTGACATAGAGTGGGAGTAATGCCCTTAATATCATCAAGAGTATATCCAATAGCATCCTGGTGCTTCCTCGGAATTTTCAATCATCTTTCTTCTTCATATTTTGAAAGGTTAGCACTGATAATAATAGGATATATCTTTTTCTCATCAAGATAAGCATACTTAGGAGTGTCAGGCAATTGTTTTAGTTCAAACACAGGATCACCTTTAGGTGGAGGAGGACCACCAAGAGTTTCAGTAGGCAAATTGTGATTCAATAGAGGTCGTTGTTCAAAGAATTTTTTATCTATTTCATTTCTTTCACAAAAGTGCATATCATTTTCATGGTCTAGCAAATATTGTTCTAGGGGATTAGTAGGATGAACAACAATAGAAGTAAGACCAATTATTTCATCCTTACTAGGTAATTCTCTACCACGAGGTTGTCTACTAAACTTGGAAAAAATAAAATCATGAGACACATCACCAAACTCAACACTGACAATTTCTTTTTGATAATCTATCTTAGCATTAACAGTGTTCAAGAAAGGTCTACCAAAGATAATGGGACAAAAATCATCTTGTGGGGGAACCAATAACTAGAAAATTAGTAGGATATTTTATTTTCCCACACAAGACTTCAACATCTCTAACAATCCCAAGTGGTGTGATGGTGTCTCTATTAGCAAGTTTAATAGTAACATCAATATCTTCTATTTTAGCGGGTGCTACGTCATTCATAATTTCTTGATATAAGGTAAAAGGAATAGCATTCACGCTAGCACCCACATCACATAAGACATGATAACAATGATCTCCTATTTTAACTGAGACAACAGACAAGCCAACTATGGGTCTATGTTTGTATTTTCCATCGGGTTTAGCAATTCTAGCAGCTTCATCACAGAAGTAAATGACATGCCCATCAATATTTTCTAACAAGAGATCTTTAATCATAGCGATACTAGGTTCTACCTTAATTTTTTCAAAGGGCTTAGGTGCTCTAATATTACTTTTGCGAACCACGGTTGGTACCTTAGCATGTTCCTTTATCCTAACAGGGAAAGGTGGTTCCTCAATGTAAGCAGTAGGCACAATTGGATCAACATTGTAAATAATATTTTCTTGTTTAGCTATGACCGGTTCTTTAATTTGTTATTTAATATGGGGTGATATTTAAACCACTTCTCTTTAGCGATATCAACATGAGCAACAAATGATTCACAAAATGAAGCTACTATCTCAGAGTCAAGTCCATATTTAGTGCTAAACTTGTGAAAAGCATCGGTATTCATAAAAGATTTGACACAATCAAATTCAAGCTTAATACCTGACTCATTACCTTCGTCGAGTTACCAATCTTCAAAGTTGCATTTAATTCTTTCCAGTAATGCCACTTGAATTCAATAGTCTTCTTCATGAAAGAACTAGTACAAGAAGTATCGAGCATGGTTTGATCATTTTGAGAAAGTCGAGCATAAAATTTTTGAATAATAACTTCTCTTAGAATATCATGGTTGGGGCATGAATATAACATTGACTTAAGCCTCCGCCCAAGCTAGAGCGATACTTTCTCCTTCACGAGGCCAAAAAATATATATAAAGTTCCGATTACGATGAACTAGATACATAGGATAAAACTTTTGGTGGAATTCCAATTTCAAACGATTCCAGTTCCATGATCCAGTATCATCACATAGCCTATACCTTGTAAATGTTTTTCCTTCAAAGATAAAGGGAAAACCTTATTATTAACTTCATCTTCGGGTAAACATGCAAGCTGAAAAAGGCAACAAATTTGTTCCACATGGATTAGATGCATATCAGGATGTTCAGTTCCATCGCCTACATAAGGACTAGCTAGCAGTTGTTCTAACATACCCAACAGAATTTCATAACCAACATTTTCAGTAGGCATTGTAGGTTGAGGGGATACTAATTGTGGTTCCGGTCGAGGTGAATATACCCCAAACAAACCCCTCAAAGGATTACTTTCCATAGTAACAAGTGACAATAAATTTCAGCACATAGTATAAGTTTTTCTTTACAAATTTGCACTTACCAAGAGCGCTTCACTCCCCAGAAACGGCACCAGAAAAGAGTCTTGATGACCCACAAGTATAGGGGATCAATTGTAGTCATTTCGATAAGTAAGAGTGTCAAACCCAATGAGGAGCAGAAGGAAATGATAAGCGGTTTTCAGCAAGGTAACTTCTGCAAGCACTGAAATTATAATTAGCAAGTGTTTTGATAGCAAGATAATCTGTACCCACAAAATAACGGTAACAATAGGTAAAGTGCAGAAAGTTAGACCAATCCTTTTGTGGCAAAGGACATGAAAAAACTATCTCTTATGATGAGCAAAGTGTTCTTGAGGGTACACAGGAATTTCATCTATAACTTTCATCATGTTGGTTTGATTCATGTTAGCTACTTTGATAATTTGATATGTGGGTGGACTAGTGCTAAGGTGTTTTTCTGACTTGAACTAACAACCTACTTATAATTAACCCCCTCACAAGCATCCACAAGTACGAGAAAAGTATTAAGACAAAGTCTAACCATAGCATTAAACATGTGGACCCAAATCAGCCCCTTACAAAGTAGCGCATAAACTAGGGTTTAAGCTTCTTTCACTCTAGCAACCAATCATCTAATAACTACTCCACAATGCATTCCCTTATGACCAAGTATGGTGAAGTGTCATGTAGTTGACATTCACACGACACCACTAAGGGAATCACAACATACATATCATCAAAATATCGAACACATATCAAATTCACATGATTACTTGCAACATGACCTCTCCCATGACCTCAAGAACAAAGGTAACTACTCACAAATAATATTAATGCTCAAGATCAAAGGATTATTAAATAGCATAATGGATATGAACATATGATCTTCCACCAAATAAACCATATAGCAATCAACTACACAAGGTAATCGACACTACTAGTCACCCACAGGTACCAATCTGAGGTTTCGGTACAAATATTGGACACAAGATATGAACTAGGGTTTCAGAGGAGATGGTGATGTTGAAGATCTTGATGAATAATGGCCTCCCCAAGATGAGAGGGTTGTTGGTGATGAAAATGGCTTCGATTTTCCCCCTCTGGGAAGGAAGTTCCCCCGGCGGAATCGCTCCGCTGGAGGGCAAAAGTGCTCCTGCCCAAGTTCCGCCTCGAGGCGGCAGCGCTTCGTCCTGAAAATCCACCCTCTAATTTTTTTAGGGGTTTTGGTATTTTATAACAGAAGGGGGGCTCCGGAGGTGGGCCTGGGTACCCACACTCCACCAGGGTGCACTAGGGGTGGCACCCGTGCCCTGGTGGGTCGTGGCCACCTGGTGCCCCCCTCCCCCTTAGGAACTTTCCAGCTCCGGTATTTTTAATTTATTTAATAAAAAATCTCCGTAAATTTTCAGCTTCATTGGAGTTGTGCAGAATAGGTATCTCTGATGTGCTTTTTCAGGGTGCTGATTTCCAGTTCCCGGCATTCTCCCTCTTGGATGTAAACCTTGCAAATTGTGAGAGAAAAGGTAATAGAATTACTCCCCAAAGCATTATTATGCATAAAATAATTATAAATAACACTAGTAAAACATGATGCAAAATGGACGTATCATGCAGCCACAACAACTTTTTTGCTGCCATGGCTGCAATTTGCATGATACCCATATCAGAAATTGCAGTACTCATCAACATTACATTGATTGTGATAAGAAATTATGATACATTGCGATACACATTAACCACTAGCTATTTGTTATCAATCATGACTTAAAATGGACCAACATAGTAGTCAAAACACATTTGACGATACAAATATCCACTAGTTAATTAGTATCGATCTAGACAAGTAGTAGGACCTACTCCTCTCGTTTAGGAAAAATGAAAATAAAGGGAAAACCTATGCATCTCCATGGTGGAGCACAGAGATCCACCGATCTCCAATTTATGGTGTACACTCATTCAATATTTTCCTCCAACCATCAATTTTGAGGCGTCCATTGGTAGGGCTTCTATCGACTATGTTCCTTTTAAATTGGTCTTCCCATGACAAATAATTGTCATCTCACCTTGCAAATCCATCAACGCAGGTACAATAACTCCTAAGAGCTTCTGT
Source organism: Hordeum marinum (assembly GCA_022496015.1). Classification (NCBI taxonomy): domain Eukaryota; kingdom Viridiplantae; phylum Streptophyta; class Magnoliopsida; order Poales; family Poaceae; genus Hordeum; species Hordeum marinum. The sequence continues at coordinate 462,318,513 of CM039674.1, forward strand.
TCAAGAACATAATAGTAACATAGTAAGCACTGTATTTTATTTAAGAATAATGTATGAAAAAGATGGACTAATGTCACAATAGTACAATATATTACCATGCATTTTCTATGAATGTTGCTATTGTTCAAGGTGTGTACTAGTGGCACGTATCGTGTAGTATTTCAGCTAGCTCTATAAGTGTCCTTAAATGACTTTTTCGACAACATGGGTATGTTAACTATTGTTCTTAAATGAAAGATTAAAACTCATTGGAAATAAATGTCTTAACGGTGAGGTACGAACATTCACGCATTACCAACACTGCTAGATAAGCTAGTAGAATGATACATATAAGCAGGTTGATCAAGGCTATAAAATTAGGTTCTGCAATGTTAACGACTTAGTAAAACATAGAAACTTCCATAGTTTCAACAGTACTACACTAATATTTCACATCTCTACCTCGCGTTGGAGAAAATCCTAATCAAAGTCAACATCAGAGTCAGAGTCATCATCCTTGGAGGACTCGACGACTCGGTCCCAGTCTATCGGGTCATCCTAGGCCTCCTATTGTCGCATGCGGTCTTCATCTTTGCCTCGTTCAAGGCATAGAGATGCGGATCCTCCCTCAGATAATTATCCACCAAGGGATCGTTGCTTTGCCATTGCCTGGCCCTGATCAGCTCCTCGGCCTTTAGGTGCTCCTGCTCCTTGGCCTTGGCAACTTCTCCCTAGGTGGTTTTCGTTATTAACAACAACATATAGTTCATTGAACTAATGAACCTATCAAGTATATTTTAGGAAAGTTCAATGATTGAATTGGCTAGGAATTGTGAGGAGTATTCCCTAAGATGCAAAGAACTTCAATTGCAAAAGCTTCAAGAATCTACATTTTGTTTTATGTGAGTTGATCATAATTGAGTCCATAGGAAAGCCAATACTATTAAAAGGGGATGAGGTACTCATGATGATTTGATTGATCAAGTGCTTAGAGATATGCCAATAAAAGCCTCAACCAAACTCCCACAAAACCATATGTCTTAAACCCTAAAGTCTATTTTCGATGCCACCAACATTTCCCATTCTGTCTCACCAAGACAGATCCGAAACCAAACCGTAGCACCTCGATAGAACCGAGATTACATTCGGTGCAACCAAAAAAGCAATGACCAACCTTCTGTGACCGAAATATTTAATTTAGGAACTTCTGAGTTCTATGTTCCGGTGTCACCGAAGTGCTGGATTTTCCTAGTTTAAACTAAATCTGTCTCACCGAGATGTTTTTTCGGTCACACCAAAAAGCCAACAGTTAGGGAATTTTGAACTAGTCGGTAGCATCAAGTTTTTACTTTTCTTTCACCAAGTCGGGATATAATATTGTAACTGTTGGATTTTTGGAGAAGTCTATAAATACCCATCCACCCCCTCTCACTCACTAAGAGAGCCATCAAAACAAAACTACACTTCCACCATTCATTTTTTGAGAAGAGAACCACCTATTCATGTGTTGAGATCAAGAGATTCAACTCCAACCAATAGATCCTTGATTTCTAGCTGCCCCAAGTTGCTCTACACACAAACATCCTCTTCTACCTAGACAAAATCTATGAGAGAGTGATTGAGTGTTGCGGAGACTATCCTTTCAAGCACAAGAGCAGGAGTTCACCATATATACACCATCTATTACCTTTTGGAGAGAGGTGTCACCTAAATTGGTTAGGTGTCACTTGGGAGCCTCCTAACCGTATGGAGTTGAACCAGGAAGTTTGTAAGGGTAAGGAGATCGCCTACTTCGTGAAGATCTACCCCGAGTGAGGCTCGTCCTTCATGGACGTAAGCCATGGTGGAATAGACAAGGTTGCTTCTTCATGGACCCTTTGTGGATGGAGCCCTTCAGACTCGCACAACCATTACCCTCCATGGGTTGAAGTCTCCATCAACATGGACGTACGATATCACCACCTATCAAAACCACGCCAAAAAAATATTTGTGTCTTCATTGTGTTTGATCATCCTATCCCTCCCTTTACTTACACTGGCAATATCATTACTTTCTGCGGCACTACTCGTAGACTTTCATGTGTAGGGTGTTCTAGACTGAGTAAAATCACTAAAACTCGCCAACCGATAAAATTAGGAAAATGTTAAGTTTTTAATTGGTCAAGTAGTCTAATCACCCCCCTGTCTAGACATACTTTCGATCCTACAAGTGGTATCAGAGATTTGGTCTCCATTTCATTGGTTTCACAACCTAGGAGAGTATGGCATCTAGTGAGGAAAATTACCACCGTAGAGGTCCATATTTTGATAGTACAAACTTTGCAAATTGGAAGCATAAGATTAAAATGCATATTCTTCATCGTAACCTCGTCGTATGGGTTGTTGTTCGTGTTGGCTTGCAAGGTAAATTCTTTGAAGATGGAAAAGAACTGAACCATGAAGCAACCGTAGATGAATTGAAGATGTTGCAATACAATGCTCAAGCACATGACATTCTATTCCACGGATTTTGTCCGGGGGAGTTCAATAGGATAAGTTGCGTTGAAAATGTGAAGGAAATTTGGGATACTTTAGTACATATGCACAAAGGAACCGACTCCGTCAAGGAACCTAAGTTGGATGTGATTCAGAGTCAACTCGACAAGTTCCAGATGAAAGGGGGTGAAGGAGTTGCGAAAATGTACTCTAGGCTTGCTCTAATCACAAATGAGATTGCCGTCTTAGGAAGCGAAGACCTGGCCGATAGATTCATCATTAAGAAGATTCTTAGAGCCTTGGATGGAAAGTATGATACCGTGTGCACAATGGTCCAAACGATGCCCAACTACAAATATCTCAAGGCCATGGAAGTCATTGGAAGGATAGTTACCCATGAAATTTCACTCAATCACAAAGAAGAGCTCCACAACAAGTCAAGTGGTGCTTACAAAGCTTCAAGTGACGCTCCCACAACTTCAAGTGACAAGCTAGTATCTGATACGTCTCCAACGTATCTATAATTTATGAAGTATTCATGCCATGTTTACAATAATTATATATGATTTTGGTATGATTTTATTAGAACTAACCTGGACTGACGCTGTTTTCAGCAGAACTACCAGGGTGTCATTTTTTGTGTAGAAATAAATGTTCTCGGAATGGGCTGGAAATTTATGGAGAATATTTTTGGAAAATATAAAAAATACTGGAGCAAAAAGATACCGGAGAGGAGTCCCGAGGCAGCCACAAGCCACCAGGGCATGCCCCTGGCTTCTAGGCCCCTCAGGAGTCCCCTTGACATGACTCCAATGCCAAGTACTCCTATAAATCCAGTAACCCCCAAAAAGAAACCAAGATCGGAAGTTCCGCCGCCGCAAGCCTCTATAGCCACAAAAAACCAATTGGGAGCCTGTTTCGGCACCCTGCCGAAGGGTGAAACCATTACCAAAGGCCATCTTCATCATCTCGGTGGTCTCCATGACGAGGAGGGAGTAGTTCACCCTCGGGGCTGAGGGTATGTACTAGTAGATATGTCTCTCTCTCTCTCTCGTGTTCTTGAGATGACACGATTTTGATGTACCGCAAGCTTTATTAATATAGATGAATCATATGGAGTTTTCGCCTCTCTATCTTCTTGTGATGAATTGAGTTTTCCCTTAGAAGTTTTCTCATCGGATTGAGTCTTTAAAGATTTGAGAACACTTGATGTATGTCTTGCGATGGGATATCCGTGGTGACAATGGGATGTTCTATTGATCCACTTGATGTATGTTTTGGTGATCAACTTGCGGGTTCCGTGACCTTGGGAATCTATGCATAGGGGTTGGCACATGTTTTCATCTTGATTCTCCGGTAGAAACTTTGGGAAACACTTTGAAGTTCTTTGTGTTGGATTGAACATGATGAATCTGAAATTGTGTGATGCATATCGTATAATCAAGCCCATGGGTACTCGTGGTGATATTGGAATATCTATGTGACATTAGGGTTTTGGTTGATGTGTATCTTAAGGTGTTATTTTAGTACGAACTCTAGGGTTGTTCGTGACACTTATAGGGATAGCTCATAAGATTGATCGAAAAAGATAAATTTGAGGTGGTTTTGTACCCTACAATAATTTCTTTGTTTGTTCTCTGCTATTTGTGACTTTGGAGTGAACTCTTTGTCCCACATGAGGGATTTACATATGATTCAACTATGTCAGTATTGTTGAGAGAACTTGCACTAGTGAAAGTATGAACCCTAGGCCTTGTTTCTAAGCATTGCAATACCGTTTGTGCTCACTTTTATCATTAGTTAACTTGCTGTTTTTTATATTTTCAGATTACAAAAACCTATATCTACCGTCCATATTACACTTGTGTCACCATCTCTTCGCTGAACTAGTGCACCTATACAATTTACCATTGTATTGGGTGTGTTGGGGACACAAGAGACTCTTTGTTATTTGGTTGCAGGGTTGCTTGAGAGAGACCATATTCATCCTACACCTCCCATAGATTGATAAGTCATCCACTTGAGGGAAAATTGCTATTGTCATACAAAATTCTGCGCTTGGAGGCCCAACAAAGTCTACAAGAATAAAGTTGTGTAGAAGACATCAAGCTCTTTTATGGCACCGTTGCCGGGGAGGTAACGAGGAGGAGCTTTTTATTCAACCAACCTCTTCAAAAAGAAGCTTGGAGGAATTAAATAAACCCACACATAATGTGGTGAAGAAGAAGAAAAGAAGGAAAACTAAAGGTAAAGATGTATCTCTCCCAAATAATGTTGCTCCCATTATTGATAGGCCTCATGAGAATGAATCAAAAATAGTTGTGGAAGATGATACTGATGTCTGCTATGCAACCTTCTTCTTGTAGACTTGTGTTGGGCCTCCAAGCGCAGAGTTTTGTAGGACAGCGGCAATTTTCCTCAAGTGGATGGACTAAGGATTATCAATCCGTGGGAGGCGTAGGATGAAGATGGTCTCTCTCGAACAACACTGCAACCAAATAACAAAGAGTATCTTGTGTCCCCAACACACCCAATACAATGGTCAATTGTATCGGTGCACTAGTTAGGCGAAGAGATGGTGATACAAGTGCAATATGGGTGGTAGATATAGGTTCTTGTAATATGAAAATATAAAAACATCAAGGTAACTAATGACAAAAATGAGCACAAATGGTATTGCAATGCTTAGAAACAAGGCCTAGGGTTCATACTTTCACTAGTGCAATTTATCTCAACAGTACTAACATAGTTGAATCATATGTAAATACCTCTCGTGCGACAAAGAGTTCACTCCAAAGTCACAAATAGCGGAGAACTAATGAAGAAACTATTGTAGGGTACGAAACCACCTCAAAGTTATCTTTTCTGATCAATCTTATGAGCTATCCCTATAAGTGTCACGAACATCCCTAGAGTTCGTACTAAAATAACACCTTAAGATACACGTCAACCAAAACCCTAATGTCACCTAGATACTCCAATGTCACCACAAGTACCCATGGGCTTGATTATACGATATGCATCACACAATTTCAGATTCATCATATTCAATCCAACACACAAAACTTCAAAGAGTGCCTCAAAGTTTCTACCGAAGATTCAAGACGAAAACATGTGCCAACCCCTATGTAGATTCCCAAGGTCACGGAACCCAAAAGTTCATCACCAAAACATACGTCAAGAGGATCAATAGAACATCCCATTGTCACCACGGATATCCCATTGTCACCACCATACATAACTCGATACTACCGAAATGTCACCGAACCTTAAGTGTGTAGATCCTGCAGGTTCGAGAACTATGTAGACATGACTGAGACACCTCTACGGTCAATAACCAATAGCGGCACCTAGATGCCCATATTGGTTCCTACATATTCTATGAAGATCTTTATCGTTTGAACCTCTATGTCAAGGATTCAGTTAATCCCGTATGATGTTCCCTTTGTTCTTCGGTATGTTACTTGCCCGAGATTCAATCGTCGGCATCTCCATACCTAGTTCAATCTCGTTACCGGCAAGTCTCTTTACTTGTTACATAATACAAGATCCCGTGGCTAACACTTTAGTCACATTGCTTGCAAGGCTTGTTGTGATGTTGTATTACCAAAATGGCCCTAAGATACCTCTCCATCATATAGAGTAACAAATCCCAGTCTTGATCCATGCCAACCCAACAGACACCCTCGGAGATACCTGTAGAGCACCTTTATAGTCACCCAGTTACGTTGAAATGTTTGATACACACAAGGTACTCCTCCGGTGTCGGTGAGTTGCATGATCTCATGGTCATAGGAACAGATACTTGACATGCAGAAAACTGTAGCAATAAACTGACACGATCATATGCTACGTTTATAGTTTGGGTCTTGTCCATCACATCATTCTCCTAATGATGTGATCCCGTTATCAAATGACATCGCATGTCCATGGCTAGGAAACTTTAACCATCTTTGATCAATGAGCTAGTCTATTAGAGGCATCCTAGGGACATGGTGTTGTCTATGTATCCACACATGTATCTGAGTTTCCTATGAATACAATTATAGCATGGATAATAAATGATTATCATGAACAAGGAAATATGATAATAACTAATTTATTATTGCCTTTAGGGCAGATTTCCAACAATACTTTCACTAGTGCAAGTTCTCTCAACAATACTGACATAGTTGAATCATATGTAAATCCCTCACGTGTGACAAAGAGTTCACTCCAAAGTCACAAATAGCGGAGAACAAACGAAAAAATTATTCTAGGCTACGAAACCACCTCAAAGTTATCTTTTCCGATCAATCCTATGAGCTGTCCCTATAAGTGTCATGAACAGCCTTGGAGTTCATACTAAAATAACACATTAAGATACACAACAACCAAAACCCTAATGTCACCTAGATACTCCAATGTCACCACGAGCACCCATGGGCTTGATTATACGATATGCATCACACAATTTCAGATTAATCATGTTTAATCCAACACAAAGAACTTCAAAGAGTGCCCCAAAGTTTCTATCGGAGAGTCAAGATGAAAACGCGTGCCAACCCCAATGCATAGATTCCCAAGGTCACGGAACCCGCAAGTTGATCACCAAAATATACATCAAGTGGATCAATAGAACATCCCATTCTCACCATGGATATGCCATCGCACGACATACATCAAGTGTTCTCAAATCCTTGAAAGACTCAATCCGATAAGAAAACTTCAAAGGGAAAACTCAATTCATCACAAGAAGATAGAGAGGGGAAAACTCCATTTGATTCGTCTATATCAATAAAGCTCGTGGTACATCAAGATTGTGCCATATTAAGAACACGAGAGAGAGAGATCAAAAACATACCTGCTAGTACATACCCTCAGCCCCGAGGGTGAACTACTCCCTCCTCATCATGAAGACCGTCGGGATGATGACGATGGCCTCCGGTGATGGTTTCCCCCTCCGGCAGGGTGCCGGAACGGGCTCGCGATTTGTTTTTCATGGATCTAGAGGCTTGCGATGGTGGAACTCTCAATCTAGGTTTCTTTTTGGAGGTTTGGGTATTTATAGGAGTATTTGGCGTTGGTCCCACGTCCAGAAGATTCCCGAGGAGGTCACAAGCCAGCTAGGCACAGCCAGGGGTGGTTGCGCCCTGGTGGCTTGTGACTCTCTCGGGACTCTTCTCTGGTATCTTTTTGCTCTAGTATTTTTTATATTTTCCAAAAATATTCTCCAAAAATTTTTAGCCCATTCCGAGAACTTTTATTTCTACACAAAAACGACACCATGGTAATTCTGCTGAAAACAACGTCAGTCCGGGTAGTTCTAATAAAATCATACCAAAATAATATAGAATTATTGTAAACATGGCGTGAATACTTCATAAATTATAGATATGTTGGAAACATGTCAGTATCCCCAATCTTAATTCATGCTCGTCCTCGAGTTGGTAAATGATAAAAAAATAATTTATGAAGTGTGAATGCTAGCATAGTGCGTAAATTTGATCAATGATAGTTCCAAACACTTTTTATAGCATCATTATATATTATAAATAGTAGTTCATCTCATAAAACTTCTCATGATGAAGTAACAAGCTATTCACATGTTAAAGTATAGACCGTAAAGTTTCTTGAAAACTATCAAAATATGCTTTCAATCACCAAACAATTGCAATTCATCTTATTTTCAGGAAGGGTCTATGTAAGATCTTTGATTTATCAAATTCCACATACTCAACTATAATTTAGTCTTCTATGATTGCTAACTCTCAAATCATATTTTTAGAGAAAATGGCATCTGTCAAACACAGAGAAAGATAGGGGTTTAAAGTCTTGCCTCCCAACTTATTTATCATATAGATAATTGTCAACAATAATAATTCATGATCAAATATATTTGAATGGCCATATATGTCTAGATCATCCCCCAACACATGAAGCTTGCCAAGAAAAAAAGGCGAAATATAGGAAGTGGTGAAGATCACCATGACTCTTGAATAAAGGTAAGTACTAGCAAGTAAAAGATAGGCCCTTCACAGAGGGAAGCAGTGGTTGGCATGCGCTTTTTGTTTTTGGATGTGCAAACCCTTAATGCAAAGGAACATCAAGTTGTATTACCATTTGTGATAGCAACCTTTATTATGCAGTCCATCACTTTTATTTCTTTACCATCACAAGTTCGTACACCGCTTATTTTCCCTTACAATAAAAGATCATACAGATTTAGGAGCAATTTTTATTGCATTTTCCAGCGATAACAACTTACTTGAGGGATCGTATTCAATCCATAGGTAGGTATAGTGGACTCTCATGGCAAAAATAGTTTAAGGGTGTTTGGATGCACAAGTATTATTTCTACTTGGTGTGGAAGTTTTCGCTAGTATGAGGTGGAAGCAAGCACCACATGTTGGAGGATCCATAACAATATAACTCTATACAAATATACCCAAACATAACTCATTATGTTGTCTTCCTTGTCCAACTTCAACTAATTTTCTCAAGTTTGAAAATAATTAATGGGTATTCACAATCATAGAAGATGTCCAAGATAGTATATTTATATGTGAAATCTCTCTTCCTTCAATATTCTTTCATAAATTGCTAGAGTGACCAATGCAGTGTTTTCTAACTTTCAAGAAATTTTACCACATATACTTCTTATACGTGAAGTCATTACTCCCCATGGGATAAGAATATAAAACATATATAATTTTAGATTTATGGTATTCAATTCATTCAACCATTTACTCATAGGATGTAAGTGAAGCATGAGATTGAATGACAAAACTACTACAAAACATATAAGTGAAGGTCAATGAGTAGTCAAACAATTAAGTAGATTTGTGAGGACTTTCTCTCTCTCTAAATAAATATTTTCAGATCTGAGTATTTTATTCAACAGGAAGCAAAAGAAAAATAGCACTCCAAGAATAGCATGCATCATGTGAACTAATTAAAATTTAGGCTCAACATAGGCTAACCGATAATTGTTGATGAAGACAGATGGGATGCGTAGCATCCCCAAGCTTAGATGCTTGAGACTTCTTGAAATATTTACTTCGGGTGCCTTGGGCATCCCCAAGCTTGAGATTTTTTATCTCGTTCAATCCTATCATATCATGGTTTCACATATTCTCAAAAACTTCATCCACACAAAACTTAAAAAAGAACTCGTGAGACAAGTTAGTACACATAAGAACAAATCAACACTTCATATACTGACAATACAAGTTGCACAATAATTTTCAAACATTAGGTACTGTATACTATCATTTTCACAATTTATATCTACCAATATAGGCTATGGAAACTATAGGATAAGTAGATAACAAAACTATGATAGCAATCTGTCTAAAGAGAACAGTCTGTAGAAATTTATTAAACCAGTGTACTTTTGTAACTCAAAAAATTATGAAAATTTAGGTCATGCTAAAACATTTATCTGAAAATACTATGTAGGAAATTCAGAAACTTTACACGTTCTAGTAAAATATGAAAATTCAAACACTATAGCAGAAGTTTCTATTTTTACCCAGCACGTATCAAAACAAGCAATGAGAGCATCCTAAGGCAATTCTTGGAACTTTTTATTGAAAAACAATATTATAAATAACACCTAACAGAAAAAAATGATGCTCCAAGAAAAACTCATATTATGTGACGAATAATAATATAGCTCCAAGTGAGGGGACGAAAGAGGGGACGCCTTCCAGGGCATCCCCAAGCTTAGGCGCTTGAATATTCCATGGATATTACCTTGGGCTGCCTTGGGAATCCCCAAGCTTAGGTTCTTGTCACTCCTTATTCTCCTCATATGAGCGTCTCACCCAAAACTTGAAAACTTCAATCACACAAAATTTAATGAAACTTTGTGAGAAGGGTTAGTGTAATAAAGATAAATCATTCATTTAGGTACTGTCAAGACAAGATTCATAATTATTCCCACATAATACCTACTATATTCCATCATTCCCACAATTTATATTACTCAATATAAGCTATGGGAACACTTGAAACAAGCAAACTATGTATGCAAAACAGAATCTATCAAAAACAGAACAGTCTATAAAGATCTGAATGATCACCATACTTTCCTGACTCTCAAAATTCTGAAAAATTATAACAACTCAAGGAATTTGCATATAAATGTTGTATAAAAATTTCAGAATTTTTGACGCTCTGGTAAAATCATATAATTCATAAACTGGACGCAAAACTTTCTGTTTTTGCACAAACAAGCAAGTCTCACCACTATCCCAAAGGCTTTACTTGGCACTTTATTGAAATAAAAGACACAAAACATGATTACTACAGTATCTAGATCATGTGAACACATCAAAACATAAAGTAAAAGCGTTGGGTTGTCTCCCAACAAGCGCTTTTCTTTAATGCCTTTTAGCTAGGCATGATGATTTGAATGATGCTCACATAGGAATAGTAACTAAAACATGTAAGAGAGCATCATGAATCTCATGACAAGCACATTTAAGTCTAACCCATTTCCTATGCATAGGGATTTTGTGAGCAAACAATTTATGGGAACAAGAATCAACTAGAATAGGAAGGCAAAACAAGCATAACTTCAAAACTTTGAACACATAGAGAGGAAACTTGATATTATTGCAATTCCTACAAGCATATGTTCCTCCCTCATAATAATTTTCAGTAGCATCATGAAGGAATTACACAATATAACCAGCACATAAAGCATTCTTTTCATGATCTACAAGCATAGAAAATTTACTACTCTCCACACAAGAAAATTTCTTCTCGTGACTAATAGTGGGAGTATCATAAAACACTTGAATACTACAAATTGGTTCCACACTAAAAGAGTAATATTCAGTAAAAGGGTATTCATAATTACGAAAAGTATCATAATAGTAATAATCACTCTTTTTAATTGTGTAAGTATCATCACAATAATCATCATAAGTAGGAGGCATGCAATCATTATAACAAATTTCATCATTAAAAGTAGGGGGGATAAAAAGTTCATCTTCATTAAGAATAGCATCCCCAAGCTTGGGACAAACATTAATTGCAGCAAATAAATTCTCAAACATGTCCTTTTCATCAAACATAGCATCCCCAAGCTTGTGGCTTTGTATATCATAAACATAATCACTCTCATCATTAATAGTATGAATAACACCAATAGTATAGAAATTATTATCATCATCCTCCAAGTTAGTGCCATAAATATTTTCAAGATTATAAGAAGTATCATTATCTTCCCAATCATATTTATCACAACAAGCAATAGTAATAACAAAATCATCCTCAAGTTATGTGTTTTGCTTGGAGCGTCATTATAATTTTTTGTTCTCTGTTAGATGTTATTTATAATCTTGTTTTCCAATAAAAAGTTCCAAGAATTGCATTAGGATGCTCGCATTGCATGTTTTGATATGTGTTGTGTAAAAACGGAAACTTTTTCTGTAGTGTTTGAATTTTCTTATTTTATGGGAACATGAAAAGTTTCTGAATTTTTTCACATTATTGTCCTATAAATTATTTAGCATGTCCTAAATTTTCATAATTTTTGGAGTTACAGAAGTACATTGTCTTCATAAATTGCTACAGACTGTTCTGTTTGGACAGATTGCTGTCATAGTTTTGTTATCTACTTATCCTATAGTTTCCATAGCCTATATTGGTAGATATAAATTGCGGAAACGATAGTATACAGTCCCTAATGTTTGGAAATTATTTTGCAACTTGTCTTGGCAGTACATGAAGTGTTTATTTGTTCTTATGTGTACTAACCTATCTCACGAGTTCTTTTTGAGTTTTGTGTGGATGAAGTTTTTGAGACTTAGGTGAAATCGGGATATGAGAGGATTGAACGAGATTCAAAAGTTCAAGCTTGGGGATGCCCAAGGCACCCCAAGTAAATATTTCAAGAAGTATCAAGCATCTAAGCTTGGGGATTCTACGCATCCCACCTCTCTTCATCAACAATTATCGGTTAGCCTATGTTGAGCTTAAATTTTTATTCGTTCACCTGATGCGTGCTATTCTTGGAGTGCTATTTTTCTTTTGCTTGTTGTTCAATAAAATACTCAGATCTGGAAACATTTATTAAGAGAGAGAGCCCTCACATAGCTACTTGATTGTTTACCTACTCATTGATCTTCACTTATATCTATTTGGAGTAGTTTGTCAATTTGCTCTAGTGCTTCCACTACTAGGAGAAAGCTTAGTAGTCGTGCTGGAATTACCCTTAGTAGTAGCACTGGTGGCAGCACTACTATTAAGGCGCTATAGCTAAGTTATAGCAGTAGCGCTGGATAACCAGCGCTACTGGTAAGTAGGGTTAGCGGTAGCACTGGAAAAGAAATAGCGCTACTGATAAACCAGCGCTACAGCTAGATGCAGACCAGTGCTACTGCTAATATTCCTGCTTTCTAAGATTACATTCCCCTCTACGTATTTTTCCATGCTCTATATAGTAGTTTCATCATATGACAACATCAATAATTATTGTGCCAACAACTACATTTAGATCAAAGTGCATGGATGCAAGTGATCATGTTGAATTAGAAGAAAACATCATAATAGTTACCATCCTAATCGAACATATACTTTAACTAAACTTTTCTATCATAGGACCTAGTCCTCCCTCCTAGGTAAAATGACATAAAACAAAATAACATCTATGTCTCCATGATGAAGCAAAGAGATCCAACAGTCTACAACTTGTGGCTTGCGATCCTTCTTTATTTGTCCCCATGCTTCAATTTGGAGCCGTCTTGGTGGTTTGTGCTCAATCGAGTATGCAAAAGAGAACTCGGGCCTCATAGGGATTTTAATTGTCATATTACCTTCGGGTTGCATCAATGGAGGCACAACTTCATTTGGCAGTTTCTGTTGAAGAACATAATAGTAGCCTAGTTAGCAATGTAATCGATACCATTTACGCAATAGTAGTGTACTTAATTAGCAACTCTTACCAAGATATTTCGGCGAATGGCATCCGCCCTCAACCTATGCACTAGTGTCCTGTACAATGTATAATTTGGGCCATTTCCCAAATTATACGGGAAGATCTCCCTACCAACTAGGACACCAATAACAAAGTTGATAAGATCATCCTTCTCCTCCCAAGTTAGATTAGATCCATAAGTGTAGTGTGTCATGTCAATTATGTTCTGTGTTTCACTTGAAGAAACAAAATAAGCTATAATTTTTAAATTAAAAAATTTAGTATGGATGAACACCAACTATTTTTAAATATAGAATGCAAATTACTTGACAAATATGCATGGTTGACAAACTCACATGGAGGTAAAACAGGAAGCATATCGACATCCACCCAAATGTCGATGTTACCTTCAATATGATCTTCAGGATGAAGATCGAAGGTTATTTCCATATCCTCTTGCAATCCATATGCCTTGCAAAGAGCTTACCAATTTGAGCACCCAAATTCTGTGTTATTAAGTGCATTCATTACTCTCACCAGAAATGTGTAACCATGTTTAGTCCTTAGGTTGGATGTCCTCGTCTTGAAACTCTCGTGCTCTTCGAAACCGAGCCTCTCCAAGAAATATCGTCTTGCATGACAGGGGATGAACTAGTCGAATTGTATAAAACATAAATTACACGTTGAAGCAAAGAAATAGAATTCATGCTTAATTACGAAAAAACACTTGCCATCGTTGCGTGCCGTAGAAATATCGAAGTCCTTGTAAAGCTTCATGGTAAAGAACTTGCCATCTTGCAACCCAGGCTGGTCGCAAAGACCCTTATCTTCACCGCAAAATTCACATGCTTGGATCCCATCGCCATCTGATGACGACGACATTTCATGTGTTCATGATTGAAAAATTACGGCACGCGCTTGGATCCTAATGCGTGTGTGACTTTTTGTCCGTCGAGGCTTTCCTTAAATAACTCTCATATCTCATGGTGTGTTGGTGCGCACTCTCTCACACTGATATGGTGGTGTATATATGTTGGTGGACACTCTCTCACAGTAATAGTTCGATCGTTGGTGATTGATGCCCCCCCTCTCCTCTTCTTGCGCATTATACCGACGAATATATCGCAAAGAAGAGACGAAGAGGAGGCGGCCCCCATGTCAACAGTCGGGATTCCTCCATCTAGAACTCACATGAAAGTCACACAAGGAGCAACGACTGACCGAAATTCACACACGCATTATACCGATAAAATATCACTAATACATTTTTAATGAACTTGAATATAATATCACTAATACATCATCTCGAATAATACAGTTAATGCATAATAAAATATTAACTAATACATCTCGAATATTATCATATAAGATCACTAATACAGATCGGATACTATCGAATAATCTAAGTCACTAGTTGTTCCTGCGTCGCGGGTGGTGGACACCAAAAGATAAGGAACCATCACGGGATCATAACTTGTGTGAGATCCTTGAAGAATCTGCCAGGTATTGTTGAACCTAGCGTCCAATGCTGCCATGTAGAGATGGACGTGCTCGTCCTCCTCCCTGACACGGCGACGTACCACCTCCACGGGGGCCCGCTCCCTCTGCACCGAAAGTGGCCCACGTGACCGCCACCATAGAAGCTCCGGGTCGACGACGAGACCCGGATTCCTCACCAAGCTCCGAGCCCGAGAAGGTAGCACCTCCTAATGCCAGCCCGGTGGAGCCCAGTCCCGGACATGGTGCCAATCAAGCAGGCTCTCGCCAACCACTCGATGACGAGGATGCGAGTCGGGAATCGTCAATGTTGAGTCAAATTCCTATGAGAAAATTTTCTTATCGTTTAATGTTTTACTTTCTAGTTATCATTTGTACAGCAATCATCTCATTTGAATTTAGCTAGCAGCAACTAACCTATTTTTCTCAACATGCAAGTATGACACCTCATCAAGCAAATATATATACAATAATAAAACACAATATGTGTATTGCAAATATTCCCGCAACAATGTTCAGGGCATCATCTAGTCCCTAGCAAGAACCCTATAGGCGTGGGGATGTCTCACCAAAGGCCGGGGTCGGGGTCGGGGTAGAGGTCGCTGTGGTCGAGGTCGGGGTCGGTGCCAAGGTCGAGGTCGGGGGCGGGGGCGGGGGCGAGGTCACTGGGGAGGACCTGCGGCGGCGGCGCAGAGTGGAGAGGGAGAGAGTGAGGAGGGGGAGAGGGAGGGAGTGAGGGGCGGGGCGGCAGCGTAGAGTGGAGAGGGAGAGAGTGAGGAGGGGGATAGGGAAGGAGTGAGGGCGAGGCGGCGACACAGAGTGGAGAGGGAGGGAGTGAGGGGCAGCAGCGGTGTAGAGTGTGGAGAGGGAGGGAGAGAGGAGGGAGAGGTCGAGAGTGAGAGAGGGGGCATTGCGGGGCGAAGTGGATAAGTGCACGAGCCACTTAGCAATAGCGCTGGTCGAAAACATAACCTACTACTATTATCTTAGCAGTAGCGCGGGTCGGTAAAGCGCGCTGCTACTAAATCTAGCCTGACGGCAACAGTGGGGCTACATTAGTAGTAGCGCGTTTCTGAAAGCCGCGCTACCGCTAAGATGTTAGCATCAGCGCTTTTTCTGGACACGCGCTACTGATATGTAGCAGTAGCGCCTCCTTTTATCCAGCGATGTTGCTAAGGTTCTATGTATAAGGTTTTCCCTAGTAGTGTTCACTCATATCTTTGTAGAGCACGGCGGTGGTTTCATTTTATAGAAATTGATGAACTCTCATGCTTCACTTATATTATTTTGAGAGTCTCTAAACAACATGGTAATTTGCTTAGGTTATGAATAGTCCTAATATAATGGGCATCCAAGGGGGATATAATAAAAACTTTGATGTAAAGTCCACTGAATACTATAAGAAGTTTGATTCCTTATGATTGTTTTGAGATATAAAGATGGTAATATTAGAGACATGCTAGTGAGTAATTGTGGATTGGTAGAAATACTTGTGTTAAAGTTTGTGATTCCCATAGCATGCACGTATGGTGAACCGTTATGTGACGAAGTCGAAACATGATTTATTTATTGATTGCCTTCCTTTGTGTGGAGTTTGGGATAGCGGGATGGTTAACTTCTACCAACCCTTCCCCTAGGAGCATGCGTTTAGTACTTTGTTTTGATGACTAATAGACTTTTGCAATAAGTATGTGAGTTCTTTATGACTAATGTTGAGTCCATGGACTATATGCACTCTCACCCTTCCACCCTTGCTAGCTTCTCTAGTACCGTGCAACTTTCGTTGGTGCATTAAACCCACCATATACCTTCCTCAAAACAGCCACCATACCTACCTATTATGGCATTTCCATAGCCATTCCGAGATATATTGCCATGCAAGTTCCACAGTTCCGTTTATGACACACATCATTAGTGTCATATTGCTTTGCATGATCATGTAGTTGACATCGTATTTTTGGCAAAGCCACCATTCATATTCTTTATACATGTCACTCTTGACTCATTGCACATCCCGGTACAATGCTGGAGGCATTCATATAGTCATATTTTGTTCTAAGTATCGAGTTATAATTCATGAGCTGTAAGTAAATAAAAGTGTGGTGATTGTCATTATTAGAGCATTGTCCCATGTGAGGAAAGGATGATGGAAGCTATGATTCCCTCACAAGTTGGGATGAGTCTCCGGACTTTACAAAAAAATAAAAGAGGCTAGAGAAGCCCAAATAAAAAATAGGACAAAGATGCCCACCAAAAAAAGGAAATAAAGAAATAAAAAATGAGCGAAAAGAGAGAAGGGGCAATGCTACTATCCTTTACCACACTTGTGCGTCAGAGTAGCACCATGTTTTTCACATAGACAGTCTCCTATATTGTCACTTTCATATACTAGTGGAAATTTTTCATTATAGAACTTGTCTTGTATATTCCAATGACGGGCTTCCTCAAATTGCCCTAGGTCTTCGTGAGCAAGCGATTTGGATGCACACCCACTTAGTTTCTTTTTGAGCTTTCATACACTTATAGCTCTAGTGCATCCGTTGCATGGCAATCCCTACTCACTCACATTTATATCTATTGATGGGCATCTCCATAGCCCGTCGATACGCCTAGTTGGTGTGAGACTATCTCCTTATTTTATCTTCTTCGCAACCACCATATTCTATTCTACCTATAGTGCTATGTCCATGGCTCACACTCATGTATTGCGTGAAAGTTGAAAAGGTTTGAGAACACTAAAGTATGAAACAATTGCTTGGCTAAAATCGGAGTTGTCATGATTTAATACTTTGTGTGATGAAGATGGAGCTTAGCCAGACTATATGATTTTGTAGGGATAACTTTCTTCGGCCATGTTATTTTGAGAAGACATGATTGCTTTATTATTATGCTTGAAGTATCATTGCTTTTATGTCAATATTAAACTCCTGTTTTGAATCTTATGGATCTGAACATTCTTGCCACAATAAAGAAGATTGCATTGATAAATATGTTAGATAGCATTCACACTTCATAAATTACTTCTTTTATCACTTACCTACTCGAGGACGAGCAGGAATTAAGCTTGGGGATGCTGATATGTCTCCAATGTATCTATAATTCATGAAGTATCCATGCCATGTTTACAATAATTCTATACGATTTTGGTATAATTTTATTAGAACTAACCCGGACTGACGCTGTTTTTAGCAGAACTACCATGGTGTCATTTTTTGTGCAGAAATAAAAGTTATCAGAATGGGATGAAATTTTACGGAGAATATTTTTGGAAAATATAAAATATATTGGAGCAAAAGATACCGGAGAGGAGTCCCGAGGCAGCCACAAGCCACCATGGCGCCCCCCTAGCTTGTGGGCCCCTCGGGAGTCCCCTTGACGTGATTCCAACGCCAAGTACTCCTATAAATCCAGTAACCCCCAGAAAGAAACCTAAATCGGAAGTTCCGCCGCTGCAAGCCTTTGTAGCCACGAATAACCAATCGGGAGGTCGTTTCGGCACTGTCCTGGTTTTGTCACGGCAGATGTCTGAAGACTTAGGTTCGAGGCCATCACTAAGGCGGTGGACTCAAAGGGGTTGATCAAGATGAAAGACACGGGTTTACCCAGGTTCGGCCCCTCAAGAAGAGGTAAAAGCCTACGTCCTGCTTTGTGTGTATTGATTGGAGTATCGTTTACAAGGGAGTGTGTTCGCTTGTCCTAGCTCTTGATCGATTCGTTTATGTCTAAGCCGTCCCCGAGTCTTGCTTTTATATAGGAGGTCAAGGCCCCGGGTTACAAGAGTCTCAAACCGACTCTTACACCATGTCTGTTCATGTCTTCTAAGCCGCCTTGACTCATTTGGCAAGCCGTCGCTGGGCAGCTCACCCGCCCGGGTCTTATGCCATCTTCTGCTCTGGGCCTCCGTCTCAGCCCACCTGGCAAGCCACCACGCGGCCTAGCCTCCCTCTTCCGGCCCACTTGATAACGAGCCGCCAGGTATGACTCAGCCCCTCCTGGGCGGGTCTTACCACGGGGTTATATCCCCAACATTAGGCCCCATATTGATTTGAGCCTGTCCATGTCAATCTTCCATTTCATTAGGCGGTGAGTCTCACGTCTTTATCACCTGAAAGAAGAAAATTCATAACCCGCCGTGACGTCACTTATGGATATACCAAAAAGATTTCGTGACGTCTGAAACGGTCTATCTCATTAAACGGTCGGCCCAAAAATCGAGGCGTCCCCTTCGGTCAATCATCATTTCGCCTCCTCGATTCTCGCATGCATTGTTTGCCATCCCATCTCTTAAATAGGACCATGAGGGGGCCTTTTTCTTTTTCTCTGCCGTCATTAGTCTTCTTCCTCCTCCCTCCGACGCTCGTGCTTCCAAAGATCCATCGCGCGATTGGATCTTGCCGTCGTCACCAACCTTGGCTGTTGCATCAACCTATTTCGATCCAGAGCTCCGCCAGACCATCCGCATCCACAAGGTATCACTTTCATCCTCGTTAGATCAGAATCCCTCTCGCGTAGGATCCCCCCGAGTTCATCGAGTTTCTTCAACGCTCATTGTTGTTCATCAATGTTCATCGTATTGCCTCTCGTAATGTAGATTAGTAAGTGATCTTTTGAACTTCATATCGCTGTCAACCCGCCGCAGCCATTTATTCGAGGCAAATATTTACTCATTGTAGATCTACATCTTACTCTTCTCTATGCAATAGCAGCCTGTTCTTCCATGGCACCTTTTCTAGGTCTTGAATTAAACTTCATTTTTTCTCACATGTAGATCTTATAACTACGGTCGTATCATGTGAAACTTGTACTTCACACTTAGTAATATTTCTGGCATCAACCTGCCAACTTAACCTGCTGCTGCCTTGCCGGCTCTCTTAATAAAATATGTTGGCGGCTTAACTTTCATCCATCATGTTGACCGTAGCTGTTTTGATTCTTTGGCTTTCCTTAACTCGCCATATCTTGCACTTTCTCATAGTTTGACCTGCCACCATGTCACAAGCACCCTCATCGTGCGATTGGGTCGGCTCTGGAGTGACCGAACAACTTCTGTTTGATTTCGTAGAGATAGGCTCATTGCCGGCTCAGGATGTCATTCACTGGCGGGTTCTAGGGTCGGAGATTAGACCCACCCCTAAGGAGGGGGAGGTTGTCATATTTGCCAATCACCTTCTCCACGGTTTCAGCCCGCCCGGGTCAAAATTCTTCCGAGACGTTCTCCACTTATTCAAGATTCACCTTCAAGACATTGCCCCAAATTTTGTTACCAATATGTGCCATTTCCAAGTCCTGTGTGAAGTTTATCTACAAGAAGAGCCGTATGTCGACCTCTTCCGTGACTACTTCTACATCAACCGCTAAACTAAGGTGGCGGCTGGACCAAGCTTAGAGCTCGGTGGCATCTCCATCCAGAGACAGAGAGAGCTACCCTATCCGGCTGCCCTCTTGCCAAGACACCCCAAGGATTGGAATAAAACTTGGTTTTACAGCAAGGACACCTCTCCAGAAAGAGAAAAACCGTTGTCAGGTTATCGCCCTACCCGGCTCTACACTTCCACTCAACTTCCGGACCAGATGTCCGCCACAAAACGAGTGAAGTATGCTCCAGCCTTTGGCAAAATCAAGGCCCTTCTGGCGAACGGCTTAACCAGAGTCGACTTAACTTGTTGCTGGGTCTGATGGAAAATCTTGCCACTAAGCCGGCGCGACCAGCTTATGTGTGAATATACACGCGAAATGAATGATCCTCTCTGCTTCAACCACACTCCTCTGACAGAAGAAGATGCTAACTTTTATGTCAAATAACTTCTCCGTGAAACCCAGGAGGCTTGCAATACAACCGGGTTAAAACCTTTCTGCATCAAAAACCCAGCTCCGTATGTAAGAAAAACCTTCTTCACAAAATTGCTTGTTCCTGTCTTGAACTTGTACCTGGCACCTTCAACCCTTTTGGCGGCTCTTCATATAGGCTGGCTCTAACTTCTGGAAGACAAAATACACTCCCCCATGAAGAAGTCTCGGGCGGTTAAAGCTCGTGGCTGTAAGAAGAAAACTTCGGCTCAAGAACTGCTTGAAGTTGATGATTCATAGGTAGAACTTGACTCTCTTGGTCATGTTTTTATGCAACTTATTGACGACGATTGTACATAGGAGGAAACAAAAACAAGCCACGCCAACGCCCCTACGGTAACTTAGATTTCTTCCGACTCAGAGGTCTTACCGCGAGAGAAAATACGACGGATAGTCCGAAAAGTTCCATTTTCACATCCTCTTGCTTACTTAGATCCCGAATTTCCTTTGAAAAAGCAATAGCTTGAATCTCGACGTCACACCCGGAGCACCGGCTCTGAAGATCTTATGGCCGGCTTACCAAATTATCCAGCTCCCCGGAAGCGACGTGCTGAGGTACTCTTTTTCAAACGATCCCAACATATGTATAAAACTTTTGCCAGGTTACCTTACTCATTTTTTGCTTTATTGTCTCCATTTTATAGGAGTCACCCCCTTCGTCTGGCAACTCAACTACCTCCAAGCTTCCTCCTATGAAGATCAACCCAGAGTACGCCTTTTACCTTCCAGTGTATATATTATCAGTATTGTCCTTGTGTTGCGTAATGACTCTTTTCACTTCCAGGGCTCAAGCAAAACGAAGGAAGACAGGCGAGTCTACCATCCCTCCTACCGCCCAAAAGCCGGAGAGTGCTAAGCCGGACTCTCCTTCCACTCACACTGAACCTTCTAATGTTAATAAGGATGCCCCTGAGCACACTCCTCCACCTTCTGAGCCGGAGGATTGCCGCATGGCAACTCCTGAAAGTCCAAAGGCTAACGCTAAGCCACGCAGTCCTTCAACAATCATGGAAGATCCGTCTCATCCCTAAGTTACTATCACTGGGACGGGTTATGAATCTCCTAATCCTCATGTGTTGACAAAACACGCCAGCAGGATTGACACTTGTTCTCCAGAGAAGCTTGATTTTGAATTCCCCATGTTAGATGACCTGCATGTTGGTTACTTGAATCGCCTTTCTGCCAGCCACAACATGGAATCCAAGCTTGTTGGATTAATGAAGAAAAAATATGAGGTGTCCTCCTTCTCTTGCTTTTCCCTTATACCCTTATGTAGCCCCCAAGAGTCGGTTTAATATTGCAAATAGTAGACCGGGTCTTACAAATCTTGTTGTGTTGAAAATTAGATCCAAGTGAAGCCCCCAAATCAGGGTCATTATGAGAATGATGAGCCCGAATTTCCATGTTCAGAAACTCGCTGGGTGTAGCCCCCAAGTCCGAGTCATTATGAGAATGATGAGCCGGAATTTCCATGTTCAGAAGCTCGCCGAGTGTAGCCCCCAAGTTAGGGTCATTATGAGAATGATGAGCCGGAATTTCAATGTAGACTTGGAGAGAAAACACAGACAATAGCCCCCAAGTGCCAAGTATATTGCTTGTAATCTGCTTGGGACTTGTTACCGGAATAGCTTCATTATTGTTTCACCCTGGTGACTTAACCTTTATGATCTTTTACTTGTAAAATGCAGGAGGCATTAGATGTAGTCGAGTCTGACCTGGCCGACTTAAGGGAAAATCTTACCACCCAACAGGCCGCCCGAGCTACTTCAGAAGAGAAGTTACGGGTGGCTGTTGAAAAACTTGAGAAGGTTGAAGCCAACTTTGCCATGTTTAAGAAGACTATTGAATCTAAACAAGCCGCCCTATCAAAGTGCACAAATGACACAGAGCAGTAGCTCAAGCTTACGTCAGAAGAATTGAAAACTCTCAAGGGCCATATATCCAAGATGACTACCACCATCTTTGGTAAATATGCATGACTTAAAAAAATCCTGTCGTATCGAAAAAATCTTTCAGGCGGCTTATCACTTTAACTTTTCCTTGCAGGCAAGAGAAGCCGCCAGCTATCTTCTGATAGTTTGATGAAATTGAAAGTTGTATACACTTTGACAGAACAGTTGTATAGTGGAGCCCTCTGTACCATCAAAGCCATGATGTTTGCAAAATATGTTCCCAAATTTATGAAGGGGGTCATAGAGGTCTTATCCACTCTGCCCAACCAGATTGAAGACTTGAGGCGATCATCCGCTAGGAAGGGGGAAATAGCTGCTGTAAGCCGGTCCTGGCCTTTGCTCTTGAGTTAACTACCGAGGAAATGATGAACGGCTTCCCATCCAAAAAGGATGATGGCTCAGACTTTACTCAAGATGACTACGCCAAATGCATAAGGGCCTCCAGAATACTTGCCTCTACCCTTGTCGACGAGATGGATCTGACCCCCTAACAGGCGGCTTACGATGCAAACAATCAACGGTTGCGCTGCCCAACTTTTGAAGCCAGGGACTTGATCCCTACATGCCGTAAGCCACTCTTTGCCCCTGAAGTTGATCCGTCTCCTCTATTTGACGAAGCTCAGTTTGAAGCCTTATTAAACTGCAACTGGGATGTGGATAACCTTCAGATCGAAGAGCTCGAAGACCCGGCGCAGGATGACCCGTCGGCAAGTTGAAACTTTATTGTTCTTGATTGAATGTAACCCGGCCTGCTGAGCTACCGAGGTTTGGAAGTGTACAAAAAACTTTAAGTCTTTTGTCTTTTGAGCTCCTGGAGAGCTTTGTAATAGGCGTAGCAGAACTTGATTGCCCTAGCCATGCCATCGTGCACACATGATTTTGGAATCATCTTGTGCACTTTTCATCTGCCTTGCATTCTTCTCACGGCGTCTTTTCATCATACTTAAAAGCAGTTCATCTTAGAAGATAAATCATGCAACAACAAAATAAGACAGAAACATGTTCTGCCTCACTGTTAGGGAGGCTTGGAAAAGCATAACCCGGAGATGTTTAAATATTTCAAGATTCTTGCTCTTTCTTCCTTTTTGTTTTCAAAAACTCATATGATGGTTCTTTTGGGTGGACTCGATGCTTGAACTCATACCAGTGCAGGGTCTCTAACGAGAGTGGTCGTCAACTCCTTTGAGCAGCTCATGGTCTCTAGATGAGATTAACTGACAGGAGCGCAACAAACCAGAAAGAGACACATCCACCGGTTCTTCTGGGTGGACTCGCTACTTGAACTCGTAACAATGCTCAATTTCCAGGCAAGATTGAAGAGCGCAATGAACCAAAAATAGACACGGACGCTGGTTCTTCTAGGTGGACTCGCTGCTTGAACTCATAACAGTATAGGGTCTCTAGCGAGATTGACCGTCAACTCCTTTGAGCGGCTCAGGGTCTCTAACAACATTAACTGTTAAAAGCGCAACAAACCAGAGAGAGACACGGCAGGACATGAGTATCCCTAGGGCCCATAAACCACCTCTCACATGACATAAATCCGTCATTTGAACCTTAAACAGTGCAGGGTCTTTAGAAGAGTAACTGTTTAAGAGTACGAATGGGCCGCATAGCGGAGATTCGGCAGTAAATGGGTGAGTTTATCCTTGCTATCTGTAAGAGGCCCTCACGTGACACAATCCATTGTTTAAACCTTAACTAGTGCTCAGGGTCTCCTGGTGAGATTAACTGCCCGGTACATTGGACAGACAGTGTCTCTAAGCGGTGATTAACTGGTAAGAGTTTGGCAGGCCACCTGTTGGAGCAGCATCAGCTTACAGGTAGGTATAACCCAAACTTGCGGATCAAAAGGGGGTATAACCTGCACCCCTTTTGACATTGTTGATGGAGTGAAATTTTGGGTACGTGGCCCGAACTTGTAGTGGCTTAAAAGCCTGATCGAGAGGGTTGAAGCTTAACCCGGCGGGTTTGAAGCCCCCAAACGACCTTGTCGGCGACATCAACTTGTGCACCATCTTGTAAGCTGCCGTCTTGTGAACCGCCAACTTGTAAGTAATCGTCTTTTGAACCGCCAACTTTTAATCCGTCGTCATGTTTACTATTGTGGCTGAAGAGCCGATCAAAAGGGTGAGCAAGCTAAACCCAGCGGGTTGGAAGCCCCCAAGTGACCATGTGGAAGTATCCACCTTTTCACAAATCTGTAATGCAAAAAACGGTAGAGGCCCTGGCTTGTAGGGATGCCAACTTTATTATATGAAAAAAATATAAATACAATGAAGTATCTTTATACAATGATGGGAGTCTATGACTCAAGTATAGTAAGGCCGCAGATGAGTGATATTCCACGGCCGATGGGTCTCCTGTCCAGAAGTACATGACTCGTCTCATACGTCAATGAGATAATATGACCCATTGTTCAGATTTCTGCTAACCACAAAAGGTCCTTCCCAGGGGGGAGATAGCTTGTGCGCATCCATCTAATCATGAATCAAACGTAACACCAAGTCGCCTTCTTGGAAAGTCCGGGTCTTAACCCTGCGGCTATGATAGCGACGCAGGTCTTGTTGATAAATCGCCGATCGAGCTACTGCAAGATCACACTCTTCATCCAAAGCATCTAACACATCCTAACGTGTTGTCTCGTTATCAGCTTCCACGTAAGCCGCCACCCGCGGCAAGTCATGACATATGTCATTTGGTAGCACAGCCTCTGCACCGTAAACCATGAAGAAAGGCTTATAGCATCTTGATCTGTTGGGGGTAGTATTGATGCTCTAGAGGACGGAGGCTAACTCCTCAACCCAACAGCATGGTGTTCATTGTAAAGGAACCATAAGCCAGGGCTTGATACCTCTCGAGATTTCCTGGTTAGCACGCTCTGCCTGACCATTGGATTGTGGATGAGCAACAGTAGAGACATCAAGCCGGATGTGCTCACTTTCGCAGAATGCCTTCATAGCCCCCTTGGAAAAATTTGTTCCATTGTCTGTGATGATACTATGAGGATAGCCAAAACGCTAGATCAATTTTTTGATAAACTGAACCACCGTGGCTGCATCACATTTACTAACCGGCTCAGCCTCCACCCACTTGGTAAATTTGTCCACCGCCACCAAAAGGTGGGTCTTCTTATCTTTAGATCTCTTGAAAGGTCCAACCATGTCAAACCGCCAGACCGCGAACGGGCAAGTGATTGTAATCATCCACAATTCCTGAGCCGACATGTGAGCACATCTTCCGAACTCCTGACACCCGTCACACTTGGCGAATAGGTCCTCTGCGTCCTGATGAGCCGTCAACCAAAAGAAACCATGTCGGAAAGCCTTGGACACCAAGGATTTTGAGCCGGCGTGATGACCACAATCACCGCTGTGTATTTCATTTAAAATCTCCCTGCCCTCTTCAGGAGAGACACAATGCTGGAAGACGCTGGTAACATTGCACTTATGTAACTCGCCATTAACGATGGTCATGGACTTAAATCGCCTCACAATTTTCCATGCCAGAGTCTCGTCCTCAGGCAACTCGTCGTGAGTCAGGTATGCCAGGTAAGGTAACTTCCAATCCGGAATAGCATGTAGAACCACCACCAGCTGTTCTTCCGGGTCAGGTATAGCCAGATCCTCCTCTGAAGGTAGCTTAAGAGACGGGTGATATATCACATCCAAGAAAACATTAGGCGGCACCGGCTTACGCTAAGAGCCCAGTCTTGACAATGCATCAGCCGCCTCGTTCTTGTGATGATTAATATGATCCACCTGATAACCCTTGAAATGACCAGCAATGATATCCACTGCCTGACAATAAGCCGCCATCCGTGGGTCCTTGGATTCCCACGTGCCCGAAACTTGCTGAGCCACAAGGTCTGAGTCGTCGAGGCATCTAACCCGGCTCATGTTCATCTCCTTGGCCACATGGAGGCCATGAAGCAAGGCTTCATATTCAGCTGCATTGTTAGTACAAGGAAACATCAGCCTTAGCACATAACAGAATTTACCACCTTTGGGGGAAGTTAAGACAACTCCAGCCCC
The DNA here is from genome assembly GCA_022496015.1 of Hordeum marinum. Lineage (NCBI taxonomy): Eukaryota > Viridiplantae > Streptophyta > Magnoliopsida > Poales > Poaceae > Hordeum > Hordeum marinum. The sequence goes on from CM039674.1 coordinate 462,345,206, forward strand.
TGATCCCTCCAACTGTCTGGACCCATCAAAGTGGATTGTCCAGTATGTGTTGTCCAGTTTTTCCTCAGGTGATTGACACTCTATCTAGTCAGTTATGAAGTCCACCAATGCCTAAGACTTAACAGCTGTGCGAGGCACATACTTTAGATTAAGTGGCCCAAGCTCCAGCGCCCACTTAGCAATCCTGCCTGTGGCTTCCCTATTTTGAATTATATCACCCAATGGGACAGAGCTAAACAAAGTGATCTGGTGTCCAAGGAAATAACTTCAACTTACGGTTCTCCATGAACACCCCGTATATCAGCTTCTGCCAATGTGGGTACCTTTCCTTGGATTCTATGAGAACCTCACTATAATAAACCGGCCTCTAAACTGGGTACTCTTTCCCTGCTTCCTTACGCTCTACCACAATCACAGTGCTGACAGCCCTATTGGTAGCCGCCACGTAGAGGAGCAAAGGCTCTTTCTCAGTCGGAGCAGCCAAGATCGATGGCTCAACCAACTGCTTTTTGAGCACCTCAAGGGCCTCATCCGCAGCCTTACTCTAGAAAAAGTCATCCGTCTTTTTCATCATCTGGTACAGAGGATAATAGCCTTCTCGCACAGGCGGCTGATGAAGCAGCTTAAAGCGGCAATACGACCCGTGAAGCGTTGCACATTATTGACGCTTGCTAGCTTAGCCAGTGATGTGATGGCCTTTATCTTATCCAGGTTAGCCTCGACCCCCCGCTCTGAAACCAAGAAACCTAGCAGCTTACCTACAGGAACTCCGAAAACAAACTTACCCGGGTTAAGCATCTTCTTGTAGACCCGTAAGTTGTCAAACGTCTCCTTCAGGTCGTCAAGCAACGTCTCCTTTCTTGACTTAACCACAATATCTTCCACATAGGCATGAACATTGCGCCCAATCTGACCGTGAAGGCAATTCTGCACACAACGTTGGTAAGTCGCATGCGCACTCTTGAGCCCGAAAGGCATAGACACATAGCAGAAAGCCCCAAAAGGTGTTATAAATGACGTCTTCTCCTCATCTTTAACTGCCATCCTAATCTGGTGATAACCTGAATAGGCATCAAGGAAGCATAAACTCTCGCAACCCGTCGTTGCATCAATAATCTGGTCGATACGGGGGAGAGCAAACAGGTCAACTGGACATGATTTATTAAGATCTATGTAATATACACACATACGCCACGTGTCGTTCTTTTTAAGCACCAGCACGGTATTTGCTAACCACTCTGGGTGAAATACTTCCACGATGAACCCTGTCGCCAAGAGCCGGGTCACCTCTTCTCCAATTGCTTTATGCTGCTCTTCATTGAAATGACGGAGGAACTGCTTGCTCGGCTTAAACTTGGGATCCACATTAAGGTGGTGCTCAGCGAATTCTCTCGGTACACCCGGCATGATAGATGGCTTCCATGCGAAGATGTCCCGATTCTCACGGATGAATTCGATGAGCGTGCTTTCCTATGCGGAGTTCATGCTAGCCCCGATAGTGAACTGTTTTCATGAGTCGCCCGGAGTAAAATCCACCAGCTTGGTGTCATCCGCTGCAAACTTCAAGGGCGTCTCAGACTCCTTACTAGGCTTTTTTAATGGAGTCATGTCTGCCGGGTCAACATTATCTTTGTAAAGCTTGAGCTCTACCTCTGCGCAACTGGACTCTACATAAGCCGCGTCTCCTTCCTCACACTCAATGGCCACCTTCCGATCACCATGCACTATAATCGTTCCGTTGAGAGTAGGCATCTTGAGCTACAGGTAAACATAACATGGCCTGGCCATAACTTTGTGAAAGTCGGCCGACCAAATAGAGCATGATATGGGCTTTCACCACTTCAAACCACAAGGTTTCTACCATGTAGTTATACTCATCTCCAAACGCCACCTCCAAGGAAATTTTTCCCACTGGGTAGGCCGACTTACCTGGCACAACCCCATGAAAAACTGTCGATGACAGCTTAAGAGCCTTGTCAGTTGACTCCATCCGCTGGAAAGTGTCGTAATATAAGATATTGATGCTGCTGCCACCATCCATTAGTACATTTGTAAACGTATAACCCCCAACCTGAGGCGCTACCACCAGAGCCAAGTGACCCAGATTATCAACCCGCAACAGGTGATCCTCCCGACTCCACGTGATTGGATATTCTGACCACTTCAAGTATCGCGGGAGGGCCGGTGTGGCCGCATTAACCGCTCTCTTGTGCAGCCTCTGATCCTGCATGTCAAGGCTCATAGTGAATACATGATATTGCCCTCCGCTAAGTTGCTTCGGGTTGCTCTAGTTCCCTGACTAATTATTCTGTTGCTGACCACCATTGTGAGGCTGTGTAACATCCCAAAATTCCATTTTGGAATGTTATGAAATATAGCTATGCATCACCATCATCATTGCTTGAATATATGAATTTGTTGAAATGCTTCTTCTGACTTTCTGAAAGTCCCTTTCAATTTTCAATATGTTGCCTTCACCTAATTGAAAACCTTGGAAAAAAAGTTCAAAATAAGAGGGAGGAACATGACACTCCACACCAGGGACTTCTTGGTGATTTATTTGAACAATAAAACCAGGGGTTATTTTGAAAAATATTTGCAAAAGCTTTTAAAACCAAATAGGCAATTTCTGAAAATATTTTTTTTTCAAAGTATTCAAATGACAGAATAAAAATGTTCAATAAATAGAATTTATTCTTCTATCAATTTTGATATATACTTTTCCTATATTTGGAAATTAATCAAAGGCATTACAAGAATTTTACTGTGCTGGTATTTGAAAATAGGAAAAACTTTAAAGTGTTTAATAGCTCGTCGGCCCATCTGCATTTAAGCCCCTCCCAACTTTCCTTTTTACCGGCCGACCGACGCGCAGACGCCGCCCTCCCTCTCTCTGGCAAGCGGACCCCACCCGACCGTTAGCGAGATCCGTGCGGTCACCTTCTTCCTTCGCGCCCGCGACCATCGCCGGTGATCCATCCTCGCCGAATCTCTCTCCTCTTGCCTTCCCTCACTCCACCGCGGCCCTATATAAAGGCGGCCACCCTCCACACTCCATCCCCCCAAACCCCTCTCTCTCCCTTGCCAGAGCACTGTGCCAAAGCTCGCCGGAGTTCCTGCCACTCCCGAACCCATCCACCGCACCTGGTCGTCGCCTCCCTCATCCCCTCGCCCCACTGTCGCCACCAATCATCGCCGGAGGTTCACCGCCGTCGTCTGGACCCCTCCGACGTCTCCCTCGACCACCAGAGTGACCTCCCCGACTAACTTCGACCACCGGCCACCGCCGTCCTCGCCGGAGACCACCTCAACCATCCCTGTAAGCCACCGGACCTCTCTGGATCGTCGGATCTGTAGACAACGATCCAGATTAGATCGTTTTATAACGCGAACCGTATTCTTTTAAGATTCGGCCACCGTTCGCTAGCTTCCCACGCACACGCTAGCACAGCCAATCACCGCTTGCCACGTAGCCTCGACCGTCCGTTAGTTTTTTTTCTTTTCTGTTTTGTTTTTAGTTAACAGAAGGTTTTCTGATTTTGTTTTGCTTATATCTTTTAAACTATTTAGTGTTTTTAGTTAATTCTTTTTGCATTAGGTCACATATTTCATGTAGTTTCACCTTGTAGTCTTAGATTTTAAATTTGAACTATAAAATTGAATTTAATCAAATTTTCTCAAACTACTCAAATCTGAATAACTAGAGTTTAAAAATAGATTTTTGTATGAATCTTTTTGCTACTGCTTGGTATTAGTTAGGACTGTCATCATGCTTAGTTTGAAGATTTTTTAAGATAAATTTGTTTAGTGTTTTAGCTATAAACAAAATCTGTCTAGTATTTATATTTTAGTTAGTTTGAATTTTAGTTAGTTTAAATCTGAGTTAGTTATATTTTGTTTTAGTAGGTTCTGTTGTTTCAACTTTAAGTGATTTACTTGCTGTTAATAAAAATGTAATTTGCTTAGTTTATTTCTATATTGTTATAGGAACTCTACTCCTTTTCAACTAGGTATAATTTGATTAAAACCAACTAGTTTCGTAATAGATTCTTTTATCAAAGTTTTAAATAATTAAATTCTGTTTTCTAAGAAAAGTTTTTAGTAAATTCCTTTCTGATAAGATAGTGTTATGTCAATAAAATAATAAGTTTAGTTTTACTCTTTTGCTAGAAAACCCTAGCCCACTTCATGTAGTAGTGTTTATCAAAACTTTTAAAACCCTACTAAGATTTTTTCTTAACAAAACTTTAAATGGATTTAATTCTGTTTAATTAAAATATTTCTATTGTTCTTTTCTATCAACTATGGTTTTATTAATACTAATAGTTCTATTTGTTAGTAGTAGTTCACCCATCATCTTTTAGAAAACAAAACTATGTGTTGATTTCTTTTCTTGTGATTGTGCCCTGTTTTGTCTTGAGTGATTCTAGTTCATTCCTGATTTTGTGAGTTACAATTTTTGTTGTATACTTATTGAGTGCTCTTGTTTGATTCCTTAGATCATCCGGAGTGCGAGGCTTGTTACCTAGAGTCCCTCGAGTACGAAGATCGTCAATCAGGCAAGTCACTTTGACCATGTATACCTATGTTTTATTGCATTAGTTCTTCCATCTCCCCAATTGCATGCAAAGTAGGTTAGTTGGAAATTTGGTTACTTGATGTAGTATCATGTGGTAGGCACCCCTCAACCTTTGACACTTTGGCCCCGGGAAACGTTCAATTAATTGTGCTATGCTATTAGTAGACGGGGTTGGATGTGTGATTCATGAGAGTGTGAGATAATAATTTCAAGACCTACTATGATCAAGACTTCAAGATTTCCAGGTTTTCAACATACCTCTCGGTGGATGATGGTTGAACGGCGCCCTGGAGAAACCAGTGGTTAGCCTAGGTGATGCTGGAGATGTGCCAGTATTCACGCGGAAAGGTCCACCCAGGCACAAAGAGATGGATGGACGCTTCAAGACCCAAGGCTTACCTGCACAGCCACAAGCCATTATGGGCTCTGGCTTGGTTGGATATTGTGGCGACACTGGACAGGCGGTGCTACGAGATGTAGAAGAACGGTAGGAAAGGATGGGCACCGACAGAGTCTCAGTGGGACCCCTTAGAAGACCATGTTTTGGTCATCCGTTCCTCAAACACCCTGAAGTGCGAGGAATCCAACGGAGGCGATCAAATCTTGTGGGGAACATGTGCAAAACTCTGCAGAGTACTCAAACCTAATCGATTAGCCGTGTCCACGGTCATGGACGACTTGAGCCAAAGGAACTGAAACTTCCGGAACTCTCAACACAATTAATATGATGATGTGGGTATTAATAACTTGGGTATGAGAATTGGTTGGTGGAACCATCTCATTAGTCAACCAACATTGTAGTAATTATGCCTTTGCCCTCTCTTGTTGTAGGAAAAAAATGGCTTTATGCAAAAACTTACTACCCCACCTGCCATATTTTGCATATAGACTAGATGATTACTTTACCCCCCTCTCTTGTGACTTTGCCGGCATATTCCTTATGCTGACCTACACGGCTGCAACGTATCATGTTGCAAAGTACCTTTCCGACCAGGAGTGAGGATACGCTCTACGCTCGGTGAGATGCCCTTGGATTCAGATGGACTTCACTACCTTTGAAGCTTCCGCAAGATTTAGTTATTCTCATGAGTTGGCCTTCAGCCACCTTATTGTAATTTTTATTGTAATAAAGGACTCGATATGAGATTTCGATTAATATAATGCTGTGTGATTTCCCTTTGATATATAGATTGATGTACCGTGTGTGTACCAGCATGATCATGGGATGGTACGGAAACACCGGAGATTCGACCTTTCCGGTCGGGTCGCTACAGAAATGGTATCAGAGCACACGCTGACTGTAGGACGTAACCTCTAGGATTGGAAAAGCCTTAGGATTTATTTTCTCTTTTGTCTTTAAAATTCTTATACTCTCATCTACTCGTTTCTGACTTCCCTCCGGTTATTTCAAAATTTATTGATGGCCACCTTCATCCCAGTTTTGATCATGGAGTTTTGCCAGCGTGACGCAACGATGCCCTTTGGTAAGGAGCTGATGAGGATCGTCAGGGACGTGAGGATTGCTTTGCCGAGCATCACCGGGACTCCTATCATGTCTTTTCCCCAAGGACGCTACAGGATTGAGGTGCACATTACAGGGAAGACCTTTGGGAATTGGAAGGAACCCATCGACTTCAAGTTTGTGGCACCTAGCTGGACACTTGGGAGAGACATGGCCATTCATCGTGCCATTGGACGTATTCAGGAGGAATACAGAGGTGGAACCATTTCACCAGGACTCGGCGTGGTTTGTCGCAGGGATGCCCATGGAAACATCATAACCACTCCCACTGAAGACACCACCATTTCCTATATCCAGACCTTGGAGACGCACGTCAGGACCTTGGAGCTTCGGGTATGTGCCGACACGAAGACGATCAAGAGGCTGATGAACCGTGAGATTGACATCGAAGCTGACTTACGGGAAGCCGAGTACGAGCATGAGTATGAGGTGAAGGATTTCTTAGAGAGGATCGACAAGCTTAACACTCGTATCGCAACTCTGGAGGAACAGATGGACATGGGTGAAAATCTTCATCACGAGGGAGACATGGCTCCTTTGATCAGCAACGATGATGACTATGAGGAGAGCACCACTGGAGGAGGCTCCGTCACCATGTACTTTTGAGGAAAACTTTAGTTATGCCCCCATGTATCTTCATTTTCGTCGTTAAAGCGTAGGTCGATGTTTAGATTGAATGGAGATTTGTATCTTGATGTTTGACTTTGAGTTGAATAAATGAATGAGTGTTTGGTGTGGTATGTTTGTTGCATTGCATATGGGTAGTGAATTCCCCTTTTAGGTAATTGTTCTATTCTAATTCTCACCCCTCTGAAAACAGCAAGATGCCTCCGCGACATGAGCCCGACTTCACTTTCCCGCCAGAGCTCACCCAACTTCTTCAGCAGCAGAACGCCCTGATGCAACTGCTGATTCAGAATCAGACCAACAACCACAACAACCACCCTCCACCACAAAGCGACAACCTCACCCGTTTTCTGAGACTGAATCCCCCAACTTTCTCCAGCAGCACAGAGCCCATTGTGGCAGATGATTGGCTCCGCAAGATGGAGAGGGAACTCGTCACCGCTGGATGCACTGACGCTGAGAAGGTGCGCTTTGCCGCACATCAACTTGAAGGACCAGCAGCTTCATGGTGGGAGAACTACACCACGACATATCTTATTGCTGGTGTGACTTGGGAACAATTCAAGCTTGCTTTCCGCACCGCTCATGTCTCAGCTGGAGCCATGAGTCTGAAGAAGCGCGAGTTTCGCAACTTGCGCCAGGGTAATCGCTCTGTGGCCCAATATGTGGACGAAATCAGCATGTTGGCCCGTTATGCACCAGGAGATGTGGCCGATGATGCGGCCAAGCAGGAGAAGTTTCTGGAAGGACTCAACGATGAGTTGAGCATGTAGCTGGTAGTGGCTACCTTCAACAACTACCAAGAGCTGGTGGACAAGGCCCTCATCTTGGAGGGAAAAGAGCAACAAATTGAGAACCGCAAGAGGAAGTATACTCAGGGGAAGTTCAACTCTGGAGCTCATCAGAAGCCCCGCTACTCCCCTTACTCAGGGAATACCGGATCAGGGACTGGTAAGTTTGGAAGGCACGCTCATGCCGTGCACAACCATGGAGGCCACAACCATGGAGGAAATGGAAATAACCGTTCCACCAATGGCAACTTCAAGAATGACAACGGTAATGGGAACAACAACCAGCACCGTCACGCTCCTACTCAGAAGGATCTGAGCCACATCACATGTTTCAAGTGTCAGAAGACAGGGCACTATGCTACTGAGTGTCCCCAGAGCAAGCAGGGAAATGGAAACGGCAACAACAACGGCAACTCAACAGCTAGGAAACCCAACCCTTTTCCTCATGCTCAGGTGAACCACCTCGATGTGGAAGAAGTCTATGATCAGCCCGAGACTGTGGTTGGTAAGTTTTTATTGCATTCACGTCCAGTTAAGGTACTTTTTGATTCTGGTGCAACTCATTCATTCATATCAAGGGTAGTTGTGGAAAAGTATGGTTTACCCACCAAAACCCTTAGTCAGCCCATTAAAGTAAATTCCCCAGGAGGAATGATGACGGCAGGAATAGGATGCCACGCCCTGAAACTCCACATAGGAAACCATGTTTTCCCTACCGACCTCATCGTCTTAGAATCCCAGGGATTGGATGTAATCCTAGGCATGGATTGGATGACCAAGTATGAAGGAAACCTTGATTGCCCTAGCAAGTCTATTTCACTCACCACTCCGGAGAACAAGAGGATTAAGTATGTATCCCGACGCACACAGATGAGTGCTCGGTTAAATTCCCTCACAGGAGTTGTTCAGGAGGAAGTACCAGTTGTACAAGACTTTCCAGGTGTATTCCCGTAGGAATTACCAGGCATGCCACCAGATAGGGAGATCGAGTTTCTAATTGAGCTAATACCAGGGACAGCCCCAATTTCCAAGAGACCCTATCGGATGCCTGCAAATGAAATAGTGGAAATCAAGAAGCAAATTAAGGAGCTATTGGACAAGGGATATATTCGCCCAAGTTCATCATCTTGGGGAGCCCTAGTTCTATTGGTGGAGAAGAAAGATAAAACCTTGAGGATGGTGGTCGATTATCGAGCATTGAACGAGGTGACTATCAAGAATAAGTACCCTCTGCCGATGATTAATGACCTATTTGATCAGCTAGTAGGCGCCAAAGTATTCTCCAAGATCGATCTTCGATCAGGGTATCACCAACTGAAGATTCGTGAACAGGATATACCCAAAACAGCTTTCACCACCAGGTATGGCTTATATGAGTATACAGTCATGTCCTTTGGTTTGACTAATGCTCCTGCCTACTTCAAGAATTTGATGAACAAAGTGTTTATGGAATACTTGGACAAGTTTGTCGTGGTGTTCATCGATGACATTTTGATATTCTCCAAGAGCGAGGAAGAACACAAGGAACACTTGCGTTTAGTTCTGGAGAAGCTTAGAGAGCATCAGTTGTATGCCAAGTTCAGTAAATGTGAATTTTGGGTGACGGAAGTTTGATTCCTTGGACACATTATTTCCGGAGATGGAATAGCAGTGGACCCCGCTAAGGTTGAAGTCGTCACCGAGTGGAAGTCACCCACGTCAGTTAAGGAGATCCGCAGTTTCCTTGGACTTGCCGGATATTACCGGAGGTTCATTGAGAATTTCTCAAAGATTGCCAAGCCATGACGGAGTTGTTGAAGAAAGAGTCTAAGTATATTTGGACTGAGGAATGTGAAGCCAGTTTCCAGGAGTTGAAGAAACGTTTGGTCACAGCCCTAGTGTTGATTCTGCCAAATATTCGGAAGGACTTCCAGGTTTACTGTGATGCTTCACATCAAGGACTTGGAGGAGTACTCATGCAAGATGGAAAGGTTGTAGCTTATGCATCCAGACAACTACAACCCCATGAGTTGAATTATGCCACCCATGATTTGGAGCTAGCAGCCGTAGTGCACACACTCAACACTTGGAGACATTTCCTTATCGGAAATAGTAGTGATGTGTACACTGATCATAAGAGTCCGAAGTATATCTTCACGCAGAAGGAGTTGAACCTCAGACAGAGGAGATGGTTAGAGTTAGTCAAGGACTATGACATGAGATTACATTACCATCCAGGAAAGGCAAATGTTGTGGTAGATGCTTTGAGTCGGAAGAGTTATGTGAACACACTCACAGCGGGAGGATTACCTCAGGAGTTAGCCGATGGTCTCAGAGAGCTCCGGCTAGAGATAGTTCCAAGAGGATATGTTGCCACACTAGAGATCTAGTCCACCTTGACCGAAAGAATTCGTGAAGCCCAGAAGTTGGACAAGGAGATAGCTGAGATTAAGCAGAGAATGAAAGATGGTAAAGCTAAAGGTTTTTGTGAGGATGAACACGGAACTTTGTGGTTCGAGAACCGAATCTATGTGCCCAATGACCCAGAGCTCAGGAAGTTGATACTTCAAGAAGCCCACGATTCCCCTTACTCGATACACCCAGGCAACACCAAGATGTACCTGGATTTGAAGGAAAGTTACTGGTGGACAGGTATGAAAAAAAGATACTGCCGAACATGTGGCAGTATGTGATGTTTGTCAGCGAGTAAAGGCAGAACATCACAAACCGGCAGGATTACTCCAACCTTTGCCGATACCCGAGTGGAAATGGGAAAAGCTTGGTATGGACTTCATCACAGGATTACCCAGGACCCGTTCAGGTTATGATTCCATCTGGGTAGTGGTTGATCATTTGACCAAGGTGGCTCATTTCATCCCGGTGAAGACCACCTATACCAGTGCTAAGTTAGCCAAGATATACATGACCAGGATCGTGTGTCTGCATGGAGTTTCAAGGAGTATCATGTCAGATAGAGGAACACAATTTACCTCAAAGTTTTGGCATCAGTTACATGAAACTTTGGGTACGAGGCTGGAGTTCAGTACAGCTTTTCATCCGCAGACCGATGGACAGACTGAGAGAGTCAACCAGATTCTGGAGGACATGTTGAGAGCTTGTGCGCTAGATTATGGATCTAGTTGGGATGACAACTTGCCTTATGCAGAATTCTCATACAACAACAGTTATCAAACCAGTTTGAAGATGGCCCCTTTCGAGGCTTTATACGGAAGGAGGTGCAGAACACCATTGATGTGGGATGGTGTTGGAGACCGAAAACTTTTTGGTCCCGACCTTATCTGAGATTCTGAAGAGAAAGTCAAGCTGATTCGTGACAGACTCAAGATAGCTCAATCTCGACAGAAGAGTTATGCTGACAGCAAACGCAAGGAAGTGACATATGAAGTGGGAGACCGAGCATATCTTCGTGTGTCCCCACTTCGAGGAATCAAGAGGTTTGGTGTTAAAGGAAAGTTAGCACCCAGATTCATAGGCCCCTACAAAATTATGGAACATAGAGGCGAAGTTGCATACAAGCTGGAATTGCTGGAAGGATTGTCCGGAATTCATGTTGTGTTCCATGTGTCCCAGCTGAAGAAATGCCATGCTGAGATGGCTGATATTCCTTTGAGAGACACCGTGCCCCTAGAGGCCATACAGCTTGACAGTGATCTGACTTAGGAGGAGAAGCCTGTCAGGATCCTCGAGACTGCCAACAGAGTTACCTACAGTAGGATCATCAAGTTCTGTAAGGTTTTGTGGAGTCACCACACCGAGGAAGAAGCCACCTGGGAACGCGAAGAAGATCTTCGTAGAGACCACCCGCACCTATTTTCTAGCCAACCCGAATCTCGAGGGCGAGATTCATCTTAAGGTGGGTAGGTTTGTAACATCCCAAAATTCCATTTTGGAATGTTATGAAATATAGCTATGCATCACCATCATCATTGCTTGAATATATGAATTTGTTGAAATGCTTCTTCTGACTTTCTGAAAGTCCCTTTCAATTTTCAATATGTTGCTTTCACCTAATTGAAAACCTTGGAAAAATTTCAAAATAAAAGGGAGGAACATGACACTCCACACCAGGGACTTCTTGGTGATTTATTTGAACAATAAAACCAGGGGTTATTTTGAAAAATATTTGCAAAAGCTTTTAAAACCAAATAGGCAATTTCTGAAAATATATTTTTCTCAAAGTATTCAAATGACAGAATAAAAATGTTCAATAAATGGCATTTATTCTTCTGTCAATTTTGATATATACTTTCCCTATATTTGGAATTTAATCAAAGGCATTAGATGAATTTTACTGTGCTGGTATTTGAAAATAGGAAAAACTTTAAAGTGTTTAATAGCTGGTCGGCCCATCTGCATTTAAGCCCCTCCCGACTTTCCTTTTTACCGGCCGACCGATGCGCAGACGCCGCCCTCCCTCTCTCTGGCAAGCGGACCCCACCCGACCGTTAGCGAGATCCGCGTGGTCACCTTCTTCCTTCGCGCCCGCGACCATCGCCGGTGATCCATCCTCGCCGGATCTCTCTCCTCTTGCCTTCCCTCGCTCCACCGCAGAAATATATAAAGACGGCCACCCTCCGCACTCCATCCCCCCAAATCCCTCTCTCTCCCTCGCCAGAGCGCTGCGCCAAAGCTCGCCGGAGTTCCTGCCACTCCCGAACCCATCCACCGCACCTGGTCGTCGCCTCCCTCATCCCCTCGCCCCACCGTCGCCACCAATCATCGCCGGAGGTTCACCGCCGTCGTATGGACCCCTCCGACGTCTCCCTCGACCAACGGAGCGACCTCCCCGACCAACTTCGACCACCGGCCGCCGCCGTCCTCGCCGGAGACCACCTCGACCATCCCTGTAAGCCACCGGACCTCTCTGGATCGTCGGATCTGTAGACAACGATCCAGATTAGATCGTTTTATAACGCAAACCGTTTTCTTTTAAGATTCGGCCACCGCTCGCTAGCTTCCCACGCACACGCTAGCACAGCCAATCACCGCTTGCCACGTAGCCTCGACCGTTCGTTAGTTTTTTTTCTTTTCTGTTTTGTTTTTAGTTAATAGAAGGTTTTTTCATTTTGTTTTGCTTATATCTTTTAAACTATTTAGTGTTTTTAGTTAATTATTTTTGCATTGGGTCACATATTTCATGTAGTTTCACCCTGTAGTCTTAGATTTTAAATTTGAACTCTAAAATTGAATTTAATCAAATTTGCTCATACTACTCAAATCTGAATAACTAGAGTTTAAAAATAGATTTTTGTATTAATCTTTTTGCTACTGCTTGGTATTAGTTAGGACTATCATCATGCTTAGTTTGATGATTTTTTTTAAGATAAATTTGTTTAGTGTTTTAGCTATAAACAGAATCTATCTAGTATTTATATAGTTTAGTTAGTTTGAATTTTAGTTAGTTTAAATCTGAGTTAGTTATATTTTGTTTTAGTAGGTTCTGTTGTTTCAACTTTAAGTGATTTACTTGTTGTTAATAAAAATGTAATTTGCTTAGTTTATTTCTATATTGTTATAGGAACTCTACTCCTTTTCAACTAGGTATAATTTGATTAAAACCAACTAGTTTCGTAATAGATTCTTTTAACAAAGTTTTAAATAATTAAATTCTGTTTTGTAAGAAAAGTTTTTAGTAAATTCCTTTCTGATAAGATAGTGTTATGTCAATAAAATAATAAGTTTAGTTTTACTCTTTTGCTAGAAAACCCTAGCCCACTTCATGTAGTAGTGTTTATCAAAACTTTTAAAACCCTACTAAGATTTTTTTCTTAACAAAACTTTAAATGGATTTAATTCTGTTTAATTAAAATATTTCTATTGTTCTTTTCTATCAACTATGGTTTTATTAATACTAATAGTTCTATTTGCTACTAGTAGTTCACCCATCATCTTTTAGAAAACAAAACTATGTGTTGCTTTCTTTTCTTGTGATTGTGCCCTGTTTTGTTTTGAGTGATTCTAGTTCATTCCTGATTTTGTGAGTTAGAATTTTTGTTGTATACTTATTGAGTGCTCTTGTTTGATTCGTTAGATCATCCGGAGTGCGAGGCTTGTTACCTAGAGTCCCTCGAGTATGAAGATCGTCAATCAGGCAAGTCACTTTGACCATGTATACCTATGTTTTATTGCATTAGTTTTTCCATCTCCCCAATTGCATGCAAAGTAGGTTAGTTGGAAATTTGGTTACTTGATGTAGTATCATGTGGTAGGCACCCCTCAACCTTTGACACTTTGGCCCCGGGAAACGTTCAATTATTGTGCTATGCTATTAGTAGACGGGGTTGGATGTGTGATTCATGAGAGTGTGAGATAATAATTTCAAGACCTACTATGATCAAGACTTCAAGATTTCCAAGTTTTCAACATACCTCTAGGTGGATGATGGTTGAACGGCGCCCTGGAGAAACCAGTGGTTAGCCTAGGTGATGCTGGAGATGTGCCAGTATTCACGCGGAAAGGTCCACCCACGCACAAAGAGATGGATGGACGCTTCAAGACCCAAGGCTTACCTGCACAGCCACAAGACATTATGGGCTCTGGCTTGGTTGGATATTGTGGCGACACTGGACAGGCGGTGCTACGAGATGTAGAAGAACGGTAGGAAAGGATGGGCACCGACAGAGTCTCAGTGGGACCCCTTAGAAGACCATGTTTTGGTCATCCGTTCCTCAAACACCTTGAAGTGCGAGGAATCCAATGGAGGCGATCAAATCTTGTGGGGAACGTGTGCAAAACTCTGCAGAGTACCTAAACCTAATCAATTAGCCGTGTCCACGGTCATGGACGACTTGAGCCAAAGGAACTGAAACTTCCGGAAGTCTCAACACAATTAATATGATGATGTGGGTATTAATAACTTGGGTATGAGAATTGGTTGGTGGAACCATCTCATTAATCAACCAACATTGTAGTAGTTATGCCTTTGCCCTCTCTTGTTGTAGGAAAAAATGGCTTTATGCAAAAACTTACTACCCCACCTGCCATATTTTGCATATAGACTAGATGATTACTTTACCCCCCTCTCTTATCACTTTGCCGCCATATTCCTTATGCTGACCTACACAGCTGCAACATATCATGTTGCAAAGTACCTTTCCAACCAGGAGTGAGGATATGCTCTATGCTCGGTGAGATGCCTTTGGATTCAGATGGACATCACTACCTTTGAAGCTTCCGCAAGATTTAGTTATTCTCATGAGTTGGCCTTCACCAATTTATTGTAATTTTTATTGTAATAAGGGACTCGATATGAGATTTCGATTAATATAATGCTGTGTGATTTCCCTTTGATATATTCATTGATGTACGGTGTGTGTACCAGCATGATCTTGGGATGGTACGGAAACACCGGATATTCGACCTTTCCGGTCGGGTCGCTACAGAAATGGTATCAGAGCACACGCTGACCTAGGACGTAACCTCTAGGATTGGAAAAGCCATAGGATTTATTTTCTCCTTTGTCTTTAAAATTCTTATACTCTCATCTACTCGTATCTGACTTCCCTCAGATTATTTCAAAATTTATAGATGGCCACCTTCATCCCAGTTTTGATCACGCAGTTTTGCCAGCCTGACGCAATGATGCCCTTTGGCAAGGAGCTGATGAGGATCGTCAGGGACGTGAGGATTGCTTTGCCGAGCATCACCGGGACTCCTATCATGTCTTTTCCCCAAGGATGCTACAGGATTGAGGTGCACATTACAGGGAAGACCTTTGGGAATCGGAAGGAACCCATCGACTTCAAGTTTGTGGCATCCAGCTGGATACTTGGGAGAGACATGGCCATTCATCGTGCCCTTGGACGTATTCAGGAGGAATACAGAGGTGGAACCATTTCACCAGGACTCGGCGTGGTTTGTCGCAGGGATGCCCATGGAAACATCATAACCACTCCCAGTGAAGACACCACCATTTCCTATATCCAGACCTTGGAGACGCACGTCAGGACCTTGGAGCTTCGGGTACATGCCGACACGAAGACGATCAAGAGGCTGATGAACCATGAGATTGACCTCGAAGCTGACTTATGGGAAGCTGAGTACGAGCATGAGTATGAGGTGAAGGATTTCTTAGAGAGGATCGACAAGCTTAACACTGGTATCGCAACTCTAGAGGAAGAGATGGACATGGGTGAAAATCTTCATCCCAAGGGAGACATGGCTCCTTTGATCAGCAACGATGATGACTATGAGGAGGGCACCACTGGAGGAGGCTCCGTCACCATGTACTTTTGAGGAAAACTTTAGTTATGCCCCCATGTATCTTCATTTTCGTCGTTAAAGCGTAGGTCGATGTTTAGTTTGAATGAAGATTTGTATCTCGATGTTTGACTTTGAGTTGAATAAATGAATGAGTGTTTGGTGTGGTATGTTTGTTGCATTGCATATGGGTAGTGAATTCCCCTTTTAGGTCATTGTTCTATTCTAATTCTCACCCCTCTGAAAACAGCAAGATGCCTCCGCGACATGAGCCCGACTTCACTTTCCCGCCAGAGCTCACCCAACTTCTTCAGCAGCAGAACGCCCTGATGCAACTGCTGATTCAGAATCAGACCAACAACCACAACAACCACCCTCCACCACAAAGCGACAACCTCACCCGTTTTCTGAGACTAAATCCCCCAACCTTCTCCAGTAGCATAGAGCCCATTGTGGCAGATGATTGGCTCCGCAAGATGGAGAGGGAACTCGTCACCGCTGGATGCACTGACGCTGAGAAGGTGCGCTTTGCCGCACATCAACTTGAAGGACCAGCAGCTTCATGGTGGGAGAACTACACCACGACATATCCTATTGCTGGTGTGACTTGGGAACAATTCAAGCTTGCTTTCCGCACCGCTCATGTCTCAGCTGGAGCCATGAGTCTGAAGAAGCGCGAGTTTCGCAACTTGCGCCAGGGTAATCGCTCTGTGGCCCAATATGTGGACGAAATCAGCATGTTGGCCCGTTATGCACCAGGAGATGTGGCCGATGATGCGGCCAAGCAGGAGAAGTTTCTGGATGGACTCAACGATGAGTTGAGCATGTAGCTGGTAGTGGCTACCTTCAACAACTACCAAAAGCTGGTGGACAAGGCCCTCATCTTGGAGGGAAAAGAGCAACAAATTGAGAACCGCAAGAGGAAGTATACTCAGGGGAAGTTCAACTCTGGAGCTCATCAGAAGCCCCGCTACTCCCCTTACTCAGGGAATACCGGATCAGGGACTGGTAAGTTTGGAAGGCACGCTCATGCCGTGCACAACCATGGAGGCCACAACCATGGAGGAAATGGAAATAACCGTTCCACCAATGGCAACTTCAAGAATGACAACGGTAATGGGAACAACAACCAGCACCGTCACGCTCCTACTCAGAAGGATCTGAGCCACCTCACCTGTTTCAAGTGTCAGAAGACAGGGCACTATGCTACTGAGTGTCCCCAGAGCAAGCAGGGAAATGGAAACGGCAACAACAACGGCAACTCAACAGCTAGGAAGCCCAACCCTTTTCCTCATGCTCAGGTGAACCACCTCGATGTGGAAGAAGTCTATGATCAGCCCGAGACTGTGGTTGGTAAGTTTTTATTGCATTCACGTCCAGTTATGGTACTTTTTGATTCTGGTGCAACTCATTCATTCATATCAAGGGTAGTTGTGGAAAAGTATGGTTTACCCACCAGAACCCTTAGTCAGCCCATTAAAGTAAATTCCCCAGGAGGAATGATGACGGCAGGAATAGGATGCCACGCCCTGAAACTCCACATAGGAAACCATGTTTTTTCTACCGACCTCATCGTCTTAGAATCCCAGGGATTGGATGTAATCCTAGGCATGGATTGGATGACCAAGTATGAAGGAAACCTTGATTGCCCTAGCAAGTCTATTTCACTCACCACTCCGGAGAACAAGAGGATTAAGTATGTATCCCGACGCACACAGATGAGTGCTCGGTTAAATTCCCTCACAGGAGTTGTTCAGGAGGAAGTACCGGTTGTACGAGACTTTCCAGGTGTATTCCCGTAGGAATTACCAGGCATGCCACCAGATAGGGAGATTGAGTTTCTAATTGAGCTAATACCAGGGACAGCCCCAATTTCCAAGAGACCTATCGGATGCCTGCAAATGAAATAGTGGAAATCAAGAAGCAAATTAAGGAGCTATTGGACAAGGGATATATTCACCCAAGTTCATCACCTTGGGGAGCCCTAGTTCTATTGGTGGAGAAGAAAGATAAAACCTTGAGGATGGTGGTCGATTATCGAGCATTGAACGAGGTGACTATCAAGAATAAGTACCCTCTGCCGATGATTAATGACCTATTTGATCAGCTAGTAGGCGCCAAAGTATTCTACAAGATCGATCTTCGATCAGGGTATCACCAACTGAAGATTCGTGAATAGGATATACCCAAAACAGCTTTCACCACCAGCTATGGCTTATGATGATGTGGGTATTAATAACTTGGGTATGAGAATTGGTTGGTGGAACCATCTCATTAATCAACCAACATTGTAGTAATTATGCCTTTGCCCTCTCTTGTTGTAGGAAAAAAATGGCTTTATGCAAAAACTTACTACCCCACCTGCCATATTTTGCATATAGACTAGATGATTACTTTACCCCCCCCTATTTTGTGACTTTGCCGGCATATTCCTTATGCTGACCTACACGGCTGCAACGTATCATGTTGCAGAGTACCTTTCCGACCAGGAGTGAGGATACGCTCTACGCTCAGTGAGATGCCCTTGGAGTCAGATGGACTTTACTACCTTGGAAGCTTCCGCAAGATTTAGTTATTCTCATGAGTTGACCTTCAACCACTTTATTGTAATTCTTATTGTAATACAGGACTCGATATGAGATTTCGATTAATATAATGCTATGTGATTTCCCTTTGATATATACATTGATGTATCGTGTGTGTACCAGCATGATCTTGGGATGGTACGGAAACACCGGAGATTCGACCTTTCCGGTCGGGTCGCTACAGGCTGCTGGTGATGACCTCCTTGATTGCCTTGACCCTGGTGACCTGAACCTGACCAGCCAGCACCAAAACCGGCTCCTGAGCCGCCCGGACTTGAGCCGCCCGACATACCGTTACCATTGTTACGGTGCTGATGAAGGCTCTATTCCCGAAACTATCGCATAATGATGCAATCCTTCCATGTATGGGTTGTCGACTTATCAGGCCGGTTGTGCTCTGGGCAAGGCTTGTCGAGCGCCTCTTCCAAGCTGAAAGGTTGAGGTGCTTTACCCTTGTTAAACGGTGGCCTAAAATTCCCATTGCCCCTAGCATGATTGTTCCCAGTGCTGGTGTTCGCCACTAACTCTGACCCGCCATCTGGGTTCTTCCGTTTGCCCTAGTTGTCGTTTCCAGGCTCGTTTTGTTGTTGATTCTTGCCATTCTTGTTCTTTTTGCCCTGAGCCGATCTCTCATCATCGGAGCTTGGGTCCTTGGTGGTATCTGAATGTGCATATTTGGTGAGAGCCGTCATGAGCTCACCCATATCCTCACAAGAACGCTTCAACCGCCCAAGCTTCTGCTTAAGGGGCAAAAAGTGACAATTCTTTTCCAAGATCAAAACCGCTTGAGACGCCAAAATATTCTCGGAAGATTGGATCACCGTCGAAACCCGCCGGACCAAATGATGGGCCGACTCACCTTCCTGCTACACACAATGGTCCAGATCTACGATCGTCATGGGTTGCTTGCATGTTCCCTTGAAGTTCTTGATAAAGTGTGCCTTCAACTCAGCCCAGGACGCGATGGTATTACGCGGCAAACCTTCCAACCAAGTGCGAGTCGGTCCTTGTAACATCATGATGAAGTATTTCGTGCAAACCGCCTCGCTGATGTCCAACATCTCCATGGCAAGCTCATCGCTTTCAATCCAGGCCTCCGGGGCAGATCAGCCGTGTAGTTAGGCACCTTCCGCATCCCTTTGAAGTCCTTAGGCAAATGCTCATTCCTTAAGTCCGCCGTGAGACACGGCACACCAACTCCCTTGGATGAAGTGCTGACGGAGGGGTTGTCGGTGCCGGCTCAGGAATCTCCGGGTAATCCGTCACCGGTGTTGATCCTCGCTGAGCCCGACCCCTATCCATGATCTCCTAAACATCCCTTCCAGGCATGTTATCATTGGTCGGGTTTCATCTCTCCTCACTGCTGGAAACCGCCATCGAGTCTATGCGCCGACTATAGCTACGGTTGTGAACCGGCATAGAGTGCACCAGGCTCCGGCTGTATGTATACTTCTCTTGCTAAGCCACCGCTGTTTGCAACAGGTTAGTCGCGTTCCACGCCTCCTCGGCGAACGGCGTTCCTTCGGCGAAGGGGAGGGCCTTAAGCCTCGCAGCCGACACTATCATGTTTTCCACCGGGTTAGAGTAATGGCCGGGTGGTGTCACAATGTGTCGCGATGGGGTCCGGTTCCTCCGTGGCAGGTCTGGCTGCCGCGGCGCCTCTACAACCTGGATTACCATCGGCGGCTTACTTGGTCCCGCTCCAGGAGTGTGGAAGAGGTTTCGAGGCTGAATAGGGAGTCCGACTTGGGTCCTCCTCCGTTGAATCGCCTCCGAAGCTCGCTGGTCCAAGCTAAAATGGAGGGCCTCCACCCTCAACGGTTCCGACTCAGTGTTCATCTAAACCCGCAACGCATTGATATCCTCCTAAGCCTGAGCCATCTGTCCCTTGATCCGGATGATTTCTGCATTGCACTCTACTTGATTTCCGGCTGTTACTTCCGTGGTCATCAGGGTTGTTAACTCGTCCATAAGCTCCAGCAAGATCTGAGCTGGTGGCTTAGGAGGCTCGGCGTTGGGTGTGGCTGACCCTGCTGCCGCTCCGGATGGCGTGCCATTGAAAGCCGGTGTTGGTCCTATGATGAATATGGTGGCTCGGCTCGGCGGGTCATAGGGCTCCGGAATACTATCACCATCGGTGTAGCCCCCTAACCCGTCGTCATGAAGTTGGTAGATTGATTCTGCATCGCCACTAGAGGATCATTCATCCGAGAAAGCTAAGGTCTCCCCTCCTGATATGGAATCTTCCCTGCCTTGTGTAAAGTCGACGAACACACTCTTCCGCCCGAGTTGAACACAGGCGGGTTTCGTGCGCCGGGCCGGCTTGACGAGGTCGGTGCAAACGTCCTGCCTAGGTGTGGATCCGTCGATCTTGCCGATGAACATGTGCATCTTGCCAATGGGAACCCGGTACCCGTACTCGATTGAGCCGGCCTCCGATCCCCATCCTGAATTGTCGATGTAGAGCTTGCCGCGACGAATCTTCGTCATCAAGCCGACGGCATATCCTTCGATCCATGGGAGAGAGCCCTTTGAGAACACAACACCACCGTGCGCTAGCCCCACGGTGGGCGCCAATTATGGTGGTTTTGTCATGGCAGATGTCCGAAGACTTAGGTTCGAGGCCATCGCTAAGGCGGTGGACTCAAAGGGGTTGATCGGGACGAAAGACACGGGTCTACCCAGGTTCGGTCCCTTGAGAAGAGGTAAAACCCTGCGTCCTGCTTTTGTGTGTATTGATTGGAGTACGATTACAAGGGAGCATATTCGCTTGACCTAGCTCTCGATCGATTCGTTTTTGTCTAAGCCGTCCCCGGGTCTTGCCTTTATATAGGAGGTCAAGGCCCTGGGTTACATGAGTCTCAAACCGACTCTTACACCGTGTCTGGTCCTGTCTTCTAAGCCGCCTTGCCTCCTTTGGTAAGTCGTCTTCAGGTGGCTCACTCGCCTAGGTCTTACGCCATCTTCTGTCTCTAGGCCTCCATCTCGGCCCACCTCGCAAGCTGCCACGCGGCCTAGCCTTCCTCTTCTGGCCCACTTGATAACGAGCCACCAGGTATGACCTGGCCCCTCCTGGGCGGGTCTTACCACGGGGTTATATCCCCAGCAAGCACCCTGTTAGAGGGGGAAACCATCACCGGAGGCCATCTTCATCATCCCGGTGGTCTCCATGACGAGGAGGGAGTAATTCACCCTAGGAGCTAAGGGTATGTACCAGTAGCTATGTGTTTGATCTCTCTCTCTCTCTCTCTTGTTCTTGAGATGACACGATCGTGATGTACCGTGAACTTTATTAATATAGATGAATCATATGGAGTTTTCCCCTCTCTATCTTCTTGTGATGAATTGAGTTTTCCCTTTGAAGTTTTCTTATCGGATTGAGTCTTTAAAGGATTTGAGAACACTTGATGTATGTCTTGTGATGGGATATCCGTGGTAACAATGGGATGTTCTATTGATCCACTTGATGTATGTTTTGGTGATCAACTTGCGGGTTCCGTGACCTTGGGAATCTATGCATAGGGGTTGGCACATGTTTTCGTCTTGACTCTCCGGTAGAAACTTTGGGGCACTATTTGAAGTTCTTTGTGTTGGATTGAACATGATGAATCTAAAATTGTGTGATGCATATCGTATAATCAAGCCCATGGGTACTCGTGGTGACATTGGAGTATCTAGGTGACACTAGGGTTTTGGTTGATGTGTATCTTAAGGTTTAGTAAAAACTCTAGGGTTGTTCGTGACACTTATAGGGATAGCTCATAACATTGATTGGAAAAGATAACTTTGAGGTGGCTTCGTACCCTACAATAATTTCTTCGCTTGTTCTCTGTTATTTGTGACTTTGGATTAAACTGTTTCTTGCACGTGAGGGATTTACATATGATTCAACTATGTCATTATTGTTGAGAGAACTTGCACTAGTGAAAGTATGAACCCTAGGCCTTGTTTATAAGCATTGCAATACCGTTTGTGCTCACTTTTATCATTAGTTACCTTGCTGTTTTTATATTATCATATTACAAAAACCTATATCTACCATCCATATTACACTTGTATCACCATCTCTTCGCCAAACTAGTGCACCTATACTATTTACCATTGTATTGGGTGTGTTGGGGACACAAGAGACTCTTTGTTATTTGGTTGCAGGGTTGTTTGAGAGAGACCATCTTCAAGATTGATAAATCTTAGGTCATCCACTTGAGGGAAAATTGCTACTGTCCTACAAAACTCTACGCTTGGAGGCCGAACAAAGTCTACAAGAATAAAGTTGCATAGTAGACATCAGTATCCAGTCTCATGGTGAAGAACTTCAACAAATTCTACAAGAATAGAGGCAAAGAAAGAAGCTCCAACTGAAGATACGATGAGAATCATTCTTCTTGTTGTGATCAGAATTGCTACAATTGTGGAAGACCCGGGTACTTCTCAAATGAGTGCACGCCACCTTCCAAGAAGAGAGATAAGTCACGTAGAAGAAGAGTAGAAGAGATGAGTCACCTCGGAGAGAGAGAGAGGAGTAGATAATATCAATATGAACGAAGACCCTCCCAGAGAAGCAAGGACTCGGAGAGAAAGGACAAGTACACCAAGAGTTACATAAGAAGAATACATCAAGATCATGTTGGTTAATGGGTTTTTGGATCCTACTTCGACAACTAGACCGAGAGAAGTTATCATTCAGGCTTCGACTATAGTCAAGATGAAGCCAACTCTGACTGTAGTCATGATGAAGGTGTTGCCAGCCTAGCTCTCATATCCTCCAACTCCTATGACCTTTTTTATTCACCAAATGAAATAATTGGAAAGTGCTTCATGGCTAAAGGCCCCAAGGTACCACACCCCAAATTCATTGACTTCAATAGTGATGAGGATGACTTATTAGGTGATAATGACTTTCTCAATGTAAAACTAGTGATGTTTGCTCAAATGAACTTGCTAGTAATCTCGGTAGACAAGATGAATCATTTGTTCATGCTAAGAAAGAGATTGAGCGCTTAACTAAATAAGTAAGCACTCTTAAGTTAGCTCATGAATCTACTCAAGAAGATCATAGAGAGATTCTAAGAACACATGAAAAGCTATTCTTCGAGAAGCTAAATTTAGAGCAAGAGCATGAGTTTCTTAAAGCTATGAATCACAATCTTTGAAAAATGATTTCTTCTTACTTTTCCAAACGACTTCTCTTGTCCACTTTTATGCCTCAAGTTAAATATAAGCAAACTAGTAACAAGAGTAAGAAAGGTTCTTCATCTAGCAGCAACAACAAAAATGATAAATCCAATGGTGTTGTTCCTAGTACTTCTATTGATTCCACTAATGATTCTCTTAGCCAAGTTACACTTGAGTAAGAACACAATTTATTGAAAGGAATTATAGAGAAAGGTGTCTACAAACGTCTTGACATGAGTAAGCAATTCGAAGAGATTGTACGCAAGCAAGAATGGCATCGGAAGAATCAAGATGTTGGTTTTGAATGGAAGTTCAATGACAATGGAGTTGAATAGGAGGAAGATCAATATCCTAAGAAAAAAATTCCTCAACAAGATAAGTATGACCCTACTCTCTTCAAGGGAACACAAGGTCAAGATGATCTTCCACCACAAGACCACAAGCTAAAGGACAAGGACAAGCTTCGAGAGGAGAGTGGCTCATTTGAAGAACCACCTCTAGTGGTTGTCTGGATATGGAGAATTAGATGTGAGGTTTTGGAAAACCAATTTTGGGAGGATTTTTGGGAAAACCAGTTTTTAAGTTGTTCTTCGGTTAAGATGAGTTTGTAGAATTCCTTGTTTGGATGGGGTAAAAACAAAAAATGTGATTATATACAACTCAATGGCACACAAGAGTCTTCGTCAATTCTCATGTTTCCACTGGCGAGCCCTTCATAGGTCAGTCGTTGCAGCTCCTACTGATCATGTGCGTGGGCAGAGCACCGCCCTGCTTGTGGTGCGCGTAGTCATGACTGATATTGTGTTGGTCATAGCTAAGGCATGCATGTCAACTCAGGATTGTGTAAACTTGATACGAGGCTATCCATGCCATGAAGGTGCAGCTTGGCTAGTCGAGTCTTGCTGCAAGACCACCTTTGCATCCATGACGGTGTAGCTTGGCTCATCGAGGCTTCGTACAAGTTCACCGGTGCCATTCAGATGCAGGTCAAAGCTTAGTGGCAGTGCAGTTTGGCTGGAGAGACAAGTGTTGGACGAACCAAAACACGGCGGCCGCTACCACGTTGCACAGAGGTCTCGTCGGAGAAGGGCAAGGCCACCATGCCTTCATCGTCATCGGGCCGACGCAAATCGCCAGTCATCAACCTTCTCTCCAGCTACAGCCTACGACCGTCCAACAAGGCACTGACCTCGTCGTTTGGCTATCTGGAAGTGGACGTCGTAGCACTCGGCCGACTACATGCGACACGTCCTGTTCATGGTCGACTCCAGCCACTCTATAAACTTGTTTTTAGAAAAACGTACATGAGTCGTTTTTCTAGAAAAAAGTTTTTCAGATTTTTGTAGAACTCATTTATCCTTATCCACGATTTTGTTAGATAATCCAAACAAGGTTTTAGGTGGTCACAACTGAAATCACGTGTTGTGGAATCCGGTTTTGTATAATCTCCTTATCCAAACAACCCCCTAGCTCTGGTCAAGTGGGTTCCCAAGGCTTCATCAAGTGCTACTTCAACTTCGAGGATTCCCATCAAATTGATGTGGGTCCCAAAGAAGATGAACTAGAGAGTCCTTAAGGGTTTACTCCACCAACAAATTTCACTCATATTCATTTATTAGCAAGAACTTATGCAATCAACTCCAACCTTATGCACTAGTTCAAGGAGTCACAAACCCTCTCGTTGGTAAGCAAGGGACAAGGTA
Organism: Hordeum marinum; assembly: GCA_022496015.1. Lineage (NCBI taxonomy): Eukaryota > Viridiplantae > Streptophyta > Magnoliopsida > Poales > Poaceae > Hordeum > Hordeum marinum. The sequence goes on from CM039674.1 coordinate 462,370,387, forward strand.
TTCAATGCATCAATGGACATCATCACATGAGAATTTCACTCCATGTCCATAGATATCCTTGTCATTGTTTCTTGTGTGGGACTAACCCATGTAGGTGTGGAGAGTGTCAAAACAACAAGGATTGCTCCCAACTCAAGATGATATTCATCAACATTGAGCATCCACTACTACAACATCTACATTAAGTCTTCCACGATAAAACCCAAAGTTAGTTCATCCCTCTTAGGGGATATCACATCTAGGGGGAGCTTTGCTCTAAGACTTCAGCTAAAGCATCTGTAAAGGTGTGAACACATTAATGCATTATGTAAAAGTGGTAAACCCACTTGTGCTTAAACGATGAGTATGACCTGTGATCAAGTGATCTCACTTGTCTCCTAAGTCAATATACTCATATATAGATGACTTTGTCATCGACAATTGCTTGATAGATACTAGAGTGGTTTGCATGTTTGACATATTTAATTTTCCATTTTATTGTGTGATCATATTGGTATGCATATTTTCCCTCAGTCAAGGACATCCAATTGTAGTTATTTGGGTTTTATTTTTCTATCCAATTGGATGTACAAGAATGCCGAAGTAACCCCTCTAGCTATATCTAATCTATCTTGTCTCAAATTCTATTCATGCTTCATCACAAAATTTGAATAAGATCATTTCTGGACCCTCTAGGTGAGGAGCATTCGAAGCCACTGATTCGACAATGTTTGACTTCCAAAACCTTCTAAGTATTTTTTAGGGTGACTAATTCCTACAAAGTCGGTTCCACCGAAGGCACTTAGACTAATCTGGTTTTCCTACCTCTGTACCACCGACCTGAAGTTCTTGGTGTCGTGGGAGTAATGCTGACAGTAGTATGAGGGGTACGAATGAGTAGGGCGAAGCCTAGCTACAGAGTAAGTGTCACACTCAGAATTTATGAGTTTGAACCCCACTCAAAAGTGGTAAAAGTCCTACGTCTTGAGCCCAGGAGATAAGTGTTTGCTTGGTGTAGGTGTCTGATTACAAGAAGTTCGTAACCCTTGCTCCGGTGTCGGGGAGCGGCTTATATAGAGTGCGCCACCACCGACCGAGCGCCATCACTAGGGTCATTAATGCTAGTAACTGCAAGAGTTACCGGAAACTACTAAGTTAACTACATGGGTTACAGGTAACGTGGTCTTTACAATACTTAAGGAGTATTAAGTCCCTCGAACGTTGCAGCTCCCACATCGCTCCTACTTCCTCCTATCCGAGTATTAGGGAAGCACTGAGTGGTTGAAGACGTACGAGTGACTTCCAAGGATCCAAGTGCGTCTTGTACATTCGACCGAGTGTCAAGGCAATCCAGGGAGTTCCATGAACTTGTAGTACCCCAAGAGTGTCCTAGATTAGAGGTACGTGACCCTACCTAGGGTAGGTGACCTCGTCAGTAGCCCCCGAATCAGTTGAGTCTTAGTGGGGTCGAGTGGCCAGCATGCCGTGATGCTGGTAGCATCTCAGAACCGCTTCGAAATGAGTCGGGTCATTTCCCACTCGGTATTTGAGCCACAACCGATTCAAGGTTAAGTAGCTTTAGAATGACCCGAACAGTCTTGGTGGTTCAAGCCACTCGACTCGATGTAGATCAACTCCCGGGGGAGATAATCCTTAGGATTGGAGATGCCAGTATTAGAGCTTAAGTCTGGCCTTCATTCAGATATTCTGGAAGTGGTTGAAGATTTATCCGAGTGCTTGACCATTCTTTACTCACTCAGTGAATGTTTGACCGGTCTTTGTCCTCTCAGTAAATTTTGGCATGCGGAGACGCACCTCTCCGCACCAGTGAATGCAGAGTCCATTCGAATCGTGGCGCCGCGAAATCTCCAGCAATTTCAAAATCGTGGGAAAGCAGACACATGCGATCGTGACGGTTGTGTTAGGAAAGTGGGGGAGGTGGCCACGACGCCTCAATTTCCATGCCGATAATTTCGCCACACATCCCTGCTTCTCTGTCCCGAAGATGCAGATCTATGCACTCCCCTCGATTGCGCGATCTCAACAGATCCGACGGCCAGGAATTCGTGGACCTGGGGTATAAAAAAGAGACCAGGGGGAGGTAAGGAAAGAGCATACTCTTCTCCACCTCCTCATCCCCTCTTCCGCTCCACCGAGAGCCTCGCCAGCGCCACTGACTTCACTGATTTGCCATCGGTTCTCATTAGAGATGCCAAGGAGCGCCAAGGCTGAGAAGGCGAAGAGGACTTCGCGCGATTCCTCCTCGAGCGCGGGCACTCCGGTTGGCTTCGTCCAGGGCAACTGGCTGGCGTCCCGAGTCATGCCATCCGGGTGAGGGACCTGGAGAGAGAGGGGCTCCTAACCCCGGGGAGCTGGAGACTGTCAGAGAAGGGGGAGGTCGAGCCCACACAGCATGGAGGCGAGAAGGTACTCCTCACCACTCACCTCGATCGAGGTTTTTTACTGCCACCCCACCATTTCTTTCAGGTGTTTTTGAACTTTTTTGGGGCACAACTCCACCATCTTCATCCCAATTTCATCATGTATTTAGCTGCCTTCATTTCTCTCTATGAGAATTTCCTCGGCTGCCACCTGCGGTGTCAAAACCGGCGGATTATCAGGTAATGGGTCCCGAGCTGTGAGACTAAAATCGATGGTAACAGGAGACAAAGGGGACAAGGTTTTACCCAGGCTCGGGCCCTCCTATGGAGGTAATAACTTACGTCATGCTTGATTGTATTGATGATGTATAGGCTACAGAGTCGATCTACCTCGAGATCAAAGAACTAAACCCTAGATGAGTTGTTCTATATCTACAACCTAAAACCCTCTGGCTTATATAGACGCCGAGGGTATCTAGGGTTTACACATGGTCGGTTACACGCCAAAGAGATAAACATGCCTAATCTCTATATTAAACGTGGAGGACAAGCCACAATTCCGGAAGCTTCCTTCCTGGAGACAGCGCCTTCGATCGATTCAATATTCAGCAAACGACCCATACAGTCCGGCCCATAAGAGATAGGTCGGACTCCCGAGGACCCCTTAATCCAGGACTCCCTCAGTAGCCCCTGAACTTGCCTCCAACGCCAAGGGTCTTTAGCTTTAGTCACTTCGTGTAATCAGAGTCTTCGGCTTGCGAGGTGAGTTCTTCCCGCCGAACTTAGTTCGACCTCCAATGACTTGTAGTTTTCCGAATAGTGGCGTGTCTGGACACCATGAATAGGTCGGCCTTGAAGGCCAAATGTCAAGGGGTAAAATAACGTCCCCTGACGACCCTTCTAACAAAAGGTCACGGCCCACCACGATCGCTAAGCCAGTTGCAAAAACTCAATTTGCAGTTTGAGGCTGTTTTAATCAATACGATCTATCAATGCACAGATCGTGTCCCGTTTTATACGGGATATGTTTAATCATGCGTGCGCAATGACACGCACGTCTCGGGAAGCGGAGGGATTCACGGCACAACAAAGGGAGGCCAAATAGCGATAAGCCTCATAAAAGGTCAAGAAAACCCCAGGGTCTAACCACACCTCCCATTCGCCTCCTCTGCTTCCCCATTCCTCTGAGTCTCCAAAGCGCATATCTAGGTTTTCCACTCTTCCCCCTTCGAGATCATCCATGGCGGGCTCCAATGGCAAGTGGGAGGCTTCCTCGGTGACCGACCGAGACATCCAGGACTTCAAGAAGACCGGCTACCTCCCTGCAAACATCCCTCATCGCACGCCAGAGAAGGGCCAAGTGATCCCTTCTCCCAAGCCAGGCGAAAGGGTGGTCTTCATCCCTCACTTCATCCGGGGACTGAGCTTCCCGCTCCACCCCTTCCTCACGGGCTTATGTTTTTCTACGGTCTCAAATTCCATGACCTCCCGTCGAACTCCTTCATGCACATATCGGCCTTCATCCTCGTCTGCGAGGCCTTTCTGTGGGTCGAACCACACTTCGGGCTTTGGCTCAAAGTGTTCGACATCAAGCCGAAGTGCATCGGAGGCAAGCACGCAAACTGCAGCGGGGCTGTCATCGGCAAGCTCACACACGTCGTATGGCCATCGGTTACCTTGATAGACACCATCAAGGTGTGGCAGAAGGACTGGTTTTATATCACTGAGCCCAGGGAAGAAGGTCAAATTGCCCCCGCCACATTTAGATCTGGTCCCCCCACCAGATTAACTTCATGGCTCCACAAGGGCCTCAGGTGGGGACCGAGCAAGGAAGTGAGCGACCTGCAGAAGCGCATCGTCTCCATGATCGATAACGATATCATGCTGACCAACGTGGTCCAGGTTATGCTCTGGCAGCGCATCCTCCCCTGCCAGCGTTGGGATACTCCCTTGTGGGCTCGTCGGCTCGACGATGCGCCCACGATTCTGCACCCCTTCTGCACTACGCGAGAGAAGCTGTGCAAGGCGCTTTTCAAGTCGCAAGAGGATTGGCCAGCCGAGGAGGAAGATCGGGGTATGCATGCCGCCAAGCCCGCTTCCAAGGTACGGTATAATTTTGCTTGATCGGCTCCATCCTTCATAGAGAAGATCTATAACGCCTTTTCCGATCATTCTTTGCAGAAATGGATGAGCAAAGCTGCAAACATCGGCAGTCCGACGCCTCAACCCGAAGACGCTAGGTCCAGGCTGTTAGCAGAAATGCTCGTCGAGAAGCCTTACGAGGCCCCCACGAAGAAGGAGAAGAAGAAGAAACCAGTCCGAGAAGGCCTTCGCATCAGGGACCAGCCAAAGGCCGTGTCCGAGGATACCCATGCATCCTCGAATCAAGAGGAGCATGAGGAGGAGGAGCAAGAGGAAGAAGAAGAAGTCGGGGGGAGGGTGATTCCCCCCACGCAAGAAATAGGGCGGCGTCATCAGACGCCATGGAGGAAACGCCTCCTCCTGCCCAGAAGAAGGCGCGCCAGCCATAGATATCCCTGTCTGACGACAGTTTGGGCTCGGATACTGAGTCGGATGACTTCAAGAATGCTCCGCGAAGGAGCATAAGAGTCAAGCCCCCTGCTTGAAGGTGAGGATCCGAAGACTCTTTTATTTGTCAATGATGAGTTTATAGTTTAATAACATGTGGGCATTTATTGACTTTGCATCCCCCCGCGCGTGCTCCCCACTGACCAAGTTTCGGACGGGAGACCCCGCCTACCGAACTAGCAGAGAGCGGGAATGCGTCACATCCCACCCCTCCGGGCGTTGCGAAGGACTCTACGGAGGTGTCGTCCTAGCATACTCCTATGGAGCTGGGCATCGGCGGCGGGGAGACGACATCATGGCCGAGGCTAACACTTGAGTCACCGAAGACCAGGGGGAGGTTCCCCACCCGGATACTCAGGAGGCCGGACGAGTGGCCGCTCAGTCCCCTCCGAGGGCATCTCTGGAGCGCGCCACGCCTCCGGAGGAAACGGTTCAAACCCTGGTTGGTGATCGGGTTATCGATCACCACCGGAGCCACCGACAAATGGGTGGCTGGTCATGGAGGATGCTTTATCGAGCGCCTCCATCTCCGAGGAGAACCGCACCCTTATGGGTGCGGTATTGCAGAGCATTCAGTCCATAGACAACAGACTGAAGGAGGCCTTCAAGGGTCTCCTGATGGGTTTTCAAGTAAGCCATGCGACACTCTTATTTGCAAAAATGTTTATTTATTTTTATGATTATATACATGGCAGCCCCCAAGACCTAGGTGAGTTTGAAAAAACTTACCTAGGGGTCAATCATGGATCTGTTTCTGAACTATATACAAAAATGTAAGCTCGGAACGTTCAAATAACCCCTAAGAGGACCGGACATGTGATCAAATTGTCAACGGTTTGGAAGTATTAAACCCATGTAACATGTCAAGGATTTGTGTATTACATGCTTCGTCATTGGCGGCGGCTGTGAATGGCGCCAAGCTGGATGAGCCGAATCGGAAGCTCAAAAGCTCCGAAGATGAGCTCGATGCCCTCAACAAAAGATTCGACGAGGCGCAAGGTAAGTTTGAATCAACATCCAGACACTTTTGTCGGAATACTGTAAATGCAGTTTTTCATAGTGTTAATGATCAAACAGCCTCGGCGAAGGAGGTAGAAAATCTCAAGGCCAAGCTACGGCAGGCGAAGGTGATGGAAATATGCCCTAGAGGCAATAATAAATTGGTTATTATCATATTCCCTTGTTCCTGATAATCGTTTATTATCCATGCTATAATTGTATTGATTGGAAACACAAATACATGTGTGGATACATAGACAACACCATGTCCCTAGTATGCCTCAAATAGACTAGCTCGTTGATCAAAGATGGCTATTGTTTCCTAGTCATGGACATGAGATGTCATTTGATAACTGGATCACATCATTGTCAGTTTATTGGTACTGTTTTCAGCATCTCAAGTACCAAACTACAAATGTAGCATATGATCATGTCAGTTTATTGCTACTGTTTTCAGCATGTCAAGTATCTGTTCCTATGACCATGAGATCATGAAACTCACTGACACCGGAGGAGTGCCTTGTGTGTATCAAACATCGCAACATAACGGGGTGACTATAAAGGTGCTCTACAGGTATCTCCGAGGGTGTCTGTTGGGTTGGCATGGATCAAGACTGGGATTTGTTACTCCGTATGACGGAGAGGTATGTCAGGGCCCACTTTCTAATACAACATCACAACAAGCCTTGCAAGCAATGTGACTAAGTGTTAGCAATGGTATCTTATATTACGAAACGAGTAAAGAGACTTGCCGGTAATGAGATTGAACTAGGTATAGAGATAACGACGATCGAATCTTGGGCAAGTAACATACCGAAGAACAAAGGGAACAACATATGTGATTAACTGAATCCTTGACATAGAGGTTCAACCGATAAAGATCTTCATAGAATATGTAGGAACCAATGTGGGCATCTAGGTCCCTCTATTGGTTATTGGCCGTAGAGGTGTCTCGGTCATGCCTACATAATTCTCGAACCCGCAGGGTCTGTACACTTAAGGTTCGTTGACGTTTCGGTAGTATAGAGTTATGTATGGTGGTGACCGAAGGTTTTTCGGAGTCCCGGATGAGATCCCGGACGTCACAAGGAGCTCCAGAATAGTCTGGAGGTAGAGATTGATATATAGGAAGTCCTGTTTTGGTCGCCAGAAAAGTTTCGGGCTCATCGGTAGTGTACCGGGAGTGCCGGTAGTGTATCGGGGGACCATCGGGAGGGATATTTCGACCCAAGAGGCTACATGGGCTGTGGGAGGGTGAATACCAGACCTTAGTGGGCTGGTGGAAGTCCCACACAAGGCCCATGTGGCTGGGAAGAAAATCCCAAAGAGAAAAAGGTGGAAAAAGGCAAAAAGGCTAAATAAGGAAGGAGTCCTAGTCCTACTAGGATTGGAGGAGGATTCCTCCTCTACTCCTTGCATAAGAGGCCAAAGGGCTGGCCCTTGCGCACCAGCCTCCTCCCTCTCTCCTCCTATATATAGTACAGGTTTTGAGCGTTTTCAGACAGAAAAACAGCCACGTGCTGCCTCTCCTCTAGATCATAGTTTCTCCTCTAGATCAGTTTTCAGCGGTGCTTAGGCGAAGCCCTGCTGGAATAGCTCCACCACCATCGTCGCGTCGTCATCGCGCTGCCGGAGAACTCATCTACCTCTCCGCTCCCTCTTGCTGGATCAAGAAGGCGGAGATCTTCATCAAGCTGTACGTGTGCTGAACGCGGAGGTGCCGTCCGTTCGGCGCTAGATCGGAAGGACCGTGATCAAGATCGCGAGACGGATCGTGATGAGATCGCGGGACGGATCGCGATGAGTTCGCGGGACGGATCATGATTGGATTGCGGGACGGATCGTGATGAGATCGCGGGACGCTCGGCGATTTGGATCGCGAAGACATTCGACTACACCAACCGCGTTTCTTAACGCTTCCCGCTTAGCGATCTACAATGGTATGCAGATCCACTCTCCCTCTCGTAGATGCTCATAACCATGGATAGATCTTGCGTGTGCATAGGAAATTTTTTGTTTCCCATGCAACCTTTCCCAACAGTGGCATCATGAGCTAGATCTATGTGTAGATGAGATCTCGAGTAGAACACAAAGAGTTTGTGGGCGTTGATGCTTAGATTGCTTCCTCCCTTGGTCGTGTTTTGGTTCATCGGTATGCTTATGAGAGACCGGTTCCATCGACTGACGTGTAACCTCGTTCCACAAAGATGGTTGGCGGGTGTCTATTTCTCCTACTTTAGTTGGATCGGATTCGACAAAGGCGGTCCTTGAGAAGGTTGAAAAGCAACTTATGTATCACCGTTGTGGTTTATGCGTAGGTGAGAATTGTTCTTGCGAGATTCCCGTAGCAGCCACGTAAAACATGGAGTACGTCTAACTTGTTTTTCCAGGGTATGTTGTGATGTGATATGGCCAATTACATGATGAGATATATGTAATGTATGAGATGATCATGTGTTGTATAGAATATCACGACTTGCATGACGATGAGTACGGCAACCAGCAGGAGCCATAGGGTTGTCTTTAATTATTGTATGACCTGCATGTCAATCATTAAGCGCTATGTAATGCTTTACTTTATCGCTAAACGGTAGAAATAGTAGTAGAAGCATTGTGGGCGCGACAACCACGATGGCGACACGTTGATGGAGATCAAGATGATGGAGATCATGGTGTCATGCCGGTGACGATGGAGATCATGCCGGTGCTTTCAAGATGGAGATCAAAAGCACAAGTTCATGTCCATATCATGTGACTTATGATTTGCATGTGATGTTAATCCTTTTATGCACCTTGTTTTCCTTAGGATGGCAGTAGCATTATAAGGTGATCCCTCGCTTAAATTTCAAGATGAATTGTGTTCTCCCCAAGTGTGCACCGTTGCGAAAGTTCGTCGTGTCGAGACACCACATGAAGATTGGGTGTGATAGACTCTGCGTTCACATACAACGGGTGCAAGCCAGTGTTGCACATGCAAAACACTCGGGTTAAACTTGACAAGCCTAGCATGTATAGACATTGCCTCGGAACACAAGAGACCGAAAGGTTGAACATGAGTCATATAGTAGATATGATCAACATGATGATGTTCACCATTGAAACCACCTCAACTCACGTGATGATCAGACTTGAGTTGGTGAATTTGGATCATGTGTCACTCGAATGACCAGAGGGATGTCAATTTGAGTGGGAGTTCTTAAGTAATATGATTAATTGAACTCATTATCATGAACATAGCCAGTCGTGTCTTTGGAAATTATGTTGTAGACTACTAGCTCACGCTTTAGCTCCCTTATATTTTATATGTTACTAAAGAAATAGAGTTGAAATATGATGGTAGCAATATTGCGGACTGGGTCCGTGATCTGAGGATTGTCCTCATTGCTGCACAGAAGGCTTATGTCATTAATGCACCGCTCGGTGCACCACCCCCTCTAGCATCGTGTGTAGATGTTGTGAACATCTGACAGGCACGTTCCGATGATTACTTGATAGTTTTGTGCATCATGCATTACGGCTTAGAATTGAGGCTCCAAAACATTTTGAACGTCATGGAACATATGAGATGTTTTAAGAGCTGAAATTGGGATCTCAGGCTCGTGCCCGTGTTGTGAGATATGAGATCTCCAACAAGATTCTTTGCCTGCAAGATAAAGGAGGATAGCTCAATCATTGAGCATGTACTCAGATTGTCTGGGTGCTACAATCGCTTGAATCGAGTGGGAGTTGATCTTCCAGATAAGAAAGTGATTGATATAGTTTTCCAAGTCATTGTCACTAAGCTACTAGAACTTGGTGATGAACTATAAAATGCCAGGGATAGAAATAATGATCCCTGAGTTGTTCGCGATGTTTGACACCACGAAGGTAGAAATCAAGAAGGAGCATCAAGTGTTGATGGTTAGTAAAACCACTAGTTTCGAGAAGGGCAAGGGCAAGGAGGGAAACTTCATGGATGGCAAGTCAGTTGCTACTCTAGTGAAGCAACCCAAAGTTGAACCCAAACCCGAGACTAAGTGCTTCGATTATGAGGAGAGCGGTCGCTGAAGCGGAACAACCCTAGATACTTGGTAGATAAGAAGGTTGGCAACGTCGACAGAAGTATATTTGATATACGTGTTATTAATGTGTACCTTGCTAGTACTCCTAGTAGCACCTGGGTATTGGATACCGGTTCGGTTGCTAAATGTTAGTAACTCGAAATAAAAGCTACGGAATAAACGAAGAACTAGCTAAGGGTGAGGTGACGATGTGTGTTGGAAATGTTTCCAAGGTTGATGTGATCAACATCACACGCTCTCTCTACCTTCGGGATTAGTGAAGAACCTAAATAAATGTTATTTGGTGTTTTGCATTGAGCATGAACGTGATTAGATCGTGTTTATTGCAACATGGTTATTCATTTAAGTTAGATAATAATGGTTATTTTATTTACATGAATAATACCTTCAATGGTCATGCACCCAGTGAGAATGGTTTGTTGAATCTTGATCGTAGTAATACACATGTTCATAACATTGATGCCAAAAGATACAAAGTTAATAATGATAGTACCACATACTTGTCGCATTGCCGCTAAATGTCATGTAGGTATAAAGCGCATGAAGAAACTCCATGTTGATGGATCTTTGGAATCATTTGATTTTGAATCGGTTGAGACATGCGAGCCATGCCTCTTGGGCAAGATGACTAAGGACCCCGTTTTCCGGTTTGATGGAGCGGGCAAGTGATTTATTGGAAATGATACATGTTGATGTATGCAATCCAATGAGTCTTGTAGTGTGTGGTGGATATCGTTATTTTCTTACCTTCACTAATGATTTGAGTAGATATAGTGTATATTTATTAAATGAAACACAAGTCTGAATCATTTGAAAAGTTCAAGCAAATTCAGAGTGAAGTTTAAGATCATCGTGACAACAAGATAAAAATGTCTGCAATATGATCGTGGAGGTGAATATAGGATTTATGAGTTTGGCATACAACTTTAGACAATGTGAAAGTCGTTTCACAACTCACCCCACCTGGAACACCATAGTGTGATGGTGTGTCCATACGTCGCAGTCGTGCTCTATTGGATATGGTGCGAATTATGATGTCTCTTATCGTTTTGCCACTATCAATTATGCATTAGAGACAACCACATTCACTTTAAATAGAGAACCATCTAAATCCGTTGAGATGACACCATATGGTTTGGCAGAAACCTAAGCTGTCATTTCTTAGAGCTGGGGAATGCGACACTTATGTCTGATAAGCTCGAACCCAAAGTGGAAAAATGCATCTTCATAAGATACCCTAAGAACAGTTGGGTATACCTTCTATCTCAGATCTGAGTACAAAGTGTTTGTTGCTAAAACTGGGTCCTTTCGCGAGAAAATGTTTCTCTCGAAAGAATTGATGAGGTTGTTGAACCTTTGTTTCAACCAGAGAGTAGTGCAGTGCAGAAAGATGTTTCTATGGAACTTACGTCAGTTGAAGAGGAAGTAAATGATGATGATCATGAACCTTCGGATCAAGTTACTATCAAACCTCGTAGGTCGACAATGACGCATACTGATGTTGAGTGGTACGATAACCTTGTCTTAGAGGTCATGTTGTTGCACAACGATGAGCCTACGAGCTATGGAGAAGCGATGATGGGCCCGGATTCCGACAAATGGCTAGGAGCCATGAAATCCGAGAAAGGATCCATGTATGAAAACCAAGTATGGACTTTGGTTGACTTGCCCGTTGAACGGCAGGTCATTGAGTACAAATGGATCTTTAAGATGAAGACACGCACAAATGGTGAATGGCACTATTTATAGAGCTCGACTTGTCGCAAAGAAATTTCCGACAAGTTCAAGGAGTTGACTATGATGAGACTTTCTCACTCGTAGCGGTGCTAAAGTCTGTTGGAATTATATTAGCAGTTGCTGCATTTTTCAATTATGAAATCTCGCACATGGATGTCAAAACATCGTTTCCTTAACGGTTTACTTGAGGAAAGGTTGTATGTGATACAACCAGAAGGTTTTGTCAGTCCTAAGGATGCTAAAAGGTGTGCGAGCTTTAGTGATCCTTCTGTGGACTGAAGCAAGCATCTCGGAGTTGGAATATACACTTTGATGAGGTGATCAAAGTTTTTGAGTCTATACAAAGTTTACGAGAAACTTGTATGTACAATAAAGTGAGTGGGAGCACTATAGAGTTTCTGATAAGCATATGTGGTTGACATATTGTTGATCGGAAATGATATAGAATTTCTGGAAAGCATAAAGGGTTGTTTGAAAAGATTTTTTCAAAGGAAGACCTAGATAAATCTACCTAATTGTTGAGCATCAAGATCTATAGAGATAGATCAAGATACTTGATGAGACTTTCAATGAGTACATACCTTGACAAGTTTTTGAAAGAGTTCAAAATGGATCAGTCAGAGAAAGAGTTCTTGCCTGATTTGTAAGGTATGAAGTTGAGTAAGACTCAAAGGCTTGACCACGGCAGAAGAAAGAGAAAGGACGAAGGTCGTCCCCTATGCTTTAGCCATAGGCTTTATATAGTATGCCATGCTGTGTACCGCACCTGTGTGTGTCTTGCCATGAGTCCGTCAAGGGGTACAAGAGTGATCCAGGAGTGGATCACTGGACAGCGGTCCAGATTATCCTTAATAACTAAAAGACTAAGGAAATGTTTCTCAATTATGGAGGTGATAAAGAGTTTGTCATAAAGAGTTACGTCGATGCAAGCTTTAACACCAATCCGAATGACTCTTAGTAGCAATCCGGATACGTATAGTGGAGCAACCATTTGGAATAGCTCCAAGTGGAGTGTGGTAGAAATGTCTATAGTATGACATAGAGATTTGCAAAGTACACACGGATCTGAATGTCGCAGACCCGTTGACTAAAACACCTCTCTCACATGCAAAGCATGATCGAGCCCCAAAACTCATTGGGTGTTAGATTCATAACAATGTGAATCACATGGTGATGTGAACTAGATTATTGACTCTAGTGCAAGTGGGAGACTGTTGGAAATATGCCCTCGAGGCAATAATAAATTGGTTATTATCATATTTCCTTGTTCATGATAATCGTTTATTATCCATGCTATAATTGTATTGATTGGAAACTCAGATACATGTGTGGATACATAGACAACACCATGTCCCTAGTATGCCTCGAATAGACTAGCTCGTTGATCAAAGATGGCTATGGTTTCCTAGTCATGTACATGAGATGTCATTTGAGAACGAGATCAGTTAGGAGAATGGTGTGATGGACAAGACCCAAACTACAAATGTAGCATATGATCGTGTCAGTTCATTGCTATTGTCTTCTGCATGTCAAGTATCTGTTCCTATGACCATGAGATCATGCAACTCACTGACACTGGAGGAGTGCCTTGTGTGTATCAAACGTTGCAACGTAACTGGGTTCTATAAAGGTGCTCTATAGGTATCTCCGAGGGTGTCTGTTGGGTTGGCGTGGATCAAGACTGGGATTTGTTACTCCGTATGACGGAGAGGTATGTGAGGGCCCACTTTGTAATACAACATCACAACAAGCCTTGCAAGCAATGTGACTAAGTGTTAGCAATGGTATCTTATATTACGAAACGAGTAAATAGACTTGCCGATAAAGAGATTGAACTAGGTATAGAGATACCGACGATTGAATCTCGGGCAAGTAACATACCGAAGAACAAAGGGAACAGCATACGGGATTAACTGAATCCTTGACATAGAGGTTCAACCGATAAAGATCTTTGTAGAATATGTAGGAACCAATATGGGCATCTAGGTCCCGCTATTGGTTATTGGCCGTAGAGGTGTCTCGGTCATGTCTACATAGTTCTCGAACCCGCAGGGTCTGCACACTTAAGGTTCGTTGACGTTTTGGTAGTATAGAGTTATGTATGGTGGTGACCGAAGGTTTTTTGGAGTCCCGGATGAGATCCCGGACGTCACAAGGAGCTCCGGAATGGTCCGGAGGTAAAGGTTGATATATAGGAAGTCCTGTTTTGGTCGCGGGAAAAGTTTCGGGCTCATCGGTAGTGTACCAGGAGTGCCGGTAGTGTACCAGGAGTGCCGGTAGTGTACTGGGGGACCATCAGGAGGGATATTTCGACCCAAGAGGCTACATGGGATGTGGGAGGGTGAATACCAGCCCTTAGTGGGCTCGTGGAAGTCCCACACAAGGCACATGTGGCTGGGAAGAAAAGCCCAAAGAGAAAAAGGTGGAAAAAGGCAAAAAGGCTAAATCAGGAAGGAGTCCTAGTCCTACTAGGATTGGAGGAGGATTCCTCCTCCCCTCCTTGCGCAAGAGGCCAAAGGTTGGCCCTTGTGTGCCAGCCTCCTCCCTCTCTCCTCCTATATATAGTATAGGTTTTGAGGGTTTTGAGACACAGAAAAACAGTCACGTGTTGCCTCTCCTCTAGATCGTAGTTTCTCCTCTAGATCGGTTTTCAGCGGTGCTTACGTGAAGCCCTGCTGAAATAGCTCCACCACCATCACCGCAACACCGTCGCGCTGCCGGAGAACTCGTCTACCTCTCCGCTCCCTCTTGCTAGATCAAGAAGACAGAGATCATCATCAAGCTATATGTGTGCTGAACGCGGAGGTGGCGTCCGTTTGGCGCTAGATCGGAAGGACCGTGATCAAGATCGCGAGACGGATCATGATGAGATCGCGGGACGGATCGTGATGAGTTCGCGGGGCGGATCCTGATTGGATCGCGAGATGGATCATGATGAGATCGTGGGACGCTCGGCGATTTGGATCGCAAAGACGTTCGACTACACCAACCGCGTTTCTTAACGTTTCCCGCTTAGCGATCTACAAGGGTATGGAGATCCACTCTCCCTCTCGTAAATTCTCATCACCATGGATAGATCTTGCGTGCGTGTAGGAAATTTTTTGTTTCCCATGCAATGTTCCCCAACAGAAGGATGAGGCGACAGTTGAGAGGGCGGCGGCCAAACAAGCGGCCACCACGCTTTCGGCTTTGAGAGCCACCAGCGACAAACACGAGGCGCGGGTGCAAGAGATCCAGTAGGAGCTCAAGGATGATAGCCACAAGTGTGAGGTTGTTGATCAAAAAGGCAAGGAGCACACGACTGAACTATCCACCCGAAAAGCCGATCTACAAAAGGAGCAGGTGGATAGGCGGTTCTTTAAGGAGCAGGTCCAGCAAGCGAAGGACATAACGGATAGTAAGCCGTACTTATTGTAGTGTGTCTTCGGGGATAGCAAGTTCAAGCTACTTACCCGGGTGTGGTGTTCCTCAAGCGCCTACTCCGACCTTTAGAAGAGCGTGGCGGACGTGAAGCAGCTCTATGCTTCGCGAAAAGAAGGAGATGAAGCACGCCTATTCTGGGCACAATTTGAAGCCCCCGAACGCTCTCCTCTTCTTGTTGAGCAGCTGAAGCAGCTAATGGATCTGCACCGGATGGCGGAGCCAGCCATGAAAGACCTCTTCATCCAATTATGGCCCAATGAGCCATTGCTCAGCAGCTACTTTGTCCTGTTGCAGAAGTTGATCGGCGATGCGCCCCTCCTCGACGCTATAAAGCGCTCCTCCAGCATCGAGGGAGCTCGGATGGCCCTTGCAAAGGCCAAGGTGCATTGGCCGGGGCTAGATCCAATGAAGATAGCTACCTCCCCGCCACCTCTTGGTAAGGAACATAGGCGCCCCGAGCTATACCTCGCCGGAGTAATGGAAGGTGCTCAGGCGATAGCGTCGCAATGTTCAAACGATAACATGCATGAATAAGTTGTATTGTGTCCGAGGACATTTTTAAAGCTTTAATGTTATAATTTATCATGATTTCAATGTTTTACATTGCTTTATAACTCATATGTGGTTGTTTGAAACTGAAAGATGTGAGTCGTCCGCTTCAGCCCTAATACTTCTCCAACGTATCTATAATTTTTTATGATGGCATGCTATTATATTATCTGTTTTGGATGTTTTATATGCATTAATATGTTATTTTATATTATTTTTGGGACTAACCTATTAATCTAGAGCCAAGTGTCAGTTTCTGTTTTTTCCTTGTTTTTGAGTTTTGCAGATATGGAATATTAAATGGAGTCCAAATGGAATAAAACCTTCGGAAGGAATTTTTCTAGAAGGAAACAAGTCATCCAAGCTTGGAGTGCATGTTAGGGGAGGTGCCAGGGCGCCACAAACTTGCTAGGTGCCCCCCTCTGACCATGCCTAGCAGGCTTTTCGCCTCCTGGTAGGTCTCCTAACCCTAATTCTTGGCCTATAAATACCCAAATATTCCCCCAACATCAGAAAGAGCCACGCAAATACTTTTCCTCCGCCGGAAGCCTCCGTTCTTGAGAGATCCCATCTTGGAGCCTTTTCCGGTAATCTGGCGGAGGGGGTTTCGATCATGGAGGGCATCTACATCAACTCCATTGCCCCTCTGATAATCAGTGAGTAGTCCACCACGACCTACGGGTCCATAGCTAGTAGCTAGATGGCTTCTTCTCTCTCTTTGATCTTCAATACCGTGTTCTTCATGATCTTCATGGAGATCTATCCGATGTAATCCTCTTTTGTGGTGTGTTTGTCAAGATCCGATGAATTGTGAGTTTATGTTGAGATTATCCATGAATCTTATTTGAATCTCCTCTGATTTCTTATATGCATGATTTCATATCCTTGCAAGTCTCTTCGAGTTATTGGTTTGGTTTGGCCAACTAGATTAGTAATTCTTGTAATGGGAGAAGTGCCTGGTTTTGGGTTCAATCTTGTCGTGTCCTCACCCAGTGACAAAGTAGGGGTAGCAAGGCACGTATTGTAATGTTGCCATCAAGGGTAACAAGATGGGGTTTTCATCATATTGCTTGAGTTTATCCCTCTACATCATGTCATCTTTCTTAATGTGTTACTCTGTTCTTCATGAACTTAATACTCTAGATGCAGGCAGGAGTCGGTCAATGTGTGGAGTAATAGTAGTAGATGTAGAATCATTTCGATCTACTTGTCACGGACGTGATGCCTATATGCATGATCATTTCCTTGGATAACTACATGATTATTCGATTTTCTATCAATTGCTTGACAGTAATTTGTTTACCCACCATGATATTTGCCTTCAAGAGAGAAGCCTCTAGTGAAACCTATGGCCCCCGGGTCTATTTTCCATCATATATTTTCAGATCTATACTTGCTGCAATTTATTTACCTTTTACTTTCCACACTCGTTACATCTATCTCTATCAGATCTAATCCTTGCAAATAACCATGAAGGGATTGACAACCCCTTTATAGCGTTGGGTGCAAGAGTTTGATTATTTGTGTAGGTGCATCCATTGGTGACTTGCTTGTTCCTCCTACTGGATTGATACATTGGTTCTCAAAAACTGAGGGAAATACTTATCTACTTCACTACATCACCCTTTCCTATTCAAGGTAAAACCAACGCATGCTCAAGAGGTAGCAAGAAGGACTTCTGGCGCCGTTGCCGGGGAGGATACATAGCAAGTCAAGATAAGAACTCTCCCGTCAACTTGCCAATTTCTGGTGCCGTTGTCGGGGAGGACACACATCAAGCCTACCAAGTACCCATCACAAACTCATCTCTTGCATTTACTTTATTTTCCATTTGCCTCTTGTTTTCCTCTCCCCCACTTCTAAAACGATTTTCAGAAAATACAAAAAGTATTTGCCTTTTTATTCGCCCTTCTTTCATTTGCCTTTCATTTGCTTGTGTGCTTGATTGCTTGCTTTGTCAAGATGTCTGAGAATACCAAGTTGTGTGACTTTTCCAATACTAATAATAATGATTTTATCAGTACTCCTATTGCTCCAGCCACTAGTGTGGAATCTTATGAAAGCAATGCTGCTTTGCTAAATCTTCTTATGAAAGAACAATTTTCTGGCCTTCCTAGTGAAGATGCCGCATCCCATCTAAATACTTTCATTGAATTGTGTGATATGGAAAAGAAGAAAGACGTGGATAATGGTATTGTTAAATTGAAGCTATTTCCGTTCTCGCTACGAGATCGTGCTAAAACTTGGTTTTCATCTTTGCCTAAAAATAGTATTGATTCATGCAATAAGTGCAAAGATGCTTTTATCTCCAAGTACTTTCCACCCGCTAAGATCATCTCCCTTGGGAACGATATAATGAATTTTAAGCAACTTGATCCTGAGCATGTTGCAAAATCTTGGGAGAGGATGAAATTAATGATTAGGAATTGTCCCGCGCATGGTTTGAGTTTATGGATGATTATACAAATTTTCTATGCGGGATTGAATTTTGCACCTAAAAATCTTTTAGATTCTGTCGCGGGTGGTACTTGTATGGAAATCACGTTAGCAGAAGCTACTAAACTCCTAGATAATATCATGACAACCTACTCTCAATGGCATACCGAAAGATCTCCTGCTAGTAAAAAGGTGCATGCTATTGAAGAAATAAACACTTTGAGTGAAAAGATGGGTGAATTGATGAAATTGTTTGCTAGTAAGAGTGCTCCTATTGATCCTAATGATATGCCTTTGTCTTCTTTAATTGTAAATAATAATTAATCTATGGATGTGAATTTTGTTGGTAGGAACAATTTTGGTAACAATGTGTATAGAGGTAATGTCAACCCTAGGCCATTTCCTAGTAATTCCTCTAATAATTATGGTAATTCCTACAACAATTCCCATGGAAATTATAATAATATGCCCTCTGGTCTTGAGAATATTGTTAAAGATTTTATTGGTTCACAAAAAGTTTTTAATGCTTCTATTTAAGAAAAGATGCTTAAGATTGATGATTTGGCTAGGAGCGTTGATAGAATTTCTCTTGAGATTGATTATTTGAAAGCTAGATATACTCCACCAAAGCATGATATTAATGAGTCTTTAAAATCTATGAGAATTTCTATTGATGAAAGTAGGGAAAGAACTGCTAGAATTCGTGCTAAGCGTGAACGGCTTGAAAAGGTGTTTTCTCGCAATAATAATGATGAAGATCTTAAAGTGATTGATGTGACTCCTATTGAATCTTTTTTTTCTAATATAAATCTTGATAATGATTGGACTGGAGATAAGTGAACTTTATTTACAAGGCGTCCTAATGATTTGGAGTCTATAGATCTTAATGCTAAGATTGATAAAAGTGGGATTGAAGAGGTCAAAACTTTAAATAACAATTAACCCACTCTTTTGGATTTCAAGGACTTTAATTATAATAGATGCTCTTTGATTGATTTTATTTCCTTGCTTCAATCCATGTTTAATTCTCCGCATTCTTATAGTTAAAATAAAGCTTTTACTAAACATATAGTTGATGCTGTGATGAAATCTTTTGAAGAAAAACTTGAGCTAGAAGTTTCTATTCCTAGAAAGCTTCATGATGAGTGGGAACCTACTATTAAGATTAAAATCAAAGATTATGAGTTCCATGCTTTGTGTGATTTGGGTGCTAGTGTTTCCACAATTTCAAAAACTTTATGTGATGTGCTAGGTTATCATGATCTTGATGATTGCTCTCTAAATTTACATCTTGGGGATTCCACTATTAAGAAACCTATGGGAAGGATTAATGACCTTATTATTGTTGCAAATAGGAATTATGTGTCTATAGATTTTATTGTTCTTGATATAGATTGCAATCATATATGTCCTATTATTCTTGGTAGACCTTTCCTTAGAACGATTGGTGCAATTATTGACATGAAAGAAGGAAACATTAGATTCCAATTTCCATTAAGGAAGGGCATGGAACACTTTACTACAAATAAATAAGATTACCTTATTAATCTATTATTAGAGATACTTTTGGATTGCATACCAAAGATGACAATACCAAGATCTATTGTGTTTTGCCTAGCTAGGGGCGTTAAACAATAGCGTTTGTTGGTAGGCAACCCAATTTTATTTTTGTGTTCTGTTTTTGCTTATGTTTTTTATTTTTTACCATATTATTACTTCTGTAGAAATTGTGTTTTGGTTTTTTACTTAGTTTTTTATCCAAGTAAAACCTTTAGGGTGATCTATGGTAGTTGTTGATTTGATCTTGCTAAAAAACAGAAACTTTTGCACTGAGTCCAAGAATTTTATAATTTTTTTACAGCATCGAATTGATCTGAAATTTTTACACAAGATTGATATATAAATTTTACAGGTTTTACTAATTTGTAAGAATTGTTTGAGCTACATAAGTATCCGAAGTTTCCGTATTGCTACAGACTGTTCTGTTTTTGACAGATTCTATTTCTTTAAGTTGTTTGCCTATTTTGATGAATCTATGGGTTGTATCATGTGGTATGAGCCATGGAAAAGTTAGATTACAGTAGTTCTAACACCAATATAAATCAATAATGAGTTCACAACAGTACCTAAAGTGGTGATTTATTTTCTTATACTAACGGATCTCACGAGTTTTCTGTTAAGTTTTGTGTTGTGAAGTTTTCAAGTTTTGGGTAAAGATTGGATGGGCTATGGAATAAGGAGTGGCAAGATCCTAAGCTTGGGGATTCCCAAGGCACCCCAAGTCATATTCAAGGATGCCAAAGATCCTAAGCTTGGGGATGCCCCGGAAGGCATCCCCTCTTTCGTCTTCAATCCATCGATAAATTTACTTGAGGCTATATTTTTATTCACCACATGATATGTGTTTTGCTTGGAGCGTCTTGTATGATATGAGTATTTGCTTGTTATTTTTCCACAATCATCCCTGCTGCACACATATTTTGATAGAGACACTCTGAATCATGAATTTATTAGAATACTCTATGTGCTTCACTTATATCTTTTGAGTTAGGCAATTTTGCTCTATATGTTTCACTTATATGTTTTAGAGCACAGTGGTGTTTTCGTTTTATAGAAATACTTGAACTCTCGTACCTCACTTATATTATTTTTATAGTTCCTAAAAACAGCATGGTAATTGGTCTAGGTTATGAATTTAATCCTAATATGATAGGCATCCAAAAGGGATATAATAAAACTTCCATATTAAGTGCATTGAGTATTTATGAGAAGTTTGATTCCTTGCATAAAGTTTTGAGATATAAAGATGGTAATGTTAAGAGACATGTTAGGAAGTAAATTGTGATTTGTTAAAAATACTTGTGTAAAGGTTTGTGATTCCCATAGCATGCACGTATGGTGAACCGCTATGTAAGGAAGTCGGAGCATGACTTGTTTATAGATTGTCGACCTTTGTGTGACAGTCGGGGGCGCACGATGGTTAACTCCTACCGACCTCCCCCCTAGGAGCATGCGTTTAATGCTTTTCTTCAATGACTAATAGACTTTTGCAATAAGTATGTGAGTTATTTATGACTAATGTTGAGTCCATGGATTATACGCACTCTCACCCTTCCACTTTTGCTAGCCTTTCTAGTATCGCGCAACTTTCGCCGGTGCAACAAACACCTTCCTCAAAACAGCCACCATATATATTTCCTCAAAACAGCCACCATACCTACCTATTATGACATTTCCATAGCCATTCTAAGATATATTGACATGCAACTTCCACCGTTTCCTTTTATGACATGCACACCATCGCTTCCATATTGCATATAGAGTCATATTTTGGCATAGGTATCGAGTTGTAATTTCCCTTTTGAGTTGTAAGTAAATAAAAGTGTGATGATTTTCATTATAGAGCATGTCCCATGTGAGGAAAGGATGATGGAAGCTATGATTCCCTTATTAGTGGGGATGAGAGTCCGGGC
Source organism: Hordeum marinum (assembly GCA_022496015.1). Taxonomy (NCBI): domain Eukaryota; kingdom Viridiplantae; phylum Streptophyta; class Magnoliopsida; order Poales; family Poaceae; genus Hordeum; species Hordeum marinum. The sequence continues at coordinate 462,392,014 of CM039674.1, forward strand.
TTTATGAAAAATAAAAGAGGCCAACGAAGCCCAAATAAAAAATGAATAAAAGAGGCCTTAGATGCCCAACAAAAAAATGAGAGAAAAGAGAGAAGGAACATTGCCACTACCTTTTGCCACACTTGTGCTTCAAAGTATCACCATGATCTTCATGATAGAGAGTCTCCTATTTTGTCACTTTCATACAGCTAGTGGAATATTTTTCTTCATGATGCATGTCCACTGAGTTTCTTTTTGAGCTTTCATACACTTAAAGCTCTAGTGCATCTGTTTCATGGCAATCCCTACTCACTCACATTGATATCTATTTATGTGCATCTCCATAGCCCGTTGATATGCCTAGTTGATGTGAGACTATCTTCTCCCTTTTCCTTGACAACCTCCACCATATTCTATTCCACCTATAGTGCTATATCCATGGCTCGCGCTCATGTATTGCGTGAGAGTTGAAAAAGTTTGAGAAAACAAAGGTGTGAAAACAATTGCTTGAATTTTCATCGCGGTTGTGCATGATGTAAATACTTTGTGTGGGGAAGATGGAGCATAGCCAGACCATATGATATTGTAGGGATAACTTTTTTTGTCATTATATTTTGAAGAGATACAATTGCTTTGCTAGTATGCCTGAAATGTTATTGTTTCTATATCAATATTAAGCTTTTGTTTTGAGTCTTACGAATCTGAATATTCATGCCACAATAAAGATTATTACTTGGATAAATATGTTAGGTAACACTCCACATCAAAAAATCTGTTTTTATCATTTACCTACTCGAGGACGAGCAGGAATTAAGCTTGGGGATGCTGATACGTCTCCAATGTATCTATAATTTTTTACGATGGCATGCTATTATATTACCTGTTTTGGATGTTTTATATGCATTAATATGCTATTTTATATTATTTTTGGGACTAACCTATTAATCAGGAACCAAGTGCCAGTTTTTGTTTTTTCCTTGTTTTTGAGTTTTGCAGATATGGAATATTAAACGGAGTCCAAACGGAATAAAACCTTCGGAAGGAATTTTCTGGAAGGAAACAAGTCATCCAAGCTTGGAGTGCACGTCAGGGGAGGTGCCAGGGCACCACAAGCTTGCTAGGCGTGGGCCCTCCTAGTCGTGCCTAGCAGGCTTGTCGCCTCCTGGCAGGTCTCCTAACCCTAATTCTTGGCCTGTAAATACCCAAATATTCCCCCAACATCAGAAAGAGCCACGCAAATACTTTTCCGCCGCCGGAAGCCTCCGTTCCCAAGAGATCCAATCTTGGAGCCTTTTCTGATAATCCGCCGGATGGGGTTTCAATCACGGAGGGCATCTACATCAACTCCATTGCCCCTTAGATGATGCGTGAGTAGTCCACCACAGACCTGCGGGTCCATAGCTAGTAGCTAGATGGCTTCTTCTCTCTCTTTGATCTTCAATACCATGTTCTTCATGATCTTCATGGAGATCTATCCGATGTAATCCTCTTTTGTGTTGTGTTTATCAAGATCTGATGAATTGTGAGTTTATGTTCAGATTATCCACGAATCTTATTTGAATCACCTCTGCTTTCTTATATGCATGATTTCATATCCTTGCAAGTCTCTTCGATTTATTGGTTTGGTTTCGCCAACTAGATTGGTAATTCTTGTAATGGGAGAAGTGCTTGGTTTTGGGTTCAATATTGCGGTGTCCTCACCCAGTGACAAAGTAGGGGTAGCGAGGCATGTATTGTATTGTTGCCATCAAGGGTAACAAGATGGGGTTTTCATCATATTGCTTGAGTTTATCCCTCTACATCATGTCATCTTTCTTAATGCGTCACTCTGTTCTTCATGAACTTAATACTCTAGATGCAGGCAGGAGTCGATTGATGTGTGGAGTAATAGTAGTAGATGGAGAATCGTTTCGGTCTACTTGTCATGGACGTGATGCCTGTATGCATGATCATTGCCTTGGATAACTACATGATTATTCGCTTTTCTATCAATTGCTTGACAGTAATTTGTTTACCCACCATGATATTTGCCTTCAAGAGAGAGGCCCCTAGTGAAACCTATGGCCCCCGGGCCTATTTTCCATCATATATTTTCAGATCTATAATTGCTGCAATTTATTTACCTTTTACTTTCCGCACTCGTTACATCTATCTCTATCAGATCTAATCCTTGCAAATAACCGTGAAGGGGTTGTCAACCCCTTTATAGCATTGGGTGCAAGAGTTTGATTATTTGTGTAGGTGCATCCATTGGTGACTTTCTTGTTCCTCCTACTGGATTGATACCTTGGTTCTCAAAAACTGAGGGAAATACTTATCTACTTCGATGAATCGCCCTTTCCTCTTCAAGGGAAAACCAACGCATGCTCAAGAGGTAGAAAAACCCCATGTAGATACTACATGGGGTGTCTCTGCAAATGCACTATATCCCTTAGCCGAGTTATCGGAACCCGAGGGCGGTAGAGTGTGGCGGACCAGGCAATCAGACCATAGTGCTTTATTTCTTTCACTTAGTCGTAGGGGCGCAAAAAGGACTGCGGAGGGCTGATGTCTAGCCCCCGGAGTGTTGTGGTGTTTAGATGAACCGTCGCTAAGGCATGCATCACATGGTTTGCATGAAGAACAAACCCCTCGTATAACACGGAATATCCTCTGACGAGGTTTTAAGTATAACACTTTCAGCTCGGATTCACAGACCGGTTCTTGCATACTATGACAGACAGTTTTTAGCTTTCTCCCCTGAGGTGCTTGACCAGACTATCCGGAAACACAATCGCAGGGGTTCTCCATTTGCCCTTTTAGCTGAACGAGCAGAACGTAAAGGGGCAAGCACAGGAGCTGGGCAACCCAACTATTGACCCAAGACATAGTTCAGAATCGATGCATATAAAGAGAATTCCAAGACGCCGAAAGCATAATAAGTTGTATATAAGGCGATTTGTTTTTAAACTTGAGCCCCCGGTCTATTACCCGGTTGTGTCGTATCATACCGAACTATTTCACGAGAAGAGGGAGAAAAAGGAAAATATGTGCCAAAAGGACAACAAGACAAACATGTATAATGATGCTATATTTTTCTCAACAACTCTTATTACTCGGATTGCCCAAGCTACTACTTACAAGTATGTGGAAAAAAAGAAATTTTACAGGAGTGGTTGTACCAGGGGTCTTCGATTGGGGACCTTAAGTCCTCGATGTGCCCAGCCGCTTGTGTGCTCCTGCGTCTTCGTGCACCTCAATGGGTGGTGCTGTTTGGCGAACAGATCTTGCAAACAAGGTCTTGAGAAGTCACCGAAGTGTCGATGAGCTTTACACATTGTGCAGGCCCTTTGATATTCCCTGCAATATGTCCGAAGACGTCATGATGGGAATAGTTCGGTCCAGCCGAACGCTTACCCTTTTTTCCCACCGTCGCCCATGGAATTTTGAGCGCGAAGTTGTGCCTCCTTGGCACGTACTTTGCTGGTCCTAGGGTTGTGCAATGGGGGGCGAATCCCTACTTAAGAGGAGGGGAGAGTTCTAAGAGTTTGGTCTGAAACCGTGCTCGCTTCCCCATCTTGCCTGCCTTTACGGCAGATGTCGGAGCTTGCCGATCATTGTTGTAATTAAATTCGGCCGCTAGTGCCAACGCATGTTCCTCGGTTCGGAGAGAGAGATCCGTGTTCCTGTTAACAGTAATGACCCCCTTGGGGCCAGGCATCTTGAGATTGAGGTATGCATAATGTGGAACGGTGTTGAAGCGAGCGAACGTTGTCCGGCCGAGCAGGGCATGATAACCACTGTGGAAGGGTACAATGTCGAAGATCAAGTCTTCGCTGCGAAAGTTATCGGGTGAGCCAAACACTACTTCTAGGCTGACGGAGCCCGTGTAATGGGCCTCAACACCTGGGATTACTCCTTTAAAGGTAGTCTTGCTGGTTTGATCCTTGACGAATCTATTCCCATCTTTTTCACCGTGTCTAAGTAAATCAGGTTAAGGCTACTTCCCCCGTCCATTAGGACTTTTGTGAGGTGATATCCATCTATGATGGGTTCTAGGACGAGTGTAGCTGAACCCCCATGATGGATACCGGTCGGGTGATCACGCGATCAAAAGTGATCGGATATGCCGACCATGGGTTATACTTCGGGGCCACGGGTTCTACAGCATTGACCTCTTGAAGGGTGCGCTTCCTCTCCTTCTTAGGTATATGGGTGGCATATATCATGTTTACCGTTTTGACTTCTAGAGGGAATTTCTTTTGTTCGCCACCATTCGGACCCCGAGGCTCATCCTCATCCTCGTTGCAAGGGCTCTTGCCTTGATCCTCGGGCGGGAGCTTGCCGACCTATTTAAACACCCAACAGTTATGGTGTGTGTGGTTGGCGGGCTTCTCATGGGTCCCCTGGATTTGGCAAGACCTTTGCATGATCTTCTCCAGCGGGGTTGGTCCGTCGCGATTGCCTTTAGGAGGCTTCTTCCGCTGCCCAGGTCGGGATTTGTGGAAGCTGGCGTTAACAACTGTGTCATCGGCATCACTATTATTTTGCTGGTGCTTGTTATCGTTGCACTTGGGTTTCCCGTTGCCGTCCCGAACTTCGGAGGTTCCGGGGTCTTCGGAGTTGTGGCTGCGTCTTGCTAGCCAATTATCTTCGCCCGCGCAAAAGCGGATCATGAGGGATGTAAGGGTGGACATAGTCCGAGGTTTATCCTAGTCGAGCTGGTGAGCCAGCCATCCATCCCGAATATTATGCCGGAAAGAGGTTGTTGCCTCAACATCTGGGCAGTCGACAATCTGGTTCTTCTTGGTCAAGAATCGATTCTAGAATTACCGCGCAGACTCTTCGGGCTTCTGTACAACGTTGCTTAGGTCGGAGCAATTCAGTGGCCGAACATAGGTGTCCTGGAAGTTAGATCGGAATGCATCTTCCAGGTCTTTCCAGCATCCAATGGAGTTTTTAGGGAGGCTGTTTAACTAGTGCCGAGCTGGCCCCTTGAGTTTTAGGGGGATATATTTTATGGCGTGGAGATCATCTCCTCGTGCCATGTGGATGTGGAGGAGGAAGTCCTCAATCCATATGCTTGGGTCAGTTGTCCCATCGTACTATTTGATGTTCACGGGTTTAAACCCCTCTGGGAACTGATGCTGCATCACCTCATCCGTGAAGCACAGAGGGTCATTAGGCTCTAGTGGCTCCTTTCCCCGTCTTCGGGGCATCGTCGGTCTATAACCGGTGTCGTCAACTGTCCTATCACGCCCGCTAGGAGGGCGGTCCGGCTTGTCGTATGGGGTATGTTTAAGAGACGGAGTATCAGGAAGCTCATCGTCAAATTGTGGCAGCAGCCTTCCGCGTGGGTAGCTTTTGGGTTGGTCTGATAGACCGATGTCGTACCCTTCCTCAGCTAAGAGGACTCTTGTCCATCAATCGTTGAGGTCATCTTGTTCAGCTTTAAGTTGTCGTTCCTTCGCTTTCAGACTGCAGGCCGTTGCTATGAGCTATTGTCAGAACATTTCCTGATCTTCAGAGTTATTAGGAATGTCTAGGTCATCGGCTGCCGGGATGTCCCCCTTCTCGACAGGAGGGAGGTAGTTGTCATCCTTGGAATCCTTGAAGTCGTCGGGGTTGCTCTGGTCTTCAAGCTTTTCCTGACCCTCTAACGGGTGTTCGGGGATGTCGGGATCTCCATGGTCCTCATGGGTATCTCCGTCCCCGGTGCCGATAATAGCTTTCCTTCCCTTTTTGCCTTTTGACCGCTTATGCGGTTTTTGGCGCCTTGACGGTGTGTCGGTCGACTTGTCACCATCGTTGTTAGGCGTTTTGTCGCCATTAGCGGTAGGAGTGTCCACCATGTAGATGTTGTATGTAGAAGTGGCGGCCCATCGCCTGGTATTAACAGGGGTTGGAGCGCAGTCCTCTTCATCCATGTATTCTGCCTCGTCGGAGGCATAGTCCAACATGTCGATTAAGTCTTTGACTTTGGCTATGAAGTGGGTGGTGGGTGGGTCAAAAAAATTGTCTTGACCCGCTTTGTGGCCAATTTTGCATAGATCGGGGTTGGATCGTCGGTAATTTTCATCGACGAGATCCGATCTAGGGCATCGTTCAATGTCGAGAGCTCGATTGGGTCAAACTGCGAGGAGCTGTCGGAGTTGATCTCCGACGTGTCCAAAAGAGTGGAGTGTTTGGCAAGAACGGGTATCCGGTCCTCCGGCACTATGACCGGACCCAGACTAAGAGTCGGTCCATCGCCGGAGTTAACCTCGTGGGCGTGACCGAAAAGGGAGCTCGAGGTTAAAGCCTCAGAGTCTTCGGGTATGGCAGGCGAGACTGCGAGCCCGGTTAGTGACAAGTCACCCCTAGGATCCATGGAGGACTCTAGGTTCCCGAATCTGATCTCTTCACCAGGGGCGAAGCTTCCGACATGGCCTAGATGGTCGGTCTGGTCGGCGTGCAGCACAACGCTGCCAAAGGGGAAGATCTGTCCGGGGACGAAAGTGTCCATGTTGCGGACCTCTTCGTTGATGACAAGGCCAGACATCGATTCCTTGGGTGATCACAGCGGAACTATCAATGAAAGCACCAATGTCGGTGTCAAAACCGGTGGATCTTGAGACTAGAATCGATGGTAATGGGAGACGAAGGGGACAAGGTTTTACCGAGGTTCGGGCCCTCCTATGGAGGTAATACCCTACGTCCTGCTTGATTGTATTGATGATGTATAGGTTACAGAGTCGATCTACCTCGACATCAAAGAACTAAACCCTAGATGAGTTGTTCTATATCACAACCTAAAACCCTCCAGCTTATATAGACGCCGAGGGTATCTAGGGTTTACACATGGTCGGTTACACGCCGAAGAGATACACATGCCTATTCGCTATATTAAACATGGAGGACAAGCCACGATTCCGGAAGCTTCCTTCCTAGAGACAGGGCCTTTGATCGATTCAATGTTTGGCAAGCGGCCCATACAGTCCGACCCATAAGAGATAGGTCGGCCTCCCGAGGACCCCTTAATCTAGGACTCCCTCACCCCCCGCACTGTTTTTTTTCAAACATCTGTTTACATGTCGAGTGATGACCGTGAATAAGCCTGCTTTGTCAGAGGAGAAGACGAATGTAGTTCAACTGTGCGGGGGTGGGGTATCCAATTGCGGGGTAAAGGTAGTTTCCTCGCAACGACTTTCTTGATATGGTTAAGGGTTGGCAGTCCACGTGGTTTTACTACGAGGACGTTCCAATCGGTGATGGTCAGTCGGGCCTCCCTCCGAACCATCGAACGCATTCGGCGGCTCCCAAAGTTGACCGTGTCCAAGTAGGAGAAGGTTGATGTAGATCTGTTTGTGATTGCGCTGGTAGCCCTAGTGAATTAGGGTGTCAATGGCCTGGATCTACTAGAGGTTTTCTTCTAGAGAAGAATCCAGCCACTGCAGGCCAGGGTCCGTCCCATGTGGTAGTACTCGAGTCCGAGTGACACCACTCGCACGCACCCAGAGGAGCTCAATGCAGAGGCCATGGCAAACAAGCTAAAGTCCATAACCCTAGCTCAAGACAACCCTAGAGGATCGAGACGCGTGTCCCCATACTCGGCCGACCATCCGCCAAGTGAGGTAAGCACCGAGTGCCACCGTTATTTTCGAGTGATGTAGTTTTCTTTGATGAATATTGATCGTCATAGTTTCCATCTTGACAGGGTTACACAGACATGGTGAGCTTGATACCCGCCAGCGATCATGTGGCCGCAGATGTGGCCAGCGCAACGAGCGCCATGACGACTCAGACGGTGAAGAAGAATACTAAGACGACAACAACGGCGAAGAGGACGAGAAGGAGTTAGAACTAGGGGACGAGGTGGAGTCTTCCCCTTCGCAGGAGGTGCTCCCCGAGTCTCGTTCGAAGGCTCGCCAAGACCCTGGAGTCCGTGGGAGCCGCATGGGAGGCTCGGATGCCACCAAGACTTCCGCAAATATTCCTCCCACTCGAACTTCAAAGCGCGGGCATAGTGAGCCCGCTGTATCTCTAGAGAAGAATGCCAAGCAAGCGAAGATCTCAACCAACAAACCCCGGAAAGCAGTGCTACCCAAGACCAAGATAAATGTGCTGGTGGACTTCGCGTAAGTACCCTTGTAAAGATTGTCGCTTCGAATAATTAACCGAATGCGGTAAAAAATCCGAGTGATTGTCCTGCAGGTCTGATACTTCATCTGCCTTGCTGGGGAAGGATAAGGCCGAGGTCGACGCTGCGACTTCGAAAGGTAACACTCGATATTGCCCATTCATGAACTCTAAGTTCTTTGTCTCTCCTCCTGACTCATTTTCCGAATGATTATCAAATGCATGTAGAGCCACGTGAGGTGATTCAGATTGATGCGGATGACCAGGTTGAACTGTCGAATCCAGCCGCCGACCCGGACGTCGTGATGCAAGACACCTTGCTTGTCCAAGATCCGCCTCCAACCCAAGGGACTTCTTCAAGAGCAGGACCCACACTCGGAACACCCCTTCCAACTCCCCCTACGACTGGTGTCATCAGACTGCAGCGTGTCCCGGAGGACTAGGTGGGAGCGAGCAAGGAGGCATTGATCCAACTGAGGTTGAAGAACGACAAGCTGAAGGAGGCTCGCGATGTTGTGAGGTTTTGGAGAAGACTGTCAGAGTAAGTTCTCTTGTTAGTACCTTCTTTAGACATAATTTTTTGTGTTGAAGATACTTTTAGAATCCCGAGTGGGTTTACGTCAGGAGTGAGTACACCCACTGGGTGTTAGTATAGGTAGTTGAATCCGAATGATGAGATACTTGTCGAATATGATGCGGTGATGGTCCATGGACCAGAGCCTCTCGACGTTGACCGTCGGGGTACAAAACCTATAGTTCTTTGATGGGGGCGCGCTAAGCGTACCCACTGGGTGTAGTCCTCGAGGCTGCCGCCGACTGAAGCAGTCGACGACGGTCTCAAAACCCGAATGATCTATGTAGGTAGTTGAATCCGAATGATGAGATACTTGTCGAAGAGGATGCGGTGATGGTGCATGGACCAGAGCCTCTCGACGTTGACCGACGGGGAGTAGAACCTGTAGTTCTTCGGTGGGGGCGCGCTGAGCGCACCCACTGATTGTAGTCCCCAAGGCTACCGCTGACTGAAGCAGTCGATGGTAATCTCAAAACCCAAATGGATTTGATGTTGAAGACATAATCCGAATGATGAGATACTTGTCGAAGAGGATGCAGTGATGGTCCATGGACCAGAGTCTCTCGACGTTGACCGTCGGGGAGTAGAACCTGTAGTTCTCCGGTGAGGGCGCGCTCAGCGCACTCACCGGTAAACCTGGGCATGGGCAGCCCGGCCCGGCGATCTAACCCAAGCCCGACTCGAAAAACCCGGGCCGGGCCGGGCCGGGCTTTGTGTTCGAGGCGGGCTCGGGCTTCAAAATTGGGCCCAGTAAGCATTTCGAGCCGGGCTCGGGCTTCAGGAAATATGCGTTTTACACGGAGGCCTGGCCTGGCGCGGCCGGAATTAGCCTTTTTAGTCCATTCGGGTCAGGCTCGGGCCTGAAGTTGCAGTTTTTTCATCGGGCCGGCCCGGGCTCGGGCCTGGGATTTTTGGTTCAGGCTTTTTAAAGCCCGGCCCGACCTGGTATATGCCCACATTTATCCACTGGATGTAGTCTCCGAGGCTGCCGTCGACTAAAGTAGTCAACGTCAGTCTCAAAATCCGAATGGACTTGATGCTGAAGACATAAGTCTGAACCGATCCACCACTGATGTACCTTGCTGTAATATCTACTACTTCGGAGCAACTAATTCGATTCCTATAACCACCACTATGTTCTTATAAAAGAAAGTGTGCTACCACGCCAAGACACCGCGGCGCAAGCAGGTCGGCCCCGCTGGCGTGGGCGCCACATGAGTTTTGCCCAGTGACGCGCCTTGGCAGGGCGAGGGGAGGAGAAGAGGTGGCAACGGCGGTTTCTTGGCTGAAATAGGGTTTCGCCCATGTCGTTCCGCGGGAGCGACGCAGACGTTTTAGTTTCCTTTTTATCCTTTTGCGTCCGTAGTCATGCTTCGGGATACAGTTAAGTTGATGAATCTCGTTAATAAATTTGTGTGACGTGCCCGTGCTTGTCCTAACGGATCAATGTGCGCCTCGAATTATTCTGACAAGCCGCACATCACTCGTATTTGACAGACTGATAAACGCTGCAAGATCATCTCTGCATCTCCGCTCTGTTCACCGTCATGCTTTTGCCGAAAAGAAAATTAACTCCGATGTGTTGTTTCCGCTTGACCTGCTGCGAGATTCATACGCGTGCCATGTTCCCCACGTCCTTGGTAGTAGTACTATTTCTTACTAATTGAGAACGTGGATGGTTAACTCGACCAAGTAACCCACTGCTCCGCCAGCTCCACGGCATGCGTGCTCGTTTCCGGAAACAGAAAGCGCGGCGTCCTTGCGATTCTCCCTGCCGATGCCCCGCGAACAGCGGGAGCAGGAGCGAACACGACGGCGCCAGTGAACCTGAGCTTTCCCGGAGGTAGGCCAGCCAGTGCCCAACCCAACTGTCCCATCGGTTCCTTCCATCGTGCTCCATGGCCAACCGAATGCAGCTCTTCTCGCATGGCTCAGCCGAGGCTACGGCCATGAGTACGCAGTTCTCTGAATCTCCGGTATCCTATAAGAAGAGGAGGAAATTCATGGACATGAACTGCCATCTTTGGGCACCGGGAGAGCAGCGTGATATCTTGCTAGTTCTTGGGGGTTTTGGAAGAAGTAGGAGCCTGCCAGTCTGCCATGGCCGATCCTACCTTACCTGCTTCGAGCTTGTGGTTGGTTTGGTCGCTCGCGCCTCAAAGTGTCCCTTTTGGTTGGTAGGCTCCTTTGTTGTTGTTCCCCACCAGTGATCACAAATTTGTTGAGGCCGGCGCATGTGCCGCGGCTATGCAGTTTCAACCTCAGCCATCTGCAGTGTGGCACTCTTACAACAGTTTAACCAGTCCAATACCTTGTTGGGGAAAAAAAACTAGTCACATACAAAATATACAGTCTTTTTTGCGAAGAATAAACTACACTATGTTGTTGTTGTTTTCTATAGTTTGCGCATGTGTTCTCCGGTGTCGAGTTTAAAAAAAAATGATACTTCCTCTGACCGGATTGATGGACTCGTTCTTTTTGACGGCATTGACCATAATTTTAAGTCATGCTACGGTAAATTGATAACAATGTCATATATCTGACAAGAACTTATGAAATATAAGTTACAAGACAAACTCATCGTACAAAAAAGTTAAAAGACAAAAGAAAGGGCATGACTACTCATCAGAAACATACAAATATTCACGTGGCGCCAACCTAACTTAGAACTGAAGGAAGAGCGTGGTAGCGGCGCCATCAAAGAGGAGAATACCATGATTGTTGTCGCATTGTGAAAGGGAACCAAAGGATGAGAATGATAGCGGCGCCATCGAAGAAGAGAATACCATGATTGTTTCGCATTGTGAAAGGGGGCTAATGATAAGAGTTGTAAACAGATCCGAAGGGTAAGCATGGTTGTCAGAAAGTTGAGTAGCTTGAGTCTAGCAATTAGATTATAGTAATTTACAATGTTTAACTAGACGGTGAAAGAATGAGACTTGTTTGCGTCATTATGTCTGACATGTTATTATAAACCGACGATATGACATGTTGATAGAATTATGTCAAGAGAAACATGGGTACTGCTTAAAATCGAGCTCTTTTCAAACCATTCCTCCTTCTTAGGGTTTGGCGAAGTGCGAGCCGAAGGAGGAGTCAACCACAGCTGCCTTGATGGTAATATTAGGGTTTTCAAGGTGAAATTGTTAGCACAACGGCTAACCAGAACCTCCATCAACACGGCATCAACGATGACGAGGAAGATAGGATACGAAACCTCGCTGGCGAGATCAGGATCGGCAAAAGGCAAGAAAGAATGGAAAGAACCAACGTCATAAACCCTTGTCGAAACGGAAGAAAAGAAAAGAACGCGGCGTTTACATTTATTTTAGGTATAAAAAAAAGATAAAACCGGAGACTTGATCTAGGGACGGAGATCCAATCCAATGGTCCGCAATCGATGGCCAAATTTGGAGTCACGTTTTGCAGCACCTGCCTCCTGGGAAAATCATACCCCCGCGAAACGGACGGCTGAGATCCTGCCCTAGGGCCGAACGCACGATCGAGACGGATCGGCCGGAGCCGGGCGCAAATACTCGCGGAAGCACCCACAAGATTCCCCGGAAATAAAACCCACTCCTCCTCCATCTCCATCTCCACCTCCACCTTCCAGGCTGCCTGCCCCTTCTCTTTCTCCCTCTCTCCCCCCTGCCGCTCCCACCACCGCCTCCTCCCCGTCGCCGCGCCCCGCCGCCGCGCTCGCCGGGAGCCCCAGCCGCCATTGCCCACGCCCCCCGCATGGAAGGCGCCGGCGCAGGAGGGGCGTACGTCGCGCGCACGGCGGAGGAGGTCTTCCGCGACCTCCGCGGCCGCCGCGCCGGCATGATCAAGGCCCTCACCGAAGGTGCGCGCCCCCGTCCCCCCTCCCGAATCGGCCCTCCCGGTTCTCGCTTCTTTCCCCCGGATTTGCGTGGCTGAGCTGTTTGTTTCCCCTTGCTGTCGTTGCAGATGTGGACAAGTTCTTCAAGCTCTGCGACCCTGGTGAGCGCGTCCGATCTCCTCGGGTTTCTCGCCTGCGCCCGGGATTCTTGAATGAGGGGGTCTTTTCGTGTCCGGCTGTTTGAGTTCCGTTGCTGTAGTGTGAGATTGGAAGCTGAAATTGGAGAATTTTCGGTTCCGTTTTCTCCCTCACGTGCTGCTTCTACTTGGAATTATCGGTGTTTTTTGGGGTGCCTCCCATCAATGCTTGGATGGGTTCCGGATGCTGGGTTTTGTTCAAAGATTGGGACTCTGGGTCGTAGTTCTTCAACGGAGAAAAGTATTCCTGGGGGTGATTGGAACTGGGGAATCTGTGGTAGCTAGGTCTTCCTTTCTTGTGGAATTGTAGCACTCGGTTGTTGCCATCAGACTGGGATTGGTAGCTTAACCGGTCAATTTTACTGAAAATGCATAATATATTAGTCAAGTTGCTGCTGACTAGTTGACTTTTGGTGTGTTTTCGGTGTCTTTGCAGCTCTCTGTATGCGTTTGTTTGTTAGATTCATCGCTGCTGCCTCAGCCAATTAGTAGAGTCGTGGGCATTAGTGACATAATGACGGGGCTGGGTAGTAGCGAAACTGACTTTTTTAGCAATGTTCTTTCGTTGCATTGATAGCACAGCGCATCGATTTAAGGGCATCTGGTTCTTATAAGTGATTGCTTACCCTTTTCATGTACTCCTAATTACTGTGAAGTTTTGGTTACTTACTATCATTGAATATTGTATTACGATTTGGTCCACATCGCTATATGCATTAGAATTCCACGCTAGTGAGCAACTGTGCATAGTAGTAGATCAGCTTTGAAGCCCTAAGCACTGTAGTTCTGGGCATAGTTATTCAGACTGATGCTGTACATGGTATTATTGCTACTGCTACTAATTCCATATTATTGAACAGAAAAGGAGAACTTGTGCCTTTATGGATATCCCAATGAGACATGGGAAGTGACCTTGCCAGCTGAGGAAGTGCCCCCAGAGATCCCTGAACCAGCATTAGGAATCAACTTCGCTAGGGATGGAATGAATGAGAAGGATTGGTTGGCGCTAGTTGCAGTTCACAGTGATTCCTGGTTACTGTCCGTCGCATTCTACTTTGGAGCCCGCTTTGGCTTCGACAAAGAAAATAGGTAATCCTGATTATTCTATTGTTGAACTACGCGGGGTTCTTTTCCGCCCTCATGTGCACTCTTTTTTTTCTCTCGATTTCATTTCATTGTGAACTCTAGATCAGTATGGTTCATGTTTTAGGATTCCGGTTAATCCTGTTAACTGTCGCTCCCACAAACAGTCGTTAATGTTGGGATTGTCAAATGGAATGTGTTCTCAGTGTGTTCTGTGCATATGTCTTACTGTGCACCGTGTAAAAAAATGATATTACACTGGCAAGCTAAACTAGTGAGAAATGTCAAACCTAAATCGGTTATAGCATATGTTTATCAACTTTATAGCTTCGTCATTGTCATATTCGAATTTAATATTTTAGCTTGAAAGTATGATTTTCCACGCCCTGTTGTGACATGAGCAGGGGAAGGGTCTGGGATTCTGGGAATGCGTTTACCTTAATTATGTTTTCTCAGGTTTTCTGTTTGCAGTTATTGTTTCACATATTTTTGTCAGTCGTGAGTGAACGCCGGAACCATGTTTTAGCATGATGACTCATAAAGATTACATAATGTAGTTTACCTCCCAGTATCATGTTCTGTCTTTTCATGTATAATATGAGGCATTCTGTGTTTGAAATGCTAAATGCATGTATTGGTGAGAGCTGCGGCATGACATGATTTGCAGTTTTGCTCATCTTTGTCCTATCTACTTTACTGTCACAAATATGACATGTTTGAAGTTTAGGTCATCACTTATTACTTTGTTAGTTCAAAATCAAGTGTGTATACCTTTCTTTAGTGGATATCAGTTGTGCTGCATGGAGAGAAACGATGATGTTGTTGATTCACATGCTATTACTGCTGCGTATACTTTTGAACTGCTACTTGGAATATAATCTTTACGTGATACTTCATGGTTACACCATTAATTCTCATCTTTCCTTGTGATATCATCCTAGGCTTAAATATGTTTTTTGACAGTTGATTCATTATTCATGTTTGCGTGGTTCAAAAGATGGTTTTACTTGAGAAAATGGATCTTATACTATTTGGAGTAGGCGCTGCCTTACTGCAGTTAGTTATGTTTGTTTGGTAGCAGCGTGATGTACTTGTTGGCACAGCATGGTGTATATCCAATGCTACCTACATTTCACAGATATTTGGAAAATGTTGCCAGGCATTTTAGGAAATGTGCACCATGGTTGAAGAGGGTTTGTACCCTACAAAAAAACATAGTTCACCATATTAACAACTCGTGTTCTATGGCAACTAGTTATCTTTTTTTAGACAATGTGACTGCAACCATGATTTCTACATTTGAAGCAAGAACTACAATAAGTCGTTTGCAATTTTCTGGCGATCTTTCACCAAGTAAAGCAACGACCTTGAAGTCTTAAATCTTAAGATGTGTCTGTTTTCTTGGCGTAAGCACATGCACGCCTGTAGCCACTCTCACAGTCATACACAAACTGGTTGCTCTATTCCATGCACGGTCTACTGATCAGTAGAATAAACCTTGGCTGTGAAACAGAATGTTTTGTTGTTTACTCCGTCAGGCTGAGTCAATTTTTGCAGAGTTTCTTTGTTTAAGGTGTTAAATGCCATTATCTGTTTGTCTGTTTGAACAAAGCATGCTTAAATGGTTTTTGTAACCATAGATTTCTTTTTTTGTCAAAGACATCATAGTAAAAATATAGAGCTATATCCACTTGCTTGAAAGTTATAACTGCACTATCCGTAAACAATTTTGGTTTTTTTCCCTCTCCTGTTTCTGTATCCTTTCTCCTTTTGCAATGAGTTGTTTCTGATATATTGTAAAATTTACCAATTCAATATTAAAAGCACGAAGACCCCCTTCTGGACATTAGAGTCGTCATATCATACTAGTGTTGTGTAGTTCTCAGTGCAGATGATTTGATACAGGACGAATGATCAGGGCTTAAGAATGGGGTAATTGGGATGAATCAAATCATACTGGTGTTCTGTGGTCTTCTTTTCCAAAGGACTTTTTTCTATTTTCTGTTCTGCACATCTTCCCATTCTCTTGTACTCCTACTTTGTTTCTCTTGTGTGTTCCCTAAGAACCTAGGGTGGCAGCCTGTATCCGCTTCTTTCCAAGTAAGAAACAGTGCCGAGTGGCTGACTAATGTTGAGATAATAGTATTGATAGTTGTAGCCAGAGTCAAAACAACCTAGCAATCATTAAGAAAAACAAGAGAGGAGTTTCCTGCTTAGTTGTCAAAAATGGGTTGAAGCTTGCGGGGAAGAATAGCCATGTTTACATGAACATTGGGCGTGCATGAAAACTTAGTTGGTTTTGCTGGAAATACAAACCCACTAGATTGAGAAAGAATAGTCAGGTTTACTGTGTGATAAGAACATGGGCCATGCATGAAAATTTGGTAGGGGGTGCTGGAAATACAAACCAACTAGATTATCTTCACTATCTAAAATATTTACCTTTGCTGCTATTAAGGGAAAGGGGAGCACTTTGTATCTTGCCAGAAGTTAATCTGCAAAGTCTTTACCCAATCACTGCGCTCTATCTGAATTTGCTGCGTTCGTACTTTCATCTGTTTGTTAGAAAACAGATCCCTGCTGTAACTGATTATTGTATCCCAAGTCAAGTTTGTCTACCTTCCAAAATCCAGTATTACGTTTTGATGCCACTATTATTTTCTTGTGCAGGAGGCGACTGTTCAACATGATAAACAACCTGCCCACTATATACGAGGTAGTGACAGGAATCGCCAAGAAGCAGTCAAAGGAGAAGACTCCCAACAGCAGTAGCAAGAGCAGCAAGCCCAGTATGAAAGTGGTAAGTGCAACAGCGCCTGTTTTTTCGCTGCCATGGATGATGGTGTTGTGGAGTCGCCGCTGATCCAATCTTGCTTATGATTGCTGGGTGCAGCTCTCGAGAGCTGAGCCCCGTGCAAAGGCGAAGGTGCCAGTGCCCAAGGACGAGGAGGAGAGCGGCGAGGACGAGGGCGATGACGAGGAGGAGGAGCACGACAACACCCTGTGCGGGACTTGCGGCACCAACGACGGCAAGGATGAGTTCTGGATCTGCTGCGACAACTGCGAGAAGTGGTACCACGGCAAGTGCGTCAAGATCACGCCCGCCCGGGCGGAGCACATCAAGCACTACCGGTGCCCGGAGTGCACCAACGGCAGCTCCAACAGCAACAAGAGGGTCAAGACATGAGCGGGGCGGCGCCGGAGGAAAGCTGCGCTTGCTGCGAGGAAAACCAAGCATCTTCGCCCAGCCTCTAGATATCATTTATTCATGGCTTAGTTTCCTTCCTAGTCTGTAAGCGTGCGTGTTTCATCATGTTTTAAAAAACCCTGAGATTTTCGTGTGTGTTGACATGAACCAGCCTTTCTTTCTAGCCTGTAAACTTTGTCGACTGCCAGCTGACCATTTCTTCATTATTCGTGGATCTTTGTAGTTCGTGACTGTTACTCTGTTACCATCGTTCGTACTGAAATTTGCACCGATCATGGATTGCTAGAAGATGTCTGGCTCTGTTAACGGAGCGCATATGGTAAATAGTACACAGCTCCCAGCTTAGACCTCCTTATGTTTGACCAAATTTATGGAAAAACATGTTAATGTGTACAGCATCAAATATATACAGTGCATAAATACATTTTGTGATGAATCTGATAATATCTTTCTGTAGACTAGTACAAATACATTACTTCAAATACAGTACATGATTCAGGGGGTAGGGAGTACCTTGGGGGAATTCCTTCTCTTTCCCTCGTACTGTCTGTCTTTGATTGTGTTGCAAAACAGCACTTAGGGCAACTCAAAACTGGGATCTTGGACCTCACCAAATGTCCACGTACACTTTCAGACGTGTTCACAGACCAACCATATCCAATAAATCTCTGACCCTTGTCCAATGAGAGATAAGAGCATCTACCACCGGATGTCTCTAACCGGCCTTAAACGTCCCGATGGGCGGACCAGGTTAAAAAAAATTGACTCACTCGGACGTCTCAAACCGGCTTCAAATGACTTGGTTTACCGATATCCCTTATATCCAACACAAATTTAGGGTCGCCTAAGGGCCAAAGCCCGGCTATTTAATCCGGACAACAATCCCCAAACTTAGCTACATCCACTTCCCTCCCTCTCTGCACCGTCAGCCCGAGCCACATCCATTTCCCTCCCTCTTTGCATCGTCAACTCGAACCGCATCCACTTCCCTTCCTCTTCGCTCGTCGTCCACGACATCCATTGCCGAACAAAAGGTGACCACCTACGCTATGCTGATGCCGGAGCGGCGCCTCCAGTTGTTCGAGGAGATCCGGGCTAGGCATGAAGCCTGAACCACAATCAGCCTACCTCCAAACTCAATGGAGGGAGGGGGGGGGGGCAACATCCCTCAAAGCGAGAGAAAGGACAAAATGTGTTTATGATGGGATCCGAGGCTGAGCTGGCGGTGTCCGCGACGGATCCGGACTCCGTCAAAGCTCCTCGATTCGGTGTCAGTTTGTGTTCAGACATCCGTATCTGTTGAGCCACGTCTGTGATGTTTAAAAGTGTTTGGACAATCTGATTCAAACATTTGATGATGTTTTGGTGATCCGCGTCGCAGTTACCCTCTCACACTTGAGTACTGCGCATTTATTTGAGCCGCAATACTACCATGCTCTTTCGGTGGAGGATATGCAGATCCTGAGCTCACATGCTCACGCAAAAACAGTAAAATCCAAAGAAAAAATAGTAAAACATTTAAAAAAACTGAATTTATTTTGTGATGAACATTGATAAATATTCTAAGTGCGTGCAAAATTTTGGATCTAAATAACATTCGTGGAGGCCTGAGCAAAAAAATAAAATTGATGGTCCAAAATGACTATTGTTGAAAGCATTTTGAAGCATCGATTTTGTTATTTTTGCCTAGACCTTCACGAATGTCAGTTTGACCTGAAATTTTGTACGCGGTTAGAACATTCATCTATGTTCATAAAAAAAAAATCAGTTTTTTTTTAATTTCTACTATTTTTTTCTGATTTTACTGTCGAATGTGAGAGCATGGAAGTTCGGGATCAAAAGAGCACTTTCGAGGTCCGGTCCCTCCTCAGTCCTCTCTCACACACAGTGCACCTGCGGGCCTACGCGACGCCGACGACGAGAACACACGCCGGCCCGCACAACCACGGCGAAGCCCACTTCCTCCTAGTAGCGAAGCCCGGCCACTGTCCGAGCCCATAACTAAACCCACCAAAAAAATCCCGTCCGGCCGTAGACGACCCAAAATCCGCCGCGCCGCATCCAACCCATCTTCCTTCCTTCCTCCTCCGCCGCTCCGGTGGCGCGATGGCCGCGCGGGCCCTCCTCCTCCGGGCAACCGCCCGCTGCTGCTCCCCTCTCCACTCCCCATCCGCCGCCCCGCGCCTCCACCCGCGACTCCGCGGCCACGCCGCCGCTCCCCATCTCCGCTTCCCCTCGCTCTCCTTCTCCGCCTCCGCCGCGTCCACCAGCTCGCACGGCCCCAGCGGCGGTGACGCCGGGGAGGGGGAGGATGACAAGGGAGGGTATGAGAACTACCTGGGGATGAGCGACGACGAGCTCATGGCGCAGTGCGACATGGGCACGTTCAAGTCGTCCGGGCCCGGCGGCCAGCACCGCAACAAGCGCGAGTCCGCCGTCCGGCTACGCCACCACCCCACCGGCATCGTCGCCCAGGTCAGCTTCCATTGTCCAGTTGGGCTGCGAGTTTGCTGCCCAAAACAGAGTGGCCAATTTAACCGTGATGTCCACTCCAGTGCTTGACGGATGTTGGTTCTAGCTGTGGCACCTTCCATAACATTCACACCATTGCCAGTAGATCTTTGGAGGCGCATTGCCTAATCAAGAGATTTATGCTTCAAGTCAAGTAACATAACGGTTAATAGTGTGTCCACAACATCAACCAACAATATATGTACCCATCATGGCAGACAGGATTTTTTATTGCTGTACCAACAAAGATCAATCTATCATTGTTTCAGTTAGTGCCGCAACAACCTTCATCGATGTCTTTGAACCCAAACAACATATTGCACTGACCCTCTTAAATGGACATTCCATGCAATGCTTGCCATGTTCGTGTTTGATCAGTTCCCCACTGAATTCATACGGTCATCACATTGAACTTTAAAGTTCAAACCAACCAAATGTCCGATCGTAATACTCCCTTCGTTCCTAAATATAAGACTTTTTAGAGATTCCAATACAGACTACATACGGAGCAAAATGAGTGAACCTACACTCAGTAGTCCGTATTGAAATCTCTAAAAGGTCTTATATTTAGAAACGGAGAGAATATATTTTTTCCCTTCATGTCAACCATCTTATGTGGTAGAACTAGCTCTTTCTCCACTTCTTTGCGTGATAATTTATCTCATCATGCTTCCCCACAGGCTGTGGAGGATAGGTCACAACATAAGAATCGATCATCTGCTTTATCTCGGCTTCGGACCCTGATTGCTCTTAAAGGTAAATCTGAGGTGCTTCAAGTTATGCATGTTTTAGCTCAGTAAATGTTTAAGTAATATCGTGCGTACACAATGCCATGACTTTATGACCTAAACGGCTCAGAACATATTATGTTAGTTGCAAATAACCCCAAGGCAGCAACCTAATGTTTCAATAATTGTTTATCTTGATCACCATGCACTTACTCATAACTTACAGCAGCAAGAATGATTGGGTTATGTTTACATCATTCATTTTCAATTTCCATGGTAGTCATGTAACATTTTGATCGTTCACATCTTATCAGTTAGGAGGCCGATAAACCTTGATAACTACACTCCTCCAGTTGAACTTCTTCAGATATTGCCACTGAAGTCTACCATTCGATCAAAGGATGTTGGCAGCCAAATTGGCCCAAATAACCCAAAATTTTCCCCAGTATGCTTCTCTTCTTACCTTAAATATGCCGAGTATGTTTTTATCTCATGCTCAATGTTGCCAATTTGAATGCCTCCATTTCCACTGTTCTCTTCTTTTGGTGAGCAGGGAATGCAAGCTTTATTAGATCTTCTATTTGCTGTTGAAGGTTCTGTATCAGAGGCAGCAAAAGTTCTAGGGTAATGCACGACTTTCCAGTCTTTTTTGGCAGGTGTAAAAAAATAGGAATTTGTTATCAGAAATGGGTGCTAGTTTAAAACATGCTCACTCCATTTGGTTTTATGAAACCATCTTGTATACAATATGTTGAACTACTTGACATAATGCAGCCTAAGCACTGGTGCCCTGTCAAGGTTAATTCTATCAGATGATTCTCTCCGAGCGGCTGCAAATGAACTGCGAGCCTCCAAGGTATTCCTGCAAATCAGTGTCCAGCTGGTTATACATGTCTGTTCGTTGAGAAAAGAACATTACAGATCGCATGTCAAAAATCTGCACTCCATGGTCGAGTTCCAGCAATAACTAGTTATGTCACCCAGGTTCTAGGGTACCCAAGCTTAGGTGTACTATGACTTCAGTTTCCAGGTCACCGGCCAAGATATGATCTCCTATTTTATAGCATTTTAGAAACAAGATTATTTGAAAAATTTGCTAGCTAAATCATGGGTCAATTTGTGTTGCTGAAACTGTATTGACATATTCCCCATCACATCCTAAGTTTGAGTCTTGGCTGAACTCTGAAGCCACATTTCAGTCCCAAATTCTGCAATTTGTTGCATGCTTACTACTCTAATGAAGATCTTAACCGCATATCTGTCTCTGCAGGGACTGAAGCCACTAAGATGATGCCCCTTTACAATGTTAGTCATCTTCAGCTGCGCCACAGGTGCCGAGGTCGAGGTGTCTCATTGTTCATGATTTCATGGCATGCCATTGGAGCTTATGCCCAATTCCCTACCGCAAGAAATGCAAAACATACACATGGTCTGTCTTATACGGGGCCATCATCATGCCTGTTTGTTTGTCGCACACCATTGTAACCTTGTTGTACAGTGCAATTGTGCTTTCACGTGTTGCCATCGCTTGATGATGCCTTCAAATTGGAGCATAAGTTTAAGCGATATAGCACCTTCTGTTACCAAACTACTTTGCACATTTGTGTGTCCATTTGCTGTGTTGGGTCAACTGTCAAGCATGAACTCAAACAGAAAACCCTGCCACATTTTTCATTGGCACGGAAAGAATGTTACATACAGGTTATCTATCTCGTATGAGCTACAGTACATATTTATTTTTCTCGTCCACAAGAGGCCAAAACCGTGGAAAGGCAGAGGAATGCCGTACTGACAAATTCATACAGGTGCCTCTCAAATCAAGTAAACATTGTTAGTGTTGGCCCTATTTATGACTCATCAAACGCTCAGCTAGGAGCATATCATCAGGAGTGGTCACCTGCAACAAGTTCACATTTTTAAGATCAGTTTATTCAAACTTAACAATTCAAAATATACTAGTTTAAATACCCCTCTGTAACTTGATGTAAGACGTTTTTGCAGTTCAAAACATTTACAGAGGTACTACTAGCTAACATGATACCTTGATGTTTGTATAAGAGCCCTCGGTGATATAAACAGGATGTTTCAAGCATTCTACAATGGAAACATCATCAGTGACCTCAAGGCCATCCCTGCGAGTGCAGAGTTTAGTCAGCAAGGAGAAGTGGGAATTAGCCACATCAGCAGATTATATTTGCTGTGATCCAGCTAACCTCTTAACAAGCTCGAAACCATCTCTGAGCAGACTAGGCTTCATTACCTACAATCAGAATGATTTTTCTAGCCAACAGTTTTCCCACAAATAAAGGAACTGAAAATGGAAATACAGGAAATACTATGATTACCTGTGGAGTTTGCATTTCCCAAAGAGTTTTCCTATCAAGGGTTTTTACGACGAAAGAATCGCTGTTCGCCTGAAGAGAGCAGGAGAGACGAAGATTATAATTGCACAAGCAAGAATTCCATTGGAAGATCATTCATGCAGTACGCCATTATTAGATAATAACTTGAAGTTGACCAAGGATCTTTGCAAGATCATCTTGTTGACGAATATCTGGATGTATAAACAGTCACCTCCTTTATAGTAGCTTTGACGGGCACACCGAGAACAGCTGCTCCATGCACCGCAGCATCTTCCAAGACCTAGTCAGAAAAATCAAGATCAGTATTATTCCCCGAGCGACCTGCAAGATTTTACAAA
The DNA here is from genome assembly GCA_022496015.1 of Hordeum marinum. Taxonomy (NCBI): domain Eukaryota; kingdom Viridiplantae; phylum Streptophyta; class Magnoliopsida; order Poales; family Poaceae; genus Hordeum; species Hordeum marinum. Next base: position 462,414,912 of record CM039674.1, read on the forward strand.
TATTACTTTTTTCTCTTTACAAAGTTGTTATGAAATACCAAAGCACCAGGATTAAGTAAATTCGAAGCCAGATAATTTATCATGCATGTAGTATAATTCCAAAAATATCAGTTGCAACTTCTAAGGGAGAGTTTTCTGTTAGTAAAACACTGCAAGTTCCCTTCGTAGGAGCAGAAGAAAAAGACTCAATAACATCTTACTAGACACGCTATGATGGATAATTCATGCTAGATCATAGAAGGTAACCTTTTTCACATCTTCAGAGGATACCAAGGGTCTTGCAGAATCATGGACACAAACAAGTTCTGAATCTCCATCAATTTCCTGCGGACAATATTTTTTGTTCACAGAATTTACAAATTTTGAAGATATCTACCGTATTTGCGGTACAAAAGCAGGCAACCTAACAAACAGTATATGTAGGCTATCACTAACCTGAAGTCCATTAAAAACAGAGTCTTGTCTCTCTTTTCCCGGAGTTGTAAATTTAATAGGTATTTGCAAATTTTCAACAGAACCTGCGGAAACAGTTGACTGATGAACATCTTACTCTGAGGCTCTACTGTATCATTCTTTAAATTTGGTCACATGACTTAATTCTAACAAGGTGTAGATGCTAGATAGATAAAAGCAGAGTAAATACAATGAGTACAGAATGAGTGCAGACGAACCTTCAAATACATTTTTGTAGGATGGATCACACACCACCACGACTTCTTTCACTTCCTTCATTGCACAGAATGTCTTTAAACTGCAGGACAGAAATGTAAGCATTTCACGTCTGCGTGAAATTGCCAAATCAGAGAACTAACAAATTCTAAGCCAAGGAAATGAACCTGTGCAGTGCAATTGGTACTCCCAGTAATGATAGATACTGCTTAGGCATATTGGCCTGTCACAGAAGGTGGAGGGAAATTTAGGTACATTCATCATCAAGACATCAACTGAAAGGATTTGCTAGTTCGCTGCGAAATACTAAAACTCTTCTGAAGCAGCACAATTCCTCGCAGAAAATCTAAAAATTGATATCATCAAGAATTACACTGGCGTACATACATTGTTTTAACAATACTCATCATAATGTTGAAGAGAGATAGCAATGTCTTGTACACTACATTTATCTTCGAGGCATATCGTCACTGATGAACTATGTCATCCGCTGTCCGCTTGCTCGGCGCATCTGGCAAAGGCTTGGACCCTCACCCTCCGAGAGCATCGCTGATCTTTGGGGCTGCCGTCTACCACCACAGGTCGACGCGATCATATGGCACTCCATCCTCCTCATTGTTCTCTGGAAAATATGGGACTCCAGGAACGCTATGGCCTTCAGGCAACAAAATCACCATAGCATTTTCACCCTAAAGCGAATCATTGATGACCTCATGCTCTGGACACACCGGATCAAGAAAACAGAGCAGAAACAGGCCGCCTCCTCATGGCGCTCCTATCTCCTATCACGACTACACGTGCTTATGTAATTCACCTTGTAATCGAACCTTTGTTGGGTTACAATCATGAGAAATATATTCAGGTGGGGAACTCCCCATTTATCTTCACTTATAGGACGAGAAGTTTGTCTAAAAAAAACTTATAGGACGAGAAGTCGCGTGGATACACCATCAGAGTGCATATCAACGATAGGAGAACCGCTATGACGTTTCCCACCAAAATTGTCAGACTAATGTAATGAACATATAACCCAAAGCAATACACAGAACACACTAAGGTCCTACAGTTGAGAATGAGAACAGCATGGTTGATGAGATAAGAGGAATACCCCCATTCTCTTTCCTTGCCCTCCGGACAAGAGGATCACCGAGACGCTCCTCTCCTTCACAGCCTCCCTGCCCTGGCAAAACAGAACCCTCAGCCAGTCAGAAGAGCTCACATCACATGGGCGTGCAGGCAGGGTCATCCGAAATCCACCGTACCTGCGCGCCGTCCGGTTCAGCGGCGCAGATGGCTGAATGCGAACGCCTCGTACTCCGCCGCGGAGCAAGCCCGCAGCCCCCACCTGGCCACCGTTGACCCCGAAAGTTAGGAAGGCCTCAGTATAGCAGCAGCCAGCAGCAGCAGCAGATAAGCAGTTACAGGCAATCGGATTGGAACTCTAGCAAGTTCGCAGCTCCAGGGGCGCCAAGCCAAAACGAACGGATTGGAGGCAATTGGCCTGGAGCAACACGAGCAACCCTTACCACCAATCCGAAGGCGGCGGGACGCGGGAAGCAGTAGGGCCGTGGGGCATGGCGGCGGCGTCGGGGCGGAAGGGGGCCGCGCGTGGGGGTGGAGGTGGAGGTGGAGGCAGAGGCGGAGCTCCATGGCTGGTAGGTGGCCCAATGGGAGGGAGAGGGCGGGTGGTGCTGCTGGCGACGGGCGGCCGGAGCGGAGGCGACAAAAACAGCAGGAGGAGGCATCCCGGAACGCGAGTCGAGTGTGGTGCGGATACATTCCGGTCAATCCCCGCCGTCCACGAGTTCTGTTTTTCTCCGTCACGTGCGAGGGATGTCTATCGTTTTGTTTTCTGATGGTTTTTTTTATCATTTATATATGCCGCTAGTTGTGTCTCACTATTTAGTTTTACCATTAAAAATTATAATTGTTTAAAAATATCATCATATCATGAGATGTTTGCTTAAAAATATCATTAGATATCTCAAAATGATATTCTTCATTAGATGTTTGCTTAAAAATGTCATTAGATATTATTTTCAGGTCAAACTATGTTATATTACGAAAATATCTTTATACACACATGTCAGTTTTTTCTATCTCATAATGATAAGTGTGGATCCCACTTGTCAGGAGTAAGCAAACGAATAATTTAAAAAAAACATTTTTTGGATCAAGTGAGACTCACACTTTATTGTAGTGAGATAGACAGAAAGTTGACATGTTGTCTACAGGTATTTTAGTCATTATAACATGGAAAACCAGATTTAAACTCAAAGTAATGATATTCAGTGACATTTTTGAGCAAGCACCTAACAAAACGATGACATTTTTGAGCTGTTAAAATCTTAATGTCAAAAGAGTAGTGATACACAACCGTGACATAAAGGATAAAAAGAAACTTTCTGACGAGGTGATGATGTCTATCATTTTGCGTCAACGGATCATAGGCTCCTTTCTTTAGGATCATAGGCTCCCTTTCCCAATTATCCAATTAGCTGCTCTTTCAAGTCTTCAGCCTAGAACTTTCTTCTCCTCTGTAGGGGGCGATCAGGGAGGCGAAAGGAGGGCGAGCGGCGTCGCTCCAGTCGGTGAGGCTGCAGTTGTCGGGTCGCTCCGTCTCCGGTGCCCCTTGGGCCTTGGAGATGCAGCGGACCACGGTTCTCCTCCGGCCGGTGGCTATATTGTCCCTGCGCTGTGTAGGTTAGTTCTCCAGCCGAGTTCGCTGCCGCGGCACCGGCGGGCTTGGATAGGAATAAGGCCCCTCCGACCGCGGTGCCGTTGCAGTGGTGAGGTCTTCGGCGTCGTTATGGAGTCCGTGAGGGGGAGGTGCACAGGAGTTGCGCTTTTGAAGCGCCGCTCGTCCGCGGCTGCCATGCGTGGCGAAGCTATGGGCGGGCGCGAAGGCGAGCAGCTGCGGCACTCTTCGGTACGGGGCAGTGGAGCGTGGACCTGGCCGTCTCGGTGTGGACGGAGTGGTCAAATCCCAGATCCGAGTCGATGCAAGCTCGGAGAGCGCCTCATGGAGGGAGGTTGCCTCCGGCCGCCGGATCTTTACCGGATTTCATCCTGGTCATTAGGCTGGGAGGCTATTGCGGCTCAATAAAGCCAGAGGGCGAGGGGCTTCATCGGCTCTGGGTGTCATGCTCCGCGGCGGTGGTTTTTTCTCCGGCAGTTTCGACGGCGAAAGACAGTGACGCTGAGCATCTTCGGCTTGTAGGGAGACGATGATGGACCAACTTGTTATTTTGTTCTTTTTATTATGACCTTCTCTGCTGCAGTTTGATGGTGGTAGCCGCACTGTTTGTGTCATCTATGTATGTTTGTATTTGTACGAGTTCATGTATTACTAACTTCCTTACGTACAAATACAAGTAGCGCATATGCCTGCGGGTGTATGCTTTCAAAAAAATTAGCTGCTCTTTTATTTTGTTGTTTAAGTCATGTAGAATGATGACATATGGATGCAGATGTTTTATGATAAAAAATATAAAAAATATCTTGAGGCATCTATATTGATTTTTTTCTCTAATGCAAATTACCACTAGTGGAACTCATCAAGAAAAAGGAAATAAAAATTCTGATACACTTGCATCTCTACTTTTCAATTCAACTTTCCAGCTTTTTGTATTGGAACACACTTTTTCTTTTCAAACACCCGTCTCTTGCTAAGGATCCCGCTACACCATATGAACCTACATTCGATCCTACATGCCATGTGGAGCATCATCCTGAGGCTATGCATTAACCATTTCCTTATCTGAATACACCAAAATGCATGGAGAAGCCTTCACCACCACCGCGTCAATAATCCTCCTCAACACTTTTTCCCAAGGTTGGGGGGAAGGGGGGGGGGGGGCACATGCCCTCCCCAAAAATGCATAGCATCACCACTGATTGTACCGGCTCGGTCCTGGGACTCGGGAGAGAGCTCAAAGACCTTCGTGAAGGGCAAGGCTTAGGGTTCCGGTGGTTTGGATACGGGAGGAGAGAGCTTGGTTTGTGCTCGAGCTGAAATCTACAAACATACACTTCAGCCTTCTGGTCCACCAATGGATCTCCATTCTCCTAGCTGGATGGCCTTGGAGGCCTTCGGGGTGACCCCGGATCAACACTTGCGTCGCTAAAAGCATAATTGTGAATTAGGAAAGGGTTACCCTTGCGGTTAGTAAGTTAAGTGATGCATTTAGCTTGATTGTTTGTATCTAACTTATAGTGTGGGTTGTCTACGGCAGCAAACGACACATGTATAGGAATACTAGGAATAATTGTAAGTCAGAGTCGGCCTATTTAAGCACCATGAGCTAACACAGGCCGAGAAGTTGTTGTTGTGTTGCATTCTACATGTGGAGCTTTTCAGCGGCGTTGAAATGCACGCCAGAGCATCCTATGGAAGTCCCTCATGGCAACAAATCCAACATCCTAAGCCTTGTTGTTCAGCAGGTGCTCAGAGCAACCATCAAAGTGTCTGGGTCAAAGCCACCTTGATTCATGACGGCGTTGTATAGGTTAGGGTGGACGTCAATGGGTTTGTTGTCCCTAATGACGGTTGCTAGCTCTTTGACGACCTTAGTCATGCTATTGACGGGTTAGGGACGAATGACTACATTGCATGGAATTGTACCAACAAGGGTCATCAATTCACCATAAGATTGGTGCATTTATGAACAGAGTGAAGACCGGACGGCCTGAGTCTTCCTCGTTGGTCTGCAAGCACAAGAAGTGGCTGACCCTTTGGCAGTGGCGGCGGCGGGTGTATTCCTATGTATGCACGGGAATACCCAAGATTTAGCCAAAAAAATATACATAACAGTCCAACCCTATTAATCTAGAGCCAAGTGCCAGTTTCTATTTTTTCCTTGTTTTTGAACTTTTCAGATATGGAATATTAAACGGAGTCCAAACGAAATAAAACCTGCGGAAGGAATTTTTCTAGAAGGAAAGAAATCGATCAAGCTTCGAGTGCACGTCAGGGAAGGTGCCGCGGAGCCACAAGCCAAGTAGGCGCGACCCCCCTAGTCGCGCCTACCAGGCTTGTCGCCTCCTGGCAGGTCTCCTAACCCTAATTCTTGGCCTATAAATTCCCAAATATTCCAGAAACATCAGAGGGAGCCACGCAAATACTTTTCCTCTGCCGGAAGCCTCCGTTCTCGAGAGATCCAATCTTGGAGCCTTTCCCGGTAATCTGCCTAAGGGGGTTTCGATCACGGAGGGCATCTACATCAACTCCATTGCCCCTCCGATGATGCGTGAGTAGTCCACCATAGACCTACAGGTCCATAGCTTTTAGCTAGATGGCTTCCTCTCTCTCTCTTTGCTCTTCAATACCATGTTCTTCATGATCTTCATGGAGATCTATTTGATGTAATCTTCTTTTGTGGTGTGTTTGTCAAGATCCGATGAATTGTGAGTTTATGTTCAGATTATCCATGAATCTTATTTGTATCTCCTCTGAATTCTTATTTGCATGATTTCATATCCTTGCAAGTCTCTTCGATTTATTGGTTTGGTTTGGCCAACTAGATTGGTAATTCTTGCAATGGGACAAGTGCTTGGTTTTGGGTTCAATCTTGCGGTGTCCTCACCCAGTGACATAGTAGGGGTAGCGAGGCACATATTGTATTGATGCCATCAAGGGTAACAAGATGGGGTTTTCATCATATTGCTTGAGTTTATTGTTGGGTAACGTTGCATGGGAAACAAAAAAATTCCTACGCACACGCAAGATCTATCCATGGTGATGAGCATCTGCGAGAGGGAGAGTGGATCTACATACCCTTGTAGATCGCTAAGCGGGAAGCGTTAAGAAACGCGGTTGATGTAGTCGAACGTCTTCGCGATCCAAATCGCCGAGTGTCCCGCAATCCCATCACGATCTGTCCCGCGATCTCATCACGATCCGTCCCGCGATCCAATCACAAATCGTCTCCTGATCTTGATCACGGTCCTTCTGATCTAGCGCCAAACGGACGACACCTCTATGTTCAGCACACGTATAGCTCGATGACGATCTCCGCCTTATTGATCCAGCAAGAGGGAGAGGAGAGGTAGATGAGTTCTCCGACAGCACAACGGCATGGTGGCGGTGGTGGTGAACTAATTCTGCAGGGCTTCGCCTAAGCATCGCAGAACTAATCTAGAGGAGAAACAGATCTAGAGGAAGAAGAGGGCAGCACGTGGCAATTAGGGTTAGGGCTTCCCTCAAAACCTCTAGTATATATAGGAGGAGGGGAGGGAGGAGACTTGGCTCCCAAAGAGCCAAATCTGGTTCGGCCAAAGTGGGAGGGAGGATTCCTCCTCCTCCACTCCTAGTAGGATTAGGACTCCTTCCTTATTTTCCCACTATTGCCTTCTTTCCACCTTGGGTTTTCTTCCCTAGACGCATGGGCCTACTGTGGGACTTTAGACAGCCCACTAAGGGCTGGTATTCCTTCTCCCACAACCCATGTAGCCTCTTGGGTCGAAATACCCCTCCCGATGGTCCCCCGGTACCCTCCCGACACTCCCGATACACTACCGATGAGCCCGAAACTTTTCCGGTGACCAAAACAGGACTCCCTATATATCAATCTTTACCTCCTGACCATTTCGGAGCTCCTAATGATGTTAGGGATCTCATCCGGGACTCCGAACAACCTTAGGTCACCACCATACATAACTCTATACTACCGAAACGTCACCGAACCTTAAGTGTGCAGACCCTACGGGTTCGAGAACTATGTAGACATGACCGAGACACCTCTATGGTCAATAACCAATAGCGGGACCTGGATGCCTATATTGGTTCCTACATATTCTACGAAGATCTTTATCGGTTGAACCTCTATGTCAAGGATTCAGTTAATCCTGTATGTTGTTCCCTTTGTTCTTCGGTATGTTACTTGCCCGAGATTCGATCATCGGTATCTCTATAACTAGAGAAATCTTGTTACCAGAAAGTCTCTTTAATCGTTCCGTAATACACGATCTCGTGGCTAACTCTTTAGTCACATTGCTTGCAGGGCTTATAGTGATGTTGTATTACCGAGTGGGCCTTGAGATACCTCTCCGTCACACGGAGTAACAAATCCCAGTCTTGATCCATGCCAACCCAGCAGACACCCTCGGAGATACCTGTAGAGCACCTTTATAGTCACCCAGTTACGTTGCAACATTTGATACACACAAGGTACTCCTCCGGTGTCAGTGAGTTGCATAATCTCATGGTCATAGGAACAGATACTTGACATGCAGAAAACTGTAGCAATAAACTGACATGATCATATGCTACATTTACAGTTTGGGTCTTGTCCATCACATCATTCTCCTAATGATGTGATCCCGTTATCAAATGACATATCATGTCTATGGCCAGGAAATCTTGACCATCTTTGATCAACGAGCCAGTATACTAGAGGCATACTAGGGACATGGTGTTGTCTATGTATCCACACATGTATCTGAGTTTCCGATCAATACAATTCTAGAATGGATAACAAATGATTATCATGAACAAGGAAATATGATAATAACTAATTTATTATTGCCTCTAGGGCATATTTCCAACAGTCTCCCACTTGCACTAGAGTCAATAATCTAGTTCACATCACCATGTGATTCGCATTGTTATGAATCTAACACCCAATGAGTTTTGGTCCTGAATCATGCTTTGCATGTGAGAGAGGTCTTTTAGTCAACAGTTCTGCGACATTCAGATCCGTGTGTACTTTGCAAATCTCTATGTCATACTATAGACATTGCTAACACACTCCACTTGGAGCTATTCCAAATGGATGCTCCACTATACGTATCCGAATTGCTACTAAAAGTCATCCGGGTTGGTGTTAAAGCTTGCATCGACTTAACTCTTTACAACGAACTCTTTATCACCTCCATAATCGAGAAACCTTTCCTTAGTCCTTTAGTTACTAAGGATAATCCTGACCGTTGTCCAGTGATCCACTCCTAGATCACTTTTGTACCCCTTGACACACTCATGGCAAGGCACACATAGGTGCGGCAAACAGCATGGCATACTATACATAGGGGACGACCTTCGTCCTTTCTGTTTCTTCTACCGTGGTCGAGATTTAAGTCTTACTCAACTTCACACCTTACAAATCAGGCAAGAACTCTTTATCTGACTGATCCATTTTGAACTCTTTCAAAATCTTGTCAAGGTATGTACTCATTGAAAGTCTCATCAAGCATCTTGATCTATCTGTATAGATCTTGATGCTCAACAATTAGGTAGCTTTATCCAGGTCTTCTTTTGAAAAGCTCTTCTCAAACAACCCTTTATGATTTCCAAAAATTCTACATCATTTCCGATCAACAATATTTCATCCACATATGCTTATCAGAAACTCTATAGTGCTCCCACTCACTTTATTGTAAATAAAAGTTTCTCATAAACTTTGTATAGACTCAAAAACTTTGATCACCTCATCAAAGCGTATATTCCAACTTCGAGATGCTTGCTTCAGTCCATAGAAGGATCACTCAAGCTTGCACACCTTTTAGCATCCTTAGGATTGACAAAACCTTTTGGTTGTATCCCATAAAACATTTCCTCAAGGAAGGTAACGATGTTTTGACATCCATCTGCCAGATTTCATAATTGAAAAATGCAGCAACTGCTAACATAATTCCAACAAACTTTAGCATCACTACGAGTGAGAAAGTCTCATCGTAGTCAACTCCTTGAACTTGTCGGAATCTTCTTTGCCACAAGTCGAGCTTTATAAATGGTGACATTCACCATCAGCGTATGTCTTCATTTTAAAGGTCCATTTGTACTCAACGACCTGCCGTCCAACGAGCATGTCTATCAAAGTCTATACTTGGTTTTCGTACATGGATCCTTTCTCGAATTTCATGGCCTCTAACCATTTGTCGGAATCCGGACCCATCATCGCTTCTCCATAGCTCGTAGGTTCATCATTGTCCAATAACATGACCTCTAAGACATGGTTGTCGTACCACTCAGGAGCAGTACACGTCGTTGTCGACCTATGAGGTTCAATAGTAACTTGATCCGAAGCTTCATGATCATCATCATTAACTTCCTCTTCCACTAACGTAGGCTTCACAAAAATATCTTCCTATGTTGCGCTACTCTCTGGTTGAAACAAAGGTTCAACAACCTCATCAAGTTCTATCTTCCTCCCACTCAATTCTTTCGAGAGGAACTTTTCTCGAGAAAGTACCCAGTTTTCGCAACAAACACTTTGTACTCAGATCTGAGATAGAAGGTATACCCAACTGTTCTTAGGGTATCTTATGAAGATGCTTATTTCCTCTTTGGGTTCGAGCTTATTAGACATAAGTGTCGCATTCCCAAACTCTAAGAAATGACAGCTTAGGTTTTTGCCAAACCATATGGTGTCATCTCAACGGATTTAGATGGTGCCCTATTTAAAGTGAATGTAGTTGTCTCTAATGCATAACCCCAAAACTATAGTAGCAAAACGATAAGAGACATCATAGCACGCACCATATCCAATAGAGCACAACTATGACGTTCGGACACACCATCACACTATGGTGTTCTAGGTGGCGTGAGTTGTGAAACAACTTTCACATTGTCTAAAGTTGTATGCCAAACTCGTAACTCAGATATTCTCCTCCATGATCATATCGAAGACATTTTTATCTTCTTTTCACGATAATCTTAAACTTCACTCTAAATTTGCTTGAACTTTTCAAATGATTCAGACTTGTGTTTCATTAAGTAAATATACACTATATCTACTCAAATCATCAGTGACCGTAAGAAAATAACAATATCCACTGCACGCTACAAGACTCATTGGATTGCACACATCAACATGTATCATTTCCAATAAATCAGTTGTCCGCTCCATCAAACTGGAAAACGGGATCCTTAGTCATCTTGCCCAGGAGGCATGGTTCGCATGTCTCAACCGATTCGAAATCGAATGAGTCCAAAGATCCATTAGCATGGAGTTTCTTCATGCGATTTATACCAATATCACATTTAGCGGCAGTGCCACAAGTATGTGGTACTATCATTATTAACTTTGTATCTTTTGGCATCAATGTTATGAACATGTGTATTACTACGATCAAGATTCAACAAACCATTCTCACTGGGTGCATGACCATTGAAGTTATTATTCATGTAAGCAGAATAACCTTTATTCTCTGACTTAAATGAATAATCGTATTGCAATAAACATGATCTAATCACATTCATGCTCGACGCAAACACCAAATAACATTTATTTAGGTTCGTCACTAATCCCGAAGGTAGAGAGAGTGTGCGATGTTGATCACATCAACCTTGGAAACATTTCCAACACACATCATCACCTCACACTTAGCTAGTCTCTGTTTATTCCGTAGCTTTTACTTCGAGTTACTAACATTTAGCAACCGAACCGGTATCCAATACCCAGGTGCTACTAGGAGTACTAGCAAGGTACACATCAATAACACATATATCAAATATACTTCTGTTGACGTTTCCAGCCTTCTCATCTACCAAGTATCTAGGGTTGTTCCGCTTCAGCGACCGCTCTCCTCATAATAGAAGCACTTAGTCTCAGGTTTGGGTTCAACTTTGGGTTGCTTCACTGGAGCAGCAACTGACTTGCCATCCATGAAGTTTCTCTCCTTGCCCTTGCCTTTCTCAAAAATAGTGGTTTTACTAACCATCAACACTTGATGCTCCTTCTTGATTTCTACCTTCGCGGTGTCAAACATCGTGAACAGCTCAGGGATCATCATTTCCATCCCTGGCATAATTACAGTTCATCACGAAGTTCTAGTAGCTTAGTGATAGTGACTCAGAGAACTATATCAATCACTATCTTATCTGGAAGATCAACTCCCACTCGATTCAAGCGATTGTAGCACCTAGACAATCTGAGCACATGCTCAATGATTGAGCTATTCTCCTTCATCTTGCAGGTAAAGAATCTTGTTGGAGATCTCATATCTCACAACACGGGCACGAGCCTGAGATCCCAATTTCAGCTCTTAGAACATCTCATATGTCCCATGACGTTCAAAACTTTTTGGAGCCTCAATTCTAAGCCGTAATGCATGCCACACTAAACTATCAAGTAGTCATCGGAACATGCTTGTCAGATGTTCACAACATCTACAAACGACGCTAGAGGGGGTGGCGCACCGAGTGGTGCATTAAGGACATAAGCCTTCTGTGTAGCAATGAGGACAATCCTCACATCACGGACCCAGTCCGCAATATTGCCACCATCATCTTTCAACTCTATTTCTCTAGGAACATATAAAAAATCAAGGGATCTACATCGTGAGCTACAACATAATTTGCAAAGACACTACTGACTATGTTCATGATAATGAGTTCATTTAATCATATTACTTAAGAACTCCCACTCAAATTGACATCCCTCCGGTCATTCGAGTGATACATGATCCAAATTCACCAACTCAAGTCCGATCATCACGTGAGTTGAGGTGGTTTCAATTCTGAACATCATCATGTTGATCATATCTACTATATGACTCATGTTCGACCTTTCGGTCTCTTGTGTTCTGAGGCCATGTCTGTACATGCTAGTGTAAGAGCACATTTCTCCATGTGTGGTTTTGGTAATTGATGACACCCCTATGGACTAATGGTTGCCTTGAGTTATATTTGAAGGATTTGTCCATAGGCACTTCTTGAAGTCCATCTGTTGGGTTTCAAGGAGTTTATATGATGACCAAGGTGGTATTCAAGGTTTATCCAAAGATTGGTCATGTGAGAGTTGAGCTTATTGCAAGCATGTCTTGAAGAAGGAGATTGTGTGAGCATTCATGATTACCTTCAAGACATTATCTTTATGAAGAGAGAAGATGAGATACAAGGTTGATCAAGACTAAGTCAAAGAGTGAATCAAGTGATCAACACACAAAGCGTGCAAGGTGTACCGAGAGGGATCAAGTGATTCCATGGTATGGTAAGCATTGCCCATTACGCTTTGTGTACTAACCCATGTTCCTTGTGAGAGTTCTTTGTGGGGTTAGGCATATGTCCATGGGATTGCATCAAGAGGAAGATCCCATACAACCCATGGAAGATGACATCAAGTGGTGATCGTTATCAAGGTTGCGGAGTGCCAGTTCAAGTGAAGCATCATGGAGAGATCAGGCTTGAAGCTTGCCATCCATTGTGATGTCAATGGACTCGTGAATATGTGTCGAAGAGTATCTCACCCATAGTGGAGTATGGGGGAGCAATCATCTAGTCTTCATCAAGCCAACACAATCAAGAAAGGTGGTCCATCTTGAGGAAGTCAAGATCGTCATTATCTAGCTCAAGTGGACTATGCGCAAGGCTAATGTTTGACCTTGATAGGTTTTCTATTTTACCGGTCTCATAGTGGTAGTTAGGGGACTGGGTTATAGGGTAGGTAACCATGCTATCAAGGGAGCTCTCAAGTGAGTAGCTTGATCATATCGTTCGTTGAGAGCTCAAACCATTGCATTCTTGGCATCATCATCTTTCTTGGTTCTTGGTTGGTTTTTCTCCTTGAGGTTTCTTGAGCTTATGGTCAACTTCATGACAAGCTCAAGTTCATCGAAAATGGAGTCCATATGCATATTCTACGATGTTTTCGATGTTGGAGTTATTGTTGATTCTTCATTGAAAGAGGTTTCTCATCTCTATACCTTTGGCATTTTTATACTGCCCCTTCTTAAGAAAACCTGAATCCAACAAGCTTGAGTTTGCTGAATTTGGAGCTCATTTGCAGAAGTTGTGGCAATTCTGGTTTTGTTTGTGTTCTTCCGTTTTCCTAGTTGTAGGTGTTGTAGTTCAGTGAATAGCGGTAGGACCGCTCCTCGGAGTGGTAGTGCCGCAAGTGGCATGGAAGTAGTTTTTTACTTCCGCCCCGAGGGCGGTAGTACCGCGAGTTGCATGGAAGTAATTTTTTACTTCCGCCCCTCGGGCGGTAGTACCGCAAATGACTTCCGGTACTACCGTGCCGGACTTTTTCGCAGCTTCACCCTCAGTGGAGGTAGGCACAGATGTAATTTTTTTACTTTAGTGCATCTCCAAGTGTCAGTCTCTACCGACCATGCAGTAGTACCGCATGGGCTCGCGGTAGTACCGCTCCGGCGGTTCTACAGCTAGTTGCCTAGTGCAATCAGCCCGAGTCTCATACTTTCGTGGGAGCGGTAGTACCGCATGTCATAGCGGTAGTACCGCAAGCCCTTGCGATAGTACCGTGATATTTTGCGGTAGTACCGTGACACGTGGGGCTGAGGGTGGAGATAACAGTTGGATCTTTCCCCTTGTAAAAGGGGGACTTCTTCCCCAATGGACCTTATCTCTTGAGCTCATGTTCTTCCCCCATTGTTGACCTTCTTCGAGCTTGCTAACTCTCAATCCCTCCAATGATTCTTGCTAGTTTTTGAGGGAAAAGAGAGAGGAGATCTAGATCCACATTTCCACCAATCACTTTCTCCTCTAAGTGAGGGGAACCCCTTGGATCTAGATCTTGGAGTTCTTCGTGTTCTTCTTCATTCTTCCTCTCATTTCCTCCCTAGCATTAGTTGCTTTGGTGGGAGTTGGGAGAGAAGGACTTGGGCACTCCGTGTGCCCTTGCCATTGCATTTGGTGCATAGGTTTGAGTTATCCACGGTGATGCATGGAAGTGAGAAGTTGAGAAGCTATTATTCTTGGGTGTCTGAGCACCCTAGAGCTTGTTCCTCTTGGGTGCTTTGGCGCCCTAGACGGTTGGTGGTGCCTCGGAGCTCAATCATTGTGGTGCAAAGCTCCGAGAAAGCTTCGAAGTCTCCAATTAGGTTGTGGAGATTGCCCCGAGCGTTTGAGGTCACCTCGGAGCCACAATCCATTGTGGTGAAGCTTCGTGGTGTCGTTGGGAGCCTCCAATCAAGTTGTGGAGATTGCCCCAACCTTGTTTGTACGGTTTCGGTGACCACCCTCAAGGGTCCCTTAGTGGAATCACGACATCTTGCATTGTGTGAGGGCGTGAGGAGATTACGGTGGCCCTAGTGGCTTCTTGGGGAGCATTGTGCCTCCACACCGCTCTGAACGGAGATTAGCATCCGCAAGGGTGTGAACTTCGGGATACATCGTCGTCTCCGCATGCCTCGGTTATCTCTTACCCGAGCCCCTTTACTTATGCACTTTACTTTGTGATAGCCATATTGTTTCTTGTTATATATCTTGCTATCACTTAGTTGAATATCTTGCATAGAATAAGTTGTTGGTGCACATAGGTGAGCCTAGTTGTTTTAGGTTTTGTGCTTGACTAATTAAACGATAGTTTTATTCCGCATTTGTTCAAGCCTAAACTGTAATTATTTTAAAGAGCCTATTCACCCCCCCCTCTAGGTGACATCCACGTCCTTTCAGCTAGGCTCGTCAACTTTAGCTTGAGTGTTCCGCATGTGCAACACTGGCTTGCACCCGTTGTATGTGAACGTAGAGTCTATCACACCTGATCATCACGTGGTGTCTCGACACGACGAAATTTCGCAACGGTGCACACTCGGGGAGAACACAATTGATCTTGAAATTTAAGTGAGGGATCACCTTATAATTCTACCGTTGTCCTAAGCAAAACATGGTGCATAAAAGGATTAACATCAAATGCAAATCATAAGTGACATGATATGGCCATGAACTTATGCTTTTGATCTCCATCTTGAAAGCACCAGCATTATCTTCATCGTCACCGGCATAACACCATGATCTCCATAATCATGATCTCCATCATTGTGTCGCCATCGGGGTTGTCGCGGCCACCATGCTCATACTACTATTGCTACCGTTTAGCGATAAAGTAAAGCATTACATAGCGCTTACCTATTGACAAGCATGCTGGAGGCAATAATAAATTGGTTGTTATCATATTTCCTTGTTCATGATAATCGTTTATTATCCATGCTATAATTGTGTTGATCGGAAACTCAGATACATGTGTGGATACATAGACAACACCATGTCCCTAGTATGCCTCTAATAGACTAGCTCGTTGATCAAAGATGGCTCTTTCGGAACGGGATCACATCATTAGGAGAATGATGTGATGGACAAGACCCAAACTACAAACGTAGCATATGATCGTGTCAGTTTATTGTTGTTGTTTTCTGCATGTCAAGTATATGTTCCTATGACCATGAGATCATGCAACTCACTGACACCAGAGGAGTACCTTGTGTGTATCAAATGTCGCAACATAACTGGGTGACTATAAAGGTGCTCTACAGGT
Organism: Hordeum marinum; assembly: GCA_022496015.1. NCBI lineage: Eukaryota > Viridiplantae > Streptophyta > Magnoliopsida > Poales > Poaceae > Hordeum > Hordeum marinum. The sequence goes on from CM039674.1 coordinate 462,430,793, forward strand.
ATCTCTGAGGGTGTCTGTTAGGTTGGCATGGATCAAGACTGGGATTTGTTGCTCCGTGTGACGGAGAGGTATCTCAGGGCCCACTCGGTAATACAACATCACAATAAGCCTTGCAAGCAATGTGACTAAGTGTTAGTCACGGGATCTTGTGTTACGGAACGAGTAAAGAGACTTGTCGGTAACAAGGTTGAACTAGGTATTGAGATATCGACGATCGAATCTCGGGCAAGTAACATACCGAAGAACAAGGGGAACATCATACGGGATTAACTGAATCCTTGACATAGAGGTTCGACCGATAAAGATCTTCATAGAATATGTAGGAACCAATATGGGCATCTAGGTCCCGCTATTGGTTATTGACCGTAGAGGTGTCTCGGTCATGTCTACATAGTTCTCGAACCCATAGGGTCTGCACACTTAAGGTTCGGTGACGTTTCGATAGTATAGAGTTATATATGGTGGTTACCGAATGTTGTTCGGAGTCCCGGATGAGATCCCAGACGTCACGAGGAGCTCCGGAATGGTCCGGAGGTAAAGATTGATATATAGGAAGTCCTATTTTGGTCGCCGGAAAAGTTTCGGGCTCATCGGTAGTGCACCGGGAGTGCCGGTAGTGTATCGAGAGACCATCGGGAGGTGTATTTCGACCCAAGACGCTACATGGGCTGTGGGAGAGTGAATACCAGCCCTTAGTGGGCTGGTGGAAGTCCCACACAAGGCCCATGCGGCTGGGAAGAAAAACCCAAAGAGAAAAAGGTGGAAAAAGGAAAAAAAAGGCAAAAATAAGGAGGAGTCCTAGTCCTACTAGGATTGGAGGAGGAATCCTCCAATCCTCCTTGGTTCGGCCGACACAAGGGCTGTCTCCTTGGGAGCCAAGCCTCCTCCTCTCTTACTCCTATATATACTAGAGGTTTTACGGTTTTTGGCACTAGATTTTCAGCCACGTGCCACCCGTTCCTCCAGTGCATAGTTTCTCCTCTAGATCGGATTTCTGCAGTGCTTAGGCGAAGCCCTGCCGGAATAGCTCTACCACCATCGCCGGAGAGCCATCATGCTGCCGGAGAACTCTTCTACCTCTCTGCTCCCTCTTGCTGGATCAAGAAGGCGGAGATCGTCATCAAGCTGTATGTGTGCTGAACGCGGAGGTGTCGTCCGTTCGGCACTAGATCAGAAGGACCGTGATCAAGATCGTGAGACGGATCATGATGAGATCGCGGGATAGATCATGATGAGATCGCGGGATGGATCATGATGAGTTTGCAGGACGGATCGTGATTGGATCGCGGACGGATCATGATGAGATCGCGGGATGCTCGGCGATTTGGATCGCGAAGACGTTCGACTACACCAACCGCGTTTCTTAACGCTTCCCGCTTAGCGATCTACAAAGGTATGTAGTTCCAATCTCCCTCTCGTAGATGTTCATCACCATGGATAGATCTTGTGTCTGCATAGGAATTTTTTTGTTTCCCATGCAATGTTCCCCAACAGGTCATACAATAATTAAAGACAACCCTATGGCTCCTGCCGGTTGCCGTACTCATCGAGATGCAAGTCATTATATTCTATACAACACATGATCATATCATACATCACATATATCTCATCATGTAATTGGCCATATCACATCACAACATACCTCCAAAAACAAGTTAGGCGTCCTCTAATTGTTGTTGCAAGTTTTACGTGTCTGCTACGGATATCTAGCAAGAACAATTCTCACCTATGCAAAACCACAACGGTGATACATAAATTGCTTTTCAACCTTCTCAAGGACCGCCTTTGTTGAAGATCCAACTAAAGTAGGAGAAACAGACACCCGCCAGCCATCTTTGTGCAACGAAGTTACACGTCAGTCGATGGAACCGGTCTCTCGTAAGCGTACGAGTAAGGTTGGTCCGGGCCGCTTCATCCCACAATACCACTGAACCAAAACACGACCATGGAAGGAAGCAATCTAAGCATCAACGCCCACAAACTCTTTGTGTTCTACTCAAGATCTCATCTACACATAGACCTAGCTCATGATGCCACTGTTGGGGAATATTGCATGGGAAACAAAAAATTTCCTACGTACAAGCAAGATCTATCCATGGTGATGAGCATCTACGAGATGGAGAGTGGATCTACATACCCTTGTAGATCGCTAAGCAGGAAGCGTTAAGAAACACGGTTGATGTAGTCGAACGTCTTCACGATCCAAATCGTTGATCGTCCCATGATCCCATCATAATCCGTCCCGCGATCTCATCACGATCTGTCCCGCAATCCAATCACGAATCGTCTCGTGATCTTGATCACGGTCCTTCCGATCTAGCACCGAACGGTCGACACCTCCGCATTCAGTACACGTACAGCTCGATGACGATCTCCGCCTTCTTGATCCAGCTAGAGGGACTGGAGAGGTAGATGAGTTCTCCGACAGCACAACGGCATGGTGGCGGTGGTGGTAAACTAATTCTGCAGGGCTTCGCCTAAGCACCGCAGAACTAATCTAGAGGAGAAATAGATCTAGAGGATGAAGAGGGCAGCACGTGGCAATTAGGGTTAGGGCTGCCCTCAAAACCTCTAGTATATACAGGTGGAGGGGAGGGAGGAGACTTGGCTCCCAAGGAGCCAAATCTGGTTCAGCCGAAGTGGGAGGGAGGAGTCCTCCTCCTCCACTCCTAGTAGGATTAGGACTCCTTCCTTATTTTCCCACTTTTGCCTTCATTCCTTCTCCCACAGCCCATGTAGCCTCTTGGGTCGAAATACCCCTCCCGATGGTCCCGGGTACCCTCCCGGCACTCCCGATACACTACTGATGAGCCCGAAACTTTTTGGAAATATGCCCTAGAGGCAATAATAAATTAATTATTATAATATTTCCTTGTTCATGATAATCGTTTATTATCCATGCTATAATTGTGTTGATCAGAAACTCAGATACATGTGTGGATACATAGACAACACCATGTCCATAGTATGCCTCTAATAGACTAGCTCGTTGATCAAAGATGGCTATGGTTTCCTAGTCATGGACATGAGATGTCATTTGGTAATGGGATCACATCATTAGGAGAATGATGTGATGGACAAGACCCAAACTACAAACGTAGCATATGATCGTGTTAGTTTATTGCTACTGTTTTCTGCATGTCAAGTATATGTTCCTATGACCATGAGATCATGCAACTCACTAACACCGGAGGAGTACCTTGTGTGTATCAAATGTCACAATGTAACTAGGTGACTATAAAGGTGCTCTACAGGTATCTCCGAGGGTGTCTGTTGGGTTGGCATGGATCAAGACTGGGATTTGTTACTTCGTGTGACGAAGAGGTATATCAAGGCCCACTCGGTAATACAACATCACAATAAGCCTTGCAATCAATGTGACTAAGTATTAGTCACGGGATCTTGTATTACGGAACGAATAAAGAGACTTGCCAGTAACAAGGTTGAACTATGTATGGAGATACCGACGATCTAATCTCGGGCATGTAACATACCGAAGAACAAAGGGAACATCATACGGGATTAACTGAATCCATGACATAAAGGTTCGACCGATAAAGATCTTCGTAGAATATGTAGGAACCAATATGGGCATCCAGGTCCCGCTATTGGTTATTGACCATAGAGGTGTCTCGGTCATGTCTACATAGTTCTCGAACCCGCAGGGTCTGCACACTTAAGATTCAGTGAGGTTTCGGTAGTATAGAGTTATGTATGGTGGTGATTGAAGGTTGTTTGGAGTTCCGGATGAGATCCCAGAAATCATGAGGAGCTCTGGAATGGTCCGGAGGTAAAGATTGATATATAGTAAGTCCTATTTTGGTCGTCGGAAAGGTTTCGGGCTCATCGGTAGTGTACCGAGAGTGCCGGTAGTGTACCGGGAGACCATCGGGAGGGGTATTTCGACCCAAGAGGCTACATGGGATGTGGGAGAGTAAATACCAGACCTTAGTGGGTTGGTGGAAGTCCCACACAATTCCCATGCGGCTAGGAAGAAAAGCCCAAAGAGAAAAAGGTGGAAAAAGGCAAGAAAAAAAGGCAAAAATAAGGAGGAGTCCTAGTCCTACTAGGATTGGAGGAGGAATCCTCCAATCCTCCTTGGTTCGGCTGACCCAAGGGTTGGATCCTTGGGAGCCAAGCCTCCTCCTCTCTTCCTCCTATATATACTAGAGGTTTTAGGGTTTTTGGCACTAGATTTTCAGCCACGTGCTACCCGTTCCTCCAGTGCATAGTTTCTCCTCTAGATCGGATTTCTGTAGTGCTTAGGCGAAGCCCTGCCAGAATAGCTGAACCACCATTGTCGGAGCGTCATCATGCTGCCGGAGAACTCTTCTACCTCTCCGCTCCCTCTTGCTGGATTAAGAAGGCGCTAGATCGGAAGGATCGTGGTCAAGATCGCGAGACGGATCGTGATGAGATCGCGGGACGGATCATGATGAGTTCGCAGGACGGATTGTGATGAGATCACGGGACGGATCATGATGAGTTCGTGGGACGGATCGTGATTGGATCGCGGGACGGATCGTGATGAGATCGCGGGATGCTCGGCGATTTGGATCGCGAAGACATTCGACTACACCAACCGTGTTTCTTAACGCTTCCCACTTAGTGATCTACAAAGGTATGTAGATCCACTCTCCATCTCATAGATGCTCATCACCATGGATAGATCTTGCGTGTGCATAGGAAATTTTTTGTTTCACTTGTAACGTTCCCCAACAGTGGCATCATGAGCTAGGTCTATGTGTAGATGAGATCTCGAGTAGAACACAAAGAGTTTGTGGGTGTTGATGCTTAGATTGCTTCCTCCCTTGGTCGTGTTTTGGTTTAGCGGTATTGTGAGATGAAGTGGCCCGGACCAACATTACTCGTACGCTTACGAGAGACCACTTCCCTCAACCGCAACTTGTTGCATAGATGGCTTGCGGGTGCCAGTTTCTCTCACTTTAGTTGGATCGGATTTGACAAAGGCGGTCCTTGAGAAGGTTTAAAAGCAACTAGTGTATCACCGTTGTGGTTTTTGCGTAGATGAGAATTGTTCTTGCTAGATACCCATAGCAGCCACGTAAAACATGCAACAACAATTAGAGGACGTCTAACTTGTTTTTGCAGGGTATGTTGTGATGTGATATGGCCAATTACATGATGTGATATATGTGATGTATGAGATGATCATGTGTTGTATAGAATATCACGACTTGCATGTCGATGAGTATGGCAACCGGAAGGAGCCATAGGGTTGTCTTTAATTATTGAATGACATGTGTGGCAATCATTAAGCGCTATGTAATGCTTTACTTTATCGCTAAACGGTAGCAATATTAGTACAAGCATGATGGGCGCGACAACCCTGATGGCGACACGTTTATGGAGATCATGGTGTCGTGCCGGTGACGATGGAGATCATGCATGTGCTTTCAAGATGGAGATCAAAAGCACAAGTACATGGCCATATCATGTCACTTATGATTTGCATGTGATAATAATCCTTTTATGCACCTTGTTTTGCTTAGGACGACGATAGCATTATAAGGTGATCCCTCACTTAAATTTCAAGATGAATAGTGTTCTCCCGAGTGTGCACCGTTGGGAAAGTTCGTCGTGTTGAGACACCACGTGATGATTGGGTGTGATAGACTCTACGTTCACATACAACGGGTGCAAGCTAGTGTTGCACATGCAGAACACTCGGGTCAAACTTGACGAGCCTAGCATGTACAGACATGGCCTCGGAACACAAGAGACCAAAAGGTCGAACATGAGTCATATAGCAGATATGATCAACATGATGATGTTCACCATTGAAACCACCTCAACTCACGTGATGATCGGACTTGAGTTGGTGAATTTGGATCATGTATCACTCGAATGACCGGAGGGATGTAAATTTGAGTGGGAGTTCTTAAGTAATATGATTAATAGAACTCATTATCATGAAAACTGTGTTGTAAACTGTGTTGTAGTGTCTTTGCAAACTGTGTTGTAGATTACTTGCTCGGGCTGTAGCTCCCTTGAATTTTTATATGTTCCTAGAGAAATAGAGTTGAAAGATGATGGTAGCAATATTGCGGACTGGCTCCGTGATCTGAGGATTGTCCTAGTTGCTGCACAGAAGGCTTATGTCCTTAATGCACCGCTCGGTGCGCGAACCCCTCTAGCATCGTCTATAGATGTTGTGAACATCTGACGGGCACGTTCTGATGACTACTTGATAGCTTAGTGCGTCATGCATTACGTCTTAGAATTGAGGCTCTGAAATGTTTTGAACGTCACGAAACACATGAGATGTTCTAAGAGCTGAAATTAGGATCTCAGGCTCGTGCCCGTGTTGCGAGATATGAGATCTCCAACAAGATTCTTTGCCTGCAAGATGAAAGAGAATTGCTCAATCGATGAGCATGTGCTTAGATTGTCTGGGTTCTACAATCGCTTGAATCGAGTGGGAGTTGATCTTCCAGGTAAGATAGTCATTGATATAGTTCTCCAAGTCACTGTCACTAAAGCTACTAGAACTTGGTGATGAACTATAAAATGCCAGGGATAGAAATAACGATCCCTGAGCTATTCACGATGTTTGACACCGCGAAGGTAGAAATCGAGAACGAGCATCAAGTATTGATGGTTAGTCAAACCACTAGTTTCGAGAAGGGCAAGAGCAAGGAGGGAAACTTGATGGATAGCAAGTCAGTTGCTGCTCCAGTGAAGCAACCCAAAGTTGAACCCAACCCGAGACTAAGTGCTTCGATTATGAGGAGAGCGGTCGCTGAAGTGGAACAACCCTAGATACTTGGTAGATAAGAAGGCTAGCAACGTCGACAGAAGTATATTTGATATACGTGTTAATGATGTGTACCTTGCGAGTACTCCTAGTAGCACCTGGGTATTGGATACCAGTTCGGTTGCAAAATGTTAGTAACTTGAAATAAAAGCTACGGAATAAATGGAGAACTAGCTAAGGGTGAGGTGACGATGTGTGTTGGAAATGTTTCCAAGGTTGATGTGATCAACATCGCACGCTCTCTCTACCTTCAGGATTAGTGACAAACCTAAATAAATGTTATTTGGTGTTTTGCATTGAGCATGAACATGATTAGATCGTGTTTATTGCAACAAGGTTATTCATTTAAGTTAGAGAATAATGGTTATTCTGTTTACATGAATAATACCTTCAATAGTCATGCACCCAGTGAGAATGGTTTGTTGAATCTTGATCCTAGTAATACACATGTTCATAACATTGATGCCAAAAGATACAAAGTCAATAATGATAGTACCACATACTTGTGGCACTGCCGCTAAATGTCATATTGGTATAAAGCGCATGAAGAAACTTCATGCTGATGGATCTTTGGACTCATTCGATTTCGAATCGGTTGAGACATGTGAACCATGCCTCTTGGGCAAGATGACTAAGGACCCCGTTTCCAGATGGATGGAGCGGGCAAGTGATTTATTGGAAATGATACATATTGATGTATGCAATCCAATGAGTCTTGTAGCGTGCGGTGGATATCTTTATTTTCTTACCTTCGCTGATGATTTGAGTAGATATAGTGTATATTTACTTAATGAAACACAAGTCTGAATCATTTGAAAGGTTCAAGCAAATTCAGAGTGAATTTTAAGATCATCATGACAAGAAGATAAAAATGTCTGCGATATGATTGTGGAGGTAAATATCTGAGTTACGAGTTTGGCATACAACTTTAGACAATGTGAAAGTTGTTTCACAACTCACGCCACCTGGAACACCATAGTGTGATGGTGTGTTCGAACGTCATAGTCGTGCTCTATTGAAAATGGTGCTTGCTATGATGTCTCTTATCGTTTTGCTACTATAATATTGGGGTTATGCATTAGAGACAACTACATTCACTTTAGATAGGGCACCATCTAAATCCGTTGAGATGACACCGTGTGAATTATGGTTTGATAGAAACCTAAGCTGCCATTTCTTAATGTTTGGGGCTGCAACACTTATGTGAAAAGGTTTTCACCTAATGAGCTCGAACCCAAAGCGGACAAATGAATCTTCATAGAATACCCTAAAGACAATTGGGTAAACCTTCTATCTCAGATCCAAGCATAAAGTGTTTTTGCTAAGGTCCTTTCTCGAGAAAGCGTTTCTCTCGAAATAATCGAGTGGGAGGAAGATAGAACTTGAGGAGGTTGTTAAACCTTTGTTCAACCAGAGAGTAGCGCAGTGCAGGAATTTGTTTCTGTGAAGCCTATGTTAGTTGAAGAGGAAGTTAATGATGATGATCATGAAGCTTCGGATCAAGTTACTATCAAACCTCGTAGGTCGACAAGGATGTGTACTGCTCCTGAGCGGTACGATAACCCTGTCTTGGAGGTCATGTTGTTGCACAACGATGAACCTACGAGCTGTGGAGAAGAGTTGATGGGCCCGGATTCCGACAAATGGTTAGAGGCCATGAAATCCGAGAAAGGATCCATGTATGAAAACCAAGTATAGACTTTGGTAGACTTGCTCATTGGATGACAGGTCATTGAGTACAAATGGATGTTTAAAATGAAGACAGACGCTCATGGTAAATGTCACCATTTGTAAAGCTCGACTTGTTGCAAAGAAGTTTATGACAAGTTCAAGGAGTTGACTACGATGAGACTTTCTCACTCGTAGTGATGCTAAGGTCTGTTGGAATTATGTTAGCAGTTGATGCATTTTTCAATTATGAAATCTGGCAGATGGATATCAAAACATAGTTTCCTTAACGGTTTACTTGAGTAAAGGTTGTACGTGATACAACCAGAAGGTTTTGTCAGTCCTAAGTGTTGGAAATATGCCCTAATGGCAAAAATAAATTAGTTATTATCATATTTCCTTGTTCATGATAATCATTTATTATCCACGCTATAATTGTATTGATCGGAGACTTAGATGCATGTGTGGATACATAGACAAAACCATGTCCCTAGTATGCCTCTAATAGACTAGCTCGTTGATCAAAGATGGTTAAGGTTTCCTAGCCATTGACATGAGATGTCATTTGATAACGGGATGACATCATTAGGAGAATGATGGGATGGACAACACCCAAACTACAAACGTAGCATATGATCGTGTCAGTTTAATGCTACTATTTTCTGCATGTCAAGTATATGTTCCTATGACCATGAGATCATGCAACTCACTGACACCGGAGGAGTGCCTTGTGTGTATCAAAAGTCGCAACGTAACTGGGTGACTATAAAGGTACTCTACAGGTATCTCTGAGGGTGTCTGTTGGGTTGGCATGGATCAAGACTGGGATTTGTTACTCCGTGTGACAGAGAGGTATCTCAGGGCCCACTCGGTAATACAACATCACAACAAGCCTTGCAAGCAATGTGACTAAGTGTTAGTCACAGGATCTTGTATTACGGAACGAGTAAAGAGACTTGCCGGTAACGAGGTTGAACTAGGTATAGAGATACCGACGATCGAATCTCGGGCAAGTAACATACCGAAGAACAAAGGGAACATCATATGGGATTAACTGAATCCTTGACATAGAGGTTCAACCGATAAAGATCTTCGTAGAATATGTAGGAACCAATATGGGCATCTAGGTCCCTCTATTGGTTATTGACCGTAGAGGTGTCTCGGTCATGTCTACATAGTTCTCGAACCCGCAGGGTCTGCACACTTAAGGTTCGATGACGTTTCGGTAGTATAGAGTTATGTATGGTGGTGACCGAAGGTTGTTTGGAGTCCCGGATGAGATCCCGGACGTCACGAGGAGCTCCAGAATGGTCCGGATGTAAATATTGATATATAGGAAGTCCCATTTTGGTCGCCCCAAAAGTTTCGGGCTAATCAGTAATGTACCGGGAGACCACCGGGAGGGGTATTTCGACCCAAGAGGCTTCATGGGCTGTGGGAGAGTAAATACCAGACTTTTGTGGGGTGGTGGAAGTCCCACACAAGGCCCATCCGTGTAACGACCCGACCCGGAAGGTCAAGTCTCCGGTGTTTCCGTACCATCCCAAGATCATGCTGGTACACACACGGTACATCAATGTATATATCAAAGGTAAATCACACAGCATTATATTAATCGAAATCTCATATCGAGTTCTTTATTACGATAAAAATTACAATAAAGTGGCCAAAGGCCAACTCATGAGAATATCTAAATCTTGCGGAAGCGTCGAAGGTAGATGAGTCCATCCGACTCCAAGGGCATCTCACTGAGCATAGAACGTGTCCTCACTCCTGGTCGGAAAAATACTCTGCAACATGATACGTTGCAGCCGTGTAGGTCAGCATATGGAGTATGCCGGCAAAGTCACAAGAGAGGGGTGAAAATAATCAGCTAGTCTATATGCTTATATGGCAGGTGGGGTGGTAAGTTTTGCGTAAAGCCAATTTTTCCTACATCTAGAAAAAGGGCTAAGCAAAGCATTACTAAGTTGGTTGATTAATGAGATGGTTCCATCAACCAATTCTCATACCCAAAATTATTAAATTCCCACATCATCATATTATTTGTGTTGAGAGTTCCGGAAGTTCCAATCCCTTTGGCTCAAGTCGTCCATAACCGTGGACACGGCTAATCGATTAGGTTTAAGTACTCTGCAGAGTTTTTGCACACGTTCCCCACAAGATTTGGTCGCCTCCGTTTGATTTCTCGCACTTCAGGGTGTTTGAGAAACGGATGACCAAAACATGGTCTTCCAAAGGGTTTCCCTGCGACTCTGACGATGCCCATCCTTTCCTACCGTTCTTCTACCTCTCGTAGCACCGCCTGTCCAGGGTCACCACGATATCCAACCAAGCCAGAGCCCATAATGACTTGTGGCTGTGCAGGTAAGCCTTGGGTCTTGAAGCACCCATCCATCCCTTTGTGCCTGGGTGGACCTTTCCGCGTGAATACTGGCCACCTCCAGCATCACCTAGGCTAACCACTGGTTTCTCCAGGGCGCCGTTCAACCATCATCCACCCAGAGGTATGTTGAAAACTTGGAGTATTGAAATCTTGATCATTATGTAGGTCTTGAAATTATTAACTCTCTCAACTCTCATGAATCACACAACCAACCCCGTCTACTAATAGCATAGCAAAAGGTAAAACAACGTTTCCCGGGGCCAATGTTGTCAAAGGGGTTGAGAGGGGTATCTACCACATGATACTACTACTATGTAACCAAGTTTCCAACTAACCTATCTTGCATGCAACTGGGGAGATGGTAGAACTAATGCATATAAAACATGGGTAAAACATGATCAAAGTGACTTGCCTGATTGATGATCTTCGTACTTGAGTAACTCTAGGTAACAAGTTTCGCACTCCGGATAATCTAACGAAACAAACAATGCACTTAAATAAGCATACAACCAAAATAAGTACTCATAACATTCAGCAAAGAAGTACTAAACAAACAAGGCAAACAATGCACAAAAGTCTCTAGCAAGTAAAACACACAAAGTTTTGTTTTTTCCAAAGGGGATGATGAAAACACTACTACATAATAAAACTATTTTGAATTAGCAAAACAATTGTTGACAACAAGGAAAACAATAGAATATTTTATTAATAAACAGAATAATCAATTTAAGCTTGTTGGGAAAAGTTTAGTGAAGTTTATACAAGTTTTGATAAACACTATATGAATCAACTATAGTTATATTAACAAAAGAATGTAAAACTAAACTTATAATTTGTTAACAAAACATGTTCTTGACAGAAAAATAATAATTTACTATTAAATCTGTCTTAGAAAACAGAAACAAAATATAGAAAACTTTGTTTGAAAACAAACTATTACTAGTTAGTTGTTTTAGTCAAATTAAGCCTAATTGAAAAGAAATTTTGATTCCTATGTTAAATAAAATTAAACTAGGCAAATTTATATTTTTATTAACAGTAAGTGAAAACACTAAATGTTTACTAACAGAACCTAATAAACAAATAAAACCAAATTCTAAATCAAACTAATCAAAATTAAGTTTATAAAACTATATTATAATAATAAGCAGATTCTGTTTTTTGGGTAAAACAGTAATCAAATATATCATGAAAATCCTCAAACTATACCTGAAGATAGTCCTAACTAATACCAAACAGTAGCAAAAAGATTCATATCAAAATCTATTTTCAAACTCTAGTTATTCAGATTTGAAGATTTTAAGCAAATTTGATTCAATTCAAATTTCATAGTTCAAATTTGAAATTTAAAAGTACAGGGTGAAACTACATGAAAATTGTGAGCTATTGCAAAAAGAATCAACTCAAAACTCTAAACAGATTAAAAGATATAAGCAAAACAAAATTGGAAAACATTCTGTTAATTAAAACAAAACAGAAAATGAAAAAAAGTTTGCGTCGGTCAGGGGGCTACGTGGCGCGATCCGATTGGCTAAGGGGGGCGTTCGGTAGGTGAATTAGAGCGGGCGACCGTTCGGTAGAAGAAAACGGTTCGGACTTAAGTTCGTTCTAATCTGGACCGTGGGATTTGGATCGGACGGTCGAGGGGGCTTACGGAGGGAGGTTGCCGGCGTCGGGGTACTCCGGCGAGTCCGGTAGCGGCGATTGCGACGGCGAGGTGTTCCGGTGGTCGGGGAGGACGGGGAAGTGGTCCTGGCGACGGGGACGGTCCTCCGGAGGCGATTGGTGGCGACGGCGTGGCGAATGATGGTCGGAGGTGGTGGCTACGATCGACGGCGACTTCCGGTGGTGGTGGAACTCCGACGAGCAATCGACGGCGTCTCGGCGAGAGAGAGAAGGGGGCTCGGGGGGGGAATGGATGCGGGGCCGTGGGGCTCTTATATAGGCGCTCGGGGGGGTGCGGGGAGGAGAGAGGGGAGAGATCCGGTGAGGGGGAGTAACGGCCGGCGTCGGATCCGGCGAGCGCGGGGAGTGAAGACGATGACCGTTCCGGGGCAACGGTCGGACGGGGTGGGACCCGGTGTCAGTGAGAGAGCGGGAGCATTACTGCGCTCGGTCGGCCGACCGGTAACGGTTTCGGCTTTTAAAGCCGGTGGGCCGGCCCGTTTAATACCGGAAACGGTTACCGTTTCTTTTTAATAATTTCCGGAGACATTCAAAAGCTTTTAAAGCATTCAAATCGTTTGTAAATATAGGGGTATTATATATCAAAATTAACAGAATAATAAATGCTATTTAATGAACATTTCTATTCTGTCATTTGAACACTTTGAAAAAAATATTATTTCAGAAATGTCCTAATTGTTTTTAAACCCTTTTTGCAAATATTTTCAAAATAACTCCTGGTTATTTTTGTTCAAATAATTCACCAATTAGACCCTGGTGTGGAGTGTCATGTTCCTCCTCTCTTATTTGAACTTTTAACCAAAAATTTTAAATAGAGGAAGCAACATAGGGAAAAGTAGAAGGGGACTTTCTGAAAACCAGAAGAGGCATTTCAACTAGTTCATACAATCAAGCAATGATGATAATAGATGCATAGCTATATTCATAACATTCCAAAATGGAATTTTGGGATGTTACAAACCTACCCACCTTAAGATGAATCTCGCCCTCGAGATTCGGGTTGGCTAGAAAATAGGTGCGGATGGTCTCTACGAAGATCTTCTTCGCGTTCCCAGGTGGCTTCTTCCTCAGTATGGTGACTCCACAAAACTTTGCAGAACTTGATAATCTTGCTGCGGGTAACTCTGTTGGATGTCTCGAGGATCTTGACAGGCTTCTCCTCATAAGTCAGATCACTTTCAAGCTGTATGGCCTCTAGGGGCACGGTGTCTCGCAAAGGGATGTCAACCATCTCAGCATGACATTTCTTCAGCTGGGAAACATGGAACACATCATGAACTTCGGATAATCCTTCCGGCAATTCCAGTTTGTATGCAACTTCACCTCTACGTTCAAGAATTTTGTAGGGGCCTATGAATCTGGGTGCTAATTTTCCTTTAACACCAAATCTCTTGGTTCCTCGAAGCGGGGACACACGAAGATATGCTCGGTCTCCCACTTCATACGTCACTTCCTTGCGCTTGTTGTCAGCATAGCTCTTCTGTCGAGATTGAGCTATTTTGAGTCTGTCACGTATCAACTTGACTTTCTCTTCAGAATCTCGGATAAGGTCGGGACCAAAAAGTTGTCGGTCTCCAACACCATCCCACGTCAGTGGTGTTCTACATCTTCTTCCGTATAAAGCTTCGAAAGGGGCCATCTTTAGACTGGTCTGATAACTGTTGTTGTATGAGAATTCTGCGTAAGGCAAGTTTTCGTCCCAACTAGATCCATAATCTAGCGCACAAGCTCTCAACATGTCTTCCAGAATCTGATTGACTCTCTCAGTCTGGCCATCTGTCTGCGGATGAAAAGCTGTACTAAACTCCAGTCTCGTACCCAAAGTCTCATGTAACTGATGCCAAAACTTTGAAGTGAATTGTGTTCCTCTATCTGACACTATACTCCTCGGAACTCCATGCAGACATACGATCCTGGTCATGTATATCTTGGCTAGCTTAGCACTGGTATAGGTGGTCTTTACTGGAATGAAGTGTGCTACCTTGGTCAAGCGATCTACCACTACCCAGATGGAATCATAACCTGAACGGGTCCTGGGCAATCCTGTGATGAAATCCATACCAAGTTTTTCCCATTTCCACTCGGGTATCGGCAAAGGTTGGAGTAACCCTGCTGGTTTCTGATGTTCTGCCTTTACTCGCTGACAAACATCACATATCGCAACATGCTCTGCAATATCTTTCTTCATACCTGTCCACCAATAACTTTCCTTTAAATCCAGATACATCTTGGTATTGCCTGGGTGTATCGAGTAAGGTGAATCGTGGGCTTCCTGAAGTATCAACTTCCTGAGCTCTGGTTCATTGGGCACATAGATTCGGTTCTCAAACCACAAAGTTCCGTGTTCATCCTCACGAAAACCTTTAGCTTTACCATCTTTCATTCTCTGTTTAATCTCAGCTATCTCCTTGTCCGATTTCTGGGCTTCTCGAATTCTTTCGGTCAAGGTGGACTGAATTTCCAGTGTAGCAACATATCCTCTTGGAACTATCTCTAGCTTGAGCTCTCTGAGATCATCGACTAACTCTTGAGGTAATCCTCCAGCTGTGAGTGTGTTCACATAAGTTTTCCGACTCAAGGCATCGGCTACAACATTAGCCTTACCTGGATGGTAGTGTAATCTCATGTCATAGTCCTTGATTAACTCTAACCATCTCCTCTGTCTGAGGTTCAACTCTTTCTGCGTGAAGATATACTTCAGGCTCTTATGGTCGGTGTAAACATCACAACTATTTCCGATAAGGAAATGTCTCCAAGTCTTGAGTGCGTGCACTACGGCTGCTAGCTCCAAGTCATGCGTGGCATAATTCAACTCATGAGGTCGTAGCTGTCTGGAAGCATAGGCTACAACTTTTCCATCCTGCATAAGTACTCCTCCAAGTCCTTGACGTGAAGCATCACAATAAACCTGGAAATCCTTCCGAATATCGGGCAAGATCAACACTGGGGCTGTGACCAAACGTTCCTTCAACTCCCGGAAACTGGCTTCACATTCCACAGTCCAAACATACTTGGATTCTTTCTTCAACAACTCTGTCATGGGCTTGGCAACCTTGGAGAAATTTTCAATGAACCTCCGGTAATATCCAGCAAGTCCAAGGAAACTGCGGATCTCCTTAACTGAGGTGGGTGACTTCCACTCGGTGACGGCTTCAACCTTAGCGGGGTCTACGGCTATTCCTTCTCCGGAAATAACATGTCCAAGGAATCCGACTTCCGTCAACCAAAATTCACATTTGCTGAACTTGGCATATAACTGATGCTCTCTTAGCTTTTCCAGAACTAAACGCAAATGTTGCTTATGCTCTTCCTCGTTCTTGGAGAATATCAGAATGTCATCGATGAACACCACAACAAACTTGTCTAGGTATTCCATGAATACTTTGTTCATCAAATTCATGAAGTAGGCAGGAGCATTAGTCAATCCAAAAGACATGACCGTATACTCATACAAGCCATACCTCGTGGTGAAAGCTGTTTTGGGTATATCCTGTTCACGAATTTTCAACTGGTGATACCCTGATCGAAGATCGATCTTGGAGAATACTTTGGCTCCTACGAGCTGATCAAACAAATCATTAATCATCGGTAGAGGGTACTTGTTCTTGATAGTCACCTCGTTCAAGGCACGATAGTCCACTACCATTCTCAAAGATTTATCCTTCTTCTCCACCAAAAGAACTGGGGCTCCCCAAGGTGAAGAACTTGGGCGAATATAACCTTTGTCCAATAACTCCTTAATTTGCTTCTTGATTTCCAACAGATCATTTGCGGGCATCCGATAGGGTCTCTTGGAAATTGGGGCTGTCCCTGGCTGTAGCTCTATTAAGAACTCAATCTCCCTATCTGGTGGCATTCCTGGTAATTCTTCCGGAAATACATCTGGAAATTCTTTTACCACAGGTACTTCCTCCTGAACAACTCCTGTGAGAGAATTTAACCGAGCACTCATACGTGTGCGTCGGGATACATACTTAATCCTCTTGTTCTCCGGGGTGGTGAGTGAAACAGACTTGCTAGGGCAATCAAGATTTCCTTCATACTTGGTCATCCAATCCATGCCTAGGATTACATCCAATCCGTGTGACTCTAAGACGATGAGGTCGGTGGAAAAAACATGGTTCCCTATATTGAGTTTCAAGGCATGGCATCCTATCCCTGCCATCATCATACCTCCTGGAGAACTAACCTGAATTGGCTGACTAAGGGTTTTGGTGGGCAAACCATACTTATCCACAACTACCCTTGATATGAATGAATGAGTTGCACCCGAATCAAAAAGTACTGTAACAGGACGTGAATGCAATAAAAACTTACCAACCACAGTCTCGGGCTGATCATAGACTTCTTCCACGTTGATGTGATTCACGTGAGCACGGGGAAACGGATTGGGCTTCTTGGCTGTGGAGTTGCCGTTGTTAGTGCCGTTTCCAGTGCCTTGCTTACTCTGGGGACACTCAGTAGCATAGTGCCCTGTCTTCTGGCACTTGAAACAGGTAATGTGACTCAGATCCTTCTGAGCAGGAACTTGACGGTGCTGGTTGTTGTTCCCATTCCCATTGTCACTCTTGAAGTTACCATGGTTGAGACGGTTATTCCCATTTCCTCCATGATGGTGACCTCCATGGTTGTGCACAGTATGAGTGTGCTTTCCAAACTTACCATTTCCTGATCCGGTATTCCCGGAGTACGGGGAGTAACGAGGCTTCTGATGAGCTCCAGAGTTGAACTTCCCCTGAGTGTACTTCCGCTTGCGGTTCTCAATCTGCTGCTGTTTACCTTCCAGAAT
The DNA here is from genome assembly GCA_022496015.1 of Hordeum marinum. NCBI lineage: Eukaryota > Viridiplantae > Streptophyta > Magnoliopsida > Poales > Poaceae > Hordeum > Hordeum marinum. The sequence goes on from CM039674.1 coordinate 462,448,100, forward strand.
AAGTGCCTTATCCACCAGCTCTTGGTAGTTGTTGAAATTAGCCACTACCAGCTGTATGCTCAACTCATCATTGAGTCCTTCCAGAAACTTTTCTTGCTTGGCCGCATCATCGGCCACATCTCCTGGGGCATAACGTGACAATGTGTTGAAGTCGTCCACATATTGGGCCACGGAACGATTACCCTGGCGCAAGTTGCGAAACTCGCGCTTCTTTAAACTCATGGCTCCAGCTGAAACATGAGCGGTGCGGAAAGCAAGCTTGAACTGCTCCCAAGTCACATCTGCAATAGGATAAGTGGTGGTATAATTCTCCCACCATGATGCTGCTGGTCCTTCCAGTTGATGTGCGGCAAATCGCACTTTCTCAGCGTCAGTGCATCCAGCGGTGACAAGTTCTCTCTCCATCTTGCGGAGCCAGTCATCTGCCACAATGGGCTCAGTGCTGCTGGAGAAAGTTGGAGGGTTCAACCTCAGAAAACGGGTGAGATTGTCAGTCTGGGGTGGATGGTGGTTGTTGTTGTTGTTCTGGTTGTTGGTCTGATTCTGAATCAATAGTTGCATCAGTGCATCCTGTTGCTGAAGGAGTTGGGTGAGTTCCGGTGGAAAAGTGAAATCGGTCTCACGTCGTGGAGGCATCTTGCTGTTTTCAGAGGGATGAGAATTAGAATAGAACAAGGGTCTGGAAGAAATTCACTACCCATATGCAATGCAACAAACATATCACACGAAACACTCATTCATTTATTCAATCAATGTCAAACATCGGAAAATACAAATCTCAGACAACTAAACATCGACCTACGCTTTAACGACTAAAATAAAGATACATTGGAGGGCATAACTAATGTTCTCCTCAAAAGTGCATAGTCGTAGGTCCTCCGGTGGTGCTTTCCTCATAGTCTTCATCGTCGCTGATGAAGGGTGCCATGTCTCCTTCGGGGTGAAGGTTTTCTCCCATGTCTAGATGCTCCTCCAGAGTGGCGATGCGTGCATTCTGCTCATCAATCCTCTCTAAGAAGTCCTTCACTTCATGCTCGTGTTCATAGTTGGCCTCTCGCAGATCAGCTTCAAGGTCCAGCTCACGATTCATCAGATTCTTGATAGTCTTCGTGTCAGCACGAACTCGAAGCTCCAGAGTCCTGATGTGAGTCTCCAAGGTCTGGATATAGGAGATATTGGTGTCTGCAGTGGGATTGGTGATGATGTTGCCATGGGCATCTCTGCGGCAAACCATGCTGAGTCCTGGTGAAATGGTTCCACCTCTGTATTCCTCCTGGATACGTCCAAGGGCACGATGAATGGCCATGTCTCTTCCAAGTATCCAACTGGGTGCCACGAACTTGAGATCTATGGGTTCCTTCCGATTCCCAAAGGTCTTCCCTGGAATATGCACCTCGATCCTGTAGCGTCCATCTTGGGGAAATGACATGATAGGAATCCCGGTGATGCTCGGCAAAGCAATCCTTATGTCCTTGACGATCCTCATCAGCTCCTTACCAAAGGGCATCGTTGCGTCAGGCTGGCAAAACTCTGTGATCAACACTGGGATGAAGGTGGCCATCTATAAATTTTGAAATAATCGGAGAGGAGTCAGAAACGAATAGATGAGAGTATAAGATATTTAAAGACAAAGAGAAACAATCCTAAGGCTTTCCAATCCTAGAGGTTACGTCCTACGGTCAGCGTGTGCTCTGATACCATTTCTGTAACGACCCGACCCGGAAGGTCAAGTCTCCGGTGTTTCCGTACCATCCCAAGATCATGCTGGTACACACACGGTACATCAATGTATATATCAAAGGTAAATCACACAGCATTATATTAATCGAAATCTCATATCGAGTTCTTTATTACGATAAAAATTACAATAAAGTGGCCAAAGGCCAACTCATGAGAATATCTAAATCTTGCGGAAGCGTCGAAGGTAGATGAGTCCATCCGACTCCAAGGGCATCTCACTGAGCATAGAACGTGTCCTCACTCCTGGTCGGAAAAATACTCTGCAACATGATACGTTGCAGCCGTGTAGGTCAGCATATGGAGTATGCCGGCAAAGTCACAAGAGAGGGGTGAAAATAATCAGCTAGTCTATATGCTTATATGGCAGGTGGGGTGGTAAGTTTTGCGTAAAGCCAATTTTTCCTACATCTAGAAAAAGGGCTAAGCAAAGCATTACTAAGTTGGTTGATTAATGAGATGGTTCCATCAACCAATTCTCATACCCAAAATTATTAAATTCCCACATCATCATATTATTTGTGTTGAGAGTTCCGGAAGTTCCAATCCCTTTGGCTCAAGTCGTCCATAACCGTGGACACGGCTAATCGATTAGGTTTAAGTACTCTGCAGAGTTTTTGCACACGTTCCCCACAAGATTTGGTCGCCTCCGTTTGATTTCTCGCACTTCAGGGTGTTTGAGAAACGGATGACCAAAACATGGTCTTCCAAAGGGTTTCCCTGCGACTCTGACGATGCCCATCCTTTCCTACCGTTCTTCTACCTCTCGTAGCACCGCCTGTCCAGGGTCACCACGATATCCAACCAAGCCAGAGCCCATAATGACTTGTGGCTGTGCAGGTAAGCCTTGGGTCTTGAAGCACCCATCCATCCCTTTGTGCCTGGGTGGACCTTTCCGCGTGAATACTGGCCACCTCCAGCATCACCTAGGCTAACCACTGGTTTCTCCAGGGCGCCGTTCAACCATCATCCACCCAGAGGTATGTTGAAAACTTGGAGTATTGAAATCTTGATCATTATGTAGGTCTTGAAATTATTAACTCTCTCAACTCTCATGAATCACACAACCAACCCCGTCTACTAATAGCATAGCAAAAGGTAAAACAACGTTTCCCGGGGCCAATGTTGTCAAAGGGGTTGAGAGGGGTATCTACCACATGATACTACTACTATGTAACCAAGTTTCCAACTAACCTATCTTGCATGCAACTGGGGAGATGGTAGAACTAATGCATATAAAACATGGGTAAAACATGATCAAAGTGACTTGCCTGATTGATGATCTTCGTACTTGAGTAACTCTAGGTAACAAGTTTCGCACTCCGGATAATCTAACGAAACAAACAATGCACTTAAATAAGCATACAACCAAAATAAGTACTCATAACATTCAGCAAAGAAGTACTAAACAAACAAGGCAAACAATGCACAAAAGTCTCTAGCAAGTAAAACACACAAAGTTTTGTTTTTTCCAAAGGGGATGATGAAAACACTACTACATAATAAAACTATTTTGAATTAGCAAAACAATTGTTGACAACAAGGAAAACAATAGAATATTTTATTAATAAACAGAATAATCAATTTAAGCTTGTTGGGAAAAGTTTAGTGAAGTTTATACAAGTTTTGATAAACACTATATGAATCAACTATAGTTATATTAACAAAAGAATGTAAAACTAAACTTATAATTTGTTAACAAAACATGTTCTTGACAGAAAAATAATAATTTACTATTAAATCTGTCTTAGAAAACAGAAACAAAATATAGAAAACTTTGTTTGAAAACAAACTATTACTAGTTAGTTGTTTTAGTCAAATTAAGCCTAATTGAAAAGAAATTTTGATTCCTATGTTAAATAAAATTAAACTAGGCAAATTTATATTTTTATTAACAGTAAGTGAAAACACTAAATGTTTACTAACAGAACCTAATAAACAAATAAAACCAAATTCTAAATCAAACTAATCAAAATTAAGTTTATAAAACTATATTATAATAATAAGCAGATTCTGTTTTTTGGGTAAAACAGTAATCAAATATATCATGAAAATCCTCAAACTATACCTGAAGATAGTCCTAACTAATACCAAACAGTAGCAAAAAGATTCATATCAAAATCTATTTTCAAACTCTAGTTATTCAGATTTGAAGATTTTAAGCAAATTTGATTCAATTCAAATTTCATAGTTCAAATTTGAAATTTAAAAGTACAGGGTGAAACTACATGAAAATTGTGAGCTATTGCAAAAAGAATCAACTCAAAACTCTAAACAGATTAAAAGATATAAGCAAAACAAAATTGGAAAACATTCTGTTAATTAAAACAAAACAGAAAATGAAAAAAAGTTTGCGTCGGTCAGGGGGCTACGTGGCGCGATCCGATTGGCTAAGGGGGGCGTTCGGTAGGTGAATTAGAGCGGGCGACCGTTCGGTAGAAGAAAACGGTTCGGACTTAAGTTCGTTCTAATCTGGACCGTGGGATTTGGATCGGACGGTCGAGGGGGCTTACGGAGGGAGGTTGCCGGCGTCGGGGTACTCCGGCGAGTCCGGTAGCGGCGATTGCGACGGCGAGGTGTTCCGGTGGTCGGGGAGGACGGGGAAGTGGTCCTGGCGACGGGGACGGTCCTCCGGAGGCGATTGGTGGCGACGGCGTGGCGAATGATGGTCGGAGGTGGTGGCTACGATCGACGGCGACTTCCGGTGGTGGTGGAACTCCGACGAGCAATCGACGGCGTCTCGGCGAGAGAGAGAAGGGGGCTCGGGGGGGGAATGGATGCGGGGCCGTGGGGCTCTTATATAGGCGCTCGGGGGGGTGCGGGGAGGAGAGAGGGGAGAGATCCGGTGAGGGGGAGTAACGGCCGGCGTCGGATCCGGCGAGCGCGGGGAGTGAAGACGATGACCGTTCCGGGGCAACGGTCGGACGGGGTGGGACCCGGTGTCAGTGAGAGAGCGGGAGCATTACTGCGCTCGGTCGGCCGACCGGTAACGGTTTCGGCTTTTAAAGCCGGTGGGCCGGCCCGTTTAATACCGGAAACGGTTACCGTTTCTTTTTAATAATTTCCGGAGACATTCAAAAGCTTTTAAAGCATTCAAATCGTTTGTAAATATAGGGGTATTATATATCAAAATTAACAGAATAATAAATGCTATTTAATGAACATTTCTATTCTGTCATTTGAACACTTTGAAAAAAATATTATTTCAGAAATGTCCTAATTGTTTTTAAACCCTTTTTGCAAATATTTTCAAAATAACTCCTGGTTATTTTTGTTCAAATAATTCACCAATTAGACCCTGGTGTGGAGTGTCATGTTCCTCCTCTCTTATTTGAACTTTTAACCAAAAATTTTAAATAGAGGAAGCAACATAGGGAAAAGTAGAAGGGGACTTTCTGAAAACCAGAAGAGGCATTTCAACTAGTTCATACAATCAAGCAATGATGATAATAGATGCATAGCTATATTCATAACATTCCAAAATGGAATTTTGGGATGTTACAATCCGGCTGGGAGAAAAAGCCGAAAGGGAAAAAGGTGGAAAAAGGCCAAAAAAGGAGGAATCGTAGTCCTACTAGGATTGGAGGAGGAGTCCTCCTCTCCTCCCCACTTTGGCCAACCCAAGGGCTGGCTTTTTGGCAGCCAAGCCTCCTCCTCCTCTCCTCCTATATATACTAGAGGATTTTAGTGTTTTGGCACAGAATTTTCAGCCACGAGCTACTCATTCCTCTAGTGCATAGTTTCTCCTCTAGATCGGTTTTCTGCAGTGCTTAGGCGAAGCCCTGCCGGAATAGCTCCACCACCATCGCCGCAGCGCCGTCACGCTGCCAGAGATCGTCATCAAGCTGTACGTGTGCTGAACGTGGAGGTGCCGTCCGTTTGGCGCTAGATCGAAAGGACCGTGATCAAGATTGCGAGACGGATCGTGACGAGATCGTGGGACGGATCATGATGAGATCACGGGACGGATCGTGATGAGTTCGCGGGACGGATCGTGATGAGATCACTGGACGGATCGTGATGAGTTCGCAGGAATGATCATGATTGGATTGCGGGACGGATCGTGATGAGATCGCGGGACGCTCGGCGATTTTGATCGCGAAGACGTTCGACTACACCAACCGCGTTTCTTAACGCTTCTTGCTTAGCGATCTACAAGGGTATGTAGATCCACTCTCCCTCTCGTAGATGCTCATCACGATGGATAGATCTTGCATGTGCGTAGGAAATTTTTTGTTTCCCATGCAACATTCCCAAACAGTGGTAACAGAGCTAGGTCTAGGTGTAGATGAGATCTCGAGTAGAACACAAAGAGTTTGTGGGCGTTGATGCTTAGATTGCTTACTCCCTTTGTAGGATTTTGGTTCAGGGGTATTGTGAGATGAAGCGGCCCGGACCAACATTACTCGTACGCTTATGAGAGACCGGTTCCCTCGACCGCAACTTGTTGCATAGATGGCTTGCGGGTGCCAGTTTCTCTCACTTTAGTTGGATCGGATTCGACAAAGGCGGTCCTTGAGAAGGTTGAAAAGCAACTAGTGTATCACCATTGTGGTTTTTGCGTAGATGAGAATTGTTCTTGCTAGATACCCGTAGTAGCCACGTAAACATGCAACAACAATTAGAGGACGTCTAACTTGTTTTTGCAGGGTATGTTGTGATATGATATGGCCAATTACATGATGTGATATATGTGATGTATAGATTATCACGACTTGCATGTCGATGTGTACGGCAACCGGCAGGAGCCATAGGGTTGTCTTTAATTATTGTATGACCTGCGTGTCAATCATTAAGCGTTATGTAGTGCTTTACTTTATCGCTAAACGGTAGCAATAGTAGTAGAAGCATGTTGGTCGCGACAACCCCGATGGCGACACGTTGATGGAGATCAAGATGATGGAGATCATGGTGTCATGCCGGTGACGATGGAGATCATGTCGGTGCTTTCATGATGGAGATCAAAAGCACAAGTTCATGGCCATATCATGTCACTTATGATTTGCATGTGATGTTAATCCTTTTATGCACCTTGTTTTTCTTAGGACGACGGTAGCATTATAAGGTGATCCCTCACTTAATTTCAAGATAAATTTTGTTCTCCCCGAGTGTGCACCATTGCGAAAGTTCTTCGCGTCGAGACACCACATGATGATCGGGTGTGATAGACTCTACGTTCACATACAACGGGTGCAAGCCAATGTTGCACATGCAGAACACTCGGGTTAAACTTGACGAGCCTAGCATGTACAGACATGGCATCGGAACACAAGAGACCGAAAGGTCGAACATGAGTCATATAGTAGATATGATCAACATGATGATGTTCACCATTGAAACCACCTCAACTCACGTGATGATCGGACTTGAGTTGATGAATTTGGATCATGTATCACTCGAATGATAGGAGGGATGTCAATTTGAGTGGGAGTTCTTAAGTATTATGATTAATTGAACTCATTATCATGAACATAGTCAATAGTGTCTGTGCAAATTATGTTGTAGATTACTTGCTCGCGCTGTAACTCCCTTGAATTTTTATATGTTCCTAGAGAAATAGAGTTGAAAGATGTTGGTAGCAATATTGCGGACTGGGTCCATGATCTGAGGGTTGTCCTCATTGCTGCACAGAAGGCTTATGTCCTTAATGCACCGCTCGGTGCGCCAACCCCTCTAGCATCGTTGGTAGATGTTGTGAACATCTGACAGGCACGTTCTGATGACTACTTGATAGTTTAGTGCGTCATGCATTACGGCTTAGAATTGAGGCTCCGAAACGTTTTGAACGTCATAGAACATATGAGATGTTCTAAGAGCTGAAATTAGGATCTCAGGCTCGTGCCCATGTTGCGAGATATGAGATCTCCAACAAGATTCTTTGCCTGCAAGATGAAGGAGAATAGATCAATCATTGAGCATGTGCTCAGATTGTCTGGGTGATACAATCGCTTGAATCGAGTGGGAGTTGATATTCCAGATAAGATAGTGATTGATATAGTTCTCCAAGTCATTGTCACTAAGCTACTAGAACTTGGTGATGAACTATAAAACGCCAGGGATAGAAATAATAATCCCTAAGCTCTTCGCGATGTTTGACACCTCGAAGGTAGAAAACAAGAAGGAGCGTCAAGTGTTGATCGTTAGTAAGACCACTAGTTTCGAGAAGAGCAAGAAGGGAAACTTCATGGATGGCAAGTCAGTTGCTGCTCCAGTGAAGCAACCCAAAGTTGAACTCAAACCCGAGACTAAGTGCTTCGATTATGAGGAGAGCGGTTGCTGAAGCGGAACAACCCTAGATACTTGGTAGATAAGAAGTCTGGCAACGTCAATAGAAGTATATTTGATATACGTGTTATTGATGTGTACCTTGCTAGTACTCCTAGTAGCACCTGGGTATTGGATACCGGTTCAGTTGCTAAATGTCAGTAACTCGAAATAAAAGCTACGGAATAAACGGAGAACTAGCTAAGGGTGAGGTGGTGATGTGTGTTGGAAGTGTTTCCATGGTTGATGTGATCGACATCGCACGCTCTCTCTACCTTCGGGATTAGTAACAAACCTAAATAAGTGTTATTTGGTGTTTTGCGTTGAGCATGAACGTGATTAGATCATGTTTATTGCAACACGGTTATTCATTTAAGTTAGAGAATAATGGTTATTCTGTTTACATGAATAATACCTACAATGGTCATGCAGCCAGTGAGAATGGTTTGTTGAATCTTGATCGTAGTAATACACATGTTCATAACATTGATGCCAAAAGACGCAAAGTTAATAATGATAGTACCACATACTTGTGGCACTGCCTCTAAATGTCATATTGGTATAAAACGCATGAAGAAACTCCATGCTGATGGATCTTTGGACTCTTTCGATGTCGAATCGGTTGAGACATGCGAACCATGCCTCTTGGTCAAAGATGACTAAGGACCCCGTTTTTTGGTTTGAGGGAGAGGGCAACTGATTTATTGGAAATGATACATGTTGATGTATGCAATCCAATGAGTCTTGTAGCGTGCGGTGGATATCGTTATTTTCTTACCTTCACTGATGATTTGGGTAGATATAGTGTATGTTTACTTAATGAAACACAACTCTGAATCGTTTGAAAAGTTCATGCAAATTCAGAGTGAAGTTTAGGATCATCGTGACAAGAAGATAAAAATATCCGCGATATGATCGTGGAGGTGAATATCTGAATTACGAGTTTGGCATACAACTTTAGACAATGTGAAAGTTGTTTCACAACACACGCCACCTGGAACACCATAGTGTGATGGTATGTCCGAACGTCATAGTCATGCTCTATTCGATATGGTGCATGTTATGATGTCTGTTATCGTTTTGCTACTATAATTTTGGGGTTGTGCATTAGAGACAACTACATTCACTTTAAATAGGGCACCATCTAAATCCGTTGAGATGACACCCTGTGAATTATGGTTTGATAAAAACCTAAGCTGCATTTCTTGATGTTTGGGGCTGCGACGCTTGTGTGGAAAATGTTTTCACCTAATGAGCTCGAACCCAAAGCGGACAAATGCATCTTCGTAGAATACCCTAAGAATAGTTGGGTGAACCTTCTATCTCAGATCGAAGCATAAAGTGTTTGTTACTAAAACGGGTCCTTTCCCAAGAAAAAGTTTCTCTCGAAAGAATTGAGTGGGAGGAAGATAGAACTTGATGAGGTTTTTGAACCTTTGTTTCAACCAGAGAGTAGCGCAGTGCACAAAGATGTTTCTGTGGAACCTACGTCAGTTGAAGAGGAAGTAAATGATGATGATCATGAAGCTTCGGATCAAGTTACTATTGAACCTTGTAGGTCGACAAGGATGTGTACTGCTCCTGAGCGGTACGACAACCCTGTCTTGGAGGTCATGTTGTTGGATAACAATGAACCTACGAGCTGTGGAGAAGCGATGATGGGCCCGGATTCCGACAAATGGTTAGAGGCCATGAAATCCGAGAAAGGATCCATATATGAAAACCAAGTATAGACTTTGGTAGACTTGCTCGTTGGACGGCAGGTCGTTGAGTACAAATGGATCTTTAAAATGAAGACAGACGTTGATGGTGAATGTCACCATTTATAAAGCTCGACTTGTCGCAAAGAAGTTTCCGGCAAGTTCAAGGAGTTGACTGCGATGAGACTTTCTCTCGTAGCGATGCTAAAGTCTGTTAGAATTATGTTAGCAGTTGCTGCATTTTTCAATTATGAAATCTGGTAGATGGATGCCAAAACATCGTTTCCTTTCTTGAGGAAAGGTTGTATGTGATACAACCAGAAGGTTTTGTCAGTCCTAAGGATGCTAAAAGGTGTGCAAGCTTCAGTGATCCTTCTATGAACTGAAGCAATCATCTTGGAGTTGGAATATACACTTTGATGAGGTGATTAAAGGTTTTGAGTCTATACAAAGTTTACGAGAAACTTGTATTTACAATAAAGTGAGTGGGAGCACTGTACAGTTTCTGATAAGCATATGTGGTTGACATATTGTTGATCGGAAATGATATAGAATTTCTGGAAGGCATAAAGGGTTGTTTGAAAAGTGTTTTTCAAAGGAAGACCTGGATAAAGCTAACTAATTGTTGAGCATCAAGATCTATAGAGATAGATCAAGATACTTGATGAGACTCTCAATGAGCACATACCTTGACAAGATTTTGAAAGAGTTCAAAATGGATCAGTCAGAGAAAGAGTTCCCGCCTGATTTGTAAGGTATAATGTTGAGTAAGACTCAATGCCCAGTGACTGTAGAAGATAGAGAAAAGATGAGTGTCATCCCCTATGCTTCAGCCATAGGCTCTATCATGTATGCAGTGTTGTGCACAAGACCCGATGTCAGCCTTGCCATAAGTATGGCCGGAAGGTTTCAAAGTGATCCTAGAATGGAGCACTGGACAGCGGTCAAGATTATCCTTAGTAACTAAAAGACTAAGGAGATGTTTCTTGATTATGGAGGTGATACAGAGTTCGTTGTAAAGAGTCACGTCGATGCAAGCTTTAACACCAATCCGGATGACTCGTAGTAGCAATCTGGATACGTATAGTGGAGCATCCATTTGGAATAGTACCAAGTGGAGTGTGGTAGCAGTGTTTACGGTTTGACATAGAAATTTGCAAAGTACACACGGATCTGAATGTCGCAGACCCGTTGACTATAAGACCTCTCTCACATGCAAAGCATGATCGAGCCCCAGAACTCATTGGGTGTTAGATTCATAACAATGCAAATCGCATGGTGATGTGAACTAGATTATTGACTCTAGTGCAAGTGGGAGACTGTTGGAAATATGCCCTAGAGGCAATAATAAATTAGTTATTATCATATTTCCTTGTTCATGATAATCGTTTATTATCCATGCTATAATTGTATTGATCGGAGACTTAGATGCATGTGTGGATACATAGACAAAACCATGTCCCTAGTATGCCTCTAATAGACTAGCTCGTTGATCAAAGATGGTTAAGGTTTCCTAGCCATTGACATGAGATGTCATTTGATAACGGGATCACATCATTAGGAGAATGATGGGATGGACAAGACCCAAACTACAAACGTAGCATATGATCGTGTCAGTTTAATGCTACTGTTTTCTGCATGTCAAGTATGTGTTCCTATGACCATGAGATCATGCAACTCACTGACACTGGAGGAGTACCTTGTGTGTATCAAACATCGCAATGTAACTGGGTGACTATAAAGGTACTCTACAGGTATCTCCGAGGGTGTCTGTTGGGTTGGCATGGATCAAGACTGGGATTTGTTACTCCGTGTGACGGAGAGGTATCTCAGGGCCCACTCGGTAATACAACAACACAACAAGCCTTGCAAGCAATGTGACTAAGTGTTAGTCACGGGATCTTGTATTACATAACGAGTAAAGAGACTTGCCGGTAACGAGGTTGAACTAGGTATAGAGATACCGACAGTCGAATCTCGGGCAAGTAACATACCAAGAACAAAGGGAACATCATACGCGATTAACTGAATCCTTGACATAGAGGTTTGACCGATAAAGATCTTTGTAGAATATGTAGGAACCAATATGGGCATCCAGGTCCCTCTATTGGTTATTGACCGTAGAGGTGTCTCGGTCAAGTCTACATAGTTCTCGAACCCGCAGGGTCAGCACACTTAAGGTTCGGTGACGTTTCGATAGTATAGAGTTATGTATGGTGGTGACCGAAGTTGTTAGGAGTCCCGGATGAGATCCCGGACATCACGAGGAGCTCTGGAATGGTGCAGAGGTAAATATTGATATATAGGAAGTCCCATTTTGGTCGCCGGAAAAGTTTCGGGCTAATTGGTAATGTACCGGGAGTGCCGATAGTGTATTAGGAGACCATCGGGAGGGGTATTTCGACCCAAGAGGCTTCATGGGTTGTGGGAGAGTAAATACCAGCCTTTTGTGGGCTGCTGGAACTCGCACACAAGGCCCATGCGGCTGGGAGAAAAAGCCCAAAGGGAAAAAGGTGGAAAAGGGCCAAAAAGGGAGGAATCCTAGTCCTACTAGGATTGGAGGAGGAGTCCTCTTCTCCTCCCCACTTTGGCCGACCCAAGGGCTGGATTTTTGACAGCCAAGCCTCCTCCTCCTCTCCTCCTATATATACTATAGGATTTTAGGGTTTTGGCACAGAATTTTAAGCCACGTGCTACCCGTTCCTCTAGTGCATAGTTTCTCCTCTAGATCGGTTTTCTGCAGTGCTTAGGCGAAGCCCTGCCGGAATAGCTCCACCACCATCGCCACAGCGCCGTCACACTGCCAGAGAACTCTTCTACCTCTCCGCTCCCTCTTGCTGGATCAAGAAGGCGGAGATTGTCATCAAGCTGTACGTGTGCTGAACGCGGAGGTGCCGTCCGTTCGGCGCTAGATCGGAAGGACCGTGATCAAGATTGCGAGACGGATCATGATGAGATCGCGGGACGGATCGTGATGAGATCGCGGGACGGATCATGATGAGTTCGCGGGAAGGATCATGATGAGTTCGCGGGACAAATCATGATGAGATCGCAGGACGGATCGTGATGAGTTCGCGGGACGGATCGTGATTGGATCGCTGGACGGGTCGTGATGAGATCGCGAGACGCTCGACGATTTGGATCGCGAAGACGTTCGACTACACCAACCGCGTTTCTTAACGCTTCTTGCTTAGCGATCTACAAGGGTATGTAGATCCACTCTCCCTGTCGTAGATGCTCGCCACCATGGATAGATCTTGCGTGTGCGTAGGAAATTTTTTGTTTCCCATGCAACGTTCCCCAACACTAAGGATGCTAAAAGGTGTGCAAGCTTCAGTGATTCTTCTATGAACTAAAGAAACCATCTCGGAGTTGGAATATACACTTTGATGAGGTGATGGAAGTTTTTGAGTCTATAAAAAGTTTACGAGAAACTTGTATTTACAATAAAGTGAGTGGGAGCACTATAGAATTTCTGATAAGTATATGTGGATGACATATTGTTGATCGGAAATGAAGTAGAATTTCTGGAAAGCATAAACGGTTGTTTGAAAAGAGTTTTTCAAAGGAAGACCTGGATAAATCTACCTAATTGTTGAGCATCAAGATCTATAGAGATAGATCAAGATGCTTGATGAGACTTTCAATGAGTACATACCTTGACAAGATTTTGAAAGAGTTCAAAATGGATCAGTCAGAGAAAGAGTTCTCGCCTGATTTGCGAGGTGTGAAGTTGAGTGAGACTCAAAGCTCGACAACGGTAGAAGAAAGAGAAAGGACGAATGTCCTCTCCTATGCCTTAGCCATAGGCTCTGTATAGTATGCCATGTTGTGTATCGCACTTGTGTGTGCCTTGCCATGAGTCCGTCAAGGGGTACAAGAGTGATCCAGAAGTGGATCACCGGACAACGGTCAATATTATCCTTAGTGACTAAAAGACTAGCGAAACGTTTCTTGATTATGGAGATTATAAAGTATTCGTCGTAAAGAGTTACGTTTATGCAAGCTTTAACACTAATCCGGATGACTCTTAGTAGCAATCCGGATACGTATAGTGGAGCAGCCATTTGGAATAGTACCAAGTGGAGTGTGGTAGCAGTGGTTACAGTTTGACATAGAGATTTGCAAAGTACATACGAATATGAATGTTGCAGACCCGTTGACTATAAGACCTCTCTCACATGCAAAGCATGATCGAGCCCCAGAACTCAGTGGGTGTTAGATTCATAACAATGCGAATCACATGGTGATGTGAACTAGATTATTGACTCTAGTGCAAGTGGGAGACTGTTGGAAATATGCCCTAGAGGCAATAATAAATTAGTTATTATCATATTTCCTTGTTCATGATAATAGTTTATTATCCATGCTATAATTGTGTTGATCGGAAACTCAGATACATTTGTGGATACATAGACAACACCATGTCCCTAGTATGCCTCTAATAGACTAGCTCGTTGATCAATGATGGCTATGGTTTCCTAGTCATGGACATGAGATGTCATTTGATAATGGGATCACATCATTAGGAGAATGATGTGATGGACAAGACCCAAACTACAAACATAGCATATGATCCTGTCAGTTTATTGCTACTATTTTCTGCATGTCAAGTATATGCTCCTATGACCATGATATCATGCAACTCACTGACACCGAAGGAGTACCTTGTGTGTATCAAACGTCGCAACGTAATTGGGTGACTATAAAGGTGCTCTATAGGTATCTCCAAGGGTGTCTATTCGGTTGGCATGGATCAAGACTGGGATTTGTTACTCCGTGTGACGGAGAGGTATCTTAGGGCCCACTCGGTAATACAACATCACAATAAGCCTTGCAAGCAATGTCACTAAGTGTTAGTCACGGGATCTTGTATTATGAAACGAGTAAAGAGATTTGCCAGTAACGACATTGAACTAGGTATGGAGATACCGACGATCGAATCTCGGGCATGTAACATACCGAAGAACAAAGGGAACATCATACGGAATTAACTGAATCCTTGACATAAAGGTTCGACCGATAAAGATCTTCTTAGAATATGTAGGAACCAATATGGGCATCCAGGTCCCGCTATTGTTTATTGACCATAGAGGTGTCCCGGTCATGTCTACATAGTTCTCGAACCCGCAGGGTCGGCACACTTACGGTTCGGTGACGTTTTGGTAGTATAGAGTTATGTATGGTGGTGACCGAATGTTGTTCGGAGTCCTAGATGAGATCCTGGACGTCACGAGGAGCTCTGGAATGGTCCGGAGGTAAAGATTGATCTATAGGAAGTCCTGTTTTGGTTGCGGGAAAGGTTTCGGGCTCATCGGTAGTGTACCGGGAGTGCCGATAGCGTACCGGGAGACCATCGGGAGGGGTATTTCGACCCAAGAGGCTACATGGGCTGTGGGAGGGTAAATACCAGCCCTTAGTGGTCTGGTGGAAGTCCCACACAAGGCCCATGCGTCTGGGAAGAAAAGCCCAAAGAGAAAAAGGTGGGAAAAGGCAAAAATAAGGAGGAGTCCTAGTCCTACTAGGATTGGAGGAGGAATCCTCCAATCCTCCTTGGTTCGGCCGACCCAAGGGATGGATCCTTGGGAGCCAAGCCTCCTCCTTTCTTCCTCCTATATATACTAGAGGTTTTAGGGTTTTTGGCACTAGATTTTCAACCACGTGCTACCCATTCCTCTAGTGTATAATTTCTCCTCTAGATCGGATTTCTGCAGTGCTTAGGCAAAGCCCTGCCGGAATAGCTCCACCACCATCACCCGAGCGCCGTCATGCTACCGGAGAACTCTTCTACCTCTCCGCTCCCTCTTGCTGGATCAAGAAGGAGGAGATCGTCATCAAGCTATACGTGTGTTGAACGCGGAGGTGCCGTCCGTTCGGTACTAGATCAGAAGTACCGTGATCAAGATTGCGAGACGGATCGTGATGAGATCGCAGGACGGATCGTGATGAGTTCACGGGACGGATCGTGATAAGATCGCCGGACGGATCATGATGAGTTTGCGGGACTTATCGTGATTGGATCGCGGGACGGATCGTGATGAGATCGCGGGATGCTCGGCGATTTGGATCGCGAAGACGTTCGACTACACCAACCGCGTTTCTTAACGCTTCCCGCATAGCGATCTACAAGGGTATGTAGATCCACTCTCCCTCTCGTAGATGCTCATCACCATGGATAGATCTTGCGTGTGCGTAGGAAATTTTTATTTTCCCATGCAACGTTCCCCAACAAATCGGACTTCCTATATATCATTCTTTACCTCCGGACCATTCCGGAGCCCCTCGTGATGTCCGGGATCTCATCCGGGACTCCGAACAACCTTTGGTCATCACCATACATAACTCTATACTACCGAAACGTCATCGAACCTTAAGTGTGCAGACCTTGCGGGTTCGAGAACTATGTAGACATGACCGAGACACCTCTACGGTCAATAACCAATAGCGGGACCTAGATGCCATATTGGTTCCTACATATTCTACGAAGATCTTTATCAGTTTAACCTCTATGTCAAGGATTCAGTTAATCCCGTATGTTGTTCCCTTTGTTCTTCGGTATGTTACTTGCCCGAGATTCGATCGTCGGTATCTCTATACCTAGTTCAGTCTTGTTACCGGCAAGTCTCTTTACTCATTCTGTAATACAAGATCCCATGGCTAACTCTTTAGTCACATTGCTTGCAAGGCTTATAGTGATGTTGTATTACCGAGTGGGCCCTGAGATACCTCTCCGTCACACGGAGTAACAAATCCCAGTCTTGATCCATGCCAACCCAACAGACCCCTCGGAGATACCTGTAGAGCACCTTTATAGTCACCCAGTTACATTGCGACGTTTTATACACACAAGGTACTCCTCCGGTGTCAGTGAGTTGCATAATCTCATGGTCATAGGAACAGATACTTGACATGTAGAAAACTGTAGCAATAAACTAACACGATCATATGCTACATTTAAAGTTTGGGTCTTATCCATCACATCATTCTCCTAATGATGTGATCCCGTTATCAAATGACATCTCATGTCTATGGCCAGGAGACCTTGACCATCTTTGATCAACGAGCCAGTCTACTAGAGGCATACTAGGGATATGGTGTTGTCTATGTATCCACACATTTATCTGAGTTTCCGATCAATACAATTCTAGCATGGATAATAAAAAATTATCATGAACAAGGAAATATGATAATAACTAATTTATTATTGCCTCTAGGGCATATTACCAACATTTATCCCTCTACATCATGTCATCTTTCTTAATGCGCTACTCTTTTATTCATGAATTTAATACTCTAGATGCAGGCAGGAGTCGGTCGATTTGTGGAGTAATAGTAGTAGATGCACAATCGTTTCGGTCTACTTGTCATGGACATGATGCTTATATGCATGATCATTGCCCTGGATAACTACATGATTATTCACTTTTCCATCAATTGCTTGACAGTAATTTGTTTACCCACCATGATATTTGTCTTCAAGAGAGAAGCCACTAGTGAAACCTATGGCCCTCGGGTCTACTTTCCATCATATACTTTCAGATTTATACCTTGTTGCAATTTACTTTCCGCACTCGTTTACACCTATCTCAGATCTAATCCTTGCAAATAACCGTGAAGGTATTGACAACACCTTTATAGCGTTGGGTGCAAGAGTTTGATTATTTGTGTAGGTGCATCCATTGGTGACTTGCTTGTTCCTCCTACTGGATTGATACCTTGGTTCTCAAAAACTGAGGGAAATACTTATCTACTTTGATGCATCACCCTTTCCTCTTCAAGGGAAAACCAATGCATGCTCAAGAGGTAGCACGCCCGGCCGTCCCCCCCCCCCCACTCTTCCACTTTGGCTCGGGCGACCCTAGCGGCGACGACCCGTGCCCCGCGCCGGCGGCCTCTAGCCGGCCGACCCCTCCTCTTACTAGGCTCGGATATGGAGGGAGTAGCCCTTGTCGTTGCCAGATGGATGTAAGGGAGCAGCAGTCCCCCTCCCCACCCACCCACCGCCCTTGCGGCATAGAAACGGAAGGTGTGACGACCTCCGTCGGACGTCGGTCCGCCCCCGTCCCCAGTTTGGGAATTTCTTGATTTGCTCTAATTTACTAGATGCAAGTATTTAAATTTATGTTCCTTTTTTCCTAACGTAGATGAAGAAGAGTGGAACTGTTGGCAGTAGCATATTTGCAATGTGGGAAAAGGCTTCAAAGGCAAGGAAAACAGATGAAGTATCCACGAATTAGATAGTAGTTGCATCTAATACTTGTACTTCTCCTGCTCATTTTGAAAGCAATTTCCAGTTGGTGTTATGGCAAGAACCGGAGAGTAGAGGAGAAACCTCAACACCTCATGTAGAAGATGATGAATCTATTGATGAAGATGATGAACTGATCCAAGTAGATTTGGAGACACTCGAGCATGATCCTAGAAAGCGGATTCCCATCTCAGTGTATGTTGTCAACGACCAAGATAGTGTAAGAAGGAGATATATTGATATGGGGTCATGTCAACCAAAGAATCATAAGTTCAAGTTTACAAATAAAAGTGGAAAAGAGCGTTGCTTTTGCTGTGTTTGGTTTAAAGAATTTCCATGGATTGACTATATTGTGAAAAAGAGCTTTCTGCTTCGTTTGCTATTTGTTCAAGGATAAAACAAGATGTCCCGGTGGAGATGCTTTTGTGAAGAAAAGATTTAATAGCTGGAACATGAAATCGAGATTAAAGAAACATGAAGGTGAGGTTTGTAGTGCTCATGCTGAAGCTCAAGAGAAGTATGATAGGTTCACTACACCACAAACATCTATTCGGGAGTCTATTGCTTCAAACACCTCGCAATACAAGGCTTTGTATAAATAGCGGTTGACATGGACACTCAAGTGTGTGAGATTTCTATTGCGCCAAGGCTTGGCATTTAGAGGACATGATGAAAGTGAAGACTCACTAAATAAAGGAAATTTCCTTGAGCTTCTAAATTGGCTAGCTAGAAATTTTGAATAGGTTGATAGGGTAGTTCTCAAGAATGCTCCACGGAACTGCAAGATGAATCACCATGATATACAACAAGAGGTGATAAAATGTTGTGCACAAGAGACTACTAAACTAGTCATTGAAGAAATTGATGGTGGTAATTTTGCAATACTTATAGATAAGTCTAGTGATGTGTATCAGAATGAACAGTTGTTTGTTTGCTTGCGTTATGTTGATAAGAAAGGAAGGGCAGTTGTAAGATTTCTTGGTCTTGCTCATGTTGAAGATACTACCTCTTTGACACTAAAAGTTGCAATTCAGAAAATGCTTATGGACTAGAAAATGCTTATGGATATGGTGGATCTAGTAACATGAGAGGTAATGCTAATGGCCTAAAAAACTGATTATGGATGAGTCCCCATCTGCCTACTATGTTCATTGTTTTGCCTATCAACTATAGTTAACTCTTGTTGTTGCTAAGGAGAGTGTTGATTGTACTTGGTTCTTTCAGCAGCTTGCACACTTGTTAAATGCTCTTGGAATGTCTTGTAAAAAGATGAGAATGCTTCGGATAGCTCAGGCTAAAGAACTCATTCATGCATTCGAATTGGAAGAAGTAGAAACAGGGACTGGGCTGAATTAGGAAATGGGTTTGGGAAGTCCATGTGATGCACGTTAGGGATATCACTTCAATATTGTGAACCATGTCATCTCTATGTTTGGTGCACTACGACGAGTCCTTCGCAAGATTGGAGATGAGTACCATGGTGCGGAGGCACAAGCGGCTCTATCCATAGAGACAACATTTCGATCATTTGAGTTTGTTTTCATGGCACACTTGATGCAAGAAATATTTGGATATACATATGAGTTGTGTAGAGCTTTGCAAAAGCAAGACAAAGATATTGTTCATGCTATTGAGCTTGTTCGTGACACAAAGTATTAGTTGGAGGTTTTCAGGACCGATGCTGGATGGGATGATTTTCTCACAAAGGTCACATCTTTTTGTACAAAGCATAAGATCAAAGTTGTTGATATGGATGGTCCTTACTTTCCCGTTGGCCAGCCTAGAAGGGGTTTATGTAATGGTGCTATCAATTACCACCGCTTCAAGGTTGATATGTTTGTGGGTGTCATTGATAGGAAAATCAATGAGCTAAATGGCAGACTTGATGAGGTAAACACGAAGCTACTTTCTTGCATGGAAGCATTCTGTCCACTTAATCTATTTGCTGCTCATGACCAAGAGAAGTTGGTTAGGCTTGCAACAAAGTTTTATGCTTCTGATTTTACAAGCGATGAACTTGCAAGACTTCCATGGCAACTAAACATGTATGTTACTAATGTGCGTAGAGACAAAAGGTTTCAACACCTGGAAAATATGTGTCAGCTTTTAGTTATGCTTGTTGAGACAAACAAGCATCAACAATATCATATTGTTTACAAGCTTCTTAAGTTGGTATTGATTCTGCCAGTAGCTATTCCTAGTGTTGAAAGGGTATTCTCTCCAATGAGCTATGTGAAGAATAAGCTAAGGAACAAAATGGGTGATGAATATTTGAACAATTGTTTGGTTACATTTGTTGAGACAGAATTTTTCAATCAAGTGAAGGATGGAGATGTCATCAATCTCTTCCAAAAAGGCGACCATGGAGTCATATTGTAAGAAGGATATCATCACTTTAGCAATCAAAAGGTACTTCTGTATTCATGTCGTTATGATCTGATACGTTGAAATATTGCTATTGTCATTATGCTAGTGTTGTTTTATTCATATATTGCTAGTGTTGTGTTGTTTGATTAATATAGTACATTTAGAGCAAAAAAATGGATGAATGCCCAGCCTTCATTTCCTGGCGCCGCCGCTGTCCTTTGGGACACTCGTGCTCTAAACAAGGCCAAAGCACAGATGCTGCTTTTTGTGCGTAATGGTCTTGCGGTCGGTGCTGAGCTCCACCATAGAGGGATCAAGCGTGGGGTATTTTGAGGCCTGGGTTTGCCGGGCTAGGCGCTTGCTAATGGAGCTGCTCACAAGTGGCTAAAGAGTCGGGACCATCTCCATTCCAGGCTGCCTCCAGAGTTTCTCTGAACCGATCATCGGTCTCCCAAGCACACTTGTATCGGAACATTTTTTACTGCAATGCAAAGATTTCCTGCCTCGAGGTCATTCATAAGTAAAATTGGATTGTGGTCACTCTTGAGTGTTGTCAAATGCTCAACACTTGCAAAAGGGAACAAGCTCGGCCAGCTCGGCGAGGCAAGAGCTCTATCAAGCCGAATCCTGCAGTACTGTCCACACGTAACCCGCTTCTCCCACGTCCAATCCAGTCCTTTGTAACCGAGATCTGATAGACCGCATACATCTACCGCTTCTCTGAACCCTTCCATCTCAGCACTATCTCGGGGGTTAGGACCCATCTGTTCCTCTTGGCATAGAATTTCATCGAAGTCGCCAATACATAACCACGGCAGGGTGCTTTCACTTCTCAAACTCTTCATAGTATCCCATGTTTTGTACCTAAGGCTCCTGTTGGCCTCACCATAGAAACAAGTTACACGCCATTGCTCACTATCTGACTCAAAAACCCAGGAATCAATGTGATACTATGAAAAGTTTTTTATTACCAAAGTAACTTCAGACTTCCAAAACAAACATAAACCACCACTACGACCACTACTAGCTACTGCAAAACTACTCCGAAAACCTAAAGAAGCCGCCAAACCCTCCACCCGATTTTTTGCAATATGAGTCTCCATGATGCAAAGAACATACGGCACACTAGCCTCCACGAGATCGCGGAGCTCATGAACTGTCGCAGGATCGCCAATCCCGCGATAGTTCCAACAGAAAGTCTTCATATGTCCTGGCGGCCCTCCTCGAGAGAGGTCACCTTATCATCATGTTCCATCACCACACGATCATCTCCCTTCTGCCTCCTCCTCTTGACAATAGGCTCCTTCTCTGGCATAGATACCAGAGTATTGTTGCTTGAACTTGGAGTGGAACCATCCAGAAGCAGCACCCTCCCAGCGACCCTCCCTGCTGGTACAGCCAGGTCTTGTCCCCTAGCATTTAGAGAGCCATCCGCAGCCACCAAACGCTTCCTCACTCCCTTCCCCCCGCCTCCAGAATCACCTACGTCCATGTCCATCAACTGTGAGTCTGCATCTCCTCCTACTCCTCCCCTTCCACTGCCAACCCCCGGTCCTCTACCCCCACGGTCTCCTCTCCCCGACTCCCAACCTCTCCCCCCCCCCCCCCGCTACATCAGTTGCCGACCTCGCAACAAAACTACATATAGTGGCGACGTCTATGTCACATAGGAGCAAGGTGATGTTTGGTTCTGTCTGTCACAAACTATGTTCCTTTCGATGACAGCTAGCTATATTACGGCGGACCCCTTGCAAATCGGGCCAAGTGCAGTAGAAAATAAGATTGAAGATCGCATGGTTGAGCTTGCCTTCAGGGAGGAGTTCATGGCAAGGAAAATATCATAAATTACATGGCTATCTGAGGGAGATAGTAACACTAAATTTTTCAGAGGAAAGTGAGTGCTGTTAGGGAATGTTGCATGGGAAACAAAAAAATGCCTACGCACACGCAAGATCTATCCATGGTGATGAGCATCTACGAGGGGAGAGTGGATCTACATACCCTTGTAGATCGCTAAGACGAAAGCGTTAAGAAATGCGTTTGATGTAGTTGAACGTCTTCGCGATCCAAAACACCGAGCGTCCCACGATCCAATCACGATCCGTCCCGATCTAGCGTCGAACGGACGGCACCTCCACGTTCAGCACACGTACAGCTCAATGACGATCTCCGCCTTCTTGATCTAGCAAGAGGGAGCGGAGACGTAGATGAGTTCTCGGCAGTGATACGTCTTCGTCGTATCTATAATTTTTGATTGTTTCACGCCAATATTCCACAACTTTCATATACTTTTGGCAACTTTTTATACTATTTTGGGGACTAACATATTGATTCAGTGCCCAGTGCCAGTTCCTATTTGTTGCATGTTTTTGTTTTGCAGAATATCCATACCAAATGAAGTACAAACGTGCTAAAACTTACGGAGATATTTTTTGGAATGTATGTGATTTTTGGGAAAAAGAATCAACATGAGACGATGCCCAAGGAGGTGACAAGCCTACTAGGCGCGACCCAACCCCCTGGCCGGTGGCCACGCCTAGCAGGCTTGTGGCCACCCCTTAGGTCGGTTGGAGATATCCTTTGGCCGCAAGGAAGATATTTTCATAATAAAAATCCCCTCAAAAGTTCAGCCTGATCAGAGTTACGAATCTCCGGATATTTACGAAATGGTGAAAGGCCAGAATCTGGGAGTGCAGAAACAGAAGGAAACAAAGAGAGAGATCCAATCTTGGAGGGGCTCTCGCCCCTCCGCCACCATGGGGGCCATGGACCAGAGGGGAAACCCTTCTCCCATCTAGGGGGTCAAGTAAAATAATAAGAAGAGGGCTCTCCCCCCTCTCTCCCGGTGGCACCGGAACGCCACCGGGGCCATCGTCGTGACGGCGATCTACTCCAACAACTCCGTCATCTTCACCAACACATCCATCACCTTCCCCCATCTATATAAAGAGGTCCACTCTCCCGCAACCCGTTGTACCCTCTACTTGAACATGGTGCTTTATGCTTCATATTATTATCCAATGATGTGTTGCCATCCTGTGATGTCTGAGTAGATTTTTGTTGTCCTATTGGTTGATTGATGATCATGATTGGTTTGAGTTGCATGTTGTATTATTGGTGTTGTCCTATGGTTCTCTCCGTGTCGCGCAAGCGTGAGGGATCCTCGCTATAGGGTGTTACAATGTGTTCATGATTCGCCTATGGTGGGTTGCTTGAGTGACAGAAGCATAAACCCGAGTAGGTGGGTTGTTGCATATGGGATTAAAGAGGACTTGATACCTTATAATACTATGGTTGGGTTTTACCTTAATGATCTTTAGTAGTTGCGGATGGTTGCTAGAGTTCCAATCATAAGTGCATATGATCCAAGTAGAGAAAATATGTTATCTTATTACTCTCCCTCTTATAAAATTGCAATAATGATGATCGGTCTAGTTATCGATTGCCTAGGGACAATTCCGCAAATCCTACCACCACTTTTCCACACTCGTTAAACTAACTTAGTTGTTTCTTTATCTTAGCAGCCCCTGGTTTTTATTTACGTGCTCTTTATTATCTTGCAAGCCTATCTCGTTACAGCTACAAAGTACTTCTAGTTTCATACTTGTTCTAGGTAAAGCGAACGTTAAGCGTGCGTAGAGTTGTATCGGTGGTCGATAGAACTTGAGGGAATATTTGTTCTACCTTTAGATCCTTGTTGGGTTCGACACTCTTACTTATCGAGAAAGTCTACAATTGATCCCCTATACTTTTGGGTAATCGAGACCTTTTTCTGGCGCCGTTGTCGGGGAGCAATATCATGGGGTGAATATTCTCGTGTGTGCTTGCTTGCTTTATCACTAAGTAGATTTTATTTGCTGTTCTAACTTATTTTCTATCTTTATATATGGGTAGGAAACGCAAAATACCAAAAAAATAGATGTACTTGCTGCTACAAAAGTTGAGGAACCACTAGTGTTCCGTACCACCGAAGAATATTACTTGGGTCATCTTCGATCCACTTGTACTCGTGCTGAAAACCCAACTAACTTAGTTGAGGGAAAATCATCAAATGAGCATGATCATTATGTGCAACACCGCATATCTCAAAAAGGGAAACCCTTGTGGCATCAAATTAATACTTTGTGTTGCTATGCTTGGAATCTATGTGAAATTTATGATTTTACTTGTTGTTCGAAAGAAGATAAAAAACACCTTCCCTACCAATGTGTGTTTAATGATAATGAATATTATCCTCTTACACCAAGGAGGCCTATTTTTATAATGATGTTGAACAAATTGAAGAATTTGTTACTTTTAAGGGTGCCTATGAAATTCCTTCTTTAATTGAAAAGTATGATGCTACTCTTTACAATTCTAAATTTTTTGCCATACTTAAATATTGCTATGAAAACTATGCTTCTAATGCTTATGTTAAAGAGTTTACTGAAAGAATGACCACTGCCCTGGAAGAGACTAAAATTTTGCAAGAATCTATGGAAGAACAAATTGCTGAAACTGTGAGCTCATTAGATGAAAAAGATGAGGAGGAGAGCGAAGAACAAAAGGAGGAAGAGCGGATTATCTACCCGTGACCACCTTCTAATGAGAGTAACTCTTCAACTCATACACTGTTTAATTTCCCTTCATGCTTACAGAAGGATGGATGCTATGATAATTGCTATGATCCCTTGGATTCGTTTGAAAGATCCCTTTTTGATGAACTTGATGCTTGCTATTCTTGTGGCCATGATGCCAATATGAATGATGCTTATGGAGATGAACTTGCTATAGTTCCTTATGTTAAGCATGAAATTGTTGCTATTACACCCACACATGATAGTCCTATTATCTTTTTGAATTCTCCAAACTACACTATATCGGAGAAGTTTTCACTTATTAAGGATTATATTGATGGGTTGTGTTTTCCTATTGCACATGATGATTTTAATGAATATAAATGCATGTGCTTGCTGCTCCTACTTGCAATTATTATGAGAGAGGAACTACATCTTCACTTCTCTATGTTTCCGATACAATAAAATTGCAAGAAACTATGTATGCTATGCATTGGCCTTTACTTGGTGTGAATGAATTGTTCTTGTATGACATGACAATGCATAGGAAGAGAGTTAGACTTCGTTGTTGCATGATATATGTTACTTTGTGCTCACTACTAAATTACAAATCATTGTTAATTAAAATTGGCTTTGATATACCTTGGGGTCCGGGTGGATCCATTACTTGAGCACTATATGCCTAGCTTAATGGCTTTAAAGAAAGCGCTACCAGGGAGACAACCCAGAAGTTTTAGAGAGTCATTTTATTCTGTTGTGTTCTTTTATATAGTTGAAAAATAAAATAAATAAATTGGGGAACTTAAAACTTTTTCAAAAAGAAAAGTGAAAGTGAGAAAGACGAGCAACGTTGAAGTGGGGGCGAGCCTTGAACTTTGTTCATGCCCATGGAAACTTTGTGAATCTTGATTACAGAAACTTTTCAATAAAAATAATTATCCCCTTGTATAAATCCATTGTATTATAACAATAATGTACCAAGAATTACCTTTAGGATGTTTAAATTGCTTGTTTGATATGTGCTGTGTAAAAACAGAAACTTTTGCTGCAGTGTTTGAATTTCTATATTTTACTGGAGCATGAAACAATTCTGGAATTTTTACACAATACTTTTATGCAAATTCTGGACAACGTCCTAATTGTTCAGAATTTTTAGAGTTACATAAGTATGGTGAATGTTCAGATTACTACAGACTGTCCTGTTTTTGACATATTCTATTTCTGATGCATTGTTTTTCTCGTTTTGATGAGACTATCGATTGTATCGGTGTAGGACCGAAAGTATGTCTAGAGGGGGGGTTGACTATACTAGTTGACCAAATAAAAGTTTTTCCTATAACAATTTTTAGGGTTGACAGGTTTTAGCATTTCATGGCAAGTCAAGTACACCCTACACATGCAAGTCTAAGAGTATATAGCAGTGGAAAGTAACAACAAGCATGTATAGAAGGGATAGGGTAGGAAGATCAAACGCAGTTGTAGACACGATGATTTTTCCCGTGGTTCCAATAGGTGGCGCTATCGTACATCCACGTTTATGGAGTCTTCAACCCACGAAGGGTAACGGTCGCAAGAGTCCACGGAGAATTTCATCAAGATTTCCTAATGAAAGATTTGGATATCGTTTCTCCAAATCAGTCCACAAAGTATAAGCACATGCAAAGTTCTTCACGAATCTTGGTAAGCCTCTAATAATAAGATTGACAGTCCTAAGGTCACCAAGCATGTTAATTTCCCTTTTCGTGTGTGGGAGCTCATAGGGATCTTCAATATGTTTTCTCAAATGGAATTTATCAAATAGATCAATCATGGCATTCATCCATTGACTATAGTACTCTCCATCAAGAATGGGCACTCTACAATACAAACTCTCCACACTAGACACATCCATCTTCCTCCACGGTGTTGAAACCGAAGCAATGGAGACCAAAGCTCTGATACCACTTGTAGGATCACTATAAGTGTATGTCTAGAGGGGGGTGAATACACTACAAGTAGAAATTTAAAACTACCTAAAGCATAAGACAATATGTTGGCAGTATTAGCATACATAATTAGTCTATGACACCCAACACATGCAATTCATCAAGTATAGCAGCGGAAAGTAAAGACATTGCACATGGAAGTAAGGAGTAGAGATAGAGAGATCAAACGCATGAAGGACACAAGATTTTTCCCTTGGTTCCGATAGGTGGCGCTATCATACATCCATGTTTATGGAGTCTTCAACCCACGAAGGGTAACGGTCGTGAGAGTTCGTGAAGGGCCCTACCCACGGAGGGTTCCACGAAGAAGCAACCTTGACTATACCATGACGGTCTACGTCCACGGAGGACTAGCCTTACTCGGGGTATATCTTCACGAAGTAGGCGATCTCCTTGCCCTTACAAACTTCTTGGTTCACTCCATAACACGAAGTAGGAGGCTCCCAAGCGACACCTAACCAATCTAGGAGGAACCACCCTCCAAAAGGTAATTGGCTCGGTAATGCGATGAACTCTTTGCTCTTGTGCTTGAAGATGATAGACTCCTCAACACACAATCACTATCTCACAGATTTGGCTTGGTAGAAGAGATTGATTGGGTGGAAAGCAACTTGGGAGGCTAGAACTCAAGATCCATATGGTTGGAGTGGAAGATCCTGACCTCAACACAAGGGTAGGTGGTTCTCTCTCAGAAAATCAATAGGAGTTGGGAACTGTTCTGAGTGCTTCTCTTACGAGTGAGTGGTGGTGGAGGGGTATATATAGGCATCTCCAAAAATCCAACCATTACACACAAAATGACCAACTCGGTGACACCGATGTGTTAATCTCGGTGGTACCGAAGTGACCAAAAGGTGGCAAATTTCGAATCTCGGTGAGACCGATATAGGAAACTCGGTTGCACCAACAAGATGACCAACAGTCAGATTTCCAATCTCGGTGACGCCGATCCAACATTCTCGGTGGGACCAAAAATGTGAATTTGCGTAACAGAAATTTGGCAACCTAAACTCGGTGGCACCGGTATGGAATCGGTTGCACCGAAGTGGCTAGGGTTTGACTGAGTCTGTATAGGTTCTAGAATCGGTGGCACCGATATGGGAAAGTTGGTTGCACCGATTTTGAGTGTTAGGTATAGAGCAGAATTTGGTGGGAGAGTTTGTGGATGTTTTTGGTGACTATCACTTATGCACGTTTGAGCATATTGTTCACCAACAAGACCTTACCCCCTTTTAATAGTATTGGCTTTCCTATGGACTCAAAGTGATTTCTCACAAACATAAAATGTAGAGTCATTTTGCTTGAAGCTTGGCCAACCTATTTCCTTGCATCTTGGGGTATGTCCACACTCTCCTTTTGCCAATCCTATCATTGAACACTTCCTGAAATATACTTGGTGAAAACATTAGTTCAGTGACTTATATGTTGTTATTAATTACCAAAACCACCAAGGGAGCAAATGTGCTTTCAATCGGTGGTATAAGCCATGGAAAAGTTATATTATAGTAGCTAAAATGCAAAAACAAAATATTAATTGGTTTCCAACAGTACTTAAAGTCGTTCTTTGTTTTATTATACTAACGTATCTCACGAGGGTTTTGTTAAGTTTTGTGTGATTGAATTTTTCAAGTTTTAGGTGAGATCATGATGGATGAAGAAATAAGGAATGGAAAGAGACTAAGCTTGGGGATGCCCGAGGCACCCCAAGGTAATATTCAAGGACTCCCAAGAAACTAAGCTTGGGGATGCCCCGGAAGGCATCCCCTCTTTCTTCTAACAACCATCGGTAATTTTACTTGGAGCTATATTTTTATTCATCACATGATATGCGGAAATCTTGGAGCGTCGTGTACTTTTCTTTTAATAATGCACCATGCTGGTATGAGAAAGTCCTTGGTTGATTTATAGAAGGCTCTTTGCACCTCACTTATATCTTTTGAGTATGGCTTTATAGAATGCTTCACGTGCTTCACTTATATCATTTGAAGTTTGTATTGCATGTTTCTCACACCTAGAAAACCGCCATTTGTAGAATGATCTTTTGCTTCACTTATATTTGTTAGAGCGTGGGCACATCTTTTGTAGAAAGAATTAAACTCTCAGACTTCACTTATATCTATTTAGAGAGTTAATGGGAGTTGATCATTCACATGGTTAGTCATAAAATCCTACATAAAACTTGTAGATCACTGAATATGATGTGTTTGATTCCTTGTAATAGTTTTGCGATATAAAGATGGTGATATTAGAGTCATGCTAGTGAGTAATTGTGGATTCGTAGAAATACTTGTGTAAAGGTTTGTGATTCCCGTAGCATGCACGTATGGTGAATCGTTATGTAAGGAGTCGGAGCATGATTTGTTTATATGTCGGCCTTTGTGTGAGGGTGGGGAGCGCGCGATGGTTAACTCCTACCAACCTCTCCCCTAGGAGCATGCATCTAATACTTTACTTCGATGACTAATAGACTTTTGCAATAAGTATTTGAGTTCTTTATGACTAATGTTGAGTCCATGGATTATACGCACTCTCGCCCTTCCACCTTTGCTAGCCTCTCTAGTACCGCGCAACTTTCACCGATGCAATAAACCTACCTTCCTCAAAACAGACACCATATAACTTCCTCAAAATAGCCACCATACCTACCTATTATGGCATTTCCATAGCCATTCCGAGATATATTTCCATGCAACTTCCACCGTTTCCTTTTGTTATGACATGCACCATCACTTTCATATTGCATATAGAGCCATACTTTGTTCTAGATATTGAGTTGTAATTCTTGAGTTGTAAGTAAATAAAAGTGTGATGATCATCATTATTAGATCATGTCCCATGTGAGGAAAGGATGATGGAAGCTATGATTCCCTCACAAGTGGGGATGAGATTTCGTACTTTATGAAAAATAAAAGAGGCCAGCGAAGCCCAAATAAAAATAAAAATAATAAAAGAGGCCTTAGATGCCCACCAAAAAAAATAAGAAAATGAGAGAAAAGAGAGAAGGGACATTGCTAGTATCGTTTTCCACACTTGTGCTTCAAAGTAGCACCATGATCTTCATAATAGAGAGTCTCCTATTTTGTCACTTTCATATAACTAGTGGAATTTTTCATCATGATGCATGTCCACTTAGTTTCTTTTTGAGCTTTCATACACTTATAGCTCTAGTTCATTCGTTGCAATGCAATCCCTACTCACTCACATTGATATCTATTAATGGGCATCTCCATAGGTCGTTGATATGCCTAGTTGATGTGAGACTATCTTCTCCTTTTTCTTCACAACCTCCACCATATTCTATTCCACCTATAGTGATATATCCATGGCTCACGCTCATGTATTGCGTGAGAGTTAAAGAAGTTTGAGAACATAAAAGGTGTGAAACAATTGCTTGACTTGTCATCGGGGTTGTGCATGATATAAATACTTTGCGTGGGGAAGATGGACCATAGCCAGACTATATGATATTGTAGGGATAACTTTATTTGTCCATTATATTTTCAAGAGATACAATTGCTTTATTGGTATGCTTGAAGTATTATTGTGTTAATGTCAAATGATAGACTATTGCTTTGAATCACTCATGTCTTAATATTCATGCCATCATTAGATTATATGAACAAGATTATGCTAGGTAGCATGCCACATCAAAAATTATCTTTTTTATCATTTACCTACTCGAGGACGAGCAGGAATTAAGCTTGGGGATGCTGATACGTCTCCGTTGTATCTATAATTTTTGATTGTTTCACGCCAATATTCTACAACTTTCATATACTTTTGGCAACTTTTTATACTATTTTTGGGGCCAACATATTGATCCAGTTCCCAATGTGAGATCATGTTTGTTGCATGTTTTTGTTTCACAAAATATCCATACCAAACGAAGTCCAAATGCAATAAAAACTTTCAAAGATTTTTTTTGGAATATATGTGATTTTTGGGAAAAAGAATCAACGCGAGACAACGCCCGAGGAAGTGACAAGCCTGCTAGACGCGGTCCACCCCATGGCTGCACCTAGCAAGCTTGTGGCCACCCCTTAGATCGGTTGGAGCTGTCCTTTGGCCGCAGGGAAGATATTTTCATAATAAATATAATCTCAAAATTTCAGTCCGATCAGAGTTATGGATCTCCGGATATTTACGAAACGGTGAAAGGCCAGAATCTGGGAGCGTAGAAATAGAAGGAAACTGAGAGAGAGAGAGATCCAATCTCGGAGGGGCTCTTGCCCCTCCGCCGCCATGGAGGCCATGGAACAGGGGGAAATCTTTCTCCCATCTAGGAGGGGTCAAGGAAGAATAATAAGGAGGGGGTCTCTCCCCCTCTATCTCTCTGTGACACCGGAACGCCGTCGGGGCCATCGTCGTGACGGCGATCTACTCCAACAACTTTGGCATCTTCACCAACACCTCCATCACCTTCCCCCATCCATCTACAACGGTCCACTCTCCTGAAATCCGCTGTAACCTCTACTTCATATTATTATCCAATGATGTGTTGCCATCCTATGATGTCTGAGTAGATTTTTGTTGTCCTATTGGTTGATTGATGATCATGATTGGTTTGGGTTGCATGTTTTATTATTGGTGTTGTCCTATGGTTCTCTCTGCGTCGCGCAAGCATGAGGGATCCTCGTTTTAGGGTGTTCCAATGTGTTTATGATTTGCCTATGGTTGGTTGCTTGAGTGACAGAAGCATAAACCCGAGTAGGTGGGTTGTTGCATATGGGATTAAAGAGGACTTGGTACCTTATAATGCTATGGTTGGGTTTTACCTTAATGATATTTAGTAGTTGCGGATGCTTGCTAGAGTTCCAATCATAGGTGCATATGATACAAGTAGATAAAATATGTTAGCTTATGCCTCTCCCTCATATAAAATTGCAATAATGATGACCGGTCTAGTTATCGATTGCCTAGGGACAATTCGAACTCCTACCACCACTTTTCCACACTCGTTAAACTAACTTAGTTGTTTCTATATCTTAGCAGACCCTAGTTTTTATTTACGTGCTCTTTATTATCTTGCAAGCCTATCCCGTTACACCTACAAAGTACTTCTAGTTTCATGCTTGTTCTAGGTACAGCGAACGTTAAGCGTGCGTAGAGTTGTATCGGTGGTCGATAGAACTTGAGGGAAAATTTGTTCTACCTTTAGCTCCTCGTTGTGTTCGACACTCTGACTTATATATAAAGGCTACAATTTATCCCTTATACTTGTGGGTTATCAG
Source organism: Hordeum marinum (assembly GCA_022496015.1). Classification (NCBI taxonomy): domain Eukaryota; kingdom Viridiplantae; phylum Streptophyta; class Magnoliopsida; order Poales; family Poaceae; genus Hordeum; species Hordeum marinum. The sequence goes on from CM039674.1 coordinate 462,480,188, forward strand.
GCAGCGCGATGGCATGGCGGCGATTGTGGTGGAACTATTCCGGTAGGTCTTCGCCAAGCACCGTCGGAACGATCTAGAGGAGAAACTACGATATAGAGAAGAGGGTAGCACGTAGCTTATTTATGTGTAGAAAAACCCTCAAGGCCTCTAGTATATATAGGAGGAGGGAGCGAGGAGGCTTGGCCCCCAAGGGGCCAGCCCTTACTTCGGCCGAAGTGGAGAGAGGAGGAGTCCTCCTCCAATCCTAGTAGGATTGGGCCTCCCTCTCTCCCACTTGGAATCCTCCTTCCCACCTTGGGTTTCTCCACCCAGCCGCTGTTGGAAATATGCCCTAGAGGCAATAAATAAAGTGTTTATTATTATATTTCCTTGTTCATGATAATTGTTTATTATCCATTGTATTGATTGGAAACACATTGCATGTGTGGATACATAGACACCACTTTGTCCCTAGTGTGCCTCTAGTAGACTAGCTCGTTGATCAAAGATGGTCAAGGTTTCCTAGACATTGACATGAGATGTCATTTGATAACGGGATCAAATCATTAGTAGAATGATGGGATGGACAAGATCCAAACTATAAACGTAGCCTATGATCATGTCAGTTTATTGCTACAGTTTTCTGCATGTCAAGTATATGTTCCTATGACCATGAGATCATGCAACTCACAGACACCGGAGGAGTGCCTTGTGTGTATAAAATGTCGCAACGTAACTGGGTGACTATAAAGGTGCTCTACAGGTATCTCTGAGGGTGTCTATTGGGTTGGCATGGATCAAGACTCAGATTTGTTACTCCGTGTGACGGAGAGGTATCTCAGGGCCCACTCGGAGTACAACATCATAACAAGCCTTGCAAGCAATGTGACTAAGTGTTAGTCACGGGATCTTGTATTACGGAAACGAGTAAAGAGACTTGTCGGTAACGAGGTTGAACTAGGTATGGAGATATCGACCATCGAATCTCGAGCGAGTAACATATCGAAGAACAAAGGGAACATCATACGGGATTAACTGAATCCTTGACATAAAGGTTCGACCGATAAAGATCTTTGTAGAATATGTAGGAATCAATATGGACATCTAGGTCTCGCTATTGGTTATTGACCGTAGAGGTGTCTCGGTCATGTCTACATAGTTCTCGAACACGCGGGGTCTGCACACTTCAGGTTTGGTGACGTTTCGATAGTATAGAGTTATGCATGATGGTGAACAAAGGTTGTTTGGAGCCACGGATGAGATCCCGGACATCACGAGGAGCTCCGGAATGGTCCGTAGGTAAAGATTGATATATAGGAAGTCCTATTTTGGTCACCGGAAAAGTTCCAGGCTCATCGGTAGTGTAGCGGGAGTGCCGGGAGGGTACTGGGGGACCATTGGGAGGGGTATTTCGACCCAAAAGGCTACATGGGCTGTGGGATAAGGAATAACAGCCCTTAGTGGGCTGTCTGAAGGCCCACAGGAAGCCCATGCAGCTAGGGAAGAAACCCAAGGTGGAAAGAAAGGCAAAAGTCGAAAAAAGGAAGGAGTCCTAATCCTACTAGGAGTGGAGGAGGAGGACTCCTCCCTCCACTTCGGACGAAGTGGATTTGGCTCCCTTGGGAGATAAGTCTCCTCCCTCCCCTCCTTCTATATATACTAAAGGTTTTTAGGGTTTTTGATACAGAATTTTAGCCACGTGCTGTCCTCTCCTCTAGTCTGTAGTTTCTCCTCTAGATCGATTTCAGCAGTTCTTAGGCGAAGCCCTGCTGGAATTACTCCACCACCATTGCCGCAATGTCGTCGCGCTACCGGAGAACTTTTCTACCTCTCCGCTCCCTATTGCTGGATCAAGAAGTCGGAGATTGTCATCAAGCCGTACGTGTGTTGAACGCGGAGGTGTCGTCCGTTCGGTGCTAGATCGGGGTGGATCGTGATTGGATCGCGTAACGCTCGACGATTTGGATCGCGAAGACGTTCTACTACATCAACCGTGTTTCTTAACGCTTCCCGCTTAGCGATCTACAAGGGTATGTAGATCCACTCTCCCCTCTCGTAGATGCTCATCTCCTAGATTGATCTTGGTGAAGCGTAGGAATTTTTTTCCCATGCAACGTTCCCAACAGTGGCATCATGAGCTAGGTCTATGTGTAGATGAGATCTCGAGTAGAACACAAAGAGTTTGTGGGAGTTGATGCTTAGATTGCTTCCTCCCTTGGTCGTGTTTTGGTTCAACGGTATTGTGGGATGAAGCGTCCTGGACCAACCTTACTCGTTCGCTTACGAGAGACCGGTTCCATCGACTGACGTGTAACTTCGTTGCACAAAGATGGTTGGCGGGTGTCTAATTCTCCTACTTTAGTTGGATCGGATTCGACAAAGCCGGTCGTTGATAAGGTTGAAAAGCAACTTATGTATCACGGTTGTGGTTTTTGCGTAGGTGAGAATTGTTCTTGCTAGATACCCATAGCAGCCACGTAAAACATGCAAAAACAATTAGAGGACGTCTAACTTGTTTTTGCAGGGTATGTTGTGATGTGATATGGCCAATTACATGATGAGATATATGTGATGTATGAGATGATCATGTGTTTTATAGAATATCACGACTTGCCTGTCGATGAGTACGACAACCGGCAGGAGCCATAGGGTTGTCTTTGATTATTGTATGACCTGCGTGTCACTCATTAAGCGCTGTGTAATACTTTACTTTATCGCTAAACGGTAGAAATAGTAGAATAAGCATGGTGGGTGTGACAACCCCGATGGTAACACGTTTATGGAGATCATGGTGTCATGTCGGTGACGATGGAGATCATGCCGGTGCTTTCAAGATGTAGATCAAAAGCACAAGTTCATGGTCATATCATGTCACTTATGATTTGCATGTGATGTTAATCCTTTTATGCACCTTGTTTTGCTTAGGACGACGGTAGCATTACAAGGTGATTCCTCACTTAAATTTCAAGGTAAAATTGTGTTCTCCTCGAGTGTGCACTGTTGCGAAAGTTCGTCATGTCGAGACACCACGTGATGATCGGGTGTGATAGACTCTACGTTCACATACAACGGGTGCAAGCCAGTGTTGCACGTGCAGAACAGTCGGGTTAGACTTGACGAGCCTAGCATGTACAGACATGGCCTAGGAACACAAGAGACCGAATGGTCGAACATGAGTCATATAGTAGATATGATCAACATGATGATGTTCACCATTGAAACCACCTCAACTCACGTGATGATCAGACTTGAGTTGGTGAATTTGGATCATGTATCACTCAGATGACCTGAGGGATGTCAATTTGAGTGGGATCTTTAGTAATTTGATTAACTAAACTCATTATCTTGAACAATAGTCTTAGTAACCTTTGCATAATTATGTTGTAGATCAATGGCTCGCACAGTAGCACCCCTGAATTTTAATGCGTTCCTAGAGAAAGCTAAGTTTAAAGATGATGGAAGTAACTTTGTGGAATGGGCCCGTAATCTGAGGATTACCCTCACGGCTTCCCAGAAGTCATATGTCCTTGATGCACCACTTGGTGACCAACCCACTGACATGTCATCCGAAGATATTAAGAATGCTTGGGAGGCACGTTCTCGAGATTACTCAATAGTTCAGTGTGCAATATTACATGGCTTAGAACCAGGACTTCAAAGACGTTTTGAATGTCATGGAGCATATGAGATGTTCCAGGAGTTGGAGTTTATCTTTAAGAAGAATGCCCGGATCGCGAGGTATGAGACCTCCGATAAGTTCTATGCTTGCAAAATGGAGGAGAACGGGTCTATCAGTGAACATATACTCAGAATGTCTGGGTATTCGACTTGTCTGGCGGATTTAGGAATGCCCCTTCCACCTGAGGCGATCACTGACAGAGTTCTTCAATCACTGCCACCTAGCTACAAGAGCTTTGTGATGAACTATAACATGCACGGGATGAACAAGATAGTCGTCGAGCTGTTTGCGATGCTGAAAGTCGCTGAGTCTGAAATCTAGAGAGAACATCAAGTGTTGATGGTCAATAAAACCACTAGTTTCAAGAAGAACAGCAAGGGCAAGAAGGGTAACTCCAAGAAGAGTGGAAAAACAGTTGCCCCTCCCGTGAAGAAACCCAAGGCTGGACCCAAGCCAGAAACTGAGTGCTTTCATTGCAAGGGAACTGGTCACTGGAAGCAGAACTGCCCCAAGTATCTGGCTGACAAGAAGGCGGCCAACAAAAAACAAGGTATATATGATATACATGTTATTGATGTGTACCTTACGAGCTCTCGTCTTAGTGCCTGGGTATTTGATACCGGTTCGGTTGCTCACATGAGATGTCATTTGATAACGGGATCAAATCATTAGGAGAATGATGGGATGGACAAGACGCAAAATATAAATGTAGCATGATCGTGTCAGTTTATTGCTACAGTTTTCTGCATGTCAAGTATATGTTCCTATGACCATGAGATCATGCAACTCATGGACACCGGAGGAGTGCCTTGTGTGTATAAAATGTCGCAACGTAACTGGGTGACTATAAAGGTGCTCTGCAGGTATCTCCAAGTGTGTCTATTGGGTTGGCATGGATCAACACTGGGATTTGTTACTCCGTGTGACAGAGAGGTATTTCAGGACCCACTCGGTAATACAACATCACAACAAGCCTTGCAAGCAATGTGACTAAGTGTTAGTCATGGGATCTTGTATTACGGAAACGAGTAAAGAAACTTTCCGGGAACGAGGTTGAACTAGGTATGGAGATACCGACGATCGAATCTCGGGCAAGTAACATACCGAAGAACAAAGGGAACATCATACGGGATTAATTGAATCCTTGACACAGAGGTTTGACCGATAAAGATCTTCATAGAATATTTAGGAATCAATATGGACATCTAGGTTCCGCTATTGGTTATTGACCATAGAGGTGTCTCGGTCATGTCTACATAGTTCTCAAACCCGCACGGTGTGCACACTTAAGGTTTGGTGACGTTTTAGTAGTATAGAGTTATGCATGGTGGTGACCGAAGGTTGTTCGGAGTCCCGGATGAGATACCGGACGTCACGAGGAGCTACGGAATGGTCCGAAGGTAAAGATTGATATATAAGAAGTCCTGTTTTGGTCACCAGAAAAGTCTCGGGCTCATCTGTAATGTACCGGGAGTGCCGGGAGGGTACCGGGGGACCATCGAGAGGGGTATTCCGACCCAACAGGCTACATGGGCTGTGGGAGAAGGAATACCAGCCCTTAGTGGGCTGTCCGAAGGCCCACAGGAAGCCCATGCGGCTAGGGAAGAAACCCAAGGTGGAAAGAAAGGCAAAAGTGGAAAAAAGGAAGGAGTCATAATCCTACTAGGAGTGGAGGAGGAGGACTCCTTCTTCCACTTCGGCCGTAGTGGACATGGCTCCCTTGGGAGCCAAGTCTCCTCCCTCCCCTCCTCCTATATATACTAGAGGTTTTGAGGGTTTTTGGTACAGAATTTTAGCCACGTGTTGCCCTCTCCTCTAGTTTGTAGTTTCTCCTCTAGATCGGTTTCAGCAGTTCTTAGGCGAAGCCCTGCTGGAATTACTCCACCACCATCGACACAACACCTCCGCGCTGCCGGAGAACTCGTCTACCTCTCCGCTCCCTCTTGCTAGATCAAGAAGGTGGAGATCGTCATCAAGTTGTACGTGTGTTGAACGCGGAGGTGTCGTCCGTTCGGTGCTAGATCGGGACGGATCGTGATTGGATCGCGGGACGCTCGGCGATTTGGATCGCAAAGACATTCGAATACATCAACCATGTTTCTTAACGCTTCTCGCTTAGCGATCTACTAGGGTATGTAGATCCACTCTCCCCTCTCGTAGATGCTCATCTCCTAGATTGATCTTGGTGAAGCGTAGGAAATTTTTTGTTTCCCATGCAACGTTCCCCAACAGCCGCATTGGCCTCTAGTGGGGCTTTGTCCAGCCCACTAGGGGCTGGTTTACCTCCTCCCTCAGCCCATGTAGCCCATTGGGTCGAGACACCCCTCCCGATGGTCCCCAGTACCCTCCCGGCACTCCCGGTACACTACCGATGAGCCCGAAACTTTTCCGATGACCAAAACAGGACTTCCTATATATAAATCTTTACCTCCAGACCATTCCGGAGCTCCTCGTGACATCTGGGATCTCATCCAAGACTCCAAACAACCTTTGGTTACCACGATACATAACTCTATACTACCAAAACGTCACCGAACTTTAAGTGTGTAGACCCTACGGGTTCGAGAACTATGTAGACATGACCGAGACACCTCTACGGTCAAAAACCAATAGCGGGACCTGGATGACCATATTGGTTCCTACATATTCCACAAAAACCTTTATCGGTTGAACCTCTATGTCAAGGATTCAGTTAATCCTGTACGTTGTTCCCTTTGTTCTTCAGTATGTTACTTGCCCGAGATTCGATCATCGGTATCTCTATACCTAATTCAATCTCGTTACCAGCAAGTCTCTTTACTCGTTCTGTAATATAAGATCCCGTGGCTAACACTTTAGTCACATTGCTTGCAAGGCTTGTTGTGATGTTGTATTACCAAGTGGGCCCTGAGATACCTATCCGTCACACGGAGTAACAAATTCGAGTATTGATCCATGCCCACTCAACAGACACTCTCGGAGATACCTGTAGAGCACCTTTATAGTCACCCAGTTACATTGCGACGTTTGATACACACAAGGCAATCCTCAAGTGTCAGTGAGTTGCATGATCTCATGGTCATAGGAACAGATACTTGACATGCAGAAAACTATAGCAATAAACTCACACGATCATATGCTATGTTTATAGTTTGGGTCTTGTCCATCACATCATTCTCCCAATGATGTGATCCCGTTATCAAATGACATCTCAAGTCAATGGCTAGGAAACCTTGACCATCTTTGATCAACGAGCTAGTCTACTAGAGGCACACTAGGGACAAAGTGTTGTCTATGTATCCACACATGCAATGTGTTTCCAGTCGATACAATTATAGCATGGATAATAAACAATTGTCATGAACAAGGAAATATGATAATAACCATTTATTATTGCCTCTAGGGCATATTTCCAACAATCTCCCACTTACACTAGAGTCAATAATCTAGCTCACATCACCATGTGATTTACATTGTAATGAATCTAACACCCATATAGTTCTAGTGTTGATCATGTTTAGCCCTTGGAAGAGGTTTAGTTAATGGGTCTGCAACATTCAGATCCATGTGCCTTTGCAAATATTTATGTCCTCCTCCTTAATGTACTCGCTGATGGAATTGAAGCTTCGCTTTATGTGTCTGGTCCTCTTGTGAAACCTTGGTTCCTTGGCCAGAGCAATGGCACCAGTGTTGTCATAGAACAGATCCATTGGATTCAGTGCACTGGGCACTACTCCTAGATCTGTCGTAAACTCCTTCGTCCAGACACCTTCCATTGCTGCCTCCGAGGCTGCGATGTACTCTGCTTCGCATGTAGAATCGGCTACCACGCTTTGCTTGGAACTGCACCAGCTTAACGCTCCCCCATTAAGAATAAATATGTATCCGGTTTGCGACTTAGAGTCATCCGGATCAGTGTCAAAGCTTGCATCGACGTAACCCTTTACCATGAGCTCTTGATCACCTCCATAAACGAGAAACATTTCTTTAGTCCTTCACAGGTACTTAAGGATATTCTTGACCGCCGTCCAGTGCTCCATTCCTGGATCGCTTTGAAACCTTTCGACCATACTTATGGCAAGGCTGACATCGGGTCTTGTGCACAACATTGCATACATGATACAGCCTATGGCTGAAGCATAGGGGATGACACTCATCTTCTCTTTATCTTCTGCAGTCACTGGGCATTGAGTCTTACTCAACTTCACACCTTATAATACAGGCAAGAACCCCTTCTTGGACTGATCCATTTTGAACTTCTTCAAAACTTTATCAAGGTATGTGCTTTGTGAAAGTCCTATCAAGCGTCTCTATCTATATTTATAGATCTTAATGCCTATTATGAAAGCAGCTTCTCCTAGGTCCTTCATTGAAAAACTTTTGTTCAAATATTCCTTCACGCTTTCTAGCATTTCTATATTGTTTCCAATCAGTAATATGTCATCCACATATAATATTAGAAACGCTATAGAGCTCCCACTCACTTTCTTGTAAATACAAGCTTCTCCGTAAAGTTGTCTAAACCCAAACGCTTTGATCACCTCATCAAAGCGTTTATTCCAACTCCGAGATGCTTGCACTAGTCCATAAATGGATCGCTGGAGTTTACAAACTTTGTCAGCATTCTCTGGATCGACAAAACCTTCTGGTTGTATCATATACAACTCTTCCTCAAGAAAACCGTTGAGGAACGCTGTTTTGACATCCATCTGCCAAATTTCATAGTCGAAATATGCAGCTATTGCCAACATGATTCTGACGGACTTAAGCATTGCTATGGGTGAGAAGGTCTCATCATAGTCAACTCCTTGAACTTGTGAAAAACCCTCTGCCACAAGTCGAGCTTTATAGACGGTGACATTACCGTCCGTGTTTGTCTTCTTCTTAAAGATCCATTTGTTCTGAATGGCCTTTTGCCCTTTAGGTAATACATCCAAAGTCCATACTTTGTTTTCATACATGGATCCCATCTTAGATTTCATGGCCTCTAACCATTTCTTGGAATCCAGGCCCATAATTGCTCCTCCATAGCTCGTAGGTTCATCGTTGTCCAACAACATGACCTCCAAGACAGGGTTGCCATACCACTCAGGAGTAGTACGTGCCCTTGTTGACCTACGAGGTTCAATAGTAACTTGATCCGAAGCTTCATGATCATCATCATTAACTTCCTCTTAAACTATTGTAGGCTCCATAGAAACATCTTTCTGCACTGCGCTACTCTTTGGTTGAAGTAAAGGTTCAATAACCTCATCAAGCTCTATTTTCCTCCCACTCAACTCTTTCGAGACAAACTCTTTCTCAAGAAATGTTCCGTTCTTAGTGACAAACACTTTTCCTTCGGATCTGAGATAAAAGGTATACCCAACTATCTCTTTCGGGTATCCTATGAAGACGCATTTCTCTCCTTTGGGTTCCGGCTTTTCAGGGTGAAGCTTTTTGACATAAGCATCACATCCCCAAACTTTAAGAAACAAAAACTTTGGCCTCTTGCCAAACCACAGTTCATATGGCATCGTCTCAACGGGTTTCGATGGTGCCCTATTTAAAGTGAATGCAGTTGTCTCTAATGCATAACCCCAAAACGATGGTGGCAAATCGTCAAGAGACATCATAGAACGCACCATATCTAATAAGGTTCAATTACGACGTTCAGACACACCATTACGCTGTGGTGTTCCAGGCGGTGTCAACTGTGAAATAACTCCACACTGTCTTAAGTGACTGCCAAACTCATAACTCAGATATTCACCTCCTCGATCAGATCGTAGGAATTTAATCTTCTTGTTACGATGATTCTCAACTTGACTCTGAAATTGCTTGAACTTTTTAAAGGTTTCAGACTTGTGTTTCATTAACTAAATATACCCATATCTACTTAAGTCATCAGTGAAGGAGAGTAAATAACGATATCCACCGCGTGCCTCAATGTTCATAGGACCGCACACATCAGTATGTATGATTTCCAACAAATCACTCGTCCATTCCATTGTTCCAGAGAACGGAGTTTTAGTCATCTTGCCCATGAGGCATGGTTCACATGTGTCAAGTGATTCAAAATCAAGTGACTCCAAAATTCCATCAGCATGGAGCTTCCTCATGCGTTTTACACCAATATGACCCAAATGGCAGTGCCACAAGAAAGTGGTACTATCATTATCAACTCTACATCTTTTGGCATCAATGTTATGAACATGTGTATCATCACTATCAAGATTCAATATGAATAAACCCCTCACATTGGGTGCATGACCATAAAAGATACTCCCTCCGTCCCAAAATAAGTGTCTTGAGCTTAGTACAACTTTATACTAGAACTAGTACAAAGTTGAGACACTTATTTTGGGACGGAGGGAGTATTACTCATATAAATAGAAAAACCATTATTCTCTGACTTAAATGAGTAAACTTCTTGCAATAAACAAGATCCAGATATAATGTTCATGCTTAATGCAAGCAATAAATAAGAATTATAAAGGTTCATCACTAATCTCGATGGTAATCGAAGAGAGAGCGTGCCGACGGCGATCACATCAACCTTGGAACAATTTCTCATGCGCATCATCACTTCATCCTTCGCGAGCCTTCGTTTATTCTGTAGTTCCTGTTTTGAGTTGCAAATGTGAGCAACCGAACCGGTATCAAATACCCAGGCACTACAACGAGAGCTAGTAAGGTACACATCAATAACATGTATATCATATATACCTTGTTTGTTGTTGGCCGCCTTCTTGTGAGCCAGATACTTGGGGCAGTTCCGCTTCCAGTGACCAGTTCCCTTGCAATGAAAGCACTTAGTTTCTGGCTTGGGTCTAGCCTTGGGTTTCTTCACGGGAGGAGCAACTGCTTTGCCACCCTTCTTGGAGTTACCCTTCTTGCCCTTGCCATTCTTCTTGAAACTAGTGGTTTTATTGACCATCAACACTTGATGTTCTTTCTGGATTTTAGACTCAGTGACTTTCAGCATCACAAACAGCTCGGCGACTGACTTGTTCACCCCGTGCATGTTATAGTTCAGCATGAAGCTTTTGTAGCTAGGTGGCAGTGATTGAAGAACTCTGTCGATCATCGCTTCTGGCAAAAGAGGCATCCCTAACTCCGCCAGATGAGTCGAATACCCAGACATTATGAGTATATGTTCATTGATAGACCCGTTCTCCTCCATTTTGCAAGCATAGAATTTATCGGAGGTCTCATACCTCTCAATCCGAGCATTCTTCTTAAAGATAAAGTCCAACTCCTGGAACATCTCATATGCTCCATGACGTTCAAAACGTCTTTGAAGTCCCGGTTCTAAGCCATACAATATTGCACACTAAACTATTGAGTAATCTCCAGAACGTGCCTCCCAAGCGTTCTTAACATCTTCGGATGACAAGTCTGCGGGTTGGTTACCAAGCGGTGCATCAAGGACATATGCCTTCTAGGAAGCCATGAGGATAATCCTCAGATTACGGGCCCAGTCCACAAAGTTACTTCCATCATCTTTCAACTTAGCTTTCTCTAGGAACACATGAAAATTCAGGGGTGCTACTACGCGAGCCATTGATCTACAACATAAATATGCAAAGGTTACTTAGACTATTGTTCAAGATAATGAGTTTAGTTAATCAAATTACTAAAGCTCCCACTCAAATTGACATCCCTAAGGTCATCTGAGTGACACATGATCCATATTCACCAACTCAAGTCCGATCATCACGTGAGTTAAGGTGGTTTCAACGGTGAATATCATCATGTTGATCATATCTACTATATGACTCATGCTCGACCTTTCGATCTCTTGTGTTCCGAGGCCATGTATGTACATGCTAGGCTCGTCAAGTTTAACCTGAGTGTTCTGCATGTGCAACATTGGCTTACACCCGTTGTATGCAAACGTAGAGTCTATCACACCCGATCATCACGTGGTGTCTCGACATGACGAACTTTTGCAACGGTGCACACTCGGGGAGAACACAGTTCATCTTGAAATTTAAGTGAGGGATCACCTTATAATGCTACCGTCGTCCTAAGCAAAACAAGGTGCATAAAAGGATTAACATCACATGCAATTCATAAGTGACATGATATGGCCATGAACTTGTGCTTTTGATCTCCATCGTGAAAGCACTAGCATGATCTCCATCGTCACCGGCAGGACACCATGATCTCCATCATCTTGATCTCCATCAACATGTCGCCATCGGGGTTGTCGCACCCACTATGCTTCTACTACTATTGCTATTGTTTAGCGATAAAGTAAAGCATTACATAACGCTTAATGATTGACACGCAGGTCATACAATAATTAAAGACAACCCTATGGCTCCTGTCGGTTGTCGTACTCATCGACATGCAAGTCATGATATTCTATACAAAAACATGATCATCTCATACATCACATATATCACATCATGAAATTGGCCATATCACATCACAACATACCCTGCAAAAACAAGTTAGACGTCCTCTAATTGTTGTTGCATGTTTTACGTGGCTGCTATGGGTATCTAGCAAGAACGATTCTTACCTACGCAAAAACCCACAACGGTGATATGAAGATTGCTTTTCAACCTTCTACAAGGACCGCCTCAATCAAATTCGATCCGACTAAAGTGGGAGAGACAGACACCCACCAGCCATCTTTATGCGACGAAGTCACATGTCAGTCAATGGAACACGGTCTCTTGTAAGCGTACGAGTAAAGTCGGTCTGAGCCGCTTCATCCCACAATACCTCTGAACCAAGAAAATACTAAGGAAGGAAGCTATCTGAATATCAACGCCCACAAACTCTTTGTGTTCTACTCAAGATCTCATCTACGCATAGACCTAGCTCATGATGCCACTGTTGGGGAACGTTGCATGGGAAACAAAATTTTCCTATGCTTCACCAAGATCAATCTAGGAGATGAGCATCTATGAGAGGAGAGATTGGATCTACGTACCCTTGTAGATCGCTAAGCGGAAGCGTTAAAGAGCGCGGTTGATGTAGTGGTACATCTCCGCGATCCAAATCGCAAGCCGTCCCACGAACTCCCGATCAAGTACCGAACGGACAGCACCTCCGCGTTCAGCACACGTGTAGCTCGATGAAGATCTCCACCTTCTTGATCCAGCAAGAAAGAGAGGAGAGGTAGAAGAGTTCTCTAGCAGCGCGGCGGCATTGCGGCGATGGTGGTAGAGCAATTCCAGCAGGGCTTCGCCTAAGCACTGCTGAAAACCGATCTAGAGGAGAAAAGGATCTAGAGGAAGAAGAGGGAAGCACATGGAAAAATTAGGGTTGGGGCTGCCCTCAAAATACACTAGTATATATAGGAGGGAGGGGAGAGGAGGCAGCCCTAGCCTCTCCTGCAAGGAGAGGTTCGGCCGAAGCATAGGGGCAGAGTCGACCTCCCACAAGGGAGGTGGATTCCAAGTGGGACTCTTTCCCAAACTTGGACCCTACTCTATCTCTTCCTCCATGCGCATAGGGCCTCTTGGGATGGCTTTCCCATCCCGCCAGGGGCTGGTGCACCACCTCTAAGGCCCATGTGTCCCCTTGGGGTATGTGGGCCCATTTGGTGGTCCCCGAAACCCATTCGTCACTCCCGATACAGTGCTGGAAATGCCCAAAACTTTTTCGGAGTTCAAATACCACTTTCCTGTATATCAATCTTTACCTCCGGACCATTCCAAAGCTCCTCGTGACGTCTAAGATCTCATCCGGGACTCTGAACAACCTTCAGTCACCACCATACATAACTCTATACTATCGAAACGTCACCGAACATTAAGTGTGCAGACCCTGCGGGTTCGAGAACTATGTAGACATGACCGAGACACCTCTACGGTCAATAACCAATAGAGGAACTTGGATGCCCATATTGATTCCTACATATCCTACGAAGATCTTTATCGATCAAACTTTTATGTCAAGGATTCAGTTAATCCCGTATGATGTTCCCTTTGTTCTTCGGTATGTTACTTGCCCGAGATTCGATCGTCGGTATCTCTATGCCTCGTTCAACCTCGTTACCAGCAAGTCTCTTTACTCGTTCCGTAATACAAGATCTCGTGGCTAACACTTAGTCACATTGCTTGCAAGGCTTATTGTGATGTTGTATTACCGAGTGGGCCCAGAGATACCTCTCCGTCACACGGAGTAACAAATCCCAATATTGATCCATGCCAACCCAGCAGACACCCTCGAAGATACCTGTAGTGCACCTTTATAGTCACCCAGTTACGTTGCGACATTTGATACACACAAGGCACTCCTCTGGTGTCCGTGATTTGCATGATCTCATGGTCATAGGAACATATACTTGACATGCAGAAAACTGTAGCAATAAACTGACATGATCATATGCTACGTTTATAGTGTGGGTATGTCCATCCCATCATTCTCCTAATGATGTGATCCCGTTCTCAAATGACATCTCAAGTCAATGGCTAGGAAACCTTGACCATCTTTGATCAACGAGCTAGTCCACTAGAGGCACACTAGGGACAAAGTGTTATCTATATATCCACACATGCAATGTGTTTCCAATCAATACAATTATAGCATGGATAATAAACAATTATCTTGAACAAGGAAATATAATAATAAACACTTTATTTATTGCCTCTAGGGCATATTTCCAACAGTTATTTGCAAGGATTAGGCCTGAAAGAGATAGATGTAAACGAGTGCGGAAAGTAAAAGGTAAATAAATTGAAGCAAGATATTTTTGGGTTTTTTAGTTTATAGATATGAAAGTATATGATGGAAAATAGACCCGGGGGCCATAGGTTTCACTAGAGGCTTCTCTCTTGAAGTCGCATATCATGGTGGGTAAACAAATTACTGTCAAGCAATTGATAGAAAAGCGAATAATCATGTAGTTATCCAAGGAAATGATCATGCATATAGGCATCACGTCCGTGACAAGTAGGCCGAAATGATTTTGTATCTACTACTACTACTCCACACATCAACCGACTCCTGCCTGCATCTAGAGTATTAAGTTCATGAAGAACAAAGTAACGCATTAAGCAAGATGACATGATGTAGAGGGATAAACTCAAGCAATATGATGAAAACCCCATCTTGTTACCCTTGATGGAAACAATACAATATGTGCCTCGCTACCCCTACTATGTCACTAGGTGAGGACACCGCAAGATTGAACCCAAAACCAAGCACTTCTCCTATTGCAAGAATTACCAATCTAGTTGGCCAAACCAAACCAATAACTCGAAGAGACTTGTAAGGGTGTGAAATCATGCAAATAAGAATTCAGAGGAGATTCAAATAAGATTCATGGATAATCTAAACATAAACTCACAATTCATCGGATCTTGACGAACACACCACAAAAGAGGATTACATCAGATAGATCTCCATGAAGATCATGAAGAACATGGTATTGAAGATCGAAGAGAGAGAACAAGACATCTAGCTACTATCTATGGACCCGTAGGTCTGTGGTGGACTAATCACATCATCGGAGGGGCAATGGAGTTGATGTAGATGCCCTTCGTGATCAAAAAACCCTATGGCGATTACTGGAAAAGGCTCCAAGATTGGATCTCTCGGGAACTAAGGCTTCTAGCGGCAGAAAAGTATTTGTGTTGCTCTTTTTGATGTTGCGGGAATATTTGGGTATTTATAGGCCAAGAATTAGGGTTAGGATACCTACCACGGGGCGACAAGCCTGCTAGGCACAACCAGGGGGCCCCACGCCTAGCAAGCTTGTGGCGCCCTCGCACGTGCACTCCAAGCTTGATCGACTTGTTTCCTTCCAGAAAAATTCCTTCTGAAGGTTTTATTCCGTTTTGACTCCGTTTAATATTCCATATTTGCAAAACTCAAAAACAAGGAAAAAACTGAAACTGACACTTGGCTCTAGATTAATAGGTTAGTCCCAAAAATAATATAAAATTGCATATTAATGCATATAAAACATCCAAAACAGATAATATGATAGCATGACATCATCAAAAAGTATAGATACGTTGGAGATGTATCAAGCTTATTCATGTGTGTTACACCAATATGACCTAAACAGCAGTGCCACAAGAAAGTGGTACTATCATTATCAACTCTACATATTTTGGCATCAATGTTATGAACATGTGTATCATCACTATCGAGATTCAATATGAATAAACCCCTCACACTAGGTGCATGACCATAAAAGATATTACTCATATAAATAGAACAACCATTATTCTCGGATTTAAATTAGATTTCGTCTTGCAATAAACAATATCCAGATATAATGTCCTTGCTTAACACATGCACTAAATAACAATTATTCAGGTTCATCACTAATCCCGATGGTAATCAAAGAGCGAGCGTGCCGATGGCGATCACATCAACCTTGGAACCATTTCCCACGCGCATCATCACTTCATTCTTTGCCAGCCTTCGTCTATTCCGTAGCTCCTGTTTTGAGTTGCAAATGTGAGCAACCGAACTGGTATCAAATACCCAGGCACTAAAACGAGAGTTGGTAAGGTACACATCAATAACATGTATATCATATATACCTTGTTTGGTGTTGGCTGGCTTCTTGTCGGCCAGATACTTGGGGCAGTTCCGCTTCTAGTTATCAGTTCCCTTGCAATGAAAGCACTCAATTTCTGGGTTGGGTCCAGCCTTGGGTTTCTTCACAGGAGGGGCAACTGCTTTGCCACTCTTCTTAGAGTTACCCTTCTTGCCCTTGCCATTATTCTTGAAAGTAGTGGTTTTATTGACCATCAACACTTGATGCTCCTTTTGAATCTCAGACTCAACGACTTTTAACATCGCAAACAGCTCGGCGACTGACTTGTTCATCCCGTGCATGTTATAGTTCAACACAAAGCTCTTGTAGCTAGGTGGCAATGATTGAAGAACTCTTTCAGTGATCGCCTCTGCCGAAAGGGGCATCCCCAATCCAGCCAGACGGGTAGAATACCTAGACATTTTGAGTATGTGTTCACTGACATACCCGTTCTCCTCCATTTCGCAAGCATAGAACTTATCGGAGGTCTCATACCTCTCGATCCAGGCATTCTTCTGAAAGATAAACTTCAAATCCTAAAACATATCATATGATCCATGACTTTCAAAATGTCTTTGAAGTCCCGATTCTAAGTCATATAGCATTGCACACTGAACCATTGAGTAATCATCAGAACGTGTTTGTTAGGCGTTCACAACGTCTGCAAACTCCACTGGAGCGGGTGGATCACCAAGCGGCGCATCAAGGACATAAACCTTCCGAGAAGCTGTGAGGATAATCCTCAGATTACGGGCCGAGTCCACAAAGTTACTTCCATCATCTTTCAACTTAGCTTTCTCTAGGAACGTATTAAAATTCAGGGGTGCTACTGCGCGAGCCATTGATCTACAACATAAATATGCAAAGGTTACTAAGACTATTGTTCAAGATAATGATTTTAGTTAATCAAATTACTAAAGCTCCCACTCAAATTGACATCCCTCAGGTCATCTGAGTGATACATGATCCAAATTCACCAACTCAAGTCTGATCATCACGTGAGTTGAGGTGGTTTCAATGGTGAACATCATCATGTTGATCATATCTATCATATGACTCATGTTTGACCTTTCGGTCTCTTGTGTTCCGAGGCCATGTATGTACATGCTAGGCTCGTCAAGTTTAACCCGAGTGTTCCGCACGTGCAACACTAGCTTGCACCCGTTATATGTGAACGTAGAGTCTATCACACCCGATAATCATGTGGTGTCTTGACATGATGAACTTCCTCAACGGTATACACTCAGAGAGAACACAATTCATCTTGAAATTTAAGTTAGGGATCACCTTATAATGCTACCATCGTCCTAAGCAAAACAAGGTGCATAAAAGGATTAACATCACATGAAAATCATAAGTGACATGATATGGCCATGAACTTGTGCTTTTGATCTTCATCTTGAAAGCACCGGCATGATCTCCATCGTCACTGGCATGATGCCATGATCTCCATCATCTTGATTTCCATCAACGTGTAGCCATCGGGGTTGCCACTCTGACTGTTGCTTCCACTAACTCATAGCGATAAAGTAAAGCAAAAAAATGGCGAAAATAATTAAAGGCAACCCTATGGCTCCTGCTGGTTTCCGTACTCATCGACATGCAAGTCATGATATTCTATAAAAAAACTTGATCATCTCATACATCACATATATATCATCATGTAATTGGCCATATCACATCACAACAGACCCTGCAAAAACAAGTTAGACGTCCTCTAAACAATTCTGACCTACGCAAAAACCACAACGTTGATACATAAATTGCTATTCAACCTTCTCAAGGACCGCCTTTATCGAATCCGATCCAACTAGAGTAGGAGAGACAGACACCCGCCAGCCATCTTTGTGCAACAAAGTTACACATCAGTCGATGGAACCGGTCTCTCGTAAGCGTACGAGTAAGGTTGGTTTGGGCCGCTTTATTCCTCAATACCGCTGAATCAAAACACGACCAAGGGAGGAAGCAATCTAAGCATAAACGCCCACAAACTCCTTTGTGTTCTACTCGTGATATCATCTACACATAGACCTAGCTCAGATGCCACTGTTAGGGAACGCTGCATGGGAAACAAAAAAATTCCTACGCACACGCAAGATCTATCCATGGTGATGAGCATCTATGAGGGGGAGAGTGGATCTACATACCCTTGTAGATCGCTAAGCGGGAAGCGTTAAGAAACGCGATTGATACAGTCGGACGTCTCCGCGATCCAAATTGCCGAGCGTCCCGCGATCCAATCACGATTCGTCCCGATCTAGTGCCGAACGGACGGCACCTCCGCGTTCAGCACACGTACAGCTCGATGACGATCTCCGTATTCTTGATCCAGCAAGAGGAAGCAGAGACGTAGATGAGTTCTCGATAGCGCGACGGCGTGGTGGCGATGGTGGTGGAACTATTCCGGCAGGGCTTCGCCAAGCACCGCCGGAACGATCTAAAGGAGAAACTACGATCTAGAGAAGAGGGTAGCACGTGGCTGATTTTTGTGTAGAAAAACCCTGAATACCTCTAGTGTATATAGGAGGAGGGAGGGAGGAGGCTTGGCCCCCAAGGGGCCATCCCTTGCTTCCGCCGAAGGGGAGAGAGGAGGAGTCCTCCTCCAATCCTAGTAGGATTAGGACTCCCTCTCTCCCACTTGGAATCCTCCTTCCCACCTTGGGTTTCTCCACCCAGACGCATGGGCCTCTAGTGGGCCTTTGACAAGCCCACTAGGGGCTGGTTTACCTCCTCCCACAGCCCATGTAGCCCCTTGGGTCGAGACACCCCTCCTGATGGTCCCCGGTACCCTCCTGGCACTCCCTGTACACTACCGATGAGCCCGAAACTTTTCTGGTGACCAAAATAGGACTTCCTATATATCAATATTTACCTTCAGACCATTCTGGAGCTCCTCGTGACGTCTAGGATCTCATCCGGGACTCCGAAAAATCTACTGTTACCACCATACATAACTCTATACTACCGAAACGTCACCGAACCTTAAGTGTGCAGACTGTGTGGGTTCGATAACTATGTAGACATGACCGAGACACCTCTACGGTCAATAACCAATAGCGAGACCTGGATACCCATATTGGTTCCTACATATTCTATGAAGATCTTTATCGGTTGAACCTCTATGTCAAGGATTCAGTTAATCTCGTACGGTGTTCCCTTTGTTCTTCGGTATGTTACTTGCCCGAGAGTCGATCGTCGGTATCTCTATACCTAGTTCAATCTCGTTACTGGCAAGTCTCTTTTCTCGTTTCGTAATACAAGATCCCACGGCTAACACTTTAGTCACATTGCTTGCAAGGCTTGTTGTGATGTTGTATTACCGAGTGAGCCCTGAGATACCTCTCCATCACACGGAGTAACAAATCCGAGGCTTGATCCATGCCCACCCAACACACACTCTCAGAGATAATTGTAGAGCACCTTTATAGTCACTCAATTACGTTGTGATGTTTGATACACACAAGGCACTTCTACAGTGTCAGTGAGTTGCATGATCTCATGGTCATAGGAACAGATACTTGACATGCAGAAAACTATAGCAATAAACTGACACGATCATATGCTATGTTTATAGTTTGGGTCTTGTCCATCACATCATTCTCCCAATGATGTGATCCCGTTATCAAATGACATCTCATGTCAATGGCTAGGAAACCTTGACCATCTTTGATCAACAAGCTAGTCTACTAGAGGCACACTAGGGACAAAGTGTTGTCTATGTATCCATACATGCAATGTGTTTCCAGTCAATACAACCATAGCATGGATAATAAACAATTATCATGAACAAGGAAATATAATAATAACCATTTATTATTTCCTCTAGGGCATATTTCCAACAAGTGCCCGACGTGCTAAAAACAGGATTACAAAGTTAGACCGGCAGGATGGGTTAACATGTACGGACCAGAGCAAGTTGGCCAGCATGGCAACTGGTTTTTACTCAAACCTATACACCTCGAAACGTACTGTTGGTATGGAGGAGGTCCTGTCACACATTCCTGTGCGGGTGGATGGCAATATGAATGCTCGTTTGAATGCAAGCTACAACAAGGAGGAAGTAAAAGATGCCCTTTTTCAAATGTTTCCCACAAAGGCCTCGGTCCCAGATAGTTTCCCCACACACTTTTTCCAGAAACATTAGGATTTATGTGGTGATGAAGTCACAAGGATGATCATTAGAGTGCTTGATGGAGTAGATTCGTCGGAGGAGATAAATAGCACATTCATTGTTTTGATTCCCAAGATTGCAATTCCAAAAGTTTTAGGACAATTTTGGCCAATAAGTCTTTGTAATGTGATCTACAAGGTTGCCTCAAAGGTCTTACAAATTGGCTAAAAACTATTCTCCCCGAGATCATCTCTGAAGAGCAGTCCGCGTTTGTCCCTGGACGTCTCATTACAGACAATTTCCTTACATCTTATGAGTGCTTACATTATATGAAAACAAAGAGGGTGAAGGGCAACAGATTCTGCGCTTTAAAACTTGATATTATGAAGGCATATGATCGTTTGGAGTGGCCCTATTTGAAGGCAGTAATACTCAAGATGGGGTTTAGTCGTCGATTCACCGAGACAATTATGAGGTGTGTGTCATCGATTTCTTTCTCTGTTTTGTTTAACGGAGGGAGTTTGGATGTTTTCAGGCCCACTAGAGGTCTGAGGCAGGGAGACCCCATATCGCCATACTTATTGTGCTTGCAGCTGAGGGGCTCTCGTGTCTTCTAAAGGCGGAAGGAGGAGTTAGAGGGATTGGTGTGGCACCCAATGCCCCTTTGGTCAATCATCTATTGTTTGCAGATGACAGCATACTCTTTTTTGAAGCCAATGATGCTAGTGCTACATGTGTTAATGAACTCTTGAGGAGTTACTGCAATGCTTCTGGTCAACGGGTTAACATGGAGAAATCCTCAATCTTTTTCGGTAAGGGTGTTCCTGAACCTTCCCGTGATGCCACTAAAAATATCCTTGCTGTCCATACTGAATCATTATCAAAGAAATATCTTGGTTTGCCATCAGATGTTTGCAGGGCAAAGGAGGGGTCTTTTAAGTACATAAAGGACAGAATATGGAAGAAAGTGCAAGGTTGGATGGAGAAGTGCTTATCAGCAGGAGGGAAGGAGGTGCTTATAAAGTTTGTTGCTCAAGCTATTCCCACTTATTCGATGTCCTGTTTCAAGCTTCCGAGGGGGCTGTGTGAACATATCAACAAAATAATTCGCAAATTTTGATGGGGATGCAAGGATGGTGAGAGGAAGACCGCATGGGTCCCATGGAGAACAATGACAAAACCAAAGTTTATGGGTGGTTTGGGTTTCAGCGATGTGGAGCTCTTTAACCTAGCTCTACTAGCACGGCAAGCATGGCGATTCTTACAAGACCCAGATTCACTAGGTGCTCGTATTCTCAAAGCGAGATACTTTCCCGATTGTCACCTGCTCGATGCTACCATAGGATCAACGCCATCGCAGGTGTGGCGTTCTTTACTAGAAGGCAGGGATGTTCTGGCGCTAGGACTGATTAAGAGGATTGGTACGGGTCAGGATACAAAAATCTGGAGCGAGAATTGGCTGCCGAGAGATTATAAACTTCGACCGATCTGTGTCCGGTCGACGAACCCTCCATCTCTTGTCTCGTATCTCATTGATCTTGTCATGCGGGCGTGGAATAAGCCAGCTCTCACTGAACACTTCATTGCTCCTCACGTCGAGGTGATCCTCAATATACCGCTTAGCACCCGGGTTCAGGATGATTTCTGGGCTTGGCACTACGACAGGCGCGGAGTTTTTTCAGTCCGGTCGGCGTACAGGATGCTCTCAGCTATCAAGACCCAGAGAGAGGATTGGTTGGAGCATAGATTAGGGCACTCAAATATTGCAGCGGATAAAAATTCCTAGTCACAACTCTAGAAGGTGAAGGTGCCCTCAAAGGTTTGTGTTTTTGTCTGGAGATTAACGCATACATCGATCCCTACAGGCTAGGTACGGCATGACAGACACATGGCGAAGTCCCTAGCTTGTTCAATTTGTGGCGCGGACGAGGATACCTGGCGGCATTCCCTTCTGGGCTTTGGGTGATGAGGAACTATTAGAGCATGTGATATCAAACCAGAACGAGGATGCGAGACATTGGTTCTTCTGGCTATTTGAAACCACAAGTCAACATGATACTGCCCGGGTGCTGGTAACTATGAGGACGATTTGGTGGGCACGAAGAAAGGCCATTCATGACGAAGAATTTCAGAGCCCTTTGTCCACGATGTGTTTCATCAGCCTTTCCTTGAGGATTTAGACATAGCTGCGGTTAGAACCTCGAGAGCAAGTCCCTCTACGACTGAAGGTATGGTTGCCGTCAATTTGGTAATGCGGCTAAGCTGAATTGTGATGGGGGAGTCTCATCTTTGGGGGAGAAAGGAGTTGCGGCTGCTGTGTGTCGGGATAGTGCAGGCAGATACTTGGGAGCTTCAGCACGGGTTTTTGGTGGCCTGATTGATCCAGCTAGTTATGAAGCTCTCGCACTTGCTCAGGATTTGAATCTACAGAATCTGGTGATAGCCTCGGACTGTTTGGAGGTGATCTCGAATATCAAGAATGAGGCTTCACCAATCTATGCCCCTGTCCTAAGAGAAATTGATTTCAATAGGAATAATTCTCATTCCGTTATTTTCCGTTTTGAACGTAGGGAAAATAATTTCAAGACCCACTCGATAGCCAAAGGAGCTGCGTCTCTTTCGGTGGGTAACCATGTGTGTGGCTAGGGAATTTACCAGACATTGCTTGTATTCCAGATGTCTTGAGCTTTGAATAAAATCCCTAGTTACCCTTCAAAGAAAAAAAGGTGGCTAAAGAGCGGTTTAGCAATGGACTTTGTAAGGTGTGGTTCCATGTCCCACCCAATTGTATCATGCATACTGTGTCGGCGGCGGCCATAAACGGAAGGAAACAGCTCGTTTCGTTTCGGCCCCCTCGGCCGTACTAACTCGGATGCAGCATGGTACCAGAAAATGCCGTTGCAGTGGCAGAGAGAGGGGAACACACTTTCAGGCTAGTCAGCCAGTCAGTCACGGCCGCAGCCCACACATCACGCAGGATTTAACTCAACAGCAAACGCTTCCGATTATTACAACAAGCAGGTACTGGTATGTACAAGCATCGACATGAAAACGCTCTCCCCATCCGGAAAAGAAAAAACTGCAACTTACATCAAGCGGCCCTACAAAGGCGCATGAAGAACACCACATCTCGAAGCACGGCAGGTCAGCAAAAAAAAAAAAAGGAAACAGCTCTTCCTAGACCCCGAAAACGACTCCGCAGCCGACGAACACACCAACAGGCTACATACAGTTAGCAAGTCCTCCATCATAGCGACTCTACTACCAGCAAACTTAAATGTACGTCCCTCTACGGAACCTACTCCTATGCAGTTAACAGTTGGAGGTCGCCCTCCTCTCCTCATGGCTCAGCGCGAGCACATCTCCTCCCGCGTTTATTTTTTTGACAACCTGACAAGTCTCAAGCATGAAATGACTGGTCAACAACAGATTTCTGGTGTGAATACAAGAGTCAAGGGGGGCAAGAACTTACGAGTTGCAGCTTCTTGGCGTCCCCGGATTTCGGCAGCTGTGGTTGACACAGCAGTTAGGGGTTGCACGAGATGATGGGCTCGCTGATTCACACCTAGGCCGGGCTCCAGCACAGGTTAGTTCAGCTACTAGCAACTCATCAGCATCATGTCCCGTCTTCGTCGAAAAAGTTAGCCTGGCAGCTAGAGATGGTGTCTTCGTCGAAAAAGTTAGCCTGACAGCTAGAGATGGTATCATCCCGTCGATGGTAAACGGAATTAGTGAAGTCACTGCGGTCTCGTGACGCATAACCGAGCCTTTCCAGGGTTAAGAAGCGATTCCGACATTATCCAACCCTGACATGCAACCAAAAGGAATGTGGTTAGTCATGTACCAAGCATTTCAATCAATCGGCTTGTCACAATTATGTCAAGTGGTTGGAGTGCTAGATAGATGGCACATTTATCACAAAGACAAGGAGCGTTACCTGTTCTTTTGCTTTCTTCCTGAATGTTCCGTAAGACGACGATACAATTTTGCAAGATTCTGCGATGTGTGCCAGGAAATCCATGTTCCGTGGGTGCAGGTTCCCGTAGTGATCTGATCGATTGGAGCTCATCCTCTTCCGTTCATGTGATACATTGATGAAATGCAGCAACACATGGGCCTGTACAACAGTGTCGTTATCAGGACAATAGGACAATTAGGGACCGCAAACGCACCTAAAAGCCAAAATTATTGCAATGCAAACAACTGCTTACATGGAAAGCAGCTTTGAGAATGTCATCTGGCTTTGCTTGGTCCTTGAGCAAAGCATATACTTTATCCTTCGTTGGGTTATATGTTACCATGTATCGCTCGTCCTATAATAAAGATATAGGAGGGTATTGGTCATAGCAAAAGAAGGAATGCAGGAAGTTTTACTGGTAGTGGCCAGGGAGATGTAGGATGTACCTCAAACAAAGGCCTTGTGGCAACAAACGAAACAGGTTCTTGAAATGCTTCTCCAAATCGCGATCCTGAAAGAAAGTATCAGACTGTGAAAAAACATTCCATGTATAAGGACCACGTTCAGAAGAAACGCAGTACAAACCTATTGAAACAGGCTCATGCCGCCAAGGGTGAATAAATATTGTCTCCTGTGAGTTTCCTTCCTTCAACGAGGGAACATACCCTGTACCATAGAAAGTTGGAGATTCAATACTACACATAATCGTAATTAAGGCAGCAGAAGCACCTAAAAGGGATTACAATTTAGAACTTTAACAGATTCTATCCATATGACAATTTTGAGCTCAAATGCTTAATACTGTAAATGTAAGGATAAAAGAGAATAATGCAACCCATCGTGCTAACACACATACCAAAAGTACGTTTTTACAATGCTTATGCATTGACCACCTCTGAAACCTTTTCTAAGCCTTCTGAACTCTTACTTTGCAGTGTGTGTACGTGCCGCTTTACTAGTGCCATTAATATAATTGACGAAGATCAGCAGTTTGGCCATATAAACAATTGTAGAAATATTTTTGTACTTTCTATAACAATTCAAAGCACATGATCTACAAAAATCAAAGCACAAATTTGCGACTTACCTGTCCTAATAAAGGAATCCACTGCAACAGTAAATCTTGCCCTGTTTAGGGTATTCAGCACAACGGATCTCACCTGGTAAGAGACTCAGTATCAACATATGACTTGACGAGCAAACAATAAGACCCAAGAAATGAAGTACTGAATTGAACCTCGTGATATGAACTCAGGAGATATCCACATGATAGAAGTGCAAATGAAGTCACCAACGATGGGTTCCGTTTCGTGATAAATATGCTCAAACCCGTTCCCAGCTTCATGTGAAATCCATAAAATGATGTCAGAATTGCTGCTAAATTAAGTGAACAGTTGATATCACGTACGCATACAACCAGAAGCTCAGACAACATCAAATTATGCCAGTAAATCTCAGACAACATCAAATTATGCCAGTAAATCAGCCAGGTTCAGCTGCATGCCTGATAAATGTGCCTCTTAGGCAAAAAGTGCAAGGAAACACATTAATAATTACCAAATCTGCAATGTTCCCCACGGATTCGCCTTTAGCAGTCACATCTCCAATATTTTCTCCTCTTGCATAGGCCTTGTAGATTGGGGTGCGAGTTGAGGTCGATGTAACAGCAGCGACATTCTAAAATGTTGCACAGAAAAATGGAAGTTCTTCATCAATACTTTTGAAACAGAGTGTTGAAATCCAAGTATTGCAACATAGAGCAACTGGTGAGGACAGACCTTTACAACATTTGCAACGCAAGCCATAGGCAGGAAAAATTGAGGGAATGCCGCAGTAGCTAACTCTATCCCAGCGCCTATCTCCAGCAAGAGATCGCTAGAAAAGCGGAGCTACAAAAAAAACAGTTTCAGTTAGCCATGCACACATGGGACCAAGAAATTGGAAATAATGTAGACAACTGGATACTACTATACAGATGTAAACATGCTTTCACATGTTTTACCTGCTTTAGGTCATTGTCAAACTTCTTTCCTTGGCGTGCAAAAAGCATTTTTCCAACACGTCCAGCACCATCCTGAAGCAGGAGCACATTCACAGATATATAATTAGAAGAAAACATACATGTTTGATCACTAAGGACAAGAAGCAAAGAAGAGCAGTCAAACAGAATATATTTCTATCAGATGGCCAATAACCCTAGAAGGATAAGATTTCGGTTTATCAAATTTATCTCTAGGTTTGCTCTACGACAAAAAAGCTCTTCTAATAAATTTCTGATTTGACATCTGTGAATCAAAATAAAAAAGAACGGACGGGTATAGTGACCAGAACAAATATAATAGGTTCTTGGATATAATGATGTGTTTACCTTGAGGATCCAGTTGATAGCAATGGCGCCTGGGGTTACCTTGCTTTGAGAGACTCCAACGGAGCTCAGCAAGGTTCTTGTTGTGAACACCCCCATTGCTCCACCAAAAAAATGCTGAACAGTGGCCAAATCTTAGCATGGTACATTTAAATCAAGGCAATACTGAACACAAGTTATAAATTGTACCTTGAGAGCTCTCCAGGTCATGTACGGGACATATGAAGGAGTAACACTGTCTGGAAACCCTTCAGGCACAACATACGATCTTACAAATGCCATTATTTCCTGCAGCCATAGTGTGTAATGGTGTTACCTATTTGTTAAACATGTATGGTCAATGTAGTTTATTATAGATAGAGGACATAAATGTCTGAGTGATTTCAACTCTGCACACGACACTTTAATCTTCCCATAATAATATAGGATCCTCTATTCAATAGTAGAAAACAACTGCTACAAAACTTAACTCCAAAATGAATTCAAATATATATTATTTTTCTCTAAACACAATTGAGAATAAACTGAAGAAGACAACTTCCACAGGTATTAATTCTAAAAAGAACATTCAGCCAGCAATCAACTTAATCTGGCAAGTAGTATTCCACTACAATATTAAATTTCGTACAAACTACCTTAGTCCCAACTAAAAATTGATGGCGAGAACAACTACCATGGACTAAAACAACTGTCCAAGAACAAAGTCATAGTCCAGGAAGTACGACTCAATTTAATCTCCCGGTTTCACCTAAATAAAACAAAATTGCCTCGAAAGTATCGAGTCAGTCCACTGCTGGGCAGAATTACAGCGTGCATCCTGAGGGAAAAAACATAACCACATTGTGCAGCTGCACAAATAATCTACTTACAATTCGCAGATGACTACGCCTCGAATACACCAAATCGCCCGAAATCCACAACCAATTCCCCCAAATCAAACCCGAAACCTAGCGCGTATCCACCAGACCACCAAAACACAACCAACAGCAGCAAACACGACGGGACGCCGCAATTCGACCAAACGGCTCACCTCGGCGGGCGGCAGCGGCGACTGGAGCGGCACGGCCCGGACGGAGGCCCCCAGGGGGACGGCGGACCCGCCCCGGCCCCTGCCCTTCCCCTTCCCCTTCCCGGGGGCCGCGTCCACCACGTACTTCCACCGCCTCCCCTCCACCTCCTCGAGGCACAGGAAGCCCTCGAGCGCGGGCGCGGGCGCGTCCAGGGTCGCGGGGGCGACGGCCCCGGCGATCGTGGAGGTCCGCACGGCCTCGCGCACCAGCCGCGCGTCGGGCGGCGGCGGCGCCTGCACCGTGACCGTCTGCGCCGCGGCGGTCCGCTTGATCCCCACCGCCGGCGCCATGGGCTGCGGCGAGGCGCTGCTTAGTCAGATGGTTGTCGCAACGGGCGGCGCACAGGACAGGACAGAGGGGCGGGGCGGGGCGAGGCGGAGTGGTTGGAGAGAGAAAAGGAGGGGCGGAGGGTTATATTGGCGGAGCCGCGGAAATGCCAAGATGGAGGCGTGGTGAGAGACCAGACAGGGGAGAGAGAAAAGGTTTTATAGAGCAGGAGAGGCCTCTCTTTGCTCCGCTATGGGCACCGGCGCCTTGCACCCACTCTACTTGTTGCCCTCCATGGCGGCGTGGCTGGGTCCCGCCCGTCAGAACGCGGTGGTCCGGTGTGGCACCGGATACGCGAACGCGCTTCGGTGCCTTAAGGCACTCGCCCATATGTCATGCATACAAAGGTAGATGATTGCGTTTTCGTTACGGACACAACAGTTTTGAAATCGACTGTCTTACACGGAATGTGTGGTATGATGGTTGTCTCTGACATTCAGCCACATGTCTATGGTTATTAGGAGTTTACGGTGAAGGGGTGGTTGGTGAATGCCAATGTAGTTCGGTCAGTGTGCCACCGGATACATGGACTACGACGGACGTAAGCGGATGAAATCATGGTAGTGGTATATTGCACACGATGACTTTTTGTGTGGTAGGTTGTTTCCGAGCTTCACAAGTCGATGGTTATTGGAAGCTTACGGGGACGAGATGATTGGCAAAGGCCAACATGGTTTATCTGGTGAAGGGCTAAGGGGGAGATGATCGGGGCATGGAACATGTCGGTCCAGTGTCACCAAAGATACTAGCCGCACATACACAAGGAGTTGAAACGCCACTAACTTGCACGCGATGATTTGTTTATGTAGTAGTGTTGTTCCCCTGAGTCGGTCATATGTCAATGATCATCGGAAGTTCTTGAAGGAGAAATGATCGATGCAGACTGGCATGGTGGTCTAGTGTGACAACAAAAATGTGAGCCACTATGGACAAAGAGAGCTGAAACGCCACCATCTTACACGTAATGATGTTTGATGGTAGGGTAAATTTACGGGGGAGAGATCACCGGTGCACGCCAACATAGTGGTTTTATGTGACATCAAATATGGAAGTTGAAACGGTACTACTTTACACATAATGGATACATTCATGGAGTAGGAATGTTCTCGAGATTCATGCATGAGTAGTTATCAAAAATTTAGGAGGAATAGATGTTTGATCCGTGTATAGCAACATGATGACTCAGTGCGGCATTGGAGATAGGAGTGGCCATGGATCCAAAATGATAGAAAACAACGGTGTACCCAAGGGTGGTCCATGGCCATGTCCAATATAGAAAATAAAGCCTAGCGGTTAAGACTTGACCTTCTCTTACACCTAGTGACATAGTCATTTCATCATACGAGTTATATGATATGCGGTCACGTCCTTTTTAACTTGAACGCACACACTTCATCCTTCTCGAATCTGGAACCCTAGTGCTTGATGACGTACACGAAGGTGGGTTGTAATGCTTGATCATGTGTGGCAGGTGTTGGTACGAGCGTCCAACGTGCATGCACATACTGTAAAGTCTTGTGTTTACACAGTTTGTTAAAAGGTTATTACGGTATCGACATATTAATATGGATTCTCTACAATGGAGAAATGGTAACAAAGGAAGTTTGGATCCTCTGCTCCTTCTGTGACAAGATGCAGGAGACCGCTAGCCACATTATACTTTTGCGCCCTTCTACGTATGAAGGTTTGTCTCAGCTCATAATCTCCCACAGTATTTGTCTAGCATCGCTCTCACCGCTACTTCGGTCCGTCAGTGGTGATCTACGTCAATATGAGTGTCCCTAAAGATGACCTTAGATTGGATGCAGCCATCGTTGCTTATGCTGCCTGGAATTTTTATAATAAGAGAAATAGAAGGTTTTTCCAAAATCTGCATGTGCAACCTACCGTGCTCACTCAGATGATTTGTGATGATGTTGCCCGTTTCAACAAGGCATCTGCTTTGAACTAATCAATGTTTTCATGTACAGTTCTCTTTTCATGTGGTAGTGTTGTTCACGTGAGTCATACATTGGTGATCATTGGAAGTTTTTGAGGGAGAAATGATTGGCGCAGGCTGGCATGGTGGTCTAGCATGACAACAAAAATTGCGAGCCGCTATGGACAAAGAGAGCTGAAACGCCACTATCTTACACGTAATGATTGTTTGGTGGGTATGGTCATTTTTAGGATCCATACATCGTTGGTTATTGAAAATTCACGAGGGAAAGGTCATCGATGCGTGCCAACATAGTGGTTTAATGTGACATCAAATATGGAAGTTGAAACACTACTACTTTACGCATACTGATTGTATTCGTGGAGTAGGGATGTTCTCGAGATTCATGCATGACTGGTTATCAAAAATTTAGGAGGAAGAGATGTTTGATGCATGTATGGCAACATGATGACTGGGTGTGGCACCAGAGATAGGAGTGGCCATGGATCCAAAACGATAGAAAACAACGGTGTAGCCAAGGGTGGTCCATGGCCATATCCAAGATAGAAAATAGAGCCTAGTGGTTAAGACTTGACATTCTCTCTTCACCTATTGACGTATTGACGTAGTCATTTCATCGTACGCGTTATATGATATATGGTCGCGCCCTTTTCAACCCTAACTCATGCACCCTGTCCTTCCCCTTTATGGAACCCTAGTGGTCCTTGACGTACACTGAAGGTGGGTTGTAATGCCTGATTATGTGTGCCAGGGGTTGGTATGAGCGTTCAATGTGCATGTGCAAACTATGAAGTCTTGTGACTTCCATAGTTTGTTAAAAGATTATTATGGTATCGACATATTAATATGGATTCTCTATAATCGAGAACCGGTAACAAAGGAAATTTGGATCCTCTGCTCGTTCTGTGATCAGATGCAAGAGACTGCTAGACACATTATACTTCTGTGCCCTTTTGCGTATGAAATCTGGTCTTAGCCGATGATCTCCCATAATACCTAACTAGCATGGCTCTCACTGCTACTTCGATCCGACGGTAGTGGTCTAGGATCAATATGGGTGTTTCCAAACATGACCTTAAAGTGGTCACAACCATCGCTGCTTATGGTGCTTGGAATTATGGAATTAAAGGAACAAAAGTGTTTTCAAAATCTCTAGGTACAACCTACTCTCCACGCTGAGATGATCCGTGGTGATGTTGCCCTTTTCAACGAAGCATCTTCTTTGTAAGAGCATCTACAACCAGACTTAGCAAACATGACCCTTCAAACGTCCGCGAACGCGCCCGATCACTGATCAGACGTGTCCCCTATTTGTTCGTCCGCGCAACCACATTACTTATTTTCTTCCTCATATGTCCGGTCACTTGCACGTAATTGATGGAAAGAAAGAAAGAGAAAGAAAATAATGAATAAAAAAAGGTGGTCAGGGGTGGGGTCACGTCCTATGTGACGGACTGACTAGGCGCGTCCGGACGCGTCCATGAGCCCTCATATCCTCCCAATATTTGTCCTCGATACGAGGGTTCGCGGAGCCCGGGCGTATAGGGATCATATGAGGGATTCGGTTGGGTAATTTTTTCCCTCTCTCTCCTGTTCAGTCACCTACCGGACGCATCCGCGGGCATATGAGAGATCGTTTGATGCATCCGGTTGCAGATGCTCTAACTGATCTATATTTTTATGTACAATTCTCCTCTTTTCATTCATTCTTTGTCATTGTAACATTTTTCTTCCCTTCTACTCCCTCCGTCCAGAATTACTTGTCGCGAAAATGAATAATGATGAATGTATCTTGAACTAAAACACATCTAGGTGCATCTATTTCTATGATAAATATTTTCGAACGGAGGGAGTATAATGCAAAAAAGCAGAGCTCATGTTGGTTTGGATAAAAAAATTGTTGATAAACGGAAATGTTTTGCATACGACACTATATTGCTTGATATTTGTATTGTACTATCTCTGTTCCTAAGTATTTGTCTTTTTTAGAGATTTCATTATGAACTATGTACTGATGTATATAGACATATTTTAGAGTATTCATTCATTTTGTTCCGTATGTAGTCCATAGTTAAATATTTAAGAACATAGAAAGTATCACATACTCTCTTCGTCCGGAAATATTTGTCCTAAAAATGAATGTATTTAGACTTATTTTAGTTATAGATACATACATTTTATTTATGTTTAGGACAGGTATTTTCGGACGGAGGGAGTACATCAATGTGCCATATTATTCGCCTACAAGAATCATGCATGTTTTGTTGTACGTGTAGTATCATTCATTATATGAGCATCTGTGTTTGTAATGGGTTAAAAATAATGTTTTTTCTTAAAAAACAATGATTTTTTTCTCAGTTGGATCATCATCCTAACTCAACATTTCTGGGACTCTACGGGGGAGGGAAGTGGGGGACGGCGGTGAGCGCTGGACCAGACCGGGTGCCGAGACGGGTGGCGCGGTCGACCCATCGTCCATGGGGTCAGATATTTTAGGGGGCGCGTGGCTTCCCTTCTACGTGCGGCGCCTGTGGGCCAGGGGAATCAGAGTCCCGTGCGCGGGCGTTAAGTACAAGGTGGGGGATGCGCCGTCAAAGTGGCAGCAAGCGGCTGTAGCATGCACACGTACTCTACTTCGTTCGTACCGTACCCGCAGGCTGTAGCTGCCCGGCTCTGTCTGCACTGCGTCCCGGTGCATTGCGGTGGCGGAGCTTCTCGTCGTGCCATCGTACATGTGCCGCACACACAGCGAGCGCAAACACGTGCACGGCGCACGCAGAACCCACCGTGAACCCAATTTTCACGAGCCTGGACGGTAGGCGAGCGCACGGCACGGACATCGTAGAGCGCGGCGCTGACATGTGTAGAGCGCGACCGTGACCGAACCTCGATGCTCACTTTCGCGGCATGCGTCCTGGCGTCACTCTCGTCCGTTTCGCCGCGAGCTACCGGACAGAGAGCTGGCGCCCCGCCGCGCACGTGAAGAGCGGTGGCGCGGCATGGCACGGCAGCAACGGACGGCCGTGCATCGGCGCAGGTGTCGGGCCGGGGGCGGCGCCGCATGCCGGCCCGCGGCCGCCATGTGGCCGCGCCACGACCGCTGGGCCGCGAGGTCGCGTCCAAGTGTCGTCCCGTGCTTCTTTTTTTTTTTTGCGCGCCACGGCGGCGCAGCCTGCGCGGTTTGGCCTTGGCCCCGCCCGGTGGTTGGCCGCTCGTACGCACTCGCCACCTTCTTCTTCCGGCCAATTTAGCTCCAGACAGAGACCGCAGTGTCTCGTGCTTTCATTGGCACCACAGTGTTTCGTCTTCTCCTTTCCGTTTTTATTTTTTTTCCTCTGGAAATATACAAATGCTGCCGCTCAATCAAGAGGCGGAGAGAGGAGATGAAAATAAGCCAAGGTTACGTGCAATATTTTTCTTTTTGTTGCTCTGGCTTAATAATTTGACTTGCACGCAGGGCCGGTGAAGTTTGGTGGTTACTGGTTACGGTTAGGTTGTTCGGTTTCACCCAACGAGCGACGTTGGATGGAGTGTTGGAACTCGTATATATACGTACCGGGTGCTCAGGCGTCGGAATGCCATTCATTCAAGCGGTATGGTCAAAGCAATTTTCAGGTCTTGCGCGTTGTGTTACCCGGCACATTTCGTGTGTGACCTCGGTCGGGTTCAGCGCTGATCCGTGGCGCCACGCGTGGCTTCGGGGGCTACTTCTTCTCTTCCTTGGGTCACGTCGTACTGCTAATCACAAGGAAATTGTTGCGTCATTTCATACACCAGACGAGCTCGAGGACGCCTTTCGCGAGGCTTGTCATTGGACCCTTTGATGACAACAGATCGTCTTTGTTTTCCGACCGCGCGCGAATGCGTCCTCGGGCTGAACGATGCAAGCAATGCAGAGAGGCATGGAAATATCGCGTCCCGGCATCCATCTCGTATATGCCGCCCGTTGCCGACTCTCCGTTGAATCGCAGCGCCCACCAGCTAATGACATGTTCCTAAAACAACTAAACAAGACGGCCAATCCATTCAACTAGTATGATCTACTAGTAGAGTAGTAGAGTATATATGTGCAGGGTAAAGTACATAGCAGATTAATCACCGAATTCTACGTAAGATGTAACGATTTGTCACTGCTACTGATTTACCGACGTGTGCAGTCAATCCTGTCAGCTCAGCGGCACACAGCAACGCCAAAATGCGCCGCTCATCGCACCCCTCCACACACACTCCTGCACGCACACAAAAACAATTCTGCCCGCGTGCTGCGGCACGAGCAGCGACAGCGACGGGGCGTGCTAGTGGCCGCTGGCCGTAGCGCCGCCCCCGCACCGCACCTGAACTGAAACAGTCCACCGCACGAGCACGCGGCCAGCCGCACCGGAGCTCGTCTGTTTCCAGTGTTCTGTTGACTCATACGCAGGTCGCGCCGCGCGCACCGATCGATCGTTCCCGACGCCTCTGCTGGTCTCACGAGTCCTCGATTCGAGACGCGCCTCTCCCGCTCCCGCACCGTCTAGCTCCCCTGCCTGCCTGTCCAATCGACGATTTTTAACGCACCACGCGTGTGCCAGATGCCGGCCTCGTGTCGAGCGGACGCGGCAGAGACCGGCGAAAAGGCTGGATTTGTTTAATTTAGTTTAGCAGATTAATTATTTTAGCGTGCCAGACCGAGCAAGCATCGACCGATCGTGCAGGTTCCGGGAGTAGCTGGCCAAGCCAAGACCCGAGCGCCTCCGCCTGCATGCATGAACCACGTGTCCTGCAGGCTGCAGCCGCGAGAGCCCGATGGAAGGCGGTCTCGAGACTTCTTCCTCCCTCTGTCTCTCGCTCTGACAGTGAGGTTTGATTGAGTTCACGCCAAGGGCGACCGCACACGTACGTACGTGCAGATTTGCGATCGTGGTGACGGAGGCTTTAGCGTGACAAATTACGCGCTGAAGATACAAGCCAAATTATTCATGCAACGTACGTTTGCAGCGGCAGGCAACAAGGGACGGACGTACGCATGTGATCATACGTTTCTTTCGCCCAGGCATGGCGGATGGACGGACCAACGTAACCGCATATGACGAACGTGCGTTCAGTGTCCCCTGTAGACACACGGACGGACGGACGGACCAATGTAGAGAAAAGTTGCAGTCTCCATTATAGCTTTGGTACCACGTCAATGGTATATGGCCCTCGTCGAATATAAAAAGGAAACGGGTAATACAGTATGTTTTTATAGATAAATAAGATGAGGTACCTATAATGGTTCTATCTTATGAATGTCATGTAGAATAAATGATGAAGTAAAAAAAATCATTAAAAAAAACTTGTCTTCTCTTAAAAGACAAGAAATGATCTCTTAATATAATATGTCCCATCACGTTTTTAAAAGTAACTAGTTATTAAAGATAAGACTAAAAAATGACTCGTTGTAGACATGTTCCTTTATCATCTTTAAATCTTTACTATTAAAGAGAAATGTGTCGTCGTGATGGTTGGACCATCCTCCCATGGCTACTGGCACCCTCCACGCAACAAAAACCGGCGCTAAAATAGCCGCCACGATCCCACGCCCATACAGAGAAAACCAGGATTCACCCATCCCCGCTGGAAAAAAAGAGAACCATAATCCACCACGAACACACGTCCACTGATCCACGCCCCCATCTCTCCCAAGCCCCTGACTCCCGTTCCATCGCCGCCGCCTCGGCCCCATACTCCTCTGCTGCACATCACCTCGCTAGCCCATATCTCAAACTGCTCTTGTTCCCCTCTTGATAGCTTTGTGGTCGTGGTGGCCACAGACCTGGTCGTCGGCACCGCGCTCGCCTCGGCCGCCGGCACCTGACTGCTACCATCGCAGCTTGATGG
The DNA here is from genome assembly GCA_022496015.1 of Hordeum marinum. Taxonomy (NCBI): domain Eukaryota; kingdom Viridiplantae; phylum Streptophyta; class Magnoliopsida; order Poales; family Poaceae; genus Hordeum; species Hordeum marinum. Next base: position 462,515,950 of record CM039674.1, read on the forward strand.
ATTACTACTCCCACGATGAGTCACACGGAGTATCATCACGAGCGCCGACATGGTCGCCGCTCTCGCACATGTCTCCTCGTACGTACCTCGCTGCCGGTAGGCAATTTTGGCTTTATGGGCTTCTTTAGCGATGTGAGACGCATGGTTAAACATGCGATTTTGGTTCTGGCTAGCTTGATCATCATCTGTCATGTGTGATGATGAACAACGCCCAATGGAGTGACTCTACTTGTCTATATTTTTTTCCGAAAGCTAATATTGCAGGCGCCCCAATTTTTTTGCTTAATGTGTTCAATTAGTTTTTATTGTATGTTACTTTTAACTGATGGATGAAACTGTTGAACTTAGATTGACTTTTGTATGAACACAAGGTGTACTTATCAGCTATCTTGTAATTTGTCATCCTTGATTCTTTTTCCTGAACAATTAGAACTGCATACGAAGTTTTAGTCTGCCAACTGTAACGTCATTTGTACTGGCCCAGAAGATGTTGTTGAGAGGTTTGTTACTGCACCCCGCTGGCCCTACAGGTGCAACAACGACGGGAGAAACTGATGGCTTGATGGATTAGGGGATGGAGGACGAGGACAGCTTGGCCCTGACCCCTGAGAAACATTATTATCATACCATGAATTATTACTACTGGTTAATGTCGTAAAATGCAGGGTGAAATCTTTTCCTATCTCTTGCCTGGCACAACACATCTGCGCAAGTTCTCCTTTACTGTAGCTGAATATTTGCATTGCATTGCCTACTTGGGTAACATTATTTCCACTCTCTAACTTTTCTTTCTACTTAATTGATTATTTTCATGGTAATTCATTTCTCTTTGTTTCTTTTTTCATCAGCAGAGCAACTTCCTTGTGGATGACAAAATAAATCAGTCCGCAGAATGTTTTAAGAAGTGGAAAATCATCACGAATGCCGACATGGTCTTTTCCCCGCTTTAGTCATGTGTTCCTAGATACTACAGAGTAAAATTAATACAATGAATTTTGGATTATTGACTTAAGCAAATTCTGGTGGGATTGTATAAAAAAATGATGCTACCGCTATAAATAAATTCTCCTTGGTAGGTATCTTGGGAACATTGTTTGTCATACTTAACTATGTATCAATATCATGTTTTCTCTCAGGTATATGTTTGTCCCAAAAGATTTGATGCCCCAAATTACGGGGACAACAAGAAATAGGATGTTTCTTGTATGGTTAATTTGTTATATGCAAAATGATGGCATTACCCAATTTTTTCCCTACAAATGACATGTGGTAAAAAATTATTGTTGCAAACTGAGAAGCGGCTCATTTGTTCCGCCATGTATGTGATTATGTTGATAGATAATGTTACAAAGTTAGTTCAAATTATCCTGAAGCATGTCCCTCTCTGTCAGAAGTTAAGCATGCTCATCATTTGTTTACTGGTGGTATGGTTGATTTGATTACTCTGTTAGTCTACTGTGATACCATGTTCGTTGGCTCCATCACTGTATTTTGGATACCATGTTCTAACTATAAGTGCACACAAGATTACATACAAATGTAAGATATGTTAAACCTTGTCGACAGAGGCGGTGGCGACCGGCGGTTCGCTTACGAGCCGGGACAGATGGGGCTACACGTGACCCCTCTGTCGAGCCCAGACAGGAGGGCCTTTGGTCCCGGTTGGTAACATTAACCAGGATCAAAGAGCGTCCACGCGTCAGCAGTTCAGGAGCTGTTTTTTTTTTGAAAGAGGAGGGTTTTGAGGGTTTTGGAGGGTTAATTTAGGAGTTTCATATATTTTGTTAGCTAGCTAATAGAGTTCCATATATACGTATAGAGAGAATATATAACACTATTTAATCATCATTTTCGTCAATGAGACATCATATAACAAGTTGGTCACTAGTCATAATCACAACTCCTCCTCCTCATCATCATCAACTCTAACACATTGTAGCACATAATAACAAATTGTACCTAGGACCTAGTCATCTCACATAGGATCTACTCTACCCTCTCTTAGGTACAATATCATAAAGCAAGATAGGCCCTGACTCTCCATTATGGAGAACGGAGATCATCCTGTCTCCCATTCTTGGCCTATGCACAATGTTGCTTCCAAGTAGCTCTTTACGATTGACCATACATTTTTTGTTTTAGAAATTCGGTATGGATAGGAGTGATGCGTAGGCTGACCTGGCCGTGGTGGCCCTAAACTCATAACAACAATGCGACCTCTCGAAAACATCAGACGAGGCACACAATCCTTCGGGATTTTTTGTTGAAAAATATAGCAATAACTTTGTAGTTAGCAATGTAGTTTAGTTTTAGAAGAATTTATGCAAAAGATACACGGATGTCGTAATAGTAGAAAATCTTACCATGCAATCTTCATGGATGTTACCATAGTTCACCACGTGCACTAGTGGCACGTATTGACCATAATGTGGAGGAGTTTGATAATAGCTATTGTAATTCTCAAGATGACTAAGAAATGTGGTAAGATGATCTTTTTTCTTATAAGTTAATTCTGCTTCATCATTGTAGTAGTAGGTTCTGTCTACCATCTTCCGTACATTTTTTGAAGAATGAAAATAAGTTGTCAATGCAAATAAGTTGTCAACTATTTTTAAATAAACAATATAAATTACTTAATAAATATGGTTGAGAAACTCACATAATGTTAGAACTGGAGGCGTCTGCACATCGACCCAGATGTCGATATTACCTAATTTTATCTTCCGGACGAATATCAAAGGTGATAAGCATATTAGGCTCAAATGCATAAGCCTTGCATAGTGCTCTTCAAGTTTTGCATTCAAAATAGCAGTAGGTGTCTGTATTGTACAATTTTACCGTAAAAGTAAAACCATGCTCGGTCCTCAAGTGAACTATCTTTACCTCCATAGTTTTTTAGTATTGAAACCAATCTTATCCAAGATAGCAATTCTTGCATGACAGGGGATACGCTAGTAGAATAGTAAAAAATTAAAATTATAAGTTGAAGCAAAAGAAGCAGAAGTCATGCTTAATTACGAAAAAAGACTTGTCGTTGTGACTTACTGTATCCACTTCGAAGGTCTCATCCAGCATGATGTTGAAGCGCCTACCATCAACTAGGAAAGGCTCGTCACACAGGCCACGCTCGTCTTCGTAGTATTCGCACGTAGTGAATTCCCTTTTGTCGTCGGACATTTCCTATGTTCATAGTTGAAACATTTAAAATCGATCGAAGGAAACTACGAGAAAACTGATCAACACACAGATCACTATTACTCAATATGCAACGGGTTGACTTTAGTCTGTCGAGTCTTTCCTTCCTAAAATCTCATCTCACGTATATGGTGGGCACTCCCTCTGATATTGCGATCGTCGGTGATGGTAGCTCCTCCACTCGTCCCAGAATGCATTACACCAAAATGTCTAGCACACTGGAACGAAGGAGAAGCGACCACCATGACAACAGTCGGGATTCTTCCTCTCATATATATATATAGACACTCTTCCTCACTGAAAGACACACAAGGAGCCGAAACAGACCTAAAGTCAACCCATTTCATATATTGAGCAATGACATCGAAAAAATTCCCTATGTTTTACCGGAATGACTTGCAAATCACAAATACATTTATAATGAACTCGAATATAATATCACTAATACATCATCCCGAATAATTCAGTTCAAGAATTACGGCACGCTTTGGATCCTAATGCGTGTGTGACTTTCGGTCCGTCGAGGCTTTCCTTAAGTAACTCGCATATCTCATGGTATGTTGGTGCGCTCTTTCTCACACTGATATGGTGGTGTATATATGTTGGTGGGTACTCTCTCACAGTAATAGTTTGACCACCAGTGATGGACGTCCCCCTCTTCTCTTCTTGCACAATATATCGACGAGTATATCACAAAGAAGAGAAAAAAGAGGAGATGCCCCATGACAACAGTCGGGATTCCTCCATCAAGAACACACATGAAAGTCACACAAGGAGCAATGACAGACCGAAAGTCACACATGCATTATACCGATAAAATATCACAAACACATTAATATTTATAATGAACTCGAATATAATATCACTAATACATCATCCCGAATAATCCATTTAACACATCATCAGATATTAACTAATACATCTCAAATATTATCATATAAGATCACTAATACAGATTGAATATCCTGTTGGAAATATGCCCTAGAGGCAATAATAAATTAGTTATTATCATATTTCCTTGTTCATGATAATCGTTTATTATCCATGCTATAATTATATTGATCGAAGACTCAGATACATGTGTGGATACATAGACAACACCATGTCCCTAGTATGCCTCTAGTAGACTAGCTTGTTGATCAAAAGATGGTTAAGGTTTCCTAGCCATGGACATGAGATGTCATTTGATAACGGGATCACATCATTAGGAAAATGATGTGATGGACAAGACCCAAACTACAAACGTAACATATGATAGTGTCAGTTTATTGCTACTGTTTTCTGCATGTCAAGTATATGTTCCTATGACTATGAGATCATGCAACTCACAGACATCGGAGGAGTGCCTTGTGTGTATCAAACGTCGCAACGTAACTGGGTGACTATAAAGGTGCTCTACAGGTATCTCCAAGGGTGTCTGTTGAGTTGGCATGGATCGAGACTGGGATTTGTTACTGTTGGAAATATGCCCTAGAGGCAATAATAAAATGGTTATTATTGTATTTCCTTGTTCATGATAATTGTCTATTGTTCATGCTATAATTGTGTTAACCGGAAACCGTAATACATGTGTGAATACATAGACCACAACATGTCCCTAGTGAGCCTCTAGTTGACTAGCTCGTTGATCAATAGATGGTCACGGTTTCATGACCATGGACATTGGATGTTGTTGATAACGGGATCACATCATTGGGAGAATGATGTGATGGACAAGACCCAATCCTAAGCATAGCACAAGATCGTGTATTCGTTTGCTAAAGCTTTTCAATGTCAAGTATCATTTCCTTAGACCATGAGATTGTGCAACTCCCGGATACCGTAGGAATGCTTTGGGTGTGCGAAACGTCACAATGTAACTGGGTGGCTATAAAGGTGCACTACGGGTATCTCCGAAAGTGTCTGTTGGGTTGGCACGAATCGAGACTGGGATTTGTCACTCCGTGTGATGGAGGGGTATCTCTGGGCCCACTCGGTAAGACATCATCATAATGAGCTCAATGTGACCAAGGAGTTAGTCACGGGATGATGTATTACGGAACGAGTAAAGAGACTTGTCGGTAACGAGATTGAACAAGGTATAGAGATACCGACGATCGAATCTCGGGCAAATATCATACCGATAGACAAAGGGAATTGTATACGTGATTGATTGAATCCCCGAGATCGTGGTTCATCCGATGAGATCATCATGGAGCATGTGGGAACAAACATGGGTATCCAGATCCCGCTGTTGGTTATTGACCAGAGAGGTGTCTCGGTCATGTCTACATGTCTCCCGAACCCGTAGGGTCTACACACTTAAGGTTCGATGACGTCAGGGTTATAGGGAAATGGTATACGTGATTACTGAAAGTTTTTCGGAGTCTCGGATGAGATCCCGGACGTCATGAGGAGCTCCGGAATGGTCCGGAGGTAAAGATTGATATATAGGAAGTCCAGTTTTGGTCACCGGAAAGTTTTCGGGCTCATCGGTATTATACCGGGAGTGCCGGGAGGGTGCCGGAGGACCCCTAGGAGGGGTGTGACGACCATAGGACCTTGTGGGCCCTTAGAGGAGGTGTGCCAGCCCTTATTGGGCTGGCCAAGACCTTCTAGAAAGGCCCATGCAGCTGGAGATCTAGAGATAAGGGCAAAGGAGTTTGGAAAGGAGGAGATCCTCCTCCCTTGTGGGAGGTGGACTCTCCCTTTGATTCGGCCGAAGCTCTCCTCCTTGGAGGAGAGTCCAAGCCAGCCCTCCCTCTCCCTCCTCCTATATATACTTGAGGTTTTGGCCTTTTGAGAACAGTTCTGAATTCTCTCTCTCACGGCAAAGCCTTACCTCTCTTCTTTCTCCTCCGCGGCGCTTAGGCGAAGCCCTGCCAGAATACCTTGCTACTCCACCACCACCACGCCGTTGTGCTGCTATTGGAGCCCTTCCCCAACCTCTCCTTCCTCCTTGCTGGATCTAGGCGTAGGAGACGTCACCGGGCTGCACGTGTGTTGAACGCGGAGGCGCCGTTGTTCGGCGCTTAGATCGGAATCCACCGCGATCTGAATCACCGCGAGTACGACTCCATCAACCGCGTTCTTGTAACGCTCCCGCTTAGCGATCTTCAAAGGTATGAAGATGCAATCTCTCCCACTCGTTGCTGATTTCTCCATAGATAGATCTTGGTGACACGTAGGAAAATTTTGATTTACTACTACGTCTCCCAATAGTGGCATCATGAACTAGGTGTATGCGTAGAATCTATGCACGAGTAGAACACAAAGCAGTTGTGGGCATCAATTTTGATAATTTGCTTACCACTACTAGTCTTATCTTGATTCGGCGGTATTGTGGGATGAAGCGGCCCGGACCGACTTTACACGTACGCTTATGTGAGACTGGTTCCACTGCCTGACATGCACTTGTTGCATAAGGTGGCTAGCGGGTGTCTGTCTCTCCCACCTTAGTCGGATTGGATTCGATGAAAAGGGTCCTTATGAAGGGTAAATAGCAATTGGCATATCACGGTGTGGTTTTGGCGTAGGTAAGAAACGTTCTTGCTAGTAACCTATAGCAGCCACGTAAAAACTTGCAACTACAAATTAGAGGACGTCTAACTTGTTTTTGCAGCATATGCCTTGTGATGTGATATGGCCAAAGGATGTGATGTGATGCATTGTGATGTATGAGATTGATCATGTTCTTGTAATAGGATTCACGACTTGCATGTCGATGAGTATGACAACCGGCAGAAGCCATAGGAGTTGTCTTATTTTATTGTATGACCTGCGTGTCAATCATAAACGCCATGTAATTACTTTACTTTATTGCTAAACGTTAGCTATAGTAGTAGAAGTAATAGTTGGCGAGACAACTTCATGAAGACACGATGATGGAGATCATGATGATGGAGATCATGATGATGGAGATCATGGTGTCATGCCGGTGACAGTGATGATCATGGTGCCCTGAAGATGGAGATCAAAGGAGCAAGATGATATTGGCCATATCATGTCACTATATTGGTTGCATGTGATGTTTATCATGTTTACATCTTATTTGCATAGAACGACGGTAGAAAATAAGATGATCTCTCACTAAAATTTCAAGAAAAGTGTTCACCCTAACTGTGCACCGTTGCTAAGGATCGTTGTTCCGAAGCACCACGTGATGATCGGGTGTGATAGGTTCTAACATTCGCATACAAAGGGTGTAAGCCAGATTTACACACGCGAAACACTTAGGTTGACTTGACGAGCCTAGCATGTACATACATGGCCTCGGAACACGGAAGACCGAAAGGTCGAACATGAGTCGTATGGAAGATACGATCAACATGGAGATGTTCACCATGGATGACTAGTCTGTCACACGTGATGATCGGACACGGGCTAGTTGACATGGATCATGTGTCACTTGGATAACTAGAGAGATGTCTATCTAAGTGGGAGTTCATTAAATAATTTGGTTATGTGAACTTAATTATCATGAACTTAGTCTAAAATTATCTTTACAATCTATATTGTAGATCCAATGGCCAATGCGATTGTCACCCTCAATTTCAATGCGTTCCTAGAGAAAACCAAGCTGAAAGATGATGGAAGCAACTATGCGGACTGGGTCCGTGGCTTGAGGATCATCCTCATAGCTTCCAAGAAATTGTATGTCCTTGATGCACCACTAGGTGACCCACCCCTTCTCCCAGCAGAGCAAGACGTTGTGAACGCTTGGCATTCTCGCTGCGATGATTACTCCCTTGTTCAGTGCAGCATGCTTTACAGTTTAGAACCGGGGATCCAACAGCGTTTTGAGCAAATGGCGCATATGAGATGTTCCAAGAGCTGAAACTGGTTTTCCAAGCTCATGCCCGGGTCGAGAGATGTGACGTCTCCGGCAAGTTCTTCAGCTGTAAGATGGAGGAGAATAGTTCTGTCAGTGAGCACATCCTCAAGATGTCTGGGCTACACAACCACTTGACTCAGTTGGGAGTTAATATCCCGGATGACTCGGTCATTGACAGAATCCTCCAGTCGCTTCCACCTAGCTACAAGAGCTTTGTGATGAACTACAACATGCAAGGGATGGAGAAGTCCATTCCTGAGTTGTACTCGATGCTGAAATCAGCAGAGGTCGAGATCAAAAAGGAGCATCAAGTGTTGATGGTGAATAAGACCACTAGTTTCAAGAAAGGCAAGGGTAAGAAGAACTTCAAGAAGGACGGCAAAGCTATTGCCGCGCCCGTTAAGCAAGTTGCCGGGAAGAAGAAGAACAAGAATGGACCCAAGCCTGAGACTGAGTGTTTTTATTGCAAGGGTACCGGTCACTGGAAGCGAAACTGCCCCAAGTACTTAGCGGATAAGAAGGACGACAACATTAAAGGTATATGTGATATACTTGTTATTGATGTGTACCTAACCAACGCTCGTAGTAGCTCCTGGGTATTTGATACCGGTGCAGTTGCTCACATTTGTAACTCCAAGCAGGAGCTGCGAAATAAGCGGAGGCTGGCCAAGGACGAGGTGATGATGCACGTCGGGAATGGTTCCAAGGTTGATGTGATCGCCGTCGGCACGCTACCTCTACATCTACCTTCGGGATTAGTGTTAAACCTTAATAATTGTTATTTAGTACCAACTTTGAGCATGAACATTGTATCTGGATCTCGCTTGATGCGAGATGGCTACTCATTTAAATCTGAGAATAATGGTTGTTCTATTTATATGAGAGAAATGTTTTATGGTCATGCCCCACTGGTGAATGGTTTATTTTTGATGAATCTCGAACGTGATGTTACACATGTCCATAGTGTGAGTACCAAAAGGTGTAAGGTTGATAACGATAGTCCCACTTACATGTGGCACGCCGCCTTGGTCATATTGGTGTCAAACGCATGAAGAAGCTCCATACTAATGGACTTTTGGAGTCTCTTGATTTTGAATCATTTGAGACGTGCGAACCATGCCTCATGGGCAAGATGACCAAGACTCTGTTCTCCGAAACAATGGAGCGAGCAACTGACTTGTTGGAAATAGTACATATTGATGGATGCGGTCCAATGAGTGTCGAGGCTCGTGGTGGCTACCGTTATGTTCTCACCCTCACTGTTGACTTGAGTAGATATGGGTATGTCTACTTAATGAAACATAAGTCTGAAACTTTCGAAAGGTTCAAGGAATTTCAGAGTGAGGTAGAGAATCAACGTGACAGGAAAATAAAGTGCCTACGATCTGATCGTGGCGGAGAATATTTAGGTCACGAGTTTGGCACGCACCTAAGGAAATGTGGAATTGTTTCACAACTCATGCCACCTGGCACACCTCAGCGAAATGGTGTGTCTGAACGTCGTAATCGCACTCTACTAGATATGGTACGATCTATGATGTCTCTTACCGACTTACCGCTATCATTTTGGGGATATGCATTAGAGACTGCCGCATTCACTTTAAATAGGGCACCGTCACAATCCGTTGAGATGACACCGTATGAATTATGGTTTGGAAAGAAACCTAACTTGTCATTTCTAAAAGTTTGGGGATGCGATGCTTATGTGAAGAAACTTCAACCTGAGAAGCTCGAACCCAAAGTGGAAAAGTGCGTCTTCATAGGATATCCCAAAGAGACTATTGGGTATACCTTCTACCTACGATCCGAGGGCAAAGTCTTTGTTGCCAAGAATGGATCCTTTCTCGAGAAAGAGTTTCTCTCGAAAGAAGTAAGTGGGAGGAAAATAGAACTTGATGAGGTAATTGTACCTCCACTCGAACCGGAGAGTAGCGCAGCACAGGAAGTTGTTTCTATAGAGCCTACACCGGCTGGAGAGGAAGTTAATGATAATGATCATGAAACTTCAGATCAAGTTAGTATTGAACGTCGAAGGTCCACTAGGACACGTTCCGCACCAGAGTGGTACGACAACCCTGTCCTAGAGATCATGTTGTTAGACAACGGTGAACCTTCGAACTATGAAGAAGCGATGGCGGGCCCGGATTCCAACAAATGGCTTGAAGCCATGAAATCCGAGATAGGATCCATGTATGAGAACAAAGTATGGACTTTGGTGGACTTGCCTGATGATAAGCGAGCCATTGAAAATAAATGGATCTTTAAGAAGAAGACTAACACGGATGGTAATGTGACCGTCTATAAGGCTCGGCTTGTTGCTAAGGGTTATCGACAAGTTCAAGGAGTTGACTACGATGAGACTTCCTCACCCGTAGTGATGCTGAAGTCTGTCCGAATCATGTTAGCAATTGCCGCATTTTATGATTATGAGATCTGGCAAATGGACGTCAAAACGACATTCCTTAATGGCTTCCTTAAGGAAGAACTGTATATGATGCAGCCGGAAGGTTTTGTCGATCCTAAAGATGCTAACAAGGTATGCAAGCTCCAGCGCTCCATCTATGGGCTGGTGCAAGCATCTCGGAGTTGGAACATTCGCTTTAATGAGGTGATTAAAGCGTTTGGGTTTGTACAGGTTTATGGAGAACCCTGTATTTACAAGAAAGTGAGTGGGAGCTCTGTAGCATTTCTCATATTATATGTGGATGACATACTGATAATGGGAAATGATATAGAACTCTTGGAAAGTATAAAGGCCTACTTGAATAAATGTTTTTCAATGAAGGACCTTGGAGAAGCTGCTTACATATTAGGTATTAAGATCTATAGAGATAGATCGAGACGCCTCATAGGTCTTTCACAAAGCACATACCTTGAAAAGATATTGAAGAAGTTCAATATGGATCGGTCCAAGAAGGGGTTCTTGCCTGTGTTACAGGGTGTGAGATTGAGTACGACTCAATGCCGACCACGACAAAGGATAGAGAAGAGATGAGTGTCATCCCCTATGCTTCAGCCATAGGCTCTATTATGTATGCCATGCTGTGTACCAGACCTGATGTGAACCTTGCCATAAGTTTGGTAGGGAGGTACCAAAGTGATCCCGGAGCGAAACATTGGACAGCGGTCAAGAATATCCCGAAGTACCTGAAAAGGACAAAGGACATGTTTCTTGTATATGGAGGTGCCGAAGAGCTCGTCGTAAAGGGTTACATCGATGCTAGCTTCGACATAGATCCAGACGACTCCAAGTCGCAAACCGGATACCTGTATGTTTTGAACGGAGGAGCAGTCAGCTGGTGCAGAAGCAAGCAAAGCGTCGTGGTGGCATCTACATGTGAAGCGGAGTACATAGCTGCTTCGGAAGCAGCAAAGGAAGGAGTCTGGACGAAGGAGTTCATCACCGACCTAGGAGTAATTCCAAGTGCGTCGGGCCCGATGACTCTATTCCATGACAACACTGGAGCTATTGCCCTTGCGAAGGAGCCCAGGCTTCACAAGAAGACAAGACACATCAAGCGCCGCTTCAACTCCATCCGTGATTACATTCAGGAGGGAGATATAGATATTTGTAAAGTACATACGCAAGTGGGAGACTGTTGGAAATATGCCCTAGAGGCAATAATAAAATGGTTATTATTGTATTTCCTTGTTCATGATAATTGTCTATTGTTCATGCTATAATTGTGTTAACCGGAAACCGTAATACATGTGTGAATACATAGACCACAACATGTCCCTAGTGAGCCTCTAGTTGACTAGCTCGTTGATCAATAGATGGTCACGGTTTCATGACCATGGACATTGGATGTCGTTGATAACGGGATCACATCATTGGGAGAATGATGTGATGGACAAGACCCAATCCTAAGCATAGCACTAGATCGTGTAGTTCGTTTGCTAAAGATTTTCAATGTCAAGTATCGTTTCCTTAGACCATGAGATTGTGCAACTCCTGGATACCGTAGGAATGCTTTGGGTGTGCGAAACATCACAATGTAACTGGGTGGCTATAAAGGTGCACTACGGGTATCTCCGAAAGTGTCTGTTAGGTTGGCACGAATCGAGACTGGGATTTGTCACTCCGTGTGATGGAGAGGTATCTCTGGGCCCACTCGGTAAGACATCATCATAATGAGCTCAATGTGACCAAGGAGTTAGTCACGGGATGATGTATTACAGAACGAGTAAAGAGACTTGCCGGTAACGAGATTGAACAAGGTATAGAGATACCGATGATCGAATCTCGGGCAAGTAGCATACCGATAGACAAAGGGAATTGTATACGGGATTGATTGAATCCCCGACATCGTGGTTCATCCGATGAGATCATCATGGAGCATGTGGGAGCCAACATGGGTATCCAGATCCCTCTGTTGGTTATTGACCGGAGAGGTGTCTCGGTCATGTCTACATGTCTCCCGAACCCGTAGGGTCTACACACTTAAGCTTCGATGATGCTAGGGTTATAGGGAAATGGTATACGTGATTACCGAAAGTTTTTTAGAGTCCCGGATGAGATCCCGGACGTCACGAGGAGCTCCGGAATGGTCCGGAGGTAAAGATTGATATATAGGAAGTCCAGCTTTGGTCACCGGAAAGTTTTCGGGCTCATCGGTATTGTACCGGGAGTGGCGGGAGGGTGCCGGAGGACCCCCGGGAGGGGTGTGACGACCATAGGACCTTGTGGGCCCTTAGAGGAGGTTTTCCAGCCCAAGGCCTTTGCCAAAGTCCCATGCGCATAGGGATAAAGAGATAAGGCAAAAAGGAGTTTGAAAGGAGGAGATCCACCTCCCTTGTGGTCGGTGGACTCCTCCCCTAGCTCGGCCGAAGCTCTCCTCCTTGGAGGAGAGTCCAAGCCAGCCCTCCCTCTCCCTCCTCCTATATATACTTGAGGTTTTGGCCTTTTGAGAATAGTTCTGAACTCTCTCTCTCACGGCAAAGCCCTACCTCTCTTCTTCCTCCTCCGCAGCGTTTAGGCGAAGCCCTGCCAGAATACCTTGCTAGTCCACCACCACCACGCCGTCGTGCTGCTGTTGGAGCCCTTCCCCAACCTCTCCTTCCTCCTTGCTGGATCAAGGCATAGGAGACGTCACCGGGCTGCACGTGTGTTGAACGTGGAGGCGCCGTTGTTCGGCGCTTAGATCGGAGTCCACGGCGATCTGAATCGCTGCGAGTACGACTCCATCAACCGCGTTCTTGTAACGCTTCCGCTTAGCGATCTTCAAAGGTATGAAGATGCAATCTCTCCCACTCGTTGCTGGTTTCTCCATAGATAGATCTTGGTGACACGTAGGAAATTTTTGATTTACTACTACGTCTCCCAACAGTTACTCCGTGTGACGGAGAGGTATCTCAGGGCCCACTCAGTAATACAACATCACAATGAGCCTTGCAAGCAATGTGACTAAGTGTTGGTCACAGGATCTTGTATTACGGAATGAGTAAAGAGACTTGCCGGTAACGATGTTGAACTAGGTATGGAGATACCGACGATCGAATCTCGGGCAAGTAACATACCGAAGAACAAAGGGAACATCATACGGGATTAACTGAATCCTTGACATAGAGGTTCGACCGATAAAGATCTTCGTAGAATATGTAGGAACCAATATGGGCATCCAGGTCCCACTATTGTTTATTGACCATAGAGGTGTCTCGGTCATGTCTACATAGTTCTCAAACCCGTAGGGTCTGCACACTTAAGGTTCAGTGACGTTTCGATAGTATAAAGTTATGTATGATGGTGACCGAAGGTTGTTCAGAGTCCCGGATGAGCTCCCGGACATCATGAGGAGCTCCGGAATGGTCCGAAGGTAAAGATTGATATATAGGAAGTCCCATTTTGGTCACCGGAAAAGTTTCGGGCTAATCGGTAATGTACCGGGAGTGCCGGTAGTGTACCGGGAGATCACCGGGAGGGGTATTTCAACCCAAGAGGCTTCATGGGCTGTGGGAGAGTAAATACCAGACTTTTGTGGGCTGGTGGAAGTCCCACACAAGGCCCATGCGGCTGGGAGAAAAATCCCAAAGGGAAAAAGGTGGAAAAAGGCCAAAAAAGGAGGAATCCTAGTCCTACTAGGATTGGAGGAGGAGTCCTGCTCTCCTCCCCACTTTGGCGACCCAAGGGCTGGCTTTTTGGAAGCCAAGCCTCCTACTCCTATCCTCCTATATATACTAGAGGATTTTAGGGTTTTGGCACATAATTTTCAGCCACGTGCTACCCGTTCCTCTAGTGCATAGTTTCTCCTCTAGATCGGTTTTCTGAAGTGCTTAGGCGAAGCCCTGCCGGAATAGCTCCACCACCATCGCCGCAGCACCGTCACGCTGCTGGAGAAATCTTCTATCTTTCCTCTCCCTCTTGCTGGATCAAGAAGGTGGAGATCGTCATCAAGCTGTACGTGTGCTGAACGCGGAGGTGCCGTCCGTTCGGCGCTAGATCGGAAGGACCGCGATCAAGATGGCGAGACGGATCGTCATGAGTTCGCGGGACGGATCATGATGAGATCGCGGGACGGATCATGATGAGTTTGCGGGACGGATCGTGATGAGATCGCGGGACGGATCGTGAGGAGTTCGCGGGACGGATCATGATTGGATCGCGGGACGGATCATGACGAGATCGCGGGACGCTCGGCGATTTGGATCGCGAAGACGTTCGACTACACCAACCGCGTTTCTTAATGCTTCTCGCTTAGCGATCTACAAGGGTATGTAGATCCACTCTCCCTCTCATAGATGCTCATCACCATGGATAGATCTTGCGTGTGCGTAGGAATTTTTTTGTTTCCCACGCAACGTTCCCCAACATATCCTAGGATCCAAAGTGGAGGACGGTGAACTCGGTTCACTAGCGGTCTCTGAGTCGTCGGTGGTGGACACCCAAAGATAAGGAACGTTCACGGGATCATAACTCGGGTGAGATCCCTGAAGGATCTGCCAGGTATTGTCGAACCGGGCATCCAACGCCGCCATGTAGCGACGGACGTGCTCGTCCTCCTCCCTGACACGGCGACGTACCACCTCCACGGGTGCCCGCTCCCTCTGCACCGAAAGTGGCTTGCGTGACCGCCACCACAAAAGGTCCGGGTCGACGATGAGACCTGGATTCCTCACCAACCTCCGAGCCCAGGAAGGTAGCACCTCCCAGTGCCAGCCCGGCGGAGCCCAGTCCCGGACATGGCGCCCATCAAGCAGACTCTCGCGGACTACTCGACGGCGAGGTTGCGAGCCGGGCATCGTCGACAAATTCCTATGAGAACGTTTTCTTATTGTTTAATCACTAATTTTTCATAAAACCCAAAAATATTCTGTAATCTAACATACACATACTAATTTTTACTAAGACTCCTAAAAATTAAACAAAACATAAAACAACTAATACATAAACATTCATCATAGAAACATAAACCCTAAGGCTCACACATACTAATTTTTTCTAAGGCTCACAGCGGGGGCGGGGGCGACGTGGAGGCGACGGGGGTGGGGCGGCGACGGAGAGGCGACGATGACGGAGGAGGGGCGGCTGGGGCGGCGACGGGGGACGGCGGCGGCAACGGCGATGGAGAGCGCGTGAGATTCGGGCAGTCACACAGTGTGGGTGGGGATCTGGCCTTCGGGGGAGAGAATCGGTCGAAAACTGCTAAGTGTTTGCTTATATACAAGGAGCATTGGTCCCGGTTTGTGGCACTAACCGGGACCAATGCCCAGCTTTGGTTCCGGTTGCTGCCACCAACCGGGACTGCCACCAGCCAGGACCAATGCCCCTCTGTGGGCCTGAATCCTAGCCCAACTAGCTGTTGGGTTTCTAGTCGCATTCAGGCCGTGGTGGCCCAGTAGGCGACATTTTTTTTATTTTTTTCCTGTTTTTTGTTTTGTTTTTTGCTTTATTTATTTTCTTTTGTTTCTGCTTATAGATTTCCAGTGATTCTTTTTTTCTTTTAGGTCACAAAAATTATAAACTTTCTGTTAGTGCCATTAGTTTTCAAATTTGAATAGTTTAAATTTGAATTCTTCAAAATTTGTGTTAATCACTAGTTTGTGAATAACTTCACTATAAAAATAGATTTTTGAGTGATTCTTTTATCCTGCTATTTAATATTAACTTGCTTTAACATTATATTCAATTTGGTAATTTTTAGGTTATTTTAAATGGTTGTTTAAATCAAAAACATATTTTTTGAGCTAAATGATCCTGAAATTGAAAAGAACTACAAATGAGCTCTGAAAAGGTTGAAAGTTGGCATGGTATCATCATTTCACCCACATAGCATGTGCTCAAAAGTTGAGAGGGTTACAACAAAAGCTGGATGCACTTTGTGTACAAAACGGACAGTCTCTTTCGAAGTATCAGGGTTTCGGACGGAAACTCATCTGTTAGAAAAGGCATTTCATTTTCTTGAACTCATTTGAACTCCAGACTTTTTGTGTGTTTAAAATGCACCATTCAAATCCACATCATCAATTTTCAATCCTTTCCGACTTCATTTGTTATTTTTCATGCAGTTATTGATTTTTTTTGAGCTAAATGACACTGAAATTGAAAAGCACTACAAATGAACTCTGAAAAGGTTGAAAGTTGGCATGTTATCATCATTTCACCCACATGGCATGTGCAAAAAAGTTGAGAGGGTTACGATAAAAGCTGGATGCACTTCGTGTACAAAACGGATAGTCTCTTTCGAAGTATCAGGGTTTCAGACGGAAACTCATCTGTTACAAAAGGCATTTCATTTCTTCACATGTAACTACAGTGATATTCTAGATCAAAGGCATCATCATAATAGTTGTGGAGAGAAAGTATTCACTTTTTTCTTCACTTGTGTCCTTTGCTTATTGCGCCGTAACCATGGATAATCTTCATTGTTTAACAGGGTCAGCCTTGACTTTGAAGGGAGGAATTTCCTGAAACTTTTCATAATCTTCAGACATGTCTGTCTTGCCCTCCAATCCCACGATGTCTCTTTTGCCTGAAAGAACTATGTGACACTTTGGCTCATCGTTTGATGTATTCGCTTCCTTATATTTTTATTTTTCTCAGTTTGGTAGACATGCCCTTAACATAGAAAACCTGTGTCACATCATTGGCTAGGACGAACGGTTCGTCTGTGTACCCAAGATTGTTGAGATCCACTGTTGTCATACCGTAATGCGGGTCTACCTGTACCCCGCCTCTTGTAAGATTGACCCATTTGCATCGAAACAAAGGGACCTTCAAATCATTGCCATAGTCAAGTTCCCATATCTCCTCTATGTAACCATAATATGTGTCGGCCTTCCCATTGGTCATTGCTGCATCAAAGAGGACACCGCTGTTTTGGTTGGTGCTCCTTTGATCTTGGGCGATCGTGTAAAATGTATTCCCATTTATCTTGTACCCTTTGTAAGTCAATACAGTCAAAGATGGTCTCTTGGCCAACGAGTATAGCTCATCAGAAATAGTGTTGTCACACCTGAGACGTGTTTGCAACCAACTGCCGAAAGTCTTGATGTGTTCACATGTAATCCAATCGTCACACTGCTCTGGGTGTTTGGAGCGCAGAATGTTCTTGTGTTCATCGACATACGGGGTCACGGAGGTAGAATTCTGTAGAACTGTGTAGTGTGCTTGAGACCAAGAATGTCTATCCCCACATATTATTGACTTCGCTCCTAGCGTGCCTTTTCCACTCAGTCTCCCCTCATACCGGGATTGAGGGAGACCAATCTTCCTAAGGTCAGGAATGAAGTTAACACAAAACTCAATGACATCTTCTGTTTGATGGCCCATGGAGATGCTTCCTTTTGGCCTAGCGCGGTTACGGACATATTTCTTTAGGACTCCCATGAACCTCTCAAAGGGGAACATATTGTGTAGAAATACAGGGCCCAGAACGACAATCTCGTCGACTAGATGAACTAGGACGTGCGTCATGATATTGAAGAAGGATGATGGGAACACCAGCTCGAAACTAACAAGACATTGCGCCACATCACTCCTTAACCTTGGTAGGATTTCTGGATCGATCACCTTTTGAGAGATTGCATTGAGGAATGCACATAGCTTCACAATGGCTAATTGAACATTTTCCGGTAGAAGCCCCCTCAATCCAACCGGAAGCAGTTGCGTCATAATCACGTGGCAGTCATGAGACTTTAGGTTCTGGAACTTTTTCTCTGCCATATTTATTATTCCCTTTATATTCGATGAGAAGCCAGACGAGACCTTCATACTGAGCAGGCATTCAAAGAAGATTTCCTTCTCTTCTTTGGTAAGAGCATAGCTGGCAGGACCTTCATACTGCTTTGGAGGCATGCTGTCTTTTTTGTGAGCACGTTGCTGGTCATCCCGTGCCTTCGGTGTACCTTTTGTCTTCCCATACACGCCCAAGAAGCCTAGCAGGTTCACGCAAAGATTCTTCGTCACGTGCATCACGTCGATTGCAGAGCGGACCTCTAGGTCTTTCCAGTAGGATAGGTCCCAAAATATAGATTTCTTCTTCCACATGGGTATGCGTCCCTCAGCGTCATTCGGAACAGATAGTCGGTCGGGACCCTTTCCAAAGATTACTTGTAAATCATTTACCATAGCAAGTATGTGATCACCGGTACGGATGGCGGGCTTCTTCCGGTGATCTGCCTCGCCTTTGAAATGCTTGCCTTTCTTTCGACATTGATGGTTGGTCGGAAGAAATCGACGATGCCCCAGGTACACATTCTTCCTGCAATTGTCTAGGTATATACTTTCGGTGTCATCTAAACATTGCGTGCATGCATGGTATCCCTTGTTTGTCTGTCCTGAAAGGTTACTGAGAGCAGGCCAATCATTGATGGTTACAAACAACAATGCATGCAGGTCAAAATCCTCCTGTTTGTGCTCATCCCACACGTGTACACCGTTTCCATTCCATAGCTGTAAAAGTTCTTCAACTAATGGCCTTAGGTACACATCAATGTCGTTGCCGGGTTGCTTAGGGCCTTGGATGAGAACTGGCATCATAATGAACTTCTGCTTCATGCACAACCAAGGAGGAAGGTTATAGATACATAGAGTCACGTGCCACGTGTTGTGATTGGTGCTCTGTTCCCCAAAAGGATTAATGCCATCCGCGCTTAAACCAAACCATACGTTCCTTGCGTCACCTGCAAACTCCTTCTAGTACTTTCTCTCGATTTTTCTCCACTGCGACCTGTCAGCGGGTGCTCTTAACTTCCCGTCTTTCTTACGGTCCTCTCTGTGCCATCGCATATTCTTGGCATGCTCTTTGTTTCTGAACAGAAGTTTCAATCGTGGTATTATAGGAGCATACCACATCACCTTGGCGGCAACCCTCTTCCTGGGGCGCTCGCCCTCAACATCACCAGGGGTCATCGCGTCTGATCTTATAGCGCAATGCACCGCATACCGGGCATGCGTTCAGTTCCTCGTACTCACCGCGGTACAAGATGCAGTCATTAGGGCATGCATGTATCTTCTGCACCTCCAATCCTAGAGGGCATACAACCTTCTTTGCCGCGTACGTATTGTCGGACAATTCGTTATCCTTTGGAAGCTTCTTCTTCAATATTTTCAGTAGCTTCTCAAATCCTTTGTCAGGTACACCATTCTCTACCTTCCACTATAGCAATTCCAGTGTGGTACTGAGCTTTGTGTTGCCATCTTCGCAATTGGGGTACAACCCTTTTTTGTGATCCTCTAACATGCGATCGAACTTCAGCTTCTCCTTTTCACTTTCGCACTGTCTCTTTGCATCAACAATGACCCGGCGAAGATCATCATCGGGCACATCGTCTGGTTCCTCTTGATCTTCAGCTTCCCCGGTTGCAGCATCACCGTATTCAGGGGGCACATAGTTGTCATCATCCTCTTCTTCTTCGCCGTCTTCCATCATAACCCCTATTTCTCTGTTCTTGGTCCAAATATTATAGTGTGGCATGAAACCCTTCACAAACAGGTGGCTGTGAAGGATTTTCTGGTTAGAGTAAGACTTCAAATTCCCACATGTAGGGCATGGACAACACATAAAACCATTCTGCTTGTTTGCCTCGACCACTTTGAGAAAATGATGCACCCCCTTAATGTACTCATCGGTGCGTCTATTACCGTACATCCATTGCCGGTTCATCTGCGTGCATTACATATAATTAAGTGTGTCAAAAAACATTACAGAACATCAGGAATACAGAAGTGACGAAATTAATAGAAGTTCATCATCACATTAAAACCAAAACATGGCACTATATAATAACCAACAATAATTAAAGTAAGAAAATCATACGAGTAAGTATATTTTCTTTTAGAAGGAAGATAAGATCAAGAGGCTCACCACGCATGGGCGATCGACGGCGGTTTCAGGATGGGGACGGGATAGGACGGACCGCCAAACCTAGACGAATCTTGACGAAAATGGAGTTTGGACAAGGAGCTTCGAGAGGAGAAAGATTAAGTGTGGCTCGGGCATTTCATCGAACACCTCATGTGCATAGAAGGTGAGCTAGAGCACCAGAAAGCTCTAACACTGCCGTCCTGGAAAAACAGAGCACTCCACGGCTCTGGCAGCGGCGGGCGAGGGTTTATATAGGCAGATCATTGGTTCTGGTTCGTGGCTGGAACCGGGACAATAGGTCTCCCTTTGGTCCCGGTTCCAGCCACGAACCAAGACCAATGGTCGTGGGCCAAGAGCGAGGCGCATTGGTCCCGGTTCGTGCCTAGAGCCGGGACCAAAGGGGCCAGACGAACCAGGACCACACGTGGCCCGATCGCCCCCCTGGGCTCACGAACCGGGACTGTTGCCACCTTTGGTCCCGGTTCGTGAGCGAACAGGGATTAATGGGATTAGGAGGCCCGAACCAATGCCCTGTTTTCTACTAGTGAATCTATTAACTGATTTTGAAGCTTTGCAATAGTTCAACACCTTTTTTTATCATAAGGTTTAAATGATATAATTCAAAATCTGTGGATGATCGTAAAGTGTCAAACCCACATCCCCTCTATCATCTTCTAGATGAACTAGACTGTAAAAAGTGGAAAATTGTTGCTTATTATGTTGATGTGCAGACTACCTAATTGGGAAATTTCAATAATGCTGAAAACTACACTGTAAAAAGTGAATCACATTAGCAATGTCTCCCAACCCTCAAATTGTTGCTTGTTATTGATACATAGACTACCAAATTAGAAAAATTTCGATCGTGATATGATTCTGAGAATTCATGCATGATTGCAGATGGCTACCAAACTATAAAATCTTCAACCTTCAAAAGATGTATTTTGTATGTACATGTTTGATGCATGATTGCAGCTGCAGGTAGGTTTGGGTTTGTCCAAGAGAAGCGATGCATACCAATAATGATTATTTTATTTGCAAATGGCGTTTGTTGTGCACATGACAAGTGTGTGTGTATAAAATAATATCATGTTGCCTACGCATTTAACTTATAATTATTTTTCTGAATAATGTGTCATATTTTGATTCCTGTCAAAATGACCATTGCTATTTGCTTTCTAGACATCTTGTATGTTGCTTATATATGGTGATAAACAAGCATGTAATGTTCTCTGATAATCAAAGTTCCATATAGACTACTTTATTCTGGTGTGTACTATCATCTGTGTATTCATTAGAGCTATTCTGCGATTTTACCCCCCCTTATGCCTCTTTACACTTTTATATGTGTAGCATAATTCTTATTTTTTAAGTCTACATGTGTGCAGAATTACTTATGTGGTGAGCCGAGTGTGTGACGTGCTCCCTAAATTCTTATTTTTTAAGTATACACTTTTAAGTCATACTGCCATCAATTAAGGTGGCCATCGGTTCATATCAAGCTTGATGAGTACTTCCTGAAGGCAAATGTCCGCTCCCATTGCGTCGCTGACTAAGGCCCCATCTGCATGGAATCTGTTAGTTTTCTGATAGATCTGCAATGAGACACTTGTATAGGAGAAAAGAAACCGAAAGAACATGAGAGATAGAAGTTGAAAACCTAAATAAAGCACACACATTTACATATTTCGTGTGATGGTAGTATGTCGTCGTAGTTTTCATGTTGGTTGTCCTACTGAATGTTCCTGTCAACCCTAACTCATCACATCGGTCTCAATTTTCAATCATGCTTGGAGCTTTGATCTATGACTCTACAAAATCAGACAACGTGCCTAAGGCTCAAGATAATGTTTAAACTTTGGAGACGATCAAATCATATGCTTTTTGGGATATAAGAGCTTAAACTAACTATTCCAGACATCTTGGCTCCAAATTTTCATTTTGTTTATGCCCATGATGAAGACAAGGGGCACATAGAGCTTGGTTTGTTAAGCTTCTTTCTGTTGGGAGACGTAGTAGTAAATCAAAAAAATTCCTACGATCACAAAGATCTATCTATGGAGAAACCAGCAACGAGTGGGGAGAGATTGCATCTTCATACCTTTGAAGATCGCTAAGCGGAAGCATTACAAGAACACGGTTGGTGGAGTCGTACTCGCAGCGATTCAGATCGCGGTGGATTCCGATCTAAGCGCCGAACAACGACGCCTCCGCGTTCAACACACGTACAGCCCGGTGACGTCTCCCGCGCCTTGATCCAGCAAGGAGGAGGGAGAGGTTGGGGAAGAGCTCCAACAGCAGCACGATGGCGTGGTGGTGGTGGAGCAGCAAGGTATCCCGGCAGGGCTTCGCCTAAGCACTGTGGAGGAGGAAGAAGAGAGGTAGGGCTGCGCCGTGGGAGATAGATCAAATCTTGTCTCAAAATAGCCAAAACCTCAAGTATATATAGGAGGAGGGAGAGGGAGGGCTGCCTTGGCCCCTCCTCCAAGGAGGAGAGGTTCGGCCGAGCTAGGGGAGGAGTCCACCTCCCACAAGGGAGGTGGATCTCCTCCTTTCAAACTCCTTTTTGCCTTATCTCTTTATCCCTATGCGCATGGGCCTTTATCAAAGGTCTTTCCCAGCCCAATAAGGGCTGGCACACTTTATCTAACAGCCCATAAAGTCCCACACCCCTCCCGGGGGTCCTCCGGCACCCTCCCGGCACCCCCGGTACACTACCGATGAGCCCGAAAACTTTCCGGTGACCAAAAAAGGACTTCCTATATATCAATCTTTACCTCCGGACCATTCTGGAGCTCCTCGTGATGTCCGAGATCTCATCTGGACTCCGAACAACCTTCGGTAATCACGTATACCATTTCCCTATAACTCTAGCGTCATCGAACCTTAAGTGTGTAGACCCTACATGTTCGGGAGACACGTAGACATGATCGAGACACCTCTCCGGTCAATAACCAACAGCGGGATCTGGATACCCATGTTGGCTCTCACATGCTCCATGATGATTTCATCGGATGAACCATGATGTCGGGGATTCAATCAATCCCGTATACAATTCCCTTTGTCTACCGGTATGATACTTGCCCGAGATTCGATCATCGGTATCTCTATACCTTGTTCAATATTGTTACCGGCAAGTCTCTTTACTCATTCCGTAACACATCATACCATGGCTAACTCCTTAGTCACACTGAGCTCATTATGATGATGTCTTACCGAGTGGGCCCAGAGATACCTCTCCGTCATACAGAGTGACAAATCCCAGTCTCGATTCGTGCCAACCCAAGAGACACTTTCGGAGATACCCGTAGTGCACCTTTATAGCCACCCAGTTACGTTGTGACGTTTTGCACACCCAAAGCATTCCTACGGTATCCGAGAGTTGCACAATCTCATGGTCTAAGGAAACGATACTTGACATTGAAAAAGCTTTAGCAAACGAACTACACGATCTTGTGCTATGCTTAGGATTGGGTCTTGTCCATCACAACATTCTCCTAATGATGTGATCCCGTTATCAACGACATCCAATGTCCATGGTCATGAAACCGTGACCATCTATTGATCAACGAGTTAGTCAACTAGAGGCTCACTAGGGACACGTTGTGGTCTATGTATTCACACATGCATTCTGGTTTCCGGTTAATACAATTATAGCATGAACAATAGACAATTATCATGAACAAGGAAATACAATAATAACCATTTTATTATTGCCTCTAGGGCATATTTCCAATAGTCTCCCACTTGCACTAGAGTCAATAATCTAGTTACATTGTGATGAATCGAACACCCATAGCATTCTGGTGTTGATCATGTTTTGCTCGTGAGAGAGGTTTAGTCAACGGATCTGCGACATTCAGATCTGTATGTACTTTACAAATATCTATATCTCCCTCCTGAATGTAATCATGGATGGAGTTGAAGCGACGCTTGATGCGTCTTGTCTTCTTGTGAAACTTGGGCTCCTTCGCAAGGGCAATAGCTCCAGTGTTGTCACAAAATAGAGTCATCTGGCCCGACTCATTGGGAATCACTCCTAGGTCGGTGATGAACTCCTTCATCCAGACTCCTTCCTTTGCTGCTTTTGAAGCAGGTATGTATTCCACTTCACATGTAGATGCCACCACGACGCTTTGCTTGCTGTTGCACTAGCTGACTGCCCCTCCGTTCAAAATATACACGTATCTGGTTTGTGACTTGGAGTTGTCCGGATCTGTGTCGAAGCTAGCATCGACGTAACCCTTTATGACGAGCTCTTCGGCACCTCCATATACGAGAAACATCTCCTTGGTCCTTTTTAGGTACTTCAGGATATTCTTGATCGCTGTCCAGTGTTCCGCTCCGGGATCACTTTGGTACCTCCCTACCAAACTTATGGCAAGGTTCACATCAGGTCTGGTACACATCATGGCATACATAATAGAGCCTATGGCTGAGCATAGGGGATGACACTCATCTCTTCTCTATCCTTTTTCGTGGTCGGGCATTGAGTCGTACTCAATCTCACACCTTGTAACACAGGCAGGAACCCCTTCTTGGGCTGATCCATATTGAACTTCTTCAATATCTTGTCAAGGTATGTGCTTTGTGAAAGACCTATGAGGCGTCTCGATCTATCTCTATAGATCTTAATACCTAATATGTAAGCAACTTCTCCAAGGTCCTTCATTGAAAAACATTTATTCAAGTAGGCCTTTACACTTTCCAAGAGTTCTATATCATTTCCCATTATCAGTATGTCATCCACATATAATATGAGAAATGCTATAGAGATCCCACTCACTTTCTTGTAAATACAAGGTTCTCCATAAACCTGTACAAACCCAAACGCTTTAATCACCTCATTAAAGCGAATGTTTCAACTCCGAGATGCTTGCACCAACCCATAGATGGAGCGCTGGAGCTTGCATACTTTGTTATCATCTTTAGGATCGACAAAACCTTCCGACTGCATCATATACAGTTCTTCCTTCAGGAAGCCATTAAGGAATGCCGTTTTGACGTCCATTTGCCAGATGTCATAATCATAAAATGCGGCAATTGCTAACATGATTCAGACAGACTTCAACATTGCTACGGGTGAGAAAGTCTCATCGTAGTCAACTCCTTGAACTTGTCGATAACCTTTAGCGACAAGCCGAGCCTTATAGACGGTCACATTACCATCCGCGTTAGTCTTCTTCTTAAAGATCCATTTATTTTCAATGGCTCGCTTATCATCAGGCAAGTCCACCAAAGTCCATACTTTGTTCTCATACATGGATCCTATCTCGGATTTCATGGCCTCAAGCCATTGTTTGGAATCCGGGCCCGCCATCGCTTCTTTATAGTTCGAAGGTTCACCGTTGTCCAACAACATGATCTCCAAGATAGGTTGTCGTACCACTCTGGTGCGGAACGTGTCCTGGTGGACCTTCGACGTTCAATAGTAACTTGATCCGAAGTTTCATGATCATCATCATTAACTTCCTCTCCAGCCGGTGTAGGCTCTATAGAAACAACTTCCTGTGTTGCGCTACTCTCCGGTTCGAATGGAGGTACAATTACCTCATCAAGTTCTATTTTTCTCCCACTTACTTCTTTCGAGAGAAACTCTTTCTTGAGAAAGGATCCATTCTTGGCAACAAAGACTTTGCCTTCGGATCTGAGGTAGAAGGTATACCCAATAGTCTCTTTGGGATATCCTATGAAGACGCACTTTTCCGCTTTGGGTTCGAGCTTCTCAGGTTGAAGTTTCTTCACGTAAGCATCGCATCCCCAAACTTTTAGAAATGACAGCTTAGGTTTCTTTCCAAACCATAATTCATATGGTGTCGTCTCAACGGATTTTGACGGTGCCCTATTTAAAGTGAATGCATCAGTCTCTAATGCATATCCCCAAAATGATAGCGGTAAGTCGGTAAGAGACATTATAGATCGCACCATATCCAATAGAGTGCGATTATGATGTTCAGACACACCATTTCGCTGAGGTGTGCCAGGCGGCGTGAGTTGTGAAACAATTCCACATTTCCTTAGGTGCGTGCCAAACTCGTGACTTAAATATTCTCCGCCACGATCAGATCGTAGGCACTTTATTTTCCTGTCATGTTGATTCTCTACCTCACTCTAAAATTCCTTGAACCTTTGAAAGGTTTCAGACTTATGTTTCAATAAGTAGACATATCCATATCTGCTCAAGTCATGAGTGAGGGTGAGAACATAACGGTAGCCACCGCGAGCTTCGACGCTCATTGGACCGCATACATCGGTATGTATTATCTCCAACAAGTCAGTTGCTCGCTCCATTGTTTCGGGGAATAGAGTCTTGATCATCTTGCCCATGAGGCATGGTTCACACGTGTCAAATGATTCAAAATCAAGAGACTCCAAAAGTCCATCAGCATGGAGCTTCTTCATGCGTTTGACACCAATATGACCAAGGCGGCAGTGCCACATGTAAGTGGGACTATCGTTATAAACCATACACTTTTTGGTACTCATGCTATGGACATGTGTAACATCACATTCGAGATTCATCATAAATAAACCATTGACCAGCGGGGCATGACCATCAAATATTTCTCTCATATAAATAGAACAACCATTATTCTCAGATTTAGATGAGTAGCCATCTCGCATTAAGCGAGATCCAGATACAATGTTCATGCTCAAAGCTGGTACTAAATAACAATTATTGAGGTTTAAATCTAATCCCGAAGGTAGTTGTAGAGGTAGCGTGCCAACGGCAATTACATCGACCTTGGAACCATTCCCGACGCGCATCGTCACCTCGTCCTGTGCCAGTCTCCGCTTATTCCGCAACTCCTGCTTGGAGTTAAAAATGTGAGCAACTGCACCGGTATCAAATATCCAGGAGCTGCTACGAGCGTTGGTTAGGTACACATCAATAACAAGTATATCACATATACCTTTAACGTTGCCGGCCTTCTTATCCGCTAAGTACTTGGGGCAGTTCCGCTTCCAGTGACCGGTACCCTTGCAATAAAAGCACTCAGTCTCAGGCTTGGGTCCACGCTTGTTCTTCTTCCCGGCAACTTGCTTACCTTGCGCGGCAACATCTTTGCCGTCCTTCTTGAAGTTCTTCTTACCCTTACCTTTCTTGAAACTAGTGGTCTTATTGACCATCAACACTTGATGCTCCTTTTTGATCTCGACCTCTGCCGATTTCAGCATCGAGTACAACTCAGGAATGGACTTCTCCATACCCTGCATGTTGTAGTTCATCACAAAGCTCTTGTAGCTAGGTTGTCACGCCCAAGATGCGCGCCTATCCATTTAAGGCACGAGGGCCTCACAAGGGATAGAGGCACATCTTGCCGTTAGCAAGAATAGTATCATCACAAGGGAGACGTAGTAGTAAATCAATAAATTTCCTATGATCACCAAGATCTATGTATGGAGAAACCAGCAATGAGTGGGGAGATATTGCATCTTCATAACTTTGAAGATCGCTAAGCGGAAGCGTTACAAGAACGCGGTTGGTGGAGTCATACTCGCAGCGATTCAGATCGCGATGGATTCCGATCTAAGCGCCGAACAACGACGCCTCCGCATTCAACACACGTACAACCCGATGACGTATCCCATGCCTTGATCCAGCAAGGAGGAGGGAGAGGTTGGGGAAGAGCTCCAACAGTAGCATGACGGCGTGGTGGTGGTGGAGCAGCAAGGTATTCCGGCAGGGCTTCGCCTAAGCACCGCGGAGGAAGAAGAAGAGAGGTAGGGCTGCGCCGTGGGAGATAGATCAAATCTTGTCTCAAAACAACCAAAACCTCAAGTATATATAGGAGGAGGGAGAGGGAGGGCTGCCTTGGCCCCTCCTCCAAGGAGGAGAGGTTCGGCCGAGCTAGGGGAGGAGTCCACCTCCCACAAGGGAGGTGGATCTCCTCCTTTCAAACTCCTTTTTGCCTTATCTCTTTATCCCTATGCGCATGTGCCTTTAGCAAAGGTCTTTACCAGCCCAATAAGGGCTGGCACACTTTATCTAACAGCCCATAAAGTCCTTTGGTCGTCACACCCCTCCCGGGGGTCCTCCGGCACCCTCCCGGCACCCCCGGTACACTACCAATGAGCCTGAAAACTTTCCGGTGACCAAAAAAGGACTTCCTATATATCAATCTTTACCTCCAGACTATTTCGGAGCTCCTCGTGACGTCCGGGATGTCATCCAGGACTCCTAACAACCTTCGGTAATCATGTATACCATTTCCCTATAACGCTAGCATCATCGAACCTTAAGTGTGTAGACCCTACGGGTTTGGGAGACACGTAGACATGACCGAGACACCTCTCCGGTCAATAACCAATAGCGGGATCTAGATACCCATGTTGGCTCCCACATGCTCCACGATGATTTCATCGAATGAACCACGATGTCGGGGATTCAATCAATCCCGTATACAATTCCCTTTGTCTACCGGTATGATACTTGCCCGAGATTCGATCGTCGATATCTCTATACCTTGTTCAATCTCGTTACCGGCAAGTCTCTTTACTCGTTCCGTAACACATCATCCCGTGGCTAACTCCTTAGTCACACTGAGCTCATTATGATGATGTCTTACCGAGTGGGTCCAGAGATACCTCTCCGTCATACGGAGTGACAAATCCCAGTCTCGATTCGTGCCAACCCAACAGACACTTTCGGAGATACCCGTAGTGCACCTTTATAGCCACCCAGTTACGTTGTGACGTTTGGCACACCCAAAGCATTCCTATGGTATCCGGGAGTTGCACAATCTCATGGTCTAAGGAAACGATACTTGACATTGAAAAAGCTTTAGCAGACGAACTACACGATCTTGTGCTATGCTTAGGATTGGGTCTTGTCCATCACAACATTCTCCTAATGATGCGATCCCGTTATCAACGACATCCAATGTCCATGGTCATGAAACCGTGACCATCTATTGATCAACGAGTTAGTCAACTAGAGGCTCACTAGGGACACGTTGTGGTCTATGTATTCACACATGCATTCTGGTTTGCGGTTAATACAATTATAGCATGAACAATAGACAATTATCATGAACAAGGAAATACAATAATAACCATTTTATTATTGCCTCTAGGGCATATTTCCAACACTTTCCATTCTCAAGGAGGGCATGAGTTTCTTTTGAGAAGGAAGAGGACAGTGCTGAATTCAAGTTTCCCCTTCACAAAGAAGTGCTTGAACACAATATCCTCCTCCCAGTCATTTGATGGATATAGAAATAACTTTTTATGAGAGTGATCTAAAGGTCAGATGTTTTGCATTAAACATACCTCTTTCGTATATCTTTTTTCCCTTTAGGTTTGTAAGTACTATATGCTGTTTGAGAAGGTCTATCTTTTCAGATATTAAGATTTTGTTCTTTTGTTTATATACTCATCGGAGTTCACGCAATTAGTTCTGAAAGGTACTTCTTAAGTTTCCATTCAACTATTAACCGCCAAAAAAGAGATCAAAATAATATTTTGAATCGATAACATTGTAAATGAAGATAAATATTTTGAAGAGGGCTTGCCCATGGCAGTGTGAAAAAAAGTGAAGGGAAAGGTAGGGCGAGGAAAAGAAATGATGCAATCGGGGAGTGATTAAAGAGACACGACGATTGCTAGGAAAAAAGAAGTGGGAGACTATTTTAATGTACACAGATGTAAATTAATTAACACGTTTTGTCATATTCGACGAACATTTTTAACTAGAACAACTATTTGGTATTATGTGTTTTTATTGATCCGTGACAACTAACGGGCATCCGGCTAGTTACATGTAAAATTTAAAATAAGACTATCTTATCAGTCATTGTATATGTCAAGATATGATTTTGCCTTAATCGGGTTCTGATGGCAGCGATACAGTGCTAGCTGCGGCCAGTTGGTTAAACTGTATAGCCAGCCTGTGGAGCTGTCACAGTGCATATAATGAAACGGATTGAACGTGAAATTTCCTTCATACTTGTGTGAAGCGCGGAAGCATCATGAATCATCAAGTGTCAAAAGGCCACGAAGCGCGCGGAAAGATCGGAACGATGGAGGAGGCTCGTCAGTCGGCAGGAGCCTTCTTCTCTTTCCTTTTCTCGGACGGAAAAAAGCGCAGACCGCTAGACGAGACTCGAAGGCGTTATCTGTTTAGCTAGGTGGGAAGAATGGCATCTGGACGGTGGAAAAATGAAAAGACAAGTTGCACAAAGACTGCAAGGCTAAAGTGCTGCTTTGCACGAATTCCCCCGCGTGGAAACGTTGAGAAGCTCGTAGCGATGCGATCAGAAACAGGAGAAACAAATGAGGAAGAAGCAACTTCAACTTAACGGAGACCTCCTATGTTCAACTTACAAGGAAAATATGTTCGCAAAACTTAAAAAATATCCAGACATTTAAAACATTTATGAATTCAAAAAATGTTTTCAAAAATATGAAAAGTGTTCATGAATTTGAGAAAATATTAGCGAACTGAAAAAATGTTCATGAAATTTAAAAACATAGTGAAGTTAAAATGGGAAAGGCAAAAACGAAAACTTAAATAAAAAGGAAATAATGAGAAAGGCAGAAAGGAAACAAAGGAAAAAAGAAAAAACATCTCTACTCCTAATTGAGGAGTTGATAGCTTCCGTTCCGAATTTATTTTCATTCGGTTTTTGTTCGTCCGGTTCTTTGTCCATACTCCCACCATCATCCCTTCACATTGATTTTTTCACCACTCAATAAAAACTTTCCTAATTTTCTCAATTTTTCCTAATCACTTATGTTACAAATGGCAGAAACCTATAATACATTACCAAATAATGAAATCCAATTATATGGCAATCAATTTTGAATCCTAACTTTCCTAACACATAGATCTTTTCTAACAATTAAATATGTATCATTAAATGACAATTAATGTGTTAGGAAAGTTAGGATTTAAAATTGATTGCCCCCGTCCATCAATCAGCTCACCTCTCATGTGCCTCCCTCTCCCATCGATTTTTGTATTCTCGACCGGTTTCTCTCGCCCCTATCGTAGAAAAAAACCTCGCCACCCGCCTCCCTTTCTCTCGTCGCACGATTTGCTCCTGCCCCGATCTCCTTGCACGCACTAGGTTTCCTCGTGCCGCCGCCACATGGGTGTTCATCGAACGGCCCTGCAGATCCTATCGCGTGCGACTTGAGCGCCGCTCTTTCTCCAGTGCCACGCGATACCGAGGACTTGGGAGCCACCACCGCCTCCAATCATCCCAATCCCTGATCAGCATCACGGTGCATTGTTGCCGAGTACAGGGCAGCTGCTGCCTTAGATCCTTCGATCTCTCCCCTCCTCGCCACTCCTCATTGCGAGCCTTAAGAATGCGCACCTGCGTCCATGGACGGTGCTGCGGAGAGGTTGCAGTTGTTCAAGTCTGACCTGCTGGACTACGGTAGCATGGACGTCGTCTTCCATGTTGCCTGCCCCGTCCTCGCCAATCACCCCCAAACCCGAGGTACTTGTACACCCTTTCCCGTTTCCCTTCCTCTCATTTTCTTCTTCAAATTCAGTCGATGTTGTTGATTTCTCCACAAGCAAAAGGTACAGGGAATGCGTCATGTTCTGTTCTTGTAATCCAACAAGTGCCTCCATGCTGTTGTAGTCCAACCGACGTTCTTTTAATTGCTCTTGCTGCTACTGGCACGATCAATGTCCCAAGGGCTTTCACTGAGGCTAAGGTAAAGAGGGTTGTGATGGTGTCGTTCATCGCTACCGTTATGGTAAAACCAGTTGGCCTGACGGCAACACCATGGAGGAAGACTGCTGGTCTCACGTCGACAACTGCAGAACCACATAGACGAGATCATCAAATCATGGGTCATTATTGTTTCTTAAGTACGATGTAATTAATTACTTGACATGTCACAACTTACTGTATCGTGATGTTGCACGTATGCCAATTGCTAAATCTTAATTATCATGCAATTATGAAGAATTGGATTCTTAGTTATGCACATATGTGGTTTTCAGTTTGTGCAGGTTCTAATCTGCACCCCGCTGTTCCATCAGAATTGGTACAATCTTTCAAAAATACCAGCAGAGCATTCTGTTCATGTATGTATTGGCCTCTTTCTATTTGTTGCCATTTTTTTAGACTTCACACTGGCATTGTAAAACAACTAAAAGGTGTTTTCGTCTTTTTATGATTTTTTTCTGTTCTTCAACTGCATAAATCACAACCTTTTATATCGATCACAAGTTTTTCTCAAGCTTCTTAATTTCAACTTGTAAAATGTTTCTTGCTACTCAGTGTGATTTTGAAGAAATATCGACCACAAGTTTTTCTCAAGCTTCTTAATTTTGACTTGTAAAATGTTTCTTGCTACTCAATGTGATTTTGAAGAAGAAAAACTGCTTAGCAAAGGGAAGAAAAAGAAAGGGGACACAAGGACAAGTTTATAACAAGATATAAGCTCCATATTAACTTATATTAAAAAACCGGTATGCTTTTAAAGTTTTGATGATTGTCACGGATAAAACACGTATACACTTCATTTGACTATGGAGCACAATTCATCACATTATATATCCCATCTATTTTGATTTCATCACATTAGCCTCCGGACTACCACCAACCCCATATCTTCGTGGTTGTGACACCATGTCCATGACTTGTGGTGGTTATGTCCAAGCCTGCACCGGCGATCATTGCGGTGCTGCACAACTAGGGAACGACAGGAACTGGTGGCAGACAAGATGGTTCATCTTACTACAACGGCGACAATGGCGATCGATAGGACGCACTGCACTGGATTAGGGAGGATACTGCAACGGTGAACGAGTAAGCGATGATGCGCGAAGGTATAGAGAAGACAGTGCGCTTTGGTCCTCCTACAAATGCAGTGATGACTCATTGATTTGCTGCTCTTCCCCCATAAGGTACGACATGCTTCTCTATTCCCGTGTCCTCCTACACACGTGGGTTTATTTTGATCTGCTTGAGGAATGTAACCTTGGATTTGACTAATTCTCTTGGAAAATGGATCACCTTAGTTCGATTCGGTAAAAGCTTCCTGTCAAATTAGTTTGCCCACACTGTTATTTTTTTCATTCTTCATGTTCTCCTCGATGCTTGCGTGCAGCGCAATGGCAATGGGTTTAGTGAAACCAGATTTTACACCATGCTATTCAGTTAATTAAATTGAACTATACTAATGTATTCTGTTTATTGTGTAGTATTCATAGATAAAGTGAGCATACCCCTCTCTGTTTGTTGGGCTATCGGCTGTTCCTTTTCACCACGTCTTTGTAAACTGAACCACTATTCCTCAAACGAAAATGTAAACTATAAAGACACTCTTTGATCATATTAACTAGAAAAGTTAGAGATACATTTGTTCATATTAATGTCGACCAGACTTGATCCAAGAAATAGAAGACTTGTACGTTGATTGCATCAACTGATATATCCCAAATGTGTGTGAGCAGGACTATCTTGGTGAGCCACGATACACATTTCCTTGCTCGATGATGGCGCCATATTCCGGGATCTAATTTTTATTTTTGTTCCGCGTTAGTTTTTGAACACAAATAATTTAGTTTGTTAGCTATACTATTCATGTGTGCAGTTCTGGTATGCTAGCTCTTGGAACCAATCATCTGTACATCAGTTTGTTATATTTTTAGAAATTAAACGCACGGAAATGGCACTTCTAATTATGTTATCTTCTTGTTATTTCTCGGTTCAGCTCACAAAAATGTCGTCAACTTCATGCATGAAACTCGATACCTGATAGTCAATTATGGTGATCGGTATTTATTTTGCAGTGAGATCAACTGACACATGCTTCAGTCACTTGGCGTTGCCTGCTTTTTTACAATTGCCAGTGACTCTGTTTTATTGTTCTCAACGTGAGGTTACTAATGGAGCACCAATTGCAACCATTGTGGAATTGACATCAAAAAAATTAGATGGGTTGCAGTGCAGGAACTACACACGCTTCACTGGGCGGGCCAAAACGAGCTAACTCAAAAATACGCCTGAAATTTTGCTCCCAGAACTCTAAGTCAACACCATTCTACACTAAATTATTACTTGGTTGGGCAGGCCATGGCCTGGTTTGGCCCAACCGTAGCTCTGCCACTGATGGGTTGTACAGAACAAGAATTTATTATGTTTGTTCACAAGTTAATTGGCTAACCAGAGTGACCCTTTTCAGTTCATGATATCATCGTAAAGGTTGTGGCATTTTCCTTAAGTAATGCCCCCGAAGCAGATGGTAATATAGTGTTTCAACGTACTTGAGCGACTAATGAGGAGGTATTATATGGAGAATGTCGCATAACTGATAGTAGTGTCCCTATGGAGAATGGTGAATTCTATGATAGAACACTTTGAACAAAAACACGATGATTAGTCCATAAATGTTGCATTGGAGTTTGTCTCTTTCAAAGTATGTGCTCCGATCAAGTACTTACATGTTCAGTTACATATGTTGAGTTATGTCAAGTACTTTTTTAGTCTCTGCTATTTTAAATCGTGTGAATTTTCAATTGCCAGCTTACTGGGACAAATGGGAGGAAGGAGCTCAGAAGTGTGATCGAGTGGATATATTGATGTTGCTATAGAGAAGGTATGCAATCACCGTATACCAATGTTTGTATCTGCATATTTTGACGTATGCAATGAGTCCTTACTATTTCTAGGACATGATAGGCCCTATTAGGAAATGTAGATCATTAGACCATATCAACAATATGTTTCATTGGTATGACAAAGCTTCTGAAGTTTAAGTAGAATTTGTTCAGCAGCATGCTTGTATTGCATCATCAAAGTTGTTTGCATGAAAATCTTACTTTGAACCAGAGTTAAGTTTGAATTTGTAAGCACTAAAAATATACATTTCCAAAGGTATGGTCTTGCTACAACTGTACTAGCTATGCTCCAATAAAAAAATTACATTTTTTTCTTGATGCCAAGTTTTCGGGATGTTGATTTTATGCATATTTTGTAATGTAAAAAACATGTTGATTTGGCGCTTGACATACCTCTGTTTTTAGGAGATTTGGAAGATTGTGGGCTGGATGTACCATTGGGGAGACGAAGAAGTGGTTGATGTGCATGAAGATCCTAATTGCATTTTAAAACTTATATGTTTGTAGTTTTGGTCCTTGCCTATTGTTGGAAATATGCCCTAGAGGCAATAATAAAATGGTTATTATTGTATTTCCTTGTTCATGATAATTGTCTATTGTTTATGCTATAATTGTGTTAACCGGAAACCATAATGCATGTGTGAATACATAGACCACAACGTGTCCCTAGTGAGCCTCTAGTTGGCTAGCTCGGTGATCAATAGATGGTCACGGTTTCATGACCATGGACATTGGATGTCGTTGATAACGGGATCACATCATTAGGAGAATGATGTGATGGACAAGACCCAATCCTAAGCATAGCACAAGATCGTGTAGTTCGTCTGCTAAAGCTTTTCTAATGTCAAGTATCATTTCCTTAGACCATGAGATTGTGGAACTCCCGGATACCGTAGGAATGCTTTTGGTGTGCCAAACGTCACAACGTAACTGGGTGGCTATAAAGGTGCACTATGGGTATCTGCGAAAGTGTCTGTTGGGTTGGCATGAATCGAGACTGGAATTTGTCACTCCGTGTGACGGAGAGGTATCTCTGGGCCCACTCGGTAAGACATCATCATAATGAGCTCAATGTGACTAAGGAGTTAGGCACGGGATGATGTGTTACGGAACGAGTAAAGAGACTTGCCGGTAACGAGATTGAACAAGCTATAGGGATACCAACGATCGAATCTCAGGCAAGTATCATACCGGTAGACAAAGGGAATTGTATACGGGATTGATTGAATCCCCGACAGCGTGGTTCATCCGATGAGATCATCGTGGAGCATGTGGGATCCAACATGGGTATCCAGATCCTGCTGTTGGTTATTGACCGGAGAGGTGTCTCGGTCATGTCTACGTGTCTCCCGAACCCGTAGGGTCTACACACTTAAGGTTCGATGACGCTAGGGTTATAGGGAAATAGTGTATGTGGTTACCAAAGGTAGTTCAGAGTCGCGGATGAGATCCCGGATGTCACGAGGAGTTCCAGAATGGTCCGGAGGTAAACAATGATATATAGGAAGTGAGGATTTGGCCATCGGAAGTGTTTCGGGAATTACCGGTAACGTACCGGG
Organism: Hordeum marinum; assembly: GCA_022496015.1. Taxonomy (NCBI): domain Eukaryota; kingdom Viridiplantae; phylum Streptophyta; class Magnoliopsida; order Poales; family Poaceae; genus Hordeum; species Hordeum marinum. The sequence continues at coordinate 462,552,412 of CM039674.1, forward strand.
ACCACCGAAAGGGTTCCGGGGGTCCACCAAGTGGGGCCACCAGCCCCAGAGGGCTGCATGGGCCGAGAGTGGAAGGGACTAGCCCCAGAGTGGGCTGGTGCACCCTCCACCCTCGCCCAAGGCACAGGAAAGGTGGGAGGGAGGGGAAACCCTAGGCCCAGATGGGCCTAAGGCCTACCTAGGGCTGCGCCCTCCCCTCTCCCTCTCTGGCCGCCGGCCAGATGGCCAATCTAGGGCCGATCGTAGCCCCTAGGATGGGAACCCTAGGCTGCGCCCTCCCTTCCCCTCCTCCTATATATAGTGGAGGGTTTTGGGGCTGCCAAACACACGAGTTCTCTCTTTCTTGGCGTAACCCTACCCTTCCTCTTCCTCGTCCTCCGCGGTGCTTGGCGAAGCCCTACCGGAAACCACGCAGCTCCACTGTCACCACGCCGTCGTGCTGCCGAAGCTCTCCCTCAACCTCTCCTTCCTCCTTGCTGGATCAAGGCGTAGGAGATGTCACCGGGCTGCATGTGTGTTGAACGCGGAGGCGCCGTTGTTCGGTGCTAAGATCGGAGTCCACCGCGATCTGAATCGCTGTGAGTATGACTCCACCAACCGCTTTCTTGTAACGCTTCTGCTTAGCGATCTTCAAAGGTATGAAGATGCAATCTCTTCCCACACATTGTTGGTTTCTCCATAGATAGATCTTGGTGAATACGTAGGAAAAATTTGATTTGCTACTACGTCTCCCAACAGTGGCATCATGAGCTAGGTCTATGCGTAGAATCTATGCACGAGTAGAACACAAAGTTGTTGTGGGCGTCGATCTTGTTAATTTTCTTACCACTACTAGTCTTATCTTGATTCAGCGGTATTGTGGGATGAAGCGTCCCAGACCAACTTTACACGTACGCTTACGTGAGACCGGTTCCACCACCTGACATGCACTTGTTGCATAAGGTGGCTAGCGGGTGTCTGTCTCTCCCACCTTAGTCGGATTGGATTCGATGAAAAGGTCCTTATGAAGGGTAAATAGCAATTGGCATATCACGTTGTGGTTTTGGCGTAGGTAAGAAATGTTCTTGCTAGAAACCTATAGCAGCCACGTAAAAACTTGCAACTACAAATTAGAGGATGTCTAACTTGTTCAGCATATGCCTTGTGATGTGATATGGCCAAAGGATGTGATGTGATGCATTGTGATGTATGAGATTGATCATGTTCTTGTAATAGGATTAACGACTTGCATGTTGATGAGTATGACAACCAGCAGGAGCCATAGGAGTTGTCTTATTTTATTGTATGACTTGCGTGTCAATCATAAACGTCATGTAATTACTTTACTTTATTGCTAAACGTTAGCCATAGTAGTAGAAGTAATAGTTGGCGAGACAAATTCATGAAGACACGATGATGGAGATCATGATGATGGAGATCATGGTGTTGTGTCGATGACAGTGATGACCATGGTGCTCCGAAGATGGAAATCAAAGGAGCAAGATGATATTGGCCATATCATGTCACTATATTGATTGCATGTGATTTTTATCATGTTTACATCTTATTTGCTTAGAACTACAGTAGTAAATAAGATGATCTCTCAATAAAAGTTCAAGAAAGGTGTTCACCCTAACTGTGCACCGTTGCTTAGGATCGTTGTTCCGAAGCACCACGTGATAATCGGGTGTGATATGTTCTAACGTTCGCATACAACGGGTGTAAGCCAGATTTACACATGCGAAACACTTAGGTTGACTTGACGAGCCTAGCATGTACAGACATGGCCTCGAAACACAGAAGACCGAAAGGTCGAACATGAGACATATAGTAGATGCAATCAACATGGAGATGTTCACCATGGATGACTAGTCCGTCTCACGTGATGACCGGACACGGGCTAGTTGACATGGATCATGTATCACTTGGATGACTAGAGAGATGTCTATCTAAGTGGGAGTTCATTAAATAATTTGATTATGTGAACTTAATTATCATGAACTTAATATAAAATTGTCTTTACAATCTATATTGTAGATCCAATGGCCAACGCTAATGTCACCCTCAACTTCAATGCGTTCCTAGAGAAAACAAGGCTGAAAGATGATGGAAGCAACTATGCGGACTCGGTCCATGGCTTGAGGATCATCCTCATAGCTTCCAAAAGATTGTATGTCCTTGATGCACCGCTAGGTGACGCACCCATTTTCCCAACAGATCAAGACATTATGAACGCTTGTCAGTCACGCTGCGATGATTACTCCCTTATTCAGTGCAGCATGCTTTACAGTTTAGAACCGGGGCTCCAAAAGCGTTTTGAGCAACACGGAGCATATGAGATGTTCCAAGAGCTGAAACTGGTTTTCCAAGCTCATGCCCGGGTCGAGAGATATGATGTCTCCGACAAGTTCTTCAGTTGTAAGATGGAGGAAAACAGTTCTATCAGTGAGCACATACTCAAAATGTCTGGGTTGCACAACCGCTTGACTCAGCTGGGAGTTAATCTCCCGGATGACTCGGTCATTGACAGAATCCTCCTGTCGCTTCCACCTAGCTACAAGAGCTTTGTGATGAACTACAACATGCAGGGTATGGAGAAGTCCATTCCTGAGTTGTACTCGATGCTTAAATCAGCGGAGGTCGAGATCAAAAAGGAGCATCAAGTTTTGATGGTGAATAAGACCACTAGTTTCAAGAAAGGCAAGGGTAAGAAGAACTTCAAGATGGACGGCAAAGCTGTTGCCGTGCCCCGTAAGAAAGTTGCCGAGAAGAAGAACAAGCATGGACGCAAGCCTGAGACTGAGTGCTTTTGTTGCAAGGGTACCAGTAACTGGAAGCGGAACTACCCCAAGTACTTTTGGTCCGCCGCTCACCGCCATCCGTCTCTTCGCGTATGTAGAGCCCCCTACCTTTTCCGTTTGCTCGCTAGGTCATGGTAGCGCCGTCCCCGTCGAACGCCCGTTGACGTCGCCGCCTCTGCTCGTTGCCGATGCCCCTATCGATCACCCCCGGTGCCGCTGATGACCCAGATCGACGCGCGCGAGCACCAGCTTCTCGTGGGTGGTCGCGGCGCGTGAAATGGTGGCCGGAGCACCATTTCCGAGCCCTGGCTCGATTTGGGAGCTCGCCGGAGCATCGCCAGCGGTCAGTCACCGGCCACCACCGACGTGGCTAAGCTGGGGCCACCCCCAGTGTCACTGCTAGTGGCCCCAACGGCCCTAGTTGACCCGTTGACTTGGTCAACTGGCTGACTGGGCCTCGCCGAGTCACTGACTGGTGGGGCCCCTACCCCAGTGTCCATGACATTTGGGCCCCACCCTATCGGGTGTTTAATTAGTGAGTCGATTAATTAAACTAATCAAATTGCCTAATTAGTCACTGACATGTGGGCCCACTGTTAATTAATACTGTTTAGTTTAATTTAATAAACTGGAATTCCAATGTGTCTATGACATGTGCCCCCCACATGTCAGATTCAAATAGTAACAGCCACTGTCGAGTGCTAATGTCATCCTGATGTCATGATGGCGTCATCATTGCAAAGTTCTGGATAATGTTTGATTTAATCAATTAAAATAATTCCAGAAAACTATTAAAACTTTAGAAAATCATATCTTTTAAACCGTAACTCAGATGAAAATAATTTATATATGAAAGGTGATCAGAAAAATCCCACGAATCCAAATACGCCATCCTTTCATCTGTCACATGCTCCTAGCATGATGAACATCGAACTTTCCCCTCCGGATCAACTGTCCGATAAATCTAAAAGACCCGGGAATATCGTCAGATATTCTTCCGACCCGTCTGTGACGTGTAGTACTGCGTTAGTGCATGCCTAGCCCTGCATATTGCCTTGTCATGCTTTGTGATCGCATTTGTGCTTTATATTTATTGTTTCTTCCCCCCTTTTTTCTCTCGTAGACCGCGAGACTCACGTTGCTGCCGAGTACGACTATGCCCCTGACGATCAGCCTTCTGCCGCAGAGCAGCAAGGCAAGAAAACCCCCCTTGATCATTCCGATATTGCTTATTCCTTTCTCTCTTATTCTTGCATTAGATTTTCTCTACTGTATTAGTTAGCTCCTATTCTGATGCATAGCCTGTTTTTGATAAACTGTTACTATACCTGCAATCATACCAACTGCTTAGTATAGGTTGGTTAGAGAACCCCCAGTGACCCCCTTAGTCCCAGTTGCCCCTGCTTCTTCATCGACGACCCGATGACTCAAAGACTCGATCAACTGACTGACAAGCCAGGTCACTCACATCACCGCACTCCCCTAAATTGTATGACTCTACAGTGCTACTATCGAGTACCGAGGGTGACACCTCGTGAAGTACTCATGATGTTAGCCCTGTAGTGCAGCTAGTCAGTCGTGGTTATCAAGGGTGATTCCTCCTTCACCATTCCCGACGATGTCTCTATCGTGCAACCCCTCAAGTGTGGGACCCTCGAGGGTGATTCCTCTAAAGTCCACCTTGACAGTTACATCGAGCGGGGACCATTGAGGGTGATTCCTCAGTTCCCGTCTTGATGTTATAACCACATAGTTACTATTGACTTGGCACTGTACTAACATGACGGGACTGAAGGGATAGGCGGTACCACCCTGTTGAGGTGGACCTGAGTTCCCGACAGTTCGGAGACGGGTCGGCCCCAAGGGTACTCGTGTGAGAAAGATTTGGTGGGATGCGCCGTAAGGCATCCGAAGACTTGGTGGGGTGCGTCGGTAAGGCACCTGAGTGTTATTGGCGGGGCGACGGCCTGCAATATGGTTCGAGCTTGCCCCGCACTAATAAAATGGTAATGGGTTGGGTATTTGATCCGAGTTGGTCGTTGACCTTTTTACGCACTAAACCTTCATGTGGGAGAAGTTATGGGTACTCAACGTTGTTGTATCAGCCGAAGCTCTTCGGACGTCAGCAATGGAGTGGCGCGCACCGGATTGGACTGGAACGCATCGCGCTTGTAAGTTAAGGGGTGCTAGGTCTGTTTCCGGCCGCGTGCGCACCATGCAGGAGTGCAAGGGCAAGTGTGCCCACAAACCTGCGCGCTTAGGAGTAAACCGGCGGGCTGGCCTCTTCGTTGAGTCTAGGTGGGGCGACGACGTTTTGGATCCCGAGGCCGGGCATTACCCCGGAAAGTGTGTCCGGCCGAAGGTCATCAAGCGTGTTGGAAATGTAGTGCACCCGTGCAGGGAAGAACTTATCTATTCGAATAGTCGTGTCCATGGTAACATGACGACTTGGAGTTGTACCTTGACCTTATACAACTTTAATTGTGCTTTACTTTAAATGAAATGTGGCTCCAGGATTGCTTCCTCGCAGGGAGTCGAGGAAGAATCTCTGGGCATGGTTACTTAATAAAATTGCTACAATAATATGACTATATATGTGTTACCAATCTACTCTCTTCTCATGCTGCAAGATGTTGAAGATGCTAGTCTTCGATAGGACTAGGCCTTCCCCCTATTCTTGCTTTCTGCAGTCAGTCCAGATATAACCCCACCCCTTGATAATGATGCATACTTAGCATAGTTCTGATGTCAGTCTTGCGAGTACTTTGGATGAGTACTCACCGCTGCTTTGCTTTCTCTTTCCCCCTCGATACAATCCTGCGTTCAGACGATGAAGCCCAGGAGGTGGAGCACGCCGGAGACGACTACTACACCACCGTAGGAGCCTACTACTACGTGGAGGCGGACCCCGACCAGCAGTAGGATAGGAGGTTCCCAGGGAGCAGGCCTCGCCTCTTTCGATCCGTCGTTATGTTTGTGCTAGCCTTCTTAAGGCAAAACTTGTTTAACTTATCTCTGTACTCAGATATTATTTGCTTCCGCTGACTCGTGTTTGTCGAGGTTTGTATTCGAGCCCTCGAGGGCCCTGGCTTGTAATATGAAGCTGTATGATTTTAATTTGTGTCTAGAGTTGTGTTGTGATATTGATCAGTGAGTGCCTAATCTTGGTCATATGCATTGCGTGTATGTTTAGCGTATAGACAAAATTGGGGGCGTCACAGGTTCCAAGGTCGATGTGATCGCTGTCGGCACGCAACCTCTACATCTACCTCCGGGATTAGTTTTAAACCTCAATAATTCTTATTTAGTATCAGCTTTGAGCATGAACATTGTATCTGGATCTCGCTTGATGTGAGATGGCTACTCATTTAAATCTGACAATAATGGTTGTTCTATTTATATGATAGAAATGTTTTATAGTCATGCCCCACTGGTCAATGGTTTATTTTTGATGAATCTCGAACGTGATGTTACACATGTCCATAGTGTGAGGATCAAAAAGTGTAAGGTTGATAACGATAGTCCCACTTACATGTGGCACTGCCGCCTTGGTCATATTGGTGTCAAACGCATGAAGAAGCTCCATACTGATGGTTTGGAAACAAACCTAAGCTGTCCTTTCTAAAATTTTGGGACTAGGATGCTTATGTGAAGAAACTTCAACCTGAGAAGCTCGAACCCAAAGCGGAAAAGTGTGTCTTCATAGGATATCCCAAAGAGACTATTGGGTATACCTTCTACCTCAGATCCGAAGGCAAAGTCTCGGTTGCCAAGAAAGGATCCTTTCAAGAGAAAGAGTTTCTCTCGAAAGAAGTAAGTGGGAGGAAAATAGAACTTGATGAGGTAATTGTACCTCCACTCGAACCGGACAGTAGCGCAATACAGGAAGTTGTTTCTGTGGAGCCTACACCGGCTATAGAGGAAGTTAATGATGATGATCATGAAACTTCAGATCAAGTTACTATTGAACGTCAAAGGTCCACTAGGACACGTTTCGCACCAGAGTGGTATAGCAACCCTGTCCTGGAGATCATGTTGTTGGACAACGGTGAACCTTCGAACTATGAAGAAGCGATGGCGGGCCCGGATTCCAACAAATGGCTTGAAGCCGTGAAATCTAAGATAGGATCCATGTATGAGAACAAAGTGTGGACTTTGGTGGATTTGCCTGATGATAAGCCAGCCATTGAAAATAAATGGATCTTTAAGAAGAAGACTGACGCGGATGGTAATGTGACCGTCTATAAGGCTCGGCTTGTCGCTAAGGGTTATCGACAAGTTCAAGGAGTTGACTATGATGAGACTTTCTCACCCGTAGCGATGTTGAAGTCTGTCCGAATCATGTTAGCAATTGCCGCATTTTATGATTATGAGATCTGGCAAATGGACGTCAAAACGGCATTCCTTAATGGCTTCCTTAAGGAAGAACTGTATATGATGCAGCCGGAAGGTTTTGTCGATCCTAAAGATGCTAACAAAGTATGCAAGCTCCAGTGCTCCATCTATGGGCTGGTGCAAGCATCTCGGAGTTGGAACATTCGCTTTAATAAGGTGATTAAAGCATTTGGGTTTATACAGGTTTATGGAGAACCCTGTATTTACAAGAAAGTGAGTGGGAGCTCTGTAGCATTTATCATATTATATGTGGATGACATATTTTTGATGGGAAATGATATAGAACTTTTGGAAAGTGTAAAGGCCTACTTGAATAAATGTTTTTCAATGAAGGACCTTGGAGAAGCTGCTTACATATTAGGCATCAAAATCTATAGAGATAGATCGAGACGCCTCATAGGTCTTTCACAAAGCACATACCTTGACAAGATATTTAAGAAGTTCAATATGGATCAGTCCAAGAAGGGGTTCTTGCCTGTGTTATAGGGTGTGAGATTGAGTACGACTCAATGCCCGACCACGACAAAGGATAGAGAAGAGATGAGTGTCATCCCCTATGCTTCAGCCATGGGCTCTATTATGTATGTCATGCTGTGTACCAGACCTGATGTGAACCTTGCCATAAGTTTAGTAGGGAGGTACCAAAGTGATCCCGGAGCGGAACACTAGACAGCGGTCAAGAATATCTTGAAGTACCTGAAAAGGAAAAATGACATGTTTCTTGTATATGGAGGTGCTGAAGAGCTCATCGTAAAGGGTTACGTCAATGCTAGCTTCGACACAGATCCGGACGACTCCAAGTCGCAAACCGGATACGTGTATATTTTGAACGGAGGGGCAGTTAGCTGGTGCAGCAGCAAGCAAAGCATCGCGGCGACATCTACATGTGAAGTGGAGTACATAGCTGCTTCGGAAGCAGCAAAGGAAGGAGTCTGGATGAAGGAGTTCATCACCGACCTAGGAGTAATTCCCAATGCGTCGGGCCCAATGACTCTATTCTGTGACAACACTGGATCTATTACCCTTGCCAAGGAGCCCAGGTTTCACAGGAAGACAAGACACATCAAGCTCCGCTTCAACTCCATCCGTGATTACATTTAGGATGGAGATATAGATATTTGTAAAGTACATACGGATCTAAATGTCACAGATCCGCTGACTAAACCTCTCTCACGAGTGAAACACGATCAACACCAGAATGCTATGGGTGTTCGATTCATCACAATGTAACTAGATTATTGACTCTAGTGCAAGTGGGAGACTGTTGGAAATATGCCCTAGAGGCAATAATAAAATGGTTATTATTGTATTTCCTTGTTCATGATAATTGTCTATTGTTCATGCTATAATTGTGTTAACCGGAAACCGTAATGCATGTGTGAATACATAGACCACAATGTGTCCCTAGTGAGCCTCTAGTTGGCTAGCTCGTTGATCAAAAAATGGTCACGATTTCATGACCATGGACATTGGATGTCGTTGATAACGGGATCACATCATTAGGAGAATGATGTGATGGACAAGACCCAATCCTAAGCATAGCACAAGATCGTGTAGTTCGTCTGCTAAAGCTTTTCTAATGTCAAGTATCATTTCCTTAGACCATGAGATTGTGCAACTCCCGGATACCGTAGGAATGCTTTGGGTGTTCCAAACGTCACAACGTAACTAGGTGGCTATAAAGGTGCTCTACGGGTATCTCCGAAAGTGTCTGTTGGGTTGGCATGAATTGAGACTGGGATTTGTCACTCCGTGTGACGGAGAGGTATCTCTGGACCCACTCGGTAAGACATCATCATAATGAGCTCAATGTGACTAAGGAGTTAGCCACGGGATGATGTGTTACGGAACGAGTAAAGAGACTTGCCGGTAACGAGATTGAACAAGGTACCGGGATACCGATGATCGAATCTCGGGCAAGTATCATACCGGTAGACAAAGGGAATTGTATACGGGATTGATTGAATCCCCGACATCGTGGTTCATCCGATGAGATCATTGTGGAACATGTGGGAGACAACATGGGTATCCTGATCCCGCTGTTGGTTATTGACCAGAGAGGTGTCTCGGTCATGTCTACGTGTCTCTCGAACCCGTAGGGTCTACACACTTAAGGTTCGATGACGCTAGGGTTATAGGGAAATAGTGTATGTGGTTACCGAAGGTAGTTCGGAGTCCCGGATGAGACCCCAGACGTCACGAGGAGTTCCAGAATGGTCCGGAGGTAAAGAATGATATATAGGAAGTGAGGATTTGGCCACCGGAAGTGTTTCGGGAATTACCGGTAACGTACCGGGACCACCGGAAGGGTTCCGGGGGTCCACCAAGTGGGGCCACCAGCCCCAGGGGGCTGCATGGGCCGAGAGTGGAAGGGACCAGCCCCATAGTGGGCTGGTGCGCCCTCCACCCTGGCCCAAGGCGCAGGAAAGGTGGGAGGGAGGGGAAACCCTAGGCCCAGATGGGCCTAAGGCCCACCTAGGGCTGCACCCTCCCCTCTCCCTCTCTGGCCACCGGCCAGATGGCCAATCTAGGGCCGACCGAGCCCCTAGGGTGGGAACCCTAGGGCTGCTCCCTCCCTTCCCCTCGTTCTATATATAGTGGAGGGTTTTGTGGCTGCCAGACACACGAGTTCTCTCTCTCTCTCTCGGCGCAGCCCTACCCTTCCTCTGCCTTGTTCTTCATGGTGCTTGGCGAAGCCCTGCTGGAGACCACACAGCTCCACCGTCACCACGCCGTCGTGCTGCCGGAGCTCTCCCTCAACCTCTCCTTCCTCCTTGCTGGATCAAGGTGTAGGAGACGTCACTGGGCTGCACGTGTGTTTAAAGCGGAGGCGTCGTTGTTCAATTGAATCGCTGGTACTAAGATCTGAGTCCACCGCGATCTGAATCGCTGGGAGTACAACTCCACCAACCGTGTTCTTGTAACGCTTCCGCTTACCGATCTTCAAAGGTATGAAGATGCAATCTCTTCCCACACGTTGCTGGTTTCTCCATAGATAGATCTTGGTGAATACGTAGGAAAATTTTGATTTACTACTACGTCTCCCAACACCTATATGTATGGGAGTGGGTCCATTTGATTACAGTTATGAAAATTCTATTTGAACTGATAGTTTTAAACCTATGTCTTACGGTATATACTATGTTATGGAGAGAACCAAGCCAAATGGTGGTTGCAACTAATGGTATGTTGCTACTACTATTTGCGATGAGGGCATATTGATACTATGTACTCTCTGTTTCTCTGTTTTGCATCATTATTTTGAGCACCAATCTCTTCTGTCTAATTTGCATAAGTGTTTTAAGCATTGGTTCTTTTTCTAGTTAGTGTTCGACGGAGGAAGGTGGGAGGAAGGGAGCGAGGGAGAGGTAAATGAAAATCATAGTGCCCTATGTGGCTGAGAGACGGATGTGCCACTGAGAGAGGTGTTGAGTTTGGATTTATATGGTGAAGATAGCGGGCAGAGAATGAAGAAGAGGAGGAGGGGATTATTATTGAGTGGATAAATATATTTGCCCATTGCAATTCACGAGAAACTAACTAGCGGGACTGCACATACAATTGATCGTTGAGTATAACTGATGTGACGCAATGGTGTGAGAACCAAACATAAGTGTGGTGATGTACAAAATGAGTAAATACCAGAATCATGGGATGTATGACCTCTGTATTACCCATAATCATGTTAGTTTCTAAAGAATGTAACATAAAAAAACCCACAACTTTCATCTAGGGAACAACATATTGCATAGGGTAGATAGGAAAAACATGACAGGGATCTTGCTCTGGGGAGTAAGGGAGGACTACAAATTAGCACCTCATAGTTTTTTATACATGGTGGTTCAAACTTAGAAGATCTATGAACACATTAACTTTATGTTACCTTTTTGCAGGAAACTTTATGTTATATGCATGTACCTTTCTATAGAGCTCTTTTTGGCACAACCATGCAAATTGAATGAAAGGACGTGGATGTCGCCTAGAGGGGGAGAGGTGAATAGGCACTTTAGAATAATTACGGTTTAGGCTTGAACAAATGAGGAATAAAACTATCATTTAATTAGTCAAGCACAAAACCTAAAACAACTAGGCTCACCTATGTGCACCAACAACTTATGCTAAGCAAGATAGACAATTAAGTGATAGCAAGATATATAACAAGAAAAATATGGCTATCACAAAGTAAAGTGCATAAGTGAAGGGGCTCGGGTAAGAGATAACCGAGGCACGTGGAGATGATGATGTATCCCGAAGTTCACACCCTTGCGGATGCTAATCTCCCTTCGGAGCGGTGTGGAGTCATAATGCTCCCCAAGAAGTCACTAGGGCCACCGTAATCTCCTCACGCCCTCGCACAATGCAAGATGCCATGATTCCACTAAGGGACCCTTGAGGGTGGTCACCGAAGGCATACAAACAAGTTGGGGCAATATCCAAAACTGAATTGGAGGCTCCCAACGACACCAAGAAGCTTCACCACAATGACTTGTGGCTCTGAGGTGACCTCAAATGCTCGGGGCAATCTCCACAACCTAATTGGAGACCCCGAAGCTTGCTCGGAGCTTTGCACCATAATGATTGAGCTCCGAGGCACCACCAACTGTCTAGGGCGCCAAAGCACCCAAGTGGAACAAGATCTAGGGTGCTCAAACACCCAAGAGTAATAACTTCTCAACTTCTCACTTCCAGGTATCACCGTGGAGAACTCAAACCTATGCACTAAATGCAATGGCAAGGGCACACGGAGTGCCCAAGTCCTTCTCGCCCAAATACCACCAAAGAAACTAATGATAGGGAGGAAAATGAGAGGAAGAACGAACAAGAACACGAAAAACTCCAAGATCTAGATCTAAGGGTTTCCCCTCACTTAGAGGAGAAAGTGATTGGTGGAAATGTGGATCTAGATCTCCTATCTCTTTTCCCTCAAGAACAAGGAAGAATCATTGGATGGATTGAGAGTTAGAAAGCTCGAAGAAGGTCAACAATGGGGGGCAAACTAGAGATCAAAGGATAAAGTCCATTAGGGAAGAAGACCCCTTTTATAGGTGGGGAAAAATCTAACCGTTATCCTCACAGCCCGCACAGAGCGGTACTACCGCTCCAAGGAGCGGTACTACCGCTAGGGCGGTAGTAGACATATGAAACACTACTGCAACGAAGCAACATGGCGGTACTATTGCCGGAGCGGTACTACCGCGTGCCCTCGAGGTACTACCGCGGGGTAGTATTCAACGTCCACTCAGGTGCAGCACACGGCAAGAGACACCGTGAGGCAGCGATACTATCGCTCGAGTTAGCGGTACTACCACACGTCCACGGATGTAAAAAATTACTTCCGGGCTACATCCGCTGGAGCTAGCTTCGAGAAAATATCCGGCACGGTAGTACCGAAGTCATTTGCGCTACTACCGCGGGGCGGAAGTAAAAAATTACTTTCGTGCAATTTGCGGTACTACCGGCTCGGGGTGGAAGTAAAAAATTACTTCTGTGCAACTTGCGGTACTACCACTCCGAGGAGCGGTACTACCGCTAGCCGTTGTACTGCAGCACCTTCAACTACTTAGCTAGGAAAACGGAAGGATACTATAAAACCAGAACTGCCACAACTTCTGTAAATGAGCTCCGAATTGAGCAAACTCAAGCTTGTTGGATTCAAGTTTTGTTAAGAAGAGTAGTATAAAAATGCCAAAGGTATAGAGATGAGAAACCTCTTTCAATGAAGAATCGACAATAACTCCAACATTAAAAACATCATAGAAGATGCATATGGACTCCATTTTCGATGAACTTGAGCTTGTCATGAAGTTGACCATAAGCTCAAGAAACCTCAAAGAGAAAAACCAACCAAGAACCAAGAAAGATGCTGATGCCAAGAATGCAATGGTTTGAGCTCTCAACGAACGATACGATCAAGCTACTCACTTGAAAGTCCCCTTGATAGTGCGACTACCTACCTATGACCCAGTCTCCCAACTACCACTTATGAGACCGGTAAAATAGAAAAACCTATCAAGGTCAAACCTTAGTGTTGGGGATATAACCCCACGATATGACCCGCCCTGGAGGCTCCGGGTCATGTTGCTGGCTCGTGAGCCGGCCCAAGGGTGAGCCGTAAGACTGGTGGCCCAGGAAGATAGGCGGCTCAAGGTGTGGGCCGTACGGCGGCTCGGACGGAGAAGACTCGGGCGCGTAAGCCGTCTCAAAGACAACTTGGACAAGAAGATAGAGAGAGACTCGGACATATAGTAAGACTCGGTTAACGATTGTAATGACCCGGTGGTCCTGACCTCCTATATAAAGGCAGACCCGAGGCGACTTAGGGGGAGGTGATCGAGAACTAGGTCAAGCTTCTAGCTCCTTGTAATCGATACACAAGCAATACAAACACAAGCAGGACGTAGGCTATTACCTCGACTTGAGGGGCCGAACCTGGGTAAATCCGTGTCTTTCGTCCCGATCAACCCCTTTGAGTCCACCCCGTTAGCGATGGCCTCAAATCCAAGTCCGTGCACCCGGACATCTGTCGTGATAAATCCACGACAGTTGGCACCCACCGTGGGGCTAGCGCTTGGTGGTGTTGAGTTCTCAAAGGGCTCTCTCCCAGGGCTCGAGGGATACGTGGTTGGAAGGATGAGCAAGAGTTGCCGCGGCTGGCTCTACATCGACGACGCCGGCTGGAGGCTTGATGCTGATTCTGTGGAGTATGGATTCCGGGTTCCGTTTGGCGGGATCCAGGTTTTCATCGGAAAGGTTGATGATCTACACCCGGGCCGGACATCTGCGCCAACATCGTCGAGCCGGCTCAGCGTCTCCAATCTACGAGTAGTGTGCGGCCTACCCGTGCCCATCCAGGTCAAAGGCATGTTCTCGTGGGCTTGTACTCAAGGTATGGACCTGGAAGCGTCCGGGTCACAGGGAACTCTTGTTTGCTCAGAAGACGAGTCCTCTAGTGGGGAGACAGAGTCAGTGTATCGGCTCAGTAATGGTGGCCTTGGGGGCTACTACGACGCCTATTCTGAGGTAGAAGGCTTTGAGTCGGATGCTCTAAGACCCCCGGTTCATGCGGCGGTGTTCATGGCGGGATCGGCTCCAACCGCCGGTGACACAACTGCGGGAGCCGCCACAGCGGGTGATAGCCCGCCGCCGTCGGCTCAGGTTCTAGTGGAATTGATGGACGAGCTTATGACTCTCATGGCCACGGAAGTAACACCAGACAATCAAGCAGCCCGGAATTTAGAGGTGGCATGGATCAAGGGCCGGATGGCAGAGGAACGACAAAGGATGGCTGAGCTGAAGATCCGGATGGAGGAAGAGGCGGAGCGTATCAAGGCAGATGCTTTCCATCTAGAGCTGGAACAAAGGTCAGCAGCCGTAGTGCACCGGAGGAGGCATCAATCCCATCTGCCAGAGCATTATGAAGCAAGGAACCTGTTTAATACCCCTGCTGCGAGGCGGGTTACGGGCGCGCCGGAGAGCCGCCCGATGGAACGCCCGACAACTCATCCACCCCAGCGTAACCAAACCTCACCTAGAGCTTTTCCAACACCGATGGGTCATTACTCTAACCCGGCCGAGAACATGGTGGCGGTGGCCACTCGGCTTGAGACAATTCCCATCCTAGATGAAGCACCCTTTGCGGAGGATGTGCGAAATGCCATTGGATATTTATAGACGGCCATGGCCCAACAAGAGAGATATGCTCATAGCCGGATCCAGGTTCACTCTACACCCCTCCCCAGTCGAAGTTTCAGCCGGCCCTATGAGTCGCCGGCGTGTTCCAGCAGTCATCCACGTCGTGGACCATCGGAGGACGAGCAGGCAGCTCTAGATGCACAAGCCCTCGCGGACCAGGCGAGGAACAGGCAAGAGGCAAAGATAGGGGCAACCCGTCCAGAGCTGGCGCTTTCCATCTCAATGGGAGTAGTTAGTACCAGAGCCATAGGGGTGCCATGTTTAACTCCGGCCCTAAGAAGTGAACGACTACCGAAAGATTTCAAGGGGCCTCAAAAGGTTCCGAATTACACAGCTGATCTACCTCTTGAGGCGTGGGTTGAGAGTTATGAACTAGCCATGGAGATGCTGGATGTCAGTGAGGCGGTATGTGCAGAATATTTCATCATGATGCTTGAGGGTCTGGCTCGCACATGGCTGAAAGGTCTGCCACCTAACACGATAAGTTCATGGGCGGAGCTGAGAGCGAAGTTTATTAAGAATTTTCAGGGGACCTGTAAGCAGCCTATGACCATTGTAGACTTGGACCATTGTGTTCAACAGGAGAATGAGTCAGCCCATCATTGGGTCCGGCGGGTGTCGACCATTATTCACTCTTTGGAGCAGATCACGGCGGCTCAAGCGGTGCTTCTTCTGGAAAAGAACTGTCATTTCGTTCCATTGAAACAGAAGCTCGGCCGGCTCAAGCGCACGTGTCAAGATATGGGAGAGCTCATGACGGCCCTGACAAAGTATGCCGACTCAGATAACACCAAGGATCCAGGCTCGAATGATGAGAAAGCCAATCAATGGAAGAAGAACAATCAAGTAAAAAGGCTTTGTGAACAATGGGAATCAGTATAAGCAGAAGAGCGCTGATGGCGGGTCAGAGCTAGTAGCAAACACCAACATAGGACAGAACCATCCCAAGGGGAACGGAAAATTCAGGCCTTTTCACCAAAGGAACAGAGGCCCTTTCAATTTAGAAGAAGCGCTTAGGAAGCCTTGTCCGGAGCACAGCACGCCTGACAAGCCGGCGTTACATGCGTGGGGTGATTGCTTTATCATGTAGAGATTCAAAAACCAGCATTCCCAACCGCGTAATAACCAGCGCAGTGGCCCGCCTGGCGGATCAGGGGCTGGATTCGGCGTCGGCGGTTCAGGAACCGGGCATCTGGGTCAGAATAACCAAGGGGGGCACCAACAGCATCCTCACAACAACAACAATAACAACAATCAGCAGCAGCGCAATCAGTCCGGGTTTCAGAGTAACCCGAAGCAGCTAAGTTCTGGACAGTATCATGTATTTACGACCGGTCACAATAAACGAGACGAGAAGTTGCGGAGGCAAGCGGTTAATGCGGTTGCTCCGGCTCTCCCGCGGTACTTACCGTGGTCTGAGTATGACATAATGTGGAGCCGGGAGGATCACCCGCCGCGGGTAGATGACCCGGGCCGGCTGGCTCTAGTTGTGGCCTCTCAGGTGAATGGCTACGTGGTGAATAAAGTGCTCATGGACTGAGGTAGCAGCATCAACATCCTTTATTATGACACTTTTCGGCGGATGAAGTTGCTTGACAAAGACCTTAAACCTTCCTCCATCGTCTTTCATGGTGTGGTTCCGGGTAAGTCGGCATACCCGGTGGGCCGGATTTCATTGGAAGTGGCTTTTGGCGATGAGTATAATTACAGGGTGGAGTCCTTGTGGTTTGAGGTGGTTAAGATCAAAAGTCCCTATAATGCGTTGTTTGGGAGGCCGGCTTATGCCAAATTTATGGTTAGGCCTTGCTATGTTTATTTACAACTCAAAATTCCCGACTTAAATGGTACAATTACCGGCTCTCGAGTGTGAGGAAGGAGATGCAGCGTATGCAGAGTCTAGTTGTGCCCAGGAGGAGCTGAAGTTCTACAAGGAGAACGTTGACCCGGAGGATATGACCCCGCTGAAGAAGCCTACTACGGATGTTGAGCTGCCACTCAAGTTTTCAGCGGATGATACCAAGGCAGTAGATTTCAATCCGGGTGACTCATCTAAGCAGTTCATCATTGGGGCTCACATAGATCCCAAATAGGAAAGCGCGCTCATCAAATTCATCCATGAGAATCGGGACATCTTTGCATGGAAGCCTTCTAACATGCCGGGTATACCGAGAGAGTTCGCTGAGCACAACCTTAATGTGGATCCAAAGTTTAAGCCGATCAAACAGTTTCTATGACGGTTCAACGAAGAGAGACGTAAAGCTATTGGGGAGGAAGTTGCCCGGCTCTTGGCAGCAGGCTTTATAGTGGAAGTTTTTCACCCGGAATGGTTGGCTAACCCGGTGCTAGTGCTCAAAAAGAATGGCACCTGGCGTATGTGTATAGATTACACGGATCTTAACAAGGCTTGCCCGGCTGACCCTTTTGCACTCCCTCGTATTGATCAAATTATCGATGCTACAGCCGGATGTGAAAGTTTATGCTTCCTGGATGCATATTCAGGTTATCATTAGATCAAGATGGCAACGAAAGATCAGGAGAAGACGACGTTTATTACACCTTTTGGGGCGTTCTATTACGTCTCCATGCCTTTCGGGCTCAAGAGTGCCCAGGCGACTTATCAATGATGTGTGCAGAACTGCCTTCACAATCAGATTGGCCGAAATGTTCATGCTTACGTAGACGACATCGTGGTTAAATCCAGAAAGAAGGAAACTCTCCTAGAGGATCTGAAGGAAACCTTTGACAATCTCCGGGTCTAGAAGATGATGCTTAACCCGACGAAGTGTGTCTTTGGTGTTCCAGCAGGAAAGCTTTTGGGTTTCTTGGTTTCTGAGCGGGGCATCGAGGCTAACCCAGATAAAATTAAGGCTATCACTTCTTTAGGAGAGCCGACATGCATTAATGACGTTCAACGCCTTGTAGGACGGATTGCTACGTTGAGCCGGTTCATAAGCCAGCTTGGGGAGAAAGCCATTCCCTTATACCAGATGATGAAAAAGACAGACAAGTTTACGTGGAGCAAAGCAGCGGCTGAAGCACTTGAAGCTCTTAAAAAACAATTGACTGAGCCGCCAGTGTTAGCCGCTCCGGTTGAGAAAGAGTCGTTGCTCCTTTATGTGACGGCTAACAACAGAGCAGTCAGTGTAGCAATTGTGGTTGAGTGCAAGGAGGCAGGGAAGGAGTATCCTGTGCAAAGGCCGGTTTATTACATCAGTGAAGTTTTGGCAGAGTCTAAGCAGAGGTATCCGCATTGACAGAAGTTGGTATATGGAGTTTTCATGGCTAACCGCAAGTTAAAACACTACTTTTTGGGGCACCAGATAACAGTGGTCAGTTCTGCCCCGTTGGGAGATATCATTCAAAATAGAGAAGCTACAGGGAGGATTGCCAAGTGGGCCTTAGAGTTGGGTCCTCTTAACATCAAATATGTTCCTCGTACAGCAATAAAGTCTCAAGCTTTGGTGGATTTCATAAATGATTGGACAGAATGTCAAGCTCCCGAAGAGAAGCCGGATAACACGTATTGGACTATACACTTTGCTGGGTCCAAGCAGCTAGAGGGGTCCGGTGCAGGAGTTGTTCTCACCTCCCCCAAGGGTGACAAGTTTTGTTATGTGCTCTGGTTAATGTTTCCTTGTACTAATAATGCAGCTGAGTATGAGGCACAGCTCCATGGTCTCAGAGTCGCTAAAGAGATGAACTTAAGCCGGGTCAGATGTCTAGGCGACTCAGATCTTGTGGCTCAGCAAGTTTCAGGTACTTGGGGCTCCAAGGATCCGTGGATGGCGGCTTATCGACAAGCGGTTGACATCATTGCCGGTCACTTCAAGGGGTACCAGGTGGATCATATTGATCGTCGCAGGAATGAGGCGGCTGATGCCTTATCACGGTTAGGTTCTCAACGAAAGCCGGTACCACCTAATGTTTTTCTGGACGTATTGCATCATCCGACTGTCAAGATACCCTCTAAGGAGGATCTGGCTATTCCTGACCTGGAAGTGGAATTGGTGGCGGCTCTACATGCCATCCCAGACTGGACTATTCCTTATTTGGCGTATCTGACACGTGGTGAGTTGCCTCAGGAGGAGGATCTGGCCAGGAAGATTACCCGACATTCTAAGTCTATGACGATTATCAATGGTGAGTTACATAAGTGTAGTGCGACGGGTGTCTTTTAACGTTGCGTCTCACTAGAGGAGGGCCGGTAGATCTTGAGTGAAATTCATGCTGGGGACTGTGGACATCATGCCGGGTCAAAATCTTTAGTGGCCAAGGCTTTTTGACATGGATTTTTCTGGTTGACGGCTCACAAGGATGCAGCAGACTTAGTCCGTAAGTGTGACGGCTGTCAGAAGTTTGGTCGGCATGCTCACGTCCGGCTCAAGAGTTGAGGATGATACCAATCACTTGGCCGTTTGCGGTCTGGGGGCTTGATATGGTAGGACCTTTCAAGATATCCAAGGATAAGAAAACACACCTTCTGGTGGCAATTGATAAATTTACTAAGTGGGTAGAGGCAGAGCCGGTCAGTAAATGTGACGCGGTTACAGCGGTTCAATTTATTAAGAAGCTGATCTATCGCTTTGGTTACCCGCACAATATCATTACGGACAATGGAACAAATCTATCCAAAGGATCTATGAAAGCGTTATGTGAGAAGGAGCATATCCGGCTTGATGTTTCAGCCGTGGCACATCCACAGTCTAATGGTCAGGCGGAGCGAGCCAATCAGGAAATTTTAAGAGGAGTCAAACCACGGCTCATGGTTCCTTTAAAGCGGACACCCGGATGTTGGGTTGAGGAGTTGCCTTCCGTCTTATGGAGCATCAGAACTACCCCTAACAGATCTACAGACTTCACGCCTTTCTTCATGGTGTATGGTGCTGAGGCGGTTCTACCCAGTGATATCCGGCACGACTCACCAAGGGTGGCGGCTTATGTTGAGATGGACAATGAGGTAGCACACCAAGATGCATTGGACGCCTTGGACGAAGCACGAGAGTTAGCAACAGCTAGGTCGGCAATTTATCAACAAGACCTGCGACGCTATCATAGCCGCAGGGTGAAGACCCGGACGTTCCAGGAGGGTGACCTGGTGCTCCGGCTGATTCAAGACCAATCTGGAATGCATACGTTATCTCCACCATGGGAGGGGCCTTTTGTGATCAGCAGAAACCTTAACAATGGGTCATATTACCTCATTGATATCCAAGATGAGTCGGAAACCACGGGTCAAGAGACGTTGCGGCCATGGAATATCGCACACTTGCGACCATACTTTACTTAGCAGGTATTGAAAGTCGCTATCATTGTATATATCATGCTTACATGAGTAAAAGCTAGCATCCCCGCAAAGACTGGGGCCTCTGCTCTTATGTATACCTTTGTGCAATCAAGATGAAATTTTCTGGCTCAAAAATTTGAGTTGAAGTGGTTTGTTCGCCGTCAAAACGGCTGATCCGGCTTTATGCCCTATCAAGCGCTGTTGCAGGGAGGCTTCTTGCCTTCGGGTATAGCTTACATCTCCCCTGCACAGTCTGCTTTTACGTTGTTGCAAGGAGGCTTCTCGCCTTCGGGTATAGCTTACATCTCCCTTGCATAGCCGGCGTTATGCCCAATTAAGCACTGTTGCAAAGAGGCTTCTTGCCTTCGGGTATAGCTTACATCTCCTTTGCACAGCCAGCCATTATTAAACTGTTGCAAGGAGGCTTCTTGCCTTCGGGTATAGCTTACATATCCCTTGCACAGCCGGCGTTATGCCCACTTAAGCACTATTGCAAAGAGGCTTCTTGCCTTCGGGTATAGCTTACATCTCCTTTGCATAGCCGGCTGTTATTAAACTGTTGTAAGGAGGCTTCTTGCCTTCGGGTATAGCTTACATCTCCCTTGCACAGTTGGCTTTATGCCTAGTTTGGTTACATTAAGCGCTGTTGTTGATGGAGGCTTCTTACATTTGGTATAGCTTACATGACCCTAAGACAACAACGTGTACACCAAATTCCAGTTGCTTATCAACTACGGCCATCGAAGGGGGCTTCTTACCGACGGGTATCGCTTATCTCACCCTAATGGCCGGCTTTATGCCACTTCCGATTACTTATTAACCGTGGTTGTCGAAGGGGGCTTCTTACCGACAGGTTCACTTATCTCACCCTAACAACCGGCGTTTACGCCAAACCTCAGTTGCTTATCAACTGTAGCTGTTGAAAGAGGCTTCTTGCCTTCGGGTATAACTTACATCTCCTTTCAAACAGCCGGCTTTATGCCATCTTAGGCTAATTATTTGTCGCGGCTGTCGATGGAGACTTCTTGCCTTGGGGTATAGCTTACATCTCCCATCGACAGCCGGCGTTCGCGCATACAACATTTGCTGTTAAAAGGAGGCTTCTTACCATCAGGTATAGCTTACATTACCCTTCATACATCCGGCTTTAGGCCGCTTCCGGCTCATCAATAGCCGCAGTTGTCGATACAGGCTTCTTACCATCAGGTATAGCTTACATTATCCTAAGACAACCGGCTCCTTAATGGATTCATCCGACAAGAGCCGGAGCCATGTTGCTCCGGTTGACAAAATTTGAGTTTTCAAAGATATTATCCGGCTCTAATCTTCTGGAGAAGGAATGACATCTTCAAAGGCAAACACCCCTCATCAGAAAAGCTCAAGGTATATTTATGCAAAGGAGCGAGCAATCAATGGAGAGCCGGCAATTCATAAAGTTGGAACAGAGAGATGAAAATATATACAGCCGGCAATGGCAGGATCATCCTTACTCTATTACAAAAACTACTCTCAGAAGGAGCAAAAGGCATTACCAAGTTTCAACCGCTCACGGCGGGTCATTACATGGGTCAGTACATGAATCTGTGCTCAAAAAGGTTAAAAGAACAAATTTTAGTTATTGGCCGGCTCATCCCGCTCCGGTTCTTCCGCTGGCTTTATCTGGAGATTTCCCAATTCCCAATTACAGCCAGCTAGAGCAGCGAAAGACCCTTCAAGGAAAGGGGACGCGTCAAGCTCACAAGGGAAGAGGTCCTTACTGCGGGCGGGTGTCAGATCCTTCCACTCGTAGAGAGGCCCGCGGATCCTCTTCTCCTCTGCGTCGTAAGCTGCTTGATAAGTGCTCAAGTCAGCTTCATCCGCCAGCACAGAGGCCAGATAACGCGACTCTTTGACACACCGGATGTAATCTTCTTCAGTGAACTCTGAGCCGTCATCTTTTTTGGATGGGTAACCATCCATCATTTCGGCCGGCGTTAGCTCGGGGGCGAAGGCCAGAGCCCGGCTCAATCCAGCAATGGCTCCTTGGCGAAAGGTGGACTTCTTCAGTTCCTCTATTTGCTTGGGCATTGTGGAGAAGAGTTCCAAGACACCTTTCAGAGCGGTGGGGATCTTCTCCTTGTATTGAACCGTCTTAATCAAGAAAATAGCGCCGCAATAAAGCTGTTCTGCAAAGGTGTAAATAGCCTTCAGGGGTAAAAGGCTATCTGAAACCAATTGCCGGCTTCTAGGGCCTGTATAAGTTGAACAAAGCAAGATGAGTCGCCATCACAATAGATGAATGAGACATGCTGGAAACATGAAGTGAGTAAGAACTTATGAAAGAGAGCGGCTGCCATCTTGGTTATATGACACTTTAGGCCTTGAAGCTCATCCGCCACGGCTATCAGCCGCTGGTCGGCATCATCCGCTCGCTTAGTCAACGCAGCTTTCTCCAACTCAGTAGATTCCTTTAGAGAAGCAAGCTCCGCCTTAATATGGACTAGCTCTTCAGACAGCAGCCGACACTTTTCATCAGAGACGCTGCGGGCCTCTTGTTGAGCTGCTAGGTTTGCCTTTATATCAGACAATTGAGAGCCGGCTTCGTTTAAGGCTTCCTATAATACATCAAAATACAGGATAAGTCGCCAACATACAGGACAAGGGTTAAAACCAAACTTATGCAAGTCTCAAACAGATTGCAAGCAATATATTTGACACTTGGGGGCTAATGTGTATTTGATCTTTCAGCATGCAGCGCAGTTCCGGCTCATCTTCTTCGAAGTTAAACCGGAACTTGGGGGCTACACTATGGCTCTTCAATTTACTTCTAATAGAAGATCCGACTCAACTTCCTCAAGCCGGAGCCAGCCCTTGGGGGCTACGACTGGCGGTTTAAGTTTTCTAAAGGAAGATCTGACTCAATTTTGGCAAATTAAGCCGACTCTAGAGAACAATGGCTTTGAATTTCTTCTAACAGAAAGTTAAAACAAAGACCCGGTTCAACGGTTGAGTACATTGAACCGGCCCTTGGGGCCTAAGCAAGGGTATGACAACAGAAAGAGTACCTCGTATTTTGTCTTCATTAAAGAGACCAGCCAAAGTTCCAGATCCCGGCTGGTGGTAACCCGGTTTATATACCCGGCGTGGAGCTCCTCGGTTGTCATCTTTTCGTACGAAGAGTCAAAGTTCAGCTTCTTTGAGGCCTCGGCCGGCTCTGTATGCTTGGTCAGCACATGAGCCGGAGGAGTTTGATGACCAGACCCAGTGATAACAACATCTGGAGTTTCAGGGGTGTTGGCAGGAGTCGCCGGTTTTGAAGGAGCCCTTGGAGGGCTCTCCATAATGACATCTACAGCAGCCGGTTCTGTGGAGGCAGCTGGTGGATTTTCTTCTGCTTCAGCCTCCTCTGATTGTTCGAGCTCCGGCTCTTGGAGAACAGGGCCGGGGGAGGGCTTGTTGGTCCTGCGACGCTTGGCTTGAGCACTGCAAAATAGAAGGATCAGCAGTCGAAGATGTTGCTATCATATTAAGAGCCGGATGTCCGGATCTCATAGTAAGGAGTGCTTACAGTGGATTGATCTTGGGCGGTGGTAGAACTGAAGCCGAAGAGTCGCCGGAGGAAGGGGATTTATAAAAAGAATAAAACAGAAAGATGAGAAAGTGTCAAGTTTACAAAGGAAAGTCAAAGGAAAAGTAGAGACATAAACCTCTGCTGGGCGTTTCTTTGGAGCCGGAGAATTTGGTAACCCGGACACGAGCTCAGTAGAGCCGGCGCTTCGATTCTGTCGATGCTCAGCCTGCTGTTGTTTTTTCAAGAGAAAATCGGGAGCCAGGTGAGCAAGAGGGTGAGAAAGAGGAACTTTTCTGATAACCTACCGCGGCTTTCGGGGGACGAAACATTCTGAGCTGGAAGAAACATAATTTACCTCAGGAGCATTGACGCTGCTGGTTTCCACTTCCTCCTGCGAGTAAAACAAGCATTAATAAAGCAGGAAGGTAAAAGATCAAACAAAGCAATTAAAGTATTAGAGTCAAACAAATTCTCTTGCGGGGCATCTTTTTTAGCCCTCTTGGTCGCGACCTTCTTCCTGTATTTCTTTGGAGGGGCAACATATTCCTTCTTCCATAAGTCTGAGTCGGCCTACAGGAATGACCCGAAGAATGAATAACAAATCAACAAAGTACAAGCAACATCTAAGAGACGGATGGGAAGAGATTAACTTACACCGGGAGCCGGATTATTGACGCAGAAAGGCGCCAGGCCGATGGCGCTGCATGAGCCGGAAGCTTCGTGGACAAGGCTCCGGATGGTAGTGGTAATATCATCCTCTGACAGTGTTGACTCGCTGAAACACAACGAGCTGTCATATTTGCCTTCATACTCGCATATAAGCCGACCTCTATGGCTTAAAGGCATGATCCGCCAGGAAATCCAGTAGAGGATCAAGTCCAATCCTATTAAACCGTTGGCCAGGAGCGCTTTGATCTTGGCGTGGAACGGCTCGTATCTGGCACGCTCCGAGGCTGAGAGCCGGCCTGGAAGCTCTGTGTCTATCCTAAGCCGGGAGGGACGGTAACCCGCCAATGAGTGCTCTTTCTCAGGAGAGGTCTCTGGGCAATAGAACCACGTCTTATTCCAATCTTTGGGGTGACTCGACATTGGAGTAGCAGGAAAGATGATGTCTCGGCAGCGTTGAATAGAAATGCCGCCCAACTCCAGACTCGAACCACCCTTCATTTCAGTTTGGCGGTTGGCATAGAAGAACTCTTGAAAGAACCCCACAGACGGTTTAGTTTGCAGGTAAGCTTCGCAGAGAACTTGGAAGTTGCAGATGTTTGAGACGGAGTTGGGTGCCAAGTCTTGAGGATGCAGCTTGTAAAAATGAAGGACATCCCAGAAAAACTTAGAGCCGGGCGGCACGAGCCCTCGCTCGATGTGATCGGTGAAGACTACTATCTCTCCTTTTTGGGGAGAAGGCCGGGTCTCTTTACCCGGAACCCGCCAGTTAAGGACCTCTTTGGGAGGGAGAATACCCGCTTCAACATAAGCTGCTAAATACTCCTCCGTAACATAGGAACCAACCCAGTTGCATGAGTTGGACGCACGAGACATATTGGCGGCTTAAATACTATGCAAGGTAAAGGACGTGATGAGTCAAGCGCAAGCAAATATTCATGACGGCTTACAGGTTTAAGGGTTCTACGGATAAGGTGGAAAGACCCGGTTGATGAGAGCCGGAGAAGCTTAGCGACTCAACAAAGGAAAGGAAGATTGAAAATCGGCTAAGTCCTAAAAAACAGATTCCGCAAACTATTACTATGGCTACGGATCTACAAAAGTGGCGAAAAAGGATTTTAATCCTGACCTAGCAATGAACAGTAGAAGGAAAGAAAATGGAGCAGAGCCATCGCGGTCCGCACATTACGCGCGGCCGGCCCGCGCGCGGCGGCGGGGCGAGAGCGCAACCTAAAGGTGACAACGGCGTCGAGATATACCCGCGGTGGCGGTGCCGGAGCCCAAACGGCGGTGGCGGAGCCCCCGGTGAAAACCCTACTACGGTGGTGGGTGATCTAAGAAGAAGAAGAACTCACCGGAGATGTCGCGACGGCGGCGAAAGGTTTCTAGTGCGAATCAGGATGATGCAGCAGCCCGGTCGGTGTAGCTGCGAAGACGGCGCCAGACGACGAGGACGCTGGAGTGGCGGCGATAGGAAGAAGAAGAAGAGGCACGGGCGGGAGGAGGAAAAGCTTCGACCCGCACGGGTCGTATTTAAAAAGGGAATAAGGAAGGCGCGAAAATCCAGGCGACAACACCGTTTGGCCAAGGCGGACGCCTTGATTCTCGGGATGACAGTTGATGAAAGATTCGATGATACGTCAGCAGATCTCATGACGTCACGCCGGGTCATTTCCGGGCGACTCGCCAAAAACAGAAGAGAAGGATGAAGTGAGCAAGCTCAATTCAACCTGGGGCCTAATGTTGGGGATATAACCCCACGATATGACCCACCCTGGAGGCTCCGGGTCATGTTGCTGGCTCATGAGCCGGCCCAAGGGTGAGCCGTAAGACTGGTGGCCCAGGAAGATAGGCGGCTCAAGGTGTGGGCCGTACGGCGGCCCGGACGGAGAAGACCCGAGCGCGTAAGCCGTCTCAAAGACAGCTTGGACAAGAAGATAGAGAGAGACTCGGACATATAGTAAGACTCGGTTAACGATTGTAATGACCCGATGGTCCTGACCTCCTATATAAAGGCAGACTCGGGGCGACTTAGGGGGAGGTGATCGAGAACTAGGTCAAGCTTCTAGCTCCTTGTAATCGATACACAAGCAATACAAACACAAGCAGGACGTAGGCTATTACCTCGACTTGAGGGGCCGAACCTGGGTAAATCCGTGTCTTTCGTCCCGATCAACCCCTTTGAGTCCACCCCGTTAGCGATGGCCTCGAATCCAAGTCCGTTCACCCGGACATCTGCCATGATAAATCCACGACACTTAGCCTTGCGCATAGTCCACTTGAGCTAGATGATGACGATCCTGACTTCCTCAAGATGGACCACCTTTCTTGATTGTGTTGGCCTGATGGAGACTAGATGATTGCTCCCCCCATACTCCACTATCGGTGAGCTACTCTTTGGCACATCTTCACAAGTCCATTGACACCACAATGGACGGCAAGCTTCAAGCCTGATCTCTCCGTGATGCTTCACTTGAACTTGCACACCGCAACCTTGATAATGATCACCACTTGATGTCATCTTCCATGGGTTGTATGGGATCATCCTCTTGATGCAATCCCATGTAAATATGCCTAACCCTACAAAGAACTATCACAAAGAACATGGGTTAGTACACAAAGCGTAATGGACAATGCTTACCATACCATGGGATCACTTGATCCCTCTCGATACATCTTCTACGCTTTGTGTGTTGATCACTTGATTCACTCTTTGACTTAGTCTTGATCAACCTTGTATCTTATCTTCTCTCTTCATAAAGATGATGTCTTGAAGGTAATCATGAATGCTCACACAATCTCCTTCTTCAAGACATGCTTGCAATAAGCTCAACTCTCACATGACCAATATTTGGATAAACCTTGAATAGCACCTTGGTCATCATATATACTCCTTGAAACCCAACAGATGGACTTCAAGAAGTGCCTATGGACAAATCCTTTGAATATAACTCAAGGCAACCATTAGTCCATAGGGGTGTCATCAATTACCCAAAACCACACATGGAGAAATGTGCTCTTACACTGAAGTTGCTAACATAATGCGATGATTTCAACACTTCAAAGTAGCTTTCTCAACTAGAGATCAAATCATAAAGGATTTCCACTGACAAGATTACAACTTTGTATGAACTAGATTCTCCGGCTAGGATGCTGGTGATGTCATGAATGCCTTTTGGAGAAAAGATCCTTGAGGGGGGTGGGTGGGTTAGGATAGAGAGCTAGGAAGTTGGCGGGGAGACTCCTCTTTGGCGGTTCGCGGGACAGTACGATATGAAGGAGAAAGGGAGCCATGGTGAAGGTGAGGTGGGCATCATCCGGTTTAAAGGAGAGAGCTTGAGTGAGAAAATGTCCTACTGCAACGGGAAATCAAGCCGGAAGGGGAGGGTCTGACAGGAAAAGTAAAGGGTGCATCGTGGGGTCTTTTTTTGTGTTCAAATCATGTGTTGGAGATAACACAACGGATAGTCCGAGAAACCACATTTCGGGGAATCAGACTGTCCGGACGGTTGGATTTTAGGGAGTCAGCTAGACGCCCGTTTGATGTCCAAACACGTGTGAACGTGTGAGGGTGAAATAAGCCGTGGCTTGAAAGATAATTTAAATTATTTATCCAATTCATTTATATGCATTTAGCCCGTAGCAACGCACATGCATTCTACTAGTGAACGTAGGAGTATTGCTAGTTACGACGGCCCAGTCCTACGCAGGGTTGCGCATTACCTCACTACTATACATCCATCAGAAGCTCTTATTGAGCGCTTTAAGGACATCTCCAGCCGCGCCCCAAGAGGTCCCCCCAGCGACTTTTTTATCACTGGCATTGAAAAATCGGCCCAGTCACGCTTCGAGGACCCCGTTTTTCACCGGTTGAAGCCTTTTTTGGGGCCAGCAAACCCAGCGCGCTGGGGGCACTTGGGGGGCTCCGACGGAAACAAACCGACGTGTGGCACACCTCTGTTAGGCAAATCTCGTTCTTTTCTTCGCCCGAGCCACTCCCTCGCGCTCTCCCCATGCCGATTCCGACGCCTCTCGCCTGTTCACGACCGTTGCGCCGCCGCTAGAAGACCTCTTTTCACCGCCCCTCCATTCCCCTCGCAGGATTTCGCTTCCCCGACCCCCGCCCATCAACGTTCTCCGTCCGCGACCACACCGGCAGCTGCTCGCCCGTCACGCCGACAAGGTGTTCGTCGTTTTGCCTGTTCGGCCATGGACTCGGACGACGAGGAGACGTTTGCGGCCCCATTGGAGCAAGAAGCCGAGGCCGACACCACCGATGAGGAGCCCTCATAATACTCACCTCGCTGGCCGGCCTGTTCGTGAACAATGACAAGCCCCGGCAAGGTGGCTTGGTGTTGGGTCGGCGCAAGAGCAAGCAGAGGCATCGGATGAAGGGGTATTGCATGCTCTACGCTGACTATTCGCTGACTCTCCACTACACGGTGACAAAGTATTTCAGGGTCGTTACCGTATGAATCGGAAGCTTTTCCTCAGGATTGTTAATTCCACCCGAGAGTTCGACAACTATTTCGTTTGCAAGAAGGATTGCACCGGCATAGTTGGATTCTCCTCACTCCAAAAAATGCACCCAAGTTATGAGATGCTTGCATAAGGAGCTCCCGCTGACATACAAGAAGACAATGGACGAATGGCCAAGTCCACCACCACTGAGTGTCTATACAAGTTCTGCAGGACAGTGGTGGCAGTGTTTGGACCATAAAATTTGCGATCACCCAATGCTGAAGACACTGCTTGGATCCTAGCACAGAATGCAGCAAGAGGATTTCTTGGGATGCTTGGAAGCATTGACTTCATGCATTGGTCATGGAAAAACTGTCCATTTGCTTGACAGGAGATGTACAAAGGCGCCAAAGGAGGTTGCAGTGTCGTACTTGAGGCAGTAGCCACACATTTCCTATGGATTTGGCACTCCTTCTATGGTTTGCGAGGAACTCACAATGACGTCAACGTCTTGCAATGCTCGAATGCCTCGCCAAGCTTATTGAAGGTCATGCTCCTGCGGTGAACTATGAGGTCAATGGGCGCCACTACAACAAGGGATACTATCTAGCAGATGGTATCTATCCGAGATGGTCCAGATTTGCGAAGACTATCTCAAAACATGTGGCGCCAAAGAAGGCACACTTTTCCAAGTGTCAGGAGGCTTGCAGGAAAGATGTCGAGCGAGCATTTTGTGTGCTCCAATCTCGATTTGCTGTTGTCCGGTACCCCGCTCTGACTTGGTCGAAATCACAGATATGAGAGATCATGAATTGCTGTGTCTGCTTTCACAACATGATCATTGAGAGCAAGCAGGAAGAGCCAGTGTTCGACATTGAACCATATCACATGATGGGACCTCCTGCAGTTGTTGATCACCAGGTACCAGCAACATGGAGTGTCTACCTCAATATGCGTGAGGAGATCCGAGACCCACAAGTGCATCAAGAACCGCAGGACGATCTGGTGGAGCACCTATGAAGGCTCAAGGGTAACGCCTAGTTCGATTTGTTTTAATTTATGTTGGGGCTGGCTTCGTTGAACTATTTGATTTTGTATTAATTTCTATGATGAACCTTGGTACGAACATTTAGTTTTTTATTGAATTTATACCGAAAGAGCGCCGAATTTGTTGATTTTAAGCCGAAAGAGCATCAAATTTGTAAACTTATGCCAAAATAGCGCGAATCTGAGCCGAATCTGCGATCATACTGGTGTGAAATCGCCGGTTGGGGGCGGCCGTGTGGCGGCGGCTAGGAACCCGAGCCCTCCAGACCGATTATAACGTCGATTGCCCCCAGGCGGCGCTATTACTGAATTAGAAGTCATGACTTTCTAATTCAGAATTGATGTTCCTAACCACTACGCCTTACCAATGACAGTGGATGATGGAAACGCGAACCTTTTAAGAAACATGGGAGACACGTTATTTATTTATTATTATTATTTACACACTAGCACTTAGATTTTTGAATTCTATAAAAAAGTTGATTTCTTATGAAAACAAAGTTCATCAATTTTGTGAAAAGTTCATGAATTTGAAAAAACCTACACCAATTTTGAAAAAAGTTCATTGAATTTGAAAAAAAAGTCCACCGAATTTGAACAAAAAATTCACCAATTTTGAAAAACGTTCATCGTACTATACAAAAAGTTCATCAATTTTAAAAGAAGTTCACCGAATTATAAAAGAAGTTCTCCGATTTTTCAAAAAGTTCATAGATTAGAAAAAGAGTTCATCGAATTTAAAAAAAGGTCATCTACCTTTTTTAAATCATCAAATTTGAAAAGAAAATTTCATCATATTTAATAAAAAATCGTAAATTTGGAAAAAGTGCATGCTTTTTGGGATACAACGGTGTATTTTAGAAAAAAATAGAAAGGGAAAAAAGAAAGCGAATAAAAATGTGCGTCCTGGGAAAACCAGGGGAGGTATTAAGACTCATACGAAAGCAAGAATGATCGAAGCCTGGTGGCTGGCGTAGTGGTGACTACTGTTGTTTTCGAACACTCCGTTTGGAGGTTCGATTTCTATAGGCCGCGACCTTTTTGTATCTGGTTTAAACGGAAGAAAAAGATGTATATGAGCCGGCCCAGCTGGCGACTTCACGCGCCCGTTTGCAAAAAGGCACTGTAACGGACGCCTGAAGCGCTAAATAAAATTTGTGGACGGAAAAAAAAACTAAATAAGATTTGTCATATAGAAGCGCCTGCATTTATATAGAATTTTTTACATTTTTATATGCTACCTCCACGTACGGGCCTTGTTGGGCCGGCCCATGTCTGGTGTTTTTAGTTTCGTTCTTTTGCTTTTTGTTTTCTGAAAATTGCGGATTTTCTTTTAAAAAAATCAAGACATTACAAAATATTTTTCAATTCGGAAAAAATGTGTTAGAAAAATGATTTATGATTCAAAAAATGTTGGTAATTTTTAATATATATGCATATTTAAAACAATTCAAAGATTAAAAAAATCAAGCATTATTCATGATTTTGAAAAAATATTGACGTATTCAATTTTTTTTTGTGGATTAAAAAATCGTGAAATTAAGAAAAATTCAAATATTATCATGAATTCCAATTCGAAAAGTACATTGATTGCAAAAATCTTCGCGGATTCAAAAACTGTAATGAGTTAAAAAAAGTCTAATGAATTGCAATTCGTTTACTGAATTCAAGAAATGTTTGTCAATTAATATAAATTGGTCAATAGTTTGCAAAAACAAATGTGAAATCAAAAAGTTGATACTGATTTTAAAAAATTGTGATTTTTTAGAAGTGTTCATGAATTCAAAATAGTCATGACTTTTTGACGAATTTGAAAGATTTATGCAAAATGAAAAATAAATAGGAAAAATGAACATGGAGAAAATAAATAAGAAAGAAAAAATAAAAATAAAATGGAAGGAAAAGATCGAAAATTAAAAAACAGAAAAAAATGAAAGAGGAAACACACATAAATTGCTTATTCGTGTAGTCATTCCATCAAGAAGAGGAAGAGGGAGAGGAAGAAGAATCTACGTGATGTTAAGTTGAATATGATGAAGATCGGGTGGAGTATTTTTTTTTTGAAAGCAATGATGATAGGAATGGGTTTCTCGAGGAGGTGGATTGATATGGTTTTTAATTGTCTGCCCTCTCTGAATTCTCTGTTCACGTTAATAATGGGTTGTCTGATGTCTTTACACCCACACGAGGCCTCCAGCAGGGTGAGCCCCCTCTCCCTTCTTATTTTCTGTTGAAGGTTTTCTGCTCCTCCCACTAGGGCTGAGGAGCACAAGCGGATTCGAGGAGTTGAGTTCGAGAGGGACAACCCTCACATTACTCATTTGCCTTTTGATGATGATATCATTGTATTGCTAGAAGCGGATGGGAGTAGTATGCTGGAGTTTACCCAAATATTTAAAACTTATGAGGAGGCTTTGGGTAAAAGATTTAATCCACAAAAGTCATCTATTTTCTTTAGAATAGGTTGTGAGGATGGTACTAAGGAATCTATGAAACAAATTGCAAATATTCACTCAGAAGCTCTTAGCGAGAAGTACCTTAGCCTACCAACGTTGGTAGGAAGGTTCAAAGAACGATGTTTCAAGTATTTGGAAGAAAAGTCTAGTGCTAAAGTGTCTGGTTGTAAGGGACAAGGGATGCCCAAGAAGGGTAGAGAGGTGTTGGTTAAACCTGTCCTCCAAGCCAACCCAAAATTTGCTATGAATTATTTCCAATTCACTAACAAATTATGCCGGAACTTGACTTCTATTTCTTCAAACTTTTTGTGGGGAGAGAATATGGCAAGTGGAAGGTACACTAGATTGCTTGGGGGAGATGTACGGAAGCAAGCGAGTTGATGGCACGGGATTTAGGGATTTCGAAGCTTTTAAAAAAGCTCTCGTTACTAAACAAGAGTGGATGCTTCTTACTGTTCCGAACTGAGAGTGCGCTCGTGTTTTAAAAGCAAGATATTTTCCACTATTAAATTTCATGGATGTCTCTTACCCAAAGAGCGTGTCAACTACCTAGAAGAGGATCATCCATAGCTCGCTCTTACTTAAGGATGGTGTTGTTTGGCGCATTAGGGATGGATCTCGGATCATAGTTTGGACTGAAAATTGGATTCCTAGAGAAGGTTCTATGAAACCAGTTGACGCCAAGGATGCTCAACACATTAACACTATTGATGATCTTATGGACTACTCAAGGAAGGAGTGGTATGTATCAACATTGTGGCAGGTATTTCATGAGAATGATGTTGAAGACATTCGACAGATTGTTGTAGAGAGGGGGTAGAGAAGATGTGAGGGCATGCTACACGAAAAAGAGGCAGCTGTTGTTCTCAACCCTGTCTTAGATTAAAGATTAAAAGAGCAGCTCCGTCACCAAGAAAAGGCAGCCAAGCCAAGAAAAGGGGCTAGAGGTCAAGGATAACCCGCACCTTGCCAGGATAAGATAAGTGTGAGAGTAATGTATCCATCAATGTCGGTTGTCGCATAGTCGGCTTCGGTACCTATAAAAGGAGCTAGCCTCAGTCTTATAATACCCAAGCCCCTAATTCCAACTACTCCCTCTATTCACTTTTATAAGTCCTTATAGATATTTCAGACATAGTGCAAACAGTTCAATTTGAGTTGTCTGAAAGGACTTATAAAAATAAACGAAGGGAGTAGATAACTTCGCTCTGGTTCAATTGAACTTCTCCACCGTCAAGGCTGGCCAAATGGAGGATGACACGTGCATTTCTTTGGGACACAGGGGTGTACACTTGCATGGTAGATATAGCCTACCGTTTGAAATTTTGTTAACTGATTGTTGTTTTTTACCTGTACACTTGGGGTGACTTCAGCGATTTCAGTTCGGATAGTGTGTTGTGTCGTCTTGTTGCATGTGCCATGCAAATCAGTTGCCGGGTGTGTCTTTCTTCCCTTATTATTTTCTTTGAATGACGAGTTGCTTCCTAGGTGGGTCCCATTGTTGACCGTGTGTGCATGCATGCGTGCTTCTACTAGAAGTTTCCATGCCGACGTGGGCTTGCTGTCGTCGTCGTTGTGTTGTTTCCTAGAGCGATTCGTGTATGCGCGTGACAACCGGCGGGTAAAAAACTTACACATGATTAGCCACACGTAATTGCATTAGCATATGTTTCCATGCAGTATGCCACATACACCGCACGGAGCATGCTATATATACGACCACCTTTGTTGTGCTTCCAGGTTCCTCTCAGCGCAATTTCGTTCAGTTCTTTTTTGGCAGCGTTTGCTGTGGGTTAAAGCGGCATTGGATGGTCTTCTCTCTAGTTTCTGCTAATGCCCCGCGACGGGCAGGCCGTCCTCGTGGAGTACGTTCTTCGGTCGTCGGACGTCGTGGTTCTCGTGGTCTTCATGGTAATTGTTTTCGGTCGGGTGTTTCTCTGTTGACGGTTGGAGTTTTCGGTCTGCCTGCCGCAAATCGGGGTGGTTCTTCCACCAGTTTGTCCATGTCTTATTTGTTATTTTTTTGTGTGCAACTGGTTTCACCATGGCTCATCTGTTTATTCTTTTCGGTTGGGTTTGCAGGCCGTGGTGTTTCGAGGGGTGCTATTTCTGCCGATGTGTATTCTCAAGGGGATGTATCTCGGAGAGAAGAGATCCAGCTTGGAAAGCGTCTTGTCGATCGTACTATTGGTCAATCCTCCCGCCGTTGGTCGTACTATTGGCCGGTTCTTGTGTTGTTGTCCCGCTGGGCCTGGATGTGATGCTGTCGCCTCATCTGATTTCCATGTTGGTCGTTTTGGTGGTGTGCATCTTGCGGTTAGACCAAGTGTTGTTCTGCTCCTTTCTTCGGGGCTTTCCGAACGCTCGACTCCTTTAGGTTGGCTTTCAGTCTTTTTCTTCTATTTACTTTCTAATGCCCGGCTCATCCTTCCGTTCGTTGCGTGCAAGTGTTGCCTATTCCGATTGTGTCTACCCCGGATGCTGTCCGTAGCTGACATAAGTGTAGGCTGATGCGGTTGTATCATTCGGGAAGGAAGAAAGGTGTTTGCCTATTTATGTTTATTCTGCTATGTGCCCCATGTGAATTGTTTTGTGTCTTATAGTGACGTTATGTCGTGCAGTCCGTGACGTGGAGCCTCCGTTCGATAAGGAGTTTATTGGCATGCTTAAGGGTATAGCTTATGCTATGTGCGAATTAATGTTAATGAAAACCCTTTAGTTTTTAAAGGAGATCCAGTTACAACTCAGGATGAGGCCGAAGAGAAGCTGCTCCAAAGGCGCTTGATTATCTTTACACCAACTACAATATCACAATCAATGACTACAATTGTTACATGCTGCAGATGACAAAAGAAAAACTTATTTTAGCTCAAGATAAGGTACGTGTAAAACAGTGGCAAATTAACATGCCCAGGCAAGAAGTGAGGACCCAGCAAACCGCCTTTGCAAAACAAGCGGAAGTTTTGGTGCATATCTGCGATGATTATGCTGATGTCGTGCCACTCCGCATGTATCCACAACGTCCGCATACCGAAGACCATATCATTAGTTACAAAGGTGATTGCCCACCCAGAGGACGACTCCGGCACTTCGCAAAAGCACTCTACCATTTCATCATTGGTAACAGCGTCCAAGGTGCACCTAGGATTACCTAACTAGAAAACTGTGTGTTCTTTATCCTTTGTCAATTCGGTGTTGTCCACTTCTGTTTAGTTCAAGATAACTGTTCCCTTTTTAGGTCTGCTACCGTCTTTATTTGTTACTGTCGGTGTGCTTTCAAGTTACAGGCAGCATATTTTCTTCGGAATGTACCGTCGTGTGTTTCTCTACTCGCCAGTGTATTGTCATGTGTAATGATTATCAATAAATATTTTCCTTCATGCATTTTGCTTTTACAGATCATACATGTCACTAACATCAGACTGTAGAGTCAGGCGCGGCGTGCCGTCGCGCGCGCGTCCCGCTAGTTCATTCCATTCCCATCCAGCCTAAGAGCTAATACTACTACCAGCTGCTCTCCATATATATGTGTGTATGCTGCACTAGAGAGTGCTAGTGTGTTTGAGCGTAGCAAGGGGAGAGATGAGCATGTGTGTGCTTCGACTATGTAGTTAGGTTCCAATCAAACTAGTTAGTAGTTTTTGGGCTAACAATTGCCATCAGAGCCTCAGGTTATTTCGAAGCATATGGCTAAGGACAACGTCGCCGGCGACCTCTCCAAGACCGCTGAGCAGATCTTGGCTGGGGAGTAGGTTGCGGCATATGTGCTCGCGTTGCGAGGTAGGCCGGGAGGCGAGCTGGGTGCGCCACACTCCATGCGCGATGTGGGCATGTCCAATACCTCCTTCCCTCTCCTCACGCCGACAAACTACCCAAGTTGGTCGCTCCTGATGAAAGTCATCATGGAGGCGCGACATATGTGGAAAGCCGTGGAAACCGGTGATGTCAAGTTTGAGGAGGATCAGGTGGCGATGGAGGCAATCTCGCGCTCCGTCCCACCGGAGATGGTGCTCACCCTTGGCGCCAAGAAGACGGCCAAGGAAGTCTGGGACACCATCAAGACTCTGTCCATCGGTGTAGAGCGCGTACGGGAGTCGAAGGCCCAGACCTTGCACCTCGAGTATGAGGAGATCTGGTCCAAGGTCAGTGAACAAGTCGACGACTTTTCCTTGCAGCTACAAGGTCTCATCAATGAGCTCGCAATGCTCTGGGATCACATCGACAACAAGATGGTGATTCTCAAGTTTCTCCACGTCGTTCCCATGCAGTACAAGCAACTGGCCTGGTCTATCGAGAGCATGGTGGATCTCTCCACCATGACTATTGAGGAGCTAGTCGGGCGGCTCAAGGTCGTCGAGGAGCGTGGCGATGAGGCCGCCGATGTCGAACTACTGCTCACCATGGAGCAGTGGGATGCGCAACTTTAGCAGCATGGATGCGACGACTCTTCCTGGAGTGGGAGAGGCGCCCCATGGGAAGTAAAGCTTACGGCAGAGGCGGAGGTCGTGCCGAGAGAGGCGGCGACAACCGCGGTCACAAGCCTGGCAACAACGGAGCTGGAGGAGGCTTTGGCAGCGGTGGCAAGTACCACTACTGCAACACACCAGGTCACTGGGTCCGGGACTACCTCACGAGGATAGTCGAAGAGGCTGTCGCGATAGAGGCAAACCTCGTACAAGTAGATGTGGATGGTTGGCCAGCAATGATGCTGGCAAGGGTCGATCCCATGCCAGAGAACACATTGTCTCCCATGACCATGACCCTGACAACCACCCATTCTGTGCGAGAGGCACGGAGCCCGTCCACAGGAACCATCCGTTCACTGGCATGTCACACCTCGACAAACGACGTTCTCGGGGCATGTCGACTGGGACGCGATGAAGGGCCGGGTGTGTGGGAGCCACACCCGGGTAGTGGCGTCCCTGACCACCTCGGGACCTGACAAACCCACGCAAGATGGAGCGGCAATGACGCATATGGCGGGCCGTGCTCCGGCCATGATGATGGCGGCCATCGAGTCCGTGTAGGAGCACATGAAAACTCAGGTCACCCACACCCATACGACAAGTTGTTCAGGGTCTACTGCATTGGCGGGAGATGGCTCCCTAACAATGACATGTGCGTGCTGCTTCATCTTCCTCAACGATTAGAGAGCCGTGACCACACCCATGCTTGCAGGCGGCAAGCAAAGTCAGAGTTGGTTCCTCGACACTGGTGTCAGTGTCAAAACTGGCGGATCTCGGGTAGGGGGTCTCGAGCTGTGAGACTAGGATCGATGGTAATAGAGCATGAAGGAGACGATGTTTACCCAAGTTTGGGCCCTCCTATGGGGGTAAAACCCTACGTCTTGCTTGATTATATTGATGATATGAAGGTTACAGAGTTGATCTACCTCGAGATCGAATAGCTAAACCCTAGATGAGTTGTCCTCTATCCTACAATCTAAGACCCTCCGGCTTATATAGACGCTGGGGGGTACTAGGGTTTACACATGGTGGTTGCACATCAAAGGAAAAAACATGCCTATCTACTGCCAAAAGCTTGGAGGACACGCCACAGCTTCTTAAAGCTTCCACCCTAACGACGGGGCCTTTGATCATCCAGCGCTCATCCAATGGCCCACATAGTACGACCCATGAGAAACATGTCGGCTATCCGAGGACCCCTTAAACCAGGACTCCCTCAGTGGACCCCGGACTAGCCTCCAACATCGAGGTATATCCGGACAATCTTTGTGCGTCAAAGTCTTTGGCTTGCGAAGCAAGTCCCTCTATCCCTTCTTGTTTGGCAACCATCTTGTCATCGGCGAAATCCCAAGTGTCACGAGCTTGCCAGGTCCATTGTAATAACCGTCAGCGTTTCTCGACTTTTGCGTGTCGTGGGGAGACGAGCGGTTCAATGGCCTTTTACAAGATTGCCCCTCCCATAAAGGAGGTACCATGCATTTAAAAAACCCGAATCGTGGTCTAGGCTACATCCTCTTCTTCCTCCCAATCGGAAAAAATCTTCAGCGAGAGATTACCACACGAACATGGCGAGCACCACCAGCTCTTCCTCGCGCCCTTACGGCTCCCGTCACGGGGATTGGACAAGCTATTTTGTATCCCTCCTTCGACTACGCAACCTCGAGACCCAAGGGTATCTTCCTTCCTCGGATCTAGCGGTTACCCACGCCGGTTTGTCTTCATTCAACAGCGAAGCATTCACGGAAAATTTCCCCAATCCACAAAAGGGGGAGCGAGTATGTTTCATGCCCTTCCTCTTGCGGGGTCTCGGGTTCCCCATTCATCCATTTTGAGGGGGTTATTGGAGTTCTATGGGATCCAGCTGTTGGGGAACGTCGCATGGGAAACAAAAATTTTCCTACGCACACGCAAACCTATCCATGGTGATGAGCATCTACGAGAGGGAGAGTGGATCTACATACCCTTGTAGATCGCTAAGCGGGAAGCGTTAAGAAACGCGGTTGGTGTAGTCGAACATCTTCGCGATCCAAATCGCCGAGCGTCCCGCGATCCAATCACGAACCGTCCCGCGAACACATCATGATCCGTCCCGTGAACTCATCACGATCCGTCTCACGATCTTGATCACGATCTGTCCCGCGAACTCATCACGATCCGTTCCGTGATCACATCACGAACCGTCTCGCGATCTCGATCACGGTCCTTCCGATCTAGCGCCGAACGGACGGCACCTCCGCGTTCAGCACACGTGCAGCTTGATGACGATCTCCACCGTCTTGATCCAGCAAGAGGAGGTGGAGAGGAGAGAGAGTTCACCGGCAGCGTGACGGCGCTCCGGTGATGGTGGTGGAATGATTCCGGCAGGGCTTCGCCTAAGCGCTGCGGAAAACCGATCTAGAGGAGAAACTGTGCACCGGTGAAACGGGTAGCACGTGGCCGGAAATTCTGTCCAAAAACCACCCAATCCACTAGTATATATAGGAGGAGAGGAGAGGAGAGGCAGCCAAGGCCTTTGGGTCGGCCGAAATAGGAGGTGGGAAGAAATCCTACTTCACCTCCAATCCTAGTTGGAGTAGGATTGCCTCCTATTGGCTGATTTTCCACTTTTTGCTTTAGGACTTTCTCTCCTGCGCCATGGGCCTTTGTGGCTGTTTTCCCAGCCCACTAAGGGCTGGTTATTATTCTCCCACAGCCCATGGACCTCTTGGGGTCGAAGTACCCCTCCCGGAGGTCCTCCGGTACACTACCGGCACTCCCGGTACAATACCGATACTCCCGGTACACTACCGATGAGCCCGAAACTTTTCCGGAAACCAAACTGGGACTTCCTATATATGAATCTTTACCTCCGGACCATTCCGGAGCTCCTCGTGATGTCCGGGATCTCATCCGGGACTCCGAACAAACTTCGGTCACCACCATACATAACTCTACACTACCGAAACGTCACCGAACCTTAAGTGTGCAGACCCTGCGGGTTCGAGAACTATGTAGACATGACCGAGACACCTCTACGGTCAATAACCAATGGCGGGACCTGGACGTCCACATTGGTTCCTACATATTCTACGAAGATCTTTATCGGTCGAACCTCTATGTCAAGGATTCAGTTAATCCCGTATAACGTTCCCTTTGTTCTTCGGTATGTTACTTGCCCGAGATTCGATCGTCGGTATCTCCATACCTAGTTCAACCTCGTTACCGGCAAGTCTCTTTACTCGTTCCGTAATACAAGATCCCGCAACTAACAATTAGTCACATTGCTTGCAAGGCTTGTTGTGATGTTGTATTACCGAGTGGGCCCTGAGATACCTCTCCGTCACACGGAGTAACAAATCCCAGTCTCGATCCATGCCAACTCAACAGGCACCATCGGAGATACCTGTAGAGCACCTTTATAGTCACCCAGTTACGTTGCGACGTTTGATACACACAAGGCACTCCTCCGATATCCATGAGTTGCATGATCTCATGGTCATAGGAACATATACTTGACAT
Organism: Hordeum marinum; assembly: GCA_022496015.1. Taxonomy (NCBI): domain Eukaryota; kingdom Viridiplantae; phylum Streptophyta; class Magnoliopsida; order Poales; family Poaceae; genus Hordeum; species Hordeum marinum. Next base: position 462,592,707 of record CM039674.1, read on the forward strand.
GCAGAAAACAGTAGCAATAAACTGACACGATCATATGCTATGTTTGTAGTTTGGGTCTTATCCATCACATCATTCTCCTAATGATGTGATCCCGTTATCAAACGACATCTCATATCCATGGCTAGGAAACCTTAACCATCTTTTGATCAACGAGCTAGTCTACTAGAGGCATACTAGGGACATGGTGTTGTCTATGTATCCACACATGTATCTGAGTTTCCGATCAATACAATTATAGCATGGATAATAAACGATTATCATGAACAAGGAAATATGATAATAACTAATTTATTATTGCCTCTAGGGCATATTTCCAACAGTCTCCCACTTGCACTAGAGTCAATAATCTAGTTCACATCACCATGTGATTCGCATTGTTATGAATCTAACACCCAATGAGTTCTGGGGCTCGATCATGCTTTGCATGTGAGAGAGGTCTTATAGTCAACGGGTCTGTGATATTCAGATCCGTGTGTACTTTGCAAATCTCTATGTCAAACCGTAAACACTGCTACCACACTCCACTTGGTACTATTTCCAAATGGCTGCTCCACTATACGTATCCAGATTGCTACTACTAGTCATCCGGATAGGTGTTAAAGCTTGCATCGACGTAACTATTTACGACGAACTCTTTATCACCTCCATAATCAAGAAACATTTCCTTAGTCCTCTGGTTACTAAGGATAATTCCGACCGCTGTCCAGTGATCCACTCCTGGACCACTCTTGTACCCCTTGACAGACTCATGGCAAGGTACACACAGGTGCGGTACATAGCATGGCATAATATAGAGCCTATGGCTAAGGCATAGGGGACGACATTCATCCTTTCTCTTTCTTCTGCCGTTGTCGAGCTTTGAGTCTCACTCAACTTCACACCTTACAAATCAGACGAGAACTATTTCTCTGGCTGATCCATTTTGAACTCTTTCAAAATCTTGTCAAGGTATGCACTCATTGAAAGTCTCATCAAGCATCTTGATCTATCTCTATAGATTTTGATGCTCAACAATTAGGTAGCTTTATCCAGGTCTTCCTTAGAAAAACACTTTTCAAACAACCTTTTATGCCTTCCAGAAATTCTACATTATTTCCGATCAACAATATGTCAACCACATATACTTATCAGAAACTCTATAGTGCTCCCACTCACTTCATTGCAAATACAAGTTTCTCGTAAACTTTGTATAAACATCAAAAACTTTGATCACCTCATCAAAGTGTATATTCCAACTCCGAGATGCTTGCTTCAGTCCATGGAAGGATCACCAAAGCTTGCACACCTTTTAGCATCCTTAGGACTGACAAAACCTTCTGGTTGTATCACATACAACCTTTCCTCAAGTAAACCGTTAAGGAAATGATGTTTTGACATCCATCTGTCAGATTTCATAATTGAAAACGCAGCAACTGCTAACATAATTCCAACAGACTTTAGCACCACTACGAGTGAGAAAATCTCATCGTAGTCAACTCCTTGAACTTGTCACAAACTACTTTGCAACAAGTCGAGCTTTACAAATGGTGATATTTACCATCAGCGTCTGTCTTCATTTTTAAAGATCCATTTGTACTCAACGACCTGCCGTCCAACGAGCAAGTCTACCAAAGTCTATACTTGGTTTTCATACATGGATCCTATCTCGGATTTCATGGTCTCATCCATTTGTCGGAATCCGGGCCCATCATCGCTTCTCCATAGCTCGTAGGTTCATCGCTGTCCAACAACATGACCTTTAAGACAGGGTTGTTGTACCACTCAAGAGCAGTACACGTCCTTGTCGACCTACGAGGTTCGATAGTAACTTGATCCGAAGCTTCATGATCATCATCATTAACTTCTTTCTTCAACTAACATAGGCTTCACAGAAACAACTTTCTGCGCTGCGCTACTCTGATTGAAACAAGGTTCAATAACCTCATCAAGTTCTATCTTCCTCCCACTCAATTCTTTCGAGGGAAACCTTTTCAGAGGAAAGGATCCATTCCAGCAACAAACACTTTGCACTCGGATCTGAGATAGAAGGTATACCCAACTGTTCTTGGCGTATTCTATGAAGATGCATTTGTCCGCTTTGGGTTTGAGCTCATTAGGTGAAAACATTTTCCACACAAGCTTCGCAGCCCCAAACATCAAGAAATGACAGCTTTAGGTTTCTATCAAACCATAATTCACACGGTGTCATCTCAACGGATTTAGATGGTGCCCTATTTTAAAGTGAATGCGGTTGTCTCTAATGCATAACCCTAAAACGATAGTATTAAAACGATAAGAGACATCATAGTATGTGCTATATCAAATAAGGCATGACTACGACGTTCGGACACACCATCACACTATGGTGTTCCAGGTGGCGTGAGTTGTGAAACAACTTTCACATTGTCTAAATTTGTATGCCAAACTCGTAACCCAGATATTCACCTCCACGATCATATCGCAGAAATTTTTATCTTCTTGTCACGATGATCTTTAAACTTCACTCTGAACTTTGCTTTGAACCTTTCAAACAATTCAGACTTGTGTTTCATTAAGTAAATATACACTATATCTACTCAAATCATCAGTGAAGGTAAGAAAACAATGATATTCACTGCAAGCTATAAACACTCATTGGATCGTATACATCAACATGCATTGTTTCCAATAAGTCACTTGCCCGTTTCATCAAGCCAGAAAACGGGGTTTAGTCATCTTACCAAAAGGCATGGTCCGCATGTCTCAACCGATTCAAAATCGAATGAGTCCAAAGATCCATCAACATGGAGTTTCTTCATGCGCTTTATACCAATATGACATTTAGCGGCAGTGCCACAAGTATGTGGTACTATCATTATTAACTTTGCATCTTTTGGCATCATTGTTATGAACATGTGTATTACTATGATCAAGATTCAATGAACCACACTTACTAGGTGCATGACCATTGAAGGTATTTATTCATGTAAGCAGAATAACCATTATTCTCTAACTTGAATGAATAACCGTGTTGCAATAAACATGATCTAATCACGTTCATGCTTCAATGCAAAACACCAAATAAAATTTAGGTTCGTCACTAATCCCGAAGGTAGAGAGAGCGTGCGATGTTTGATCATATCAACCTTGGAAACATTTCCAACACACATCGTCACCTCACACTTAGCTAGTTCTCCATTTATTCCGTAGCTTTTATTTCGAGCAACCGAACCGGTATCCAATACCCAGGTGCTACTAGGAGTACTAGCAAGGTACACATCAATAACATGCATATCAAATATACTTCTGTCGACTTAGCCAGCCTTCTTATCTACCATGTATCCAGGGTTGTTCCGCTTCAGTGACCGTTCTCCTCATAATGGAAGCACTCAGTCTCGGGTTTAGGTTCAACTTTGGGCTGCTTCACTGGAGCAGCAACTGACTTGCCATCCATGAAGTTTCCCTACTTGCCCTTGCCCTTCTCGAAACTAGTGGTTTTTACTAACCATCAACACTTTGATGCTCCTTTTTGACTTCTACCTTCGCGGTGTCAAAACATCGCGAGAAGCTCAGGAATCATTTCTATCCCTGGCAATTTATAGTTCATCACCAAGTTCTAGTAGCTTAGTGATAGTGACTTGGAGAACTATATCAATCACTATCTTATCTGGAAGATCAACTCCCACTCGATTCAAGCGATTGTGGCACCTAGACAATCTAAGCACATGCTCAACTATTGAGCTATTCTCTTTCGTCTTGCAAGCAAAGAATCTTTGTTTGAGATCTCATATCTCATAACACGGGCACGAGCCTGAGATCACAATCTCAGCTCTTAGAACATCTCGTATGTTCCGTGACGTTCAAAACGTCTTGGAGCCTCAATTCTAAGTCGTAATGCATGACGCACTAAACTATCAAGTAGTCATCAGAACGTGCCTGTCAGATGTTCACAACATCTACAGACGACGCTAGAGGGGGTGGCGTACCGAACGGTGCATTAAGGACATAAGCCTTCTGTGCAGCAATGAGGACAATCCTCATATCACGGACCCAGTCCGCAATATTGCTACCATCATCTTTCAACTCTATTTCTCTAGGAACATATAAAAACACACGGGAGCTACAGTGCGAGCTAGTAATCTACAACATAATTTGCAAAGACACTACTGACTATGTTCATGATAATGAGTTCAATTAATCATATTACTTAAGAACTCCCACTCAAATTGACATCCCTCAGGTCATCTGAGTGTCACATGATCCAAATTCACCAACTCGAGTCCGATCATCACGTGAGTTGAGGTGGCTTCAATGGTGAACATCATTATGTTGATCATATCTACTATATGACTCATGCTCGACCTTTCGGTCTCTTGTGTTCCGAGGCCATGTCTGTACATGCTAGGCTCGTCAAGTTTAACCCGAGTGTTCCGCATGTGCAAATCTGTCTTGCACCCGTTGTATGTGAACGTAGAGTCTATCACACCCGATCATCACGTGGTGTCTCAACACGACGAACTTTCGCAACGGTGCACACTTGGGGAGAACACAATTTATCTTGAAATTAAGTGAGGGATCACCTTATAATGCTACCGTCGTCCTAAGCAAAACAAGGTGCATAAAAGGATTAACATCTCATGCAATTCATAAGTGACATGATATGGCCATCAACTTGTGTTTAAGATCTCCATCTTCGAAACACCGGCATGATCTCCATCGTCACCGGCACGACACCATGATCTCCATCAACGTGTCGCCATCGGGGTTGTCACGCCCTGCATGCTTCTACTACTATTGCTACCGTAGCGATAAAGTAAAGCATTACATAGCGCTTTAATGATTGACACGCAGGTCATACAATAATTAAAGACAACCCTATGGCTCCTGCCGGTTGCCGTAATCACCGACATGCAAGTCGTGATAATCTATACATCACATGATCATCTCATACATCACATATATCTCATCATGTAATTGGCCATATCATATCACAACATACCCTGCAAAAACAAGTTAGACGTCCTCTAATTGTTGTTGCATGTTTTACGTGGCTGCTACGGTATCTAGCAAGAACAATTCTCACCTACGCAAAACCACAACGGTGATACACTAGTTTGCTTTTCAACCTTCTCAAGGACCGCCTTTGTCGGATCCGATCCAACTAGAGTAAGAGAAACTGTCACCCGCAAGCCAGCTAAGCAACAAGTTGCATCGCGGGAACCGGTCTCTCGTAAGCGTACGAGTAATGTTGGTCCGGGCCGCTTCATCTCACAATACCGCTGAACCAAAATCCGACCAAGGGAGGAAGCAATCTAAGCATCAACGCCCACAAACCTTTTGTGTTCTACTCGAGATCTCATCGAACCATCAACCTAGCTCTGATACCACTGTTGGGGAACGTCGCATGGGAAACAAAAATTTTCCTACGCACACGCAAACCTATCCATGGTGATGAGCATCTACGAGAGGGAGAGTGGATCTACATACCCTTGTAGATCGCTAAGCGGGAAGCGTTAAGAAACGCGGTTGGTGTAGTCGAACATCTTCGCGATCCAAATCGCCGAGCGTCCCGCGATCCAATCACGAACCGTCCCGCGAACACATCATGATCCGTCCCGTGAACTCATCACGATCCGTCTCACGATCTTGATCACGATCTGTCCCGCGAACTCATCACGATCCGTTCCGTGATCACATCACGAACCGTCTCGCGATCTCGATCACGGTCCTTCCGATCTAGCGCCGAACGGACGGCACCTCCGCGTTCAGCACACGTGCAGCTTGATGACGATCTCCACCGTCTTGATCCAGCAAGAGGAGGTGGAGAGGAGAGAGAGTTCACCGGCAGCGTGACGGCGCTCCGGTGATGGTGGTGGAATGATTCCGGCAGGGCTTCGCCTAAGCGCTGCGGAAAACCGATCTAGAGGAGAAACTGTGCACCGGTGAAACGGGTAGCACGTGGCCGGAAATTCTGTCCAAAAACCACCCAATCCACTAGTATATATAGGAGGAGAGGAGAGGAGAGGCAGCCAAGGCCTTTGGGTCGGCCGAAATAGGAGGTGGGAAGAAATCCTACTTCACCTCCAATCCTAGTTGGAGTAGGATTGCCTCCTATTGGCTGATTTTCCACTTTTTGCTTTAGGACTTTCTCTCCTGCGCCATGGGCCTTTGTGGCTGTTTTCCCAGCCCACTAAGGGCTGGTTATTATTCTCCCACAGCCCATGGACCTCTTGGGGTCGAAGTACCCCTCCCGGAGGTCCTCCGGTACACTACCGGCACTCCCGGTACAATACCGATACTCCCGGTACACTACCGATGAGCCCGAAACTTTTCCGGAAACCAAACTGGGACTTCCTATATATGAATCTTTACCTCCGGACCATTCCGGAGCTCCTCGTGATGTCCGGGATCTCATCCGGGACTCCGAACAAACTTCGGTCACCACCATACATAACTCTACACTACCGAAACGTCACCGAACCTTAAGTGTGCAGACCCTGCGGGTTCGAGAACTATGTAGACATGACCGAGACACCTCTACGGTCAATAACCAATGGCGGGACCTGGACGTCCACATTGGTTCCTACATATTCTACGAAGATCTTTATCGGTCGAACCTCTATGTCAAGGATTCAGTTAATCCCGTATAACGTTCCCTTTGTTCTTCGGTATGTTACTTGCCCGAGATTCGATCGTCGGTATCTCCATACCTAGTTCAACCTCGTTACCGGCAAGTCTCTTTACTCGTTCCGTAATACAAGATCCCGCAACTAACAATTAGTCACATTGCTTGCAAGGCTTGTTGTGATGTTGTATTACCGAGTGGGCCCTGAGATACCTCTCCGTCACACGGAGTAACAAATCCCAGTCTCGATCCATGCCAACTCAACAGGCACCATCGGAGATACCTGTAGAGCACCTTTATAGTCACCCAGTTACGTTGCGACGTTTGATACACACAAGGCACTCCTCCGATATCCATGAGTTGCATGATCTCATGGTCATAGGAACATATACTTGACATGCAGAAAACAGTAGCAATAAACTGACACGATCATATGCTATGTTTGTAGTTTGGGTCTTATCCATCACATCATTCTCCTAATGATGTGATCCCGTTATCAAACGACATCTCATATCCATGGCTAGGAAACCTTAACCATCTTTTGATCAACGAGCTAGTCTACTAGAGGCATACTAGGGACATGGTGTTGTCTATGTATCCACACATGTATCTGAGTTTCCGATCAATACAATTATAGCATGGATAATAAACGATTATCATGAACAAGGAAATATGATAATAACTAATTTATTATTGCCTCTAGGGCATATTTCCAACACCAGCTTCATCATCTCACCCCAGGGTTTATTCTGCATGTCTCGAGCTTCGTCGCCCTTTGCGAGATGTTCCTGGGCTGTGAGGCTCACTTTGAATTGTGGAGGAAGTACTTCTGCCTCGTCCTTCGTACGCGGTACAAGACAATTTTAGAGGTCGGAGGAGCCGAAATATGCCGCATAGCAGGGACGGGGTATCTAGTGGGAACACCAAAGGAGTCCGAAGAGTGGTCTTCAGAATGGTTCTATATTGAGGACGTCCCCCTATTTGATCCAGCTCGGAGGGGTTTGCACAAATACTCCGACGCCCCCTTGAAGAAAAGGTACAACTGGCGACCGAAGAGCTCGTCCCAAGAGGACGGCGTGGAGGTGCAACGCCTGGTAGTCCATGTGAGGATACTAGCCCATCACAAGTTGACCATGATAGTGTTGGGGAACGTCGCATGGGAAACAAAATTTTTCCTACGCACACGCAAACCTATCCATGGTGATGAGCATCTACGAGAGGGAGAATTGATCTACGTACCCTTGTAGATCGCTAAGCGGGAAGTGTTAAGAAACGCGGTTGGTGTAGTCGAACTTCTTCGCGATCCAAATTGCCGAGCGTCCCGCGATCCAATCACGAACCGTCCCGCGAAGACATCATGATCCGTCCCGCGAACTCATCATGATCCGTCTCACGATCTTGATCACGATCTGTCCCGCGAACTCATCACGATCCGTTCCGTGATCACATCACGAACCGTCTCGCGATCTCGATCACGGTCCTTCCGATCTAGCGCCGAACGGACGGCACCTCCGCGTTCAGCACACGTGCAGCTTGATGACGATCTCCACCGTCTCGATCCAGCGAGAGGAGGTGGAGAGGAGAGAGAGTTCACCAGCAGCGTGACGGCGCTCCGGTGATGGTGGTGGAGCAATTCCGGCAGGGCTTCGCCTAAGCGCTGCAGAAAACCGATCTAGAGGAGAAACTATGCACCGGTGGAACGGGTAGCACGTGGCCGGAAATTCTGTCCAAAAACCACCCAATCCACTAGTATATATAGGAGGAGAGGAGAGGAGAGGCAGACAAGGCCTTTGGGTTGGCCGTAATAGGAGGTGGGAAGCAATCCTACTTCACCTCCAATCCTAGTTTGAGTAGGATTGCCTCCTATTGGCTGATTTTCCACTTTTTGCTTTAGGACTTTCTCTCCTGCGCCATGGGCCTTTGTGGCTGTTTTCCCAGACCACTAAGGGCTGGTTATTATTCTCCCACAGCCCATGGACCTCTTGGGGTCGAAATACCCCTCCCGGAGGCCTCCCGGTACACTACCGGCACTCCCGGTACACTAGCGGCACTCCCGGTACACTACCGATGAGCCCGAAACTTTTCCGAAAACCAAACTGGGACTTCCTATATATGAATCTTTACCTCCGGACCATTCCGGAGCTCCTCCTAACGTCCAGGATCTCATCTGGGACTCCGAATAAACTTCGGTCACCACCATACATAACTCTACACTACCGAAACGTCATCGAACCTTAAGTGTGCAGACCCTGCGGGTTCGAGAACTATGTAGACATGACCGAGACACCTCCACGGTCAATAACCAATGGCGGGACCTGGACGTCCACATTGGTTCCTACATATTCTACGAAGATCTTTATCGGTCGAACCTCTATGTCAAGGATTCAGTTAATCCCGTATAACGTTCCCTTTGTTCTTCGGTATGTTACTTGCCCGAGATTCGATCGTTGGTATCTCCATACCTAGTTCAACCTCGTTACCGGCAAGTCTCTTTACTCGTTCCGTAATACAAGATCCCGCAACTAAAAATTAGTCACATTGCTTGCAAGGCTTATTGTGATGTTGCATTACCAAGTGGGCCCCGAGATACCTCTCCGTCACACGGAGTAACAAATCCCAGTCTCGATCCATGCCAACTCAACAGACACCATCGGAGATACCTGTAGAGCACCTTTATAGTCACCTAGTTACGTTGCGACATTTGATACACACAAGGCACTCCTCCGATATCTGTGAGTTGCATGATCTCATGGTCATAGGAACACATACTTGACATGCGGAAAACAGTAGCAATAAACTGACACGATCATATGCTACGTTTGCAGTTTGGGTCTTGTCCATCACATCATTCTCCTAATGATGTGACCCCGTTATCAAATGACATCTCATGTCCATGGCTAGGAAACCTTAACCATCTTTTGATCAACGAGCTAGTCTATTAGAGGCATACTAGGGACATGGTTTTGTCTATGTATCCACACATGCATATAAGTCTCCGATCAATACAATTATAGCATGGATAATAAACGGTTATCATGAACAAGGAAATATGGTAATAACTAATTTATTATTGCCTCTAGGGCATATTTCCAACAGTCTCCCACTTGCACTAGAGTCAATAATCTAGTTCACATCACCATGTGATTCGCATTGTTATGAATCTAACACCCAACGAGTTCTGGGGCTCGATCATGCTTTGCATGTGGGAGAGGTCTTATAGTCAACTGGTCTGTAACATTCAGATCCGTGTGCACTTTGCAAATACCTATGTCAAACTGTAAACACTGCTACCACACTCCGCTCGGTACTATTCCAAATGGCTGCTCCACTATACGTATCCAGATTGCTACTACGAGTCTTCCGGATTAGTGTTAAAGCTTGTATCGACGTAACTCCTTACGACGAACTCTTTATCACCTCCATAATCGAGAAACATCTCCTCAGTCTCTTAGTTACTGAGGATAATCTTGACTGCTGTCCAGTGATCCACTCCTGGTTCACTCTTGTACCCCCTGACGGACTCATGGCAAGGCACACACAGGTGCGGTACACAGCATGGCATAATATAGAGCCTATGGCTAAGGCATCGGGGACGACGTTCGTCCTTTCTCTTTCTTCTGCCGTTGTCGAGCTTTGAGTCTCACTCAACTTTCACACCTTACAAATCAGGTGAGAACTCTTTCTCTGACTGATCCATTTTGAACTCTTTCAAAATCTTGTCAAGGTATCCACTCATTGAAAGTCTTATCGAGCATCCTGATCTATCTCCATAGATTTTGATGCTCAACAATTAGGTAGCTTCATCTAGGTCTTCCTTTGAAAATCACTTTCCAAATAACTGTTTTATGCTTTCTAGAAACTCTACATTATTTCTGATCAACAATATGTCATCCACATATACTTATCAGAAATTCTATAGTGCTCCCACTCACTTTATTGCAAATACAAGTTTCTCGTAAACTCTGTATAAACATCAAAACTTTGATCACCTCATCAAAGCGTATATTCCAACTCCGAGATGCTTGCTTCATTCCATGGAAGGATCACCGAAGCTTGCACACATTTTAGCATCCTTAGGCCTGACAAAACCTTCTGGTTGTATCACATACAACCTTTCCTCAAGTAAACCGTTAAGGAAACGATGTTTTGACATCCATCTGCCAGATTTCATAATTGAAAACACAGCAACTGCTAACATAATACCAAAAGACTTTAGCACCACTACGAGTGAGGAAGTCTCATCGTAGTCAACTCCTTGAACTTGTCACAAACATCTTTGCAACAAGTCGAGCTTTACAAATAGTGACATTCACCATCAGTGTCTGTCTTCATTTTAAAGATCCATTTGTACTCAACGACCTGCCGTCCAACGAGCAAGTCTACCAAAGTCTACACTTGGTTTTCATACATGGATCCTATCTCGGATTTCATGGCCTCCAACCATTTGTCGGAATTCGTGCCCATCATCGCTTCTCCATAGCTCGTAGGTTCATCGTTGTCCAACAACATGACCTCCAAGACAGGGTTGTCGTACCGCTTAGGAGCAGTCCACATCCTTGTCGACCTACGAAGTTCGATAGTAACTTGATCCTAAAGCTTCATGATCATCATTATTAACTTCCTCTTCAACTAACGTAGGCTTCACAGAAACAACATCCTGCGCTGCGCTACTCTCTGGTTGAACAAAGGTTTAACAACCTCATCAAGTTTTATCTTCCTCCCACTCAATTCTTTCGAGAGAAACTTTTCCTCGAGAAAGGATCCGTTTTAGTAACAAACACTTTGCACTTGGATCTGAGATAGAAGGTTCACCCAACTGATCTTAGGGTATTCTATGAAGATGCATTTGTCCGCCTTGGGTTCGACCTCATTAGGTGAAAACATTTTCCACACAAGTGTCGCAGCCCCAAGTATTAAGAAATGACAGCTTAGGTTTCTATCAAACCATAATTCACATGGTGTCATCTCAACGGATTTAGATGGTGCCCTATTTAAAGTGAATGTAGTTGTCTCTAATGCATAACCCCAAAATTATAGTAGTAAAACGATAAGAGACATCATAGCACGCACCATGTCCAATAGAGCATAACTATGATATTCGGACACACCATCACACTATGGTGTTCCAGGTGGCGTTTAGTTGTGAAACAACTTTCACATTGTCTTAAGTTGTATGCCAAACTCGTGACTCAGATATTCACCTCCACGATCATATCGCAGTCATTTTTATCTTCTTGTCACGATGATCTTTAAACTTCACTCTGAATTTGCTTGAACCTTTCAAACGATTCAGACTTGTGTTTCATTAAGTAAATATACACTATATCTACTCAAATCATTAGTGAAGGTAAGAAAATAACGATATCCACTGCATGCTACAAGACTCACTAGATTGCATACATCAACATGTATCATTTCCAATGAATCGCTTGCCCGCTCCATCCAACGGGGTCCTTTAGTCATCTTGCCCAAGAGGCATGGTTCGCATGTCTCAACCGATTCGAAATCGAATGAGTCCAAATATCCATCACCATGGAGTTTCTTCATGCGCTTTATACCAATATGACATTTTGCGGCAGTGCCACAAGTATGTGGTACTATCATTATTTAACTTTGTATCTTTTGACATCAATGTTATGAACATGTGTATTACTACGATCAAGATTTCAACAAACCATTCTCACTGGGTGCATGACCATTGAAGGTATTATTCATGTAAACAGAATAACCATTATTCTCTGACTTAAATGAATAACCGTATTGCAACAAACATGATCTAATCATGTTCATGCTCAACGCAAAACACCAAATAAAAATTATTTAGGTTCGTCACTAATCCTGAAGGTAGAGAGAGCGTGCGATGTTGATCACATCAACCTTGGAAACATTTCCAACACACATCGTCACCTCACCCTTAGCTAGTTCTCCGTTTATTCCGTAGCTTTTATTTCGAGTTACTAACATTTAGCAACTGAACCGGTATCCAATACCCAGGTGCTACTAGGAATACTAGCAAGGTACACATCAATAACTCGTATATCAAATATACTTTTGTCGATGTTGCCAGCCTTCTTATCTACCAAGTATCTAGGGTTGTTCCGCTTCAGCGACCTCTCACCTCATAACAGAAGCACTTAGTCTCGGGTTTGAGTTCAACTTTGGGTTGCTTCATTGGAGCAGCAACTGACTTGCTATCCATGAAGTTTCCCTCCTTGCTCTTGCCCTTTTCGAAACTAGTGGTTTGATTAACCATCAACACTTGACGCTCCTTCTTGATTTCTACCTTCGCGGTGTCAAACATCGCGAACAGCTCACGGGTCAATACTTCTATCCCTGGTGTATTATAGTTCATCACTAAGTTCAAGTAGCTTTAGTGACAGTGACTTGGAGAACTATATCAATCACTATCTTATCTGGAAGATCAACTCCCACTTGATTCAAGCGATTGTAGTACCCAAACAATCTGAGTACATGCTCATTGATTGAGCTATTCTCCTTCATCTTACAAGCAAATAATCTTGTTGGAGATCTCATATCTCGCAACACAGGCACGAGCCTGAGATCACAATCTCTGCTCCTAGAACATCTCATATGTTCTGTTACATTCAAAATGTTTCGGAGCCTCAATTCAAAGCCGTAATGCATGACACACTAAACTATCAAGTAGTCATCGAAACGTGCCTGTCAGATGTTCACAACATCTATAGACGACGCTAGAGGGGGTGGCGCACCGAGCGGTGCATTAAGGACATAAGCCTTCTGTGCAGCAATGAGGACAATCCTCAGATCACGGACCCAGTCCACAATATTGCTACCAACATCTTTCAACTCTATTTCTCTAGGAACATATAAAAATTTAAGGGAGCTACAGCGCGAGCTAGTAATCTACAACATAATTTGCAAAGACACTATTGACTATGTTCATGATAATGAGTTCAATTAATCATATTATTTAAGAACTCCCACTCAAATTGACATCCCTCGGGTCATTCGAGTGATACATGATCCAAATTCACCAACTCAAGTCCGATCATCATGTGAGTTAAGGTGGCTTCAATGGTGAACATCATTATGTTGATCATATCCACTATATGACTCATGCTCGACCTTTCGGTCTCTTGTGTTCCGAGGCCATGTTTGTACATGCTAGGCTTGTCAAGCTTAACCCGAGTGTTCTGTGCGTGCAAATCTGGCTTGCACCCGTTGTATGTGAACGTAGAGTCTATCACACCCGATCATCACGTGGTGTCTCAACACGACGAACTTTCGCAATGGTGCACACTCGGGGAGAACACAGTTCATCTTGAAATTCAAGTGAGGGATCAGCTTATAATGCTACCGCCGTACTAAGCAAACAAGGTGCATAAAAGGATTAACATCTCATGCAATTCATAAGTGACATGATATGGCCATGAACTTGTGTTTAAGATCTCCATTTTCGAAACACCGGCATGATCTCCATCGTCACCGGCACAACACCATGATCTCCATCATCTTGATCTCCATCAATGTGTTGCCATTGGGGTTGTGGCTCCAGCCCTGCTTCTACTTCTATTGCTACCGCTTAGCGATAAAGTAAAGCATTACATAGCGCTTAATGATTAACACGCAGGTCATACAATAATTAAAGACAACCCTATGGCTCCTGCTGGTTGCCAACGACATGCAAGTCGTGAAATTCTATACATCACATGATCATCTCATACATCACATATATCTCATCATGTAATTGGCCATATCACATCACAACATACCCTGCAAAAACAAGTTAGACGTCCTCTAATTGTTGTTGCATGTTTTACGTGGCTGCTACGGGTATCTAACAAGAATGATTCTCACCTACGCATAAACCACAACGGTGATACATAGATTGCTTTTCAACCTTCTCAAGGACCGCCTTTGTCGGATCCGATCCAACTAAAGTGAGAGAAACTGTCACCCGCAAGCCATCTAAGCAACAAGTTGCGTCGAGGGAACCGGTCTCTCGTAAGCGTACGAGTAATGTTGGTCCGGGCCGCTTCATCTCACAATCCCGCTGAACCAAAATCCGAGCAAGGGATGAAGCAATCTAAGCATCAACACCCACAAACCTTTTGTGTTCTACTTGAGATCTCATCGAACCATCAACCTAGCTCATGATGCCACTGTTGGGGAACGTCGCATGGAAAACAAAAAATTCCTACGCACACGCAAACCTATCCAGGGTGATGAGCATCTACAAGAGGGAGAGTGGATCTACGTACCCTTGTAGATCGCTAAGCGGGAAGCGTTAAGAAACGCGGTTGGTGTAGTCGAACTTCTTCGCGATCCAAATCGCCGAGCGTCCCGCGATCCAATCACGAACCGTCCCGCGAACACATCATGATCCGTCCCGCGAACTCATCACGATCCGTCTCACGATCTTGATCACGATCTGTCCCGCGAACTCATCACGATCCGTTCCGTGATCACATCACGAACCGTCTCGCGATCTCGATCACGGTCCTTCCGATCTAGCGCCGAACAGACGACACCTCCGCGTTCAGCACACGTGCAGCTTGATGACGATCTCCACCGTCTCGATCCAGAGAGAGGAGGTGGAGAGGAGAGAGAGTTCACCGGCAGCGTGACGGTGCTCCGGCGATGGTGGTGGAGCAATTCCGGCAGGGCTTCGCCTAAGCGCTGCAGAAAACCGATCTAGAGGAGAAACTATGCACCGGTGGAACGGGTAGCACGTGGCCGGAAATTCTGTCCAAAAACCACCCAATCCACTAGTATATATAGGAGGAGAGGAGAGGAGAGGCAGCCAAGGCCTTTGGGTCGGCCGAAATAGGAGGTGGGAAGCAATCCTACTTCACCTCCAATCCTAGTTGGAGTAGGATTGCCTCCTATTGGCTGATTTTCCACTTTTTGCTTCAGGACTTTCTCTCCTGCGCCATGGGCCTTTGTGGCTGTTTTCCCAGCCCACTAAGGGCTGGTTATTATTCTCCCACAGACCATGGACCTCTTGGGGTCGAAATACCCCTCCCGGAGGCCTCCCGGTACACTACCGGCACTCCCGGTACACTACCAGCACTCCCGGTACACTACCGATGAGCCTGAAACTTTTCCGGAAACCAAACTGGGACTTCCTATATATGAATCTTTACCTCCGGACCATTCCAGAGGTCCTCGTGACGTTCGGGATCTCATCCGGGACTCCGAATAAACTTCGGTCACCACCATACATAACTCTACACTACCGAAACGTCACCGAACCTTAAGTGTGCAGACCCTGCGGGTTCGAGAACTATGTAGACATGACCGAGACACCTCTACGGTCAATAACCAATGGCGGGACCTGGACGTCCACATTGGTTCCTACATATTCTACGAAGATCTTTATCGGTCGAACCTCTATGTCAAGGATTCAGTTAATCCCGTATAACGTTCCCTTTGTTCTTCGGTATGTTCCTTGCCCGAGATTCGATCGTCGGTATATCCATACCTAGTTCAACCTCGTTACCGGCAAGTCTCTTTACTTGTTCCGTAATACAAGATCCTGCAACTAACAATTAGTCACATTGCTTGCAAGGCTTATTGTGATGTTGCAATACCAACTGGGCCCCGAGATACCTCTCCGTCACACGGAGTAACAAATCCCAATCTCGATCCATGCCAACTCAACAGACACCATCGGAGATACCTGTAGAGGACCTTTATAGTCACCCAGTTACGTTGCGACGTTTGATACACACAAGACACTCCTCCGATATCTGTGAGTTGCATGATCTCATGGTCATAGGAACACATACTTGACATGCGGAAAATAGTAGCAATAAACTGACACGATCATATGCTACGTTTGCAGTTTGGGTCTTGTCCATCACATCATTCTCCTAATGATGTGACCCCGTTATCAAATGACATCTCATGTCCATGGCTAGGAAACCTTAACCATCTTTTGATCAACGAGCTAGTCTATTAGAGGCATACTAGGGACATGGTTTTGTCTATGTATCCACACATGCATTTAAGTCTCCGATCAATACAATTATAGCATGGATAATAAACGATTATCATGAACAAGGAAATATGATAATAACTAATTTATTATTGCCTCTAGGGCATATTTCCAACAGATAGACATCATGGCCGCCGCCATACCTGGTGCGTTCAACCTCTTCAGCAGAGAATACACCCTTTGTGGTGCTAGAACGGGACGAGCAACACCACTCGCTCCTGATGACTTGGCCCTGCCAATCAAATAGATCTGTCACACTTGCCGACCTATACAAAGGGGAGCAAGAAGATTTTGTTCGGCTGCCGACCAAGGAGGGCTACTAAAGTCACAATCCCATCGAATTGGTGAGTCTTTCAACTCCATGAGCTTTCAGTCTTTTTCTTCTATTTACTTTCTAATGCCCGGCTCATCCTTCCGTTCGTTGCGTGCAAGTGTTGCCTATTCCGACTGTGTCTACCCCAGATGCTGTCCGTAGCTGACATAAGTGTAGGCTGATGCGGTTGTATCATTCGGGAAGGAAGAAAGGTGTTTGCCTATTTATGTTTATTCTGCTATGTGCCCCATGTGAATTGTTTTGTGTCTTACAGTGACGTTATGTTGTGCAGTCCGTGACGTGGAGCCTCCGTTCGATAAGGAGTTTATTGGCATGCTTAAGGGTATAGATTATGCAATGTGCGAATTAATGTTAATGAAAACCCTTTAGTTTTTAAAGGAGATCCAGTTACAACTCAGGATGAGGCCGAAGAAGAAGCTGCTCAAAAGGCGCTTGATTATCTTTACACCAACTACAATATCACAATCAATGACTACAATTGTTACATGCTGCAGATGACAAAAGAAAAACTTCTTTTAGCTCAAGATAAGGTACGTGTAAAACAGTGGCAAATTAACATGGCCAGGCAAGAAGTGAGGACCCAACAAACCGCCTTTGCAAAACAAGCGGAAGTTTGGGTGCATATCTGCGATGATTATGCTGATGTCGTGCCACTCCGCATGTATCCACAACGTCCACATACCGAAGACCGTATCATTAGTTACAAAGGTGATTGCCCACCCAGAGGACGACTCCGGCACTTCGCAAAAGCACTCTACCATTTCATCATTGGTAACAGCGTCCAAGGTGCACCTAGGATTACCTAACTAGAAAATTGTGTGTTCTTTATCCTTTGTCAATTTGGTGTTGTCCACTTCTGTTTAGTTCAAGATAAGTGTTCCGTTTTTAGGTTTGCTACCGTCTTTATTTGTTACTGTCGGTGTGCTTTCAAGTTACAGGCAACATATTTTCTTCGGAATGTACCGTCGTGTGTTTCTCTACTCGCCAGTGTATTGTCATGTGTAATGATTATCAATAAATATTTTCCTTCATGCATTTTGCTTTTACAGATCATACATGTCACTAACATCAGACTGTAGAGTCAGGCGCGGCGTGCCGTCGCGCGCGGTCCCGCTAGTTCATTCCATTCCCATCCAGCCTAAGAGCTAATACTACTACCAGCTGCTCTCCATATATATGTGTGTATGCTGCACTAGAGAGTGCTAGTGTGTTTGAGCGTAGCAAGGGGAGAGATGAGCATGTGTGTGCTTCGACTGTGTAGTTAGGTTCCAATCAAACTAGTTAGTAGTTTTTGGGCTAACAATTGCCATCAGAGCCTCAGGTTATTTCGAAGCATATGGCTAAGGACGACGTCGTCGGCGACCTCTCCAAGACCGCTGAGGAGATCTCGGCTGAGGAGTAGGGTGCGGCATATGTGCTCGCGTTGCGAGGCAGGCCGGGAGGCGAGCTGGGTGCGCCACGCTCCATGCGCGATGTGGGCATGTCTAGTACCTCCTTCCCTCTCCTCACGCCGACAAACTACCCAAGTTGGTCGCTCCTGATGAAAGTCATCATGGAGGCGCGACATATGTGGAAAGCCGTGGAAACCGGTGATGTCAAGTTTGAGGAGGATCAGGTGGCGATGGAGGCAATCTCGCGCTCCGTCCCACCGGAGATGGTGCTCACCCTTGGCGCCAAGAAGACGGCCAAGGAAGTCTGAGACACCATGAAGACTCTGTCCATCGGTGTAGAGCGCGTACGGGAGTCGAAGGCCCAGACCTTGCGCCTCGGGTATGAGGAGATCTGGTCCAAGGTCAGTGAACAAGTCGACGACTTTGCCTTGCGGCTACAAGGTCTCATCAATGAGCTCGCAATGCTCTGGGAGCACATCGACAACAAGATGGTGATTCTCAAGTTTCTCCACTTCGTTCCCATGCAGTACAAGCAACTGGCCTGGTCTATCGAGAGCATGGTGGATCTCTCCACCATGACTATTGAGGAGCTAGTCGGGCGGCTCAAGGTCGTCGAGGAGCGTGGCGATGAGGCCGCCGATGTCGAACTACTACTCACCATGGAGCAGTGGGATGCACAGCTTTAGCAGCATCGATGCGATGACTCTTCCTGGAGTGGGAGAGGCGCCCCATGGGAAGTAAAGCTTACGGCAGAGGCGGAGGTCATGTCGAGAGAGGCGACGACAACCGCGGTCACAAGCCTGGCCACAACGGAGTTGGGCGAGGCTTTGGCAGCGGTGGCAAGTACCACTACTGCAACACACCAGGTCACTGGGTCCGGGACTACCTCACGAGGATAGTCGAAGAGGCTGTCGCGATAGAGGCAAACCTCGTACAAGTAGATGTGGATGGTTGGCCAGCAATGATGCTGGCAAGGGTCGATCCCATGCAAGAGAACACGTCGTCTCCCATGACCATGACCCTGACAACCACCCATTCTGTGCGAGAGGCACGGAGCCCGTCCACGGGAACCATCCCTTCACTGACATGTCACACCTCGACAAACGACGTTCTCGGGGCGTGTCGACTGGGACGCGATGAAGGGCCGGGTGTGTGGGAGCCACACCCGGGTAGTGGCGTCCCTGACCACCTCGGGACCTCACAAACCCACGCAAGATGGAGCGGCAATGACGCATATGGCGGTCCGTGCTCCGGCCATGATGATGGCGGTCATCGAGTCCGTGTAGGAGCACATGAAAACTCAGGTCACCCACACCCATACGACAAGTTGTTCAGGGTCTACTGCATTGGCGGGAGATGGCTCCCTAACAACAACATGTGCGTGCTGCTTCATCTTCCTCAACGATTAGAGAGCCATGACCACACCCATGCTTGCAGGCGGCAAGCAAAGTCAGAGTTGGTTCCTCGACACTGGTGTCAGTGTCAAAACTGGCGGATCTCGGGTAGGGGGTCTCGAGCTGTGAGACTAGGATCGATGGTAATAGAGCATGAAGGAGACGATGTTTACCCAAGTTCGGGCTCTCCTATGGGGGTAAAACCCTACGTCCTGCTTGATTATATTGATGATATGAAGGTTACAGAGTTGATCTACCTCGAGATCGAATAGCTAAACCCTAGATGAGTTGTCCTCTATCCTACAATCTAAGACCCTCCGGCTTATATAGACGTTGGGGGGTACTAGGGTTTACACATTGTGGTTGCACATCAAAGGAAAAAACTGCCTATCTACTGCCAAAAGCTTGGAGGACACGCCACAGCTTCTTAAAGCTTCCACCCTAACGACGGGGCCTTTGATCATCCAGCGCTCATCCAATGGCCCACATAGTACGACCCATGAGAAACATGTCGGCTATCCGAGGACCCCTTAAACCAGGACTCCCTCAGTAGACCCCGGACTAGCCTCCAACGTCGAGGTATATCCGGAAAATCTTTGTGCGTCAAAGTCTTTGGCTTGCGAAGCAAGTCCCTCTATCCCTTCTTATTTGGCAACCATCCTGTCATCGGCGAAATCCCAAGTGTCACGAGCTTGCCAGGTCCATTGTAATAACCGTCAGCGTTTCTCGACTTTTGCGTGTCGTGGGGAGACGAGCGGTTCAATGGCCTTTTACAAGATTGCCCCTCCCATAAAGGAGGTACCATGCATTTAAAAAAACCGAATCGTGGTCTAGGCTACATCCTCTTCTTCCTCCCAATCGAAAAAAATCTTCAGCGAGAGATCACCACACGAACATGGCGAGCGCCACCAGCTCTTCCTCACGCCCTTACGGCTCCCGTCATGGGGATTGGACAAGCTGTTTTGTATCCCTCCTTCGACTATGCAACCTCGAGACCCAAGGGTATCTTCCTTCCTCGGATCTAGGGGTTACCCACGCCGGTTTGTCTTCATTCAACCACGAAGCATTCACGGAAAATTTCCCCAATCCACAAAAGGGGGAGCGAGTATGTTTCATGCCCTTCCTCTTGCGGGGTCTCGGGTTCCCCATTCATCCATTTTTGAGGGGGTTATTGGAGTTCTATGGGATCCAGCTTCATCATCTCACCCCAGGGTTTATTCTGCATGTCTCGAGCTTCATCGCCCTTTGCGAGATGTTCCTGGGCTGTGAGGCTCACTTTGAATTGTGGAGGAAGTACTTCTGCCTCGTCCTTCGTACTCGGGACAAGACAATTTTAGAGGTCGGAGGAGCCGAAATATGCCGCATAGCAGGGACGGGGTATCTAGTGGGAACACCAAAGGAGTCCGAAGAGTGGCCTTCAGAATGGTTCTATATTGAGGACGTCCCCCTATTTGATCCAGCTCGGAGGGGTTTGCACAAATACTCCGACACCCCCTTGAACAAAAGGTACAACTGGCGACCAAAGAGCTCGTCTCAAGAGGACGGCATGGAGGTGCAACGCCTGGTAGTCCATGTGAGGATACTAGCCCATCACAAGTTGACCATGATAGTGTTGGGGAACGTCGCATGGGAAACAAAAAATTTCCTACGCACACGAAAACCTATCCATGGTGATGAGAATCTACGAGAGGGAGAGTGGATCTACGTACCCTTGTAGATCGCTAAGCGGGAAGCGTTAAGAAACGCGGTTGGTGTAGTCGAACTTCTTCGCGATCCAAATCGCTGAGCGTCCCGCGATCCAATCACGAACCGTCCCGCGAACACATCATGATCCGTCCCGCGAACTCATCATGATCCGTATCACGATCTTGATCACGATCTGTCCCGCGAACTCATCACGATCCGTTCCGTGATCACATCACGAACCGTCTCGCGATCTCGATCACGGTCCTTCCGATCTAGCGCCGAACGGACGACACCTCCTCGTTCAGCACACGTGCAGCTTGATGACGATCTCCACCGTCTCGATCCAGCGAGAGGAGGTGGAGAGTAGAGAGAGTTCACTGGCAGCGTGACGGCGCTCTGGTGATGGTGGTGGAGCAATTCCATCAGGACTTCGCCTAAGCGCTGCAGAAAACCGATCTAGAGGAGAAACTATGCACCGGTGGAACGGGTAGCACGTGGCCGGAAATTCTGTCCAAAAACCATCCAATCCACTAGTATATATAGGAGGAGAGGATAGGAGAGGCAGCCAAGGCCATTGGGTCGGCCGAAATAGGAGGTGGGAAGCAATCCTACTTCACCTCCAATCCTAGTTGGAGTAGGATTGCCTCCTATTGGCCGATTTTCCACTTTTTGCTTTAGGACTTTCTCTCCTGCGCCATGGGCCTTTGTGGCTGTTTTCCCAGCCCACTAAGGGCTGGTTATTATTCTACCACATCCCATGGACCTCTTGGGGTCGAAATACCCCTCCCGGAGGCCTCCCGGTACACTACCGGCACTCCCGGTACACTACCGGCACTCCCGGTACACTACCGATGAGCCTGAAACTTTTCCGGAAACCAAACTGGGACTTCCTATATATGAATCTTTACCTCCAGACCATTCCGGAGCTCCTCGTGACGTTCGGGATGTCATTTGGAGCTCCGAATAAACTTTGGTCACCACCATACATAACTCTACACTACCGAAACGTCATCGAACCTTAAGTGTGCAGACCCTGCGGGTTCGAGAACTATGTAGACATGACCGAGACACCTCTACGGTCAATAACCAATGACGGGACCTGGACGTCCACATTGGTTCGTACATATTCTACGAAGATCTTTATCGGTCGAACCTCTATGTCAAGGATTCAGTTAATCCCGTATAACGTTCCCTTTGTTCTTCGGTATGTTACTTGCCCGAGATTCGATCGTCGGTATCTCCATACCTAGTTCAACCTCGTTACCGGCAAGTCTCTTTACTCATTACATAATACAAGATCCCGCAACTAACAATTAGTCACATTGCTTGCAAGGCTTATTGTGATGTTGCAATACCAACTGGGCCCCGAGATACCTCTCCGTCACACGGAGTAACAAATCCCAGTCTCGATCCATGCCAACTCAACAGACACCATCGGAGATACCTGTAGAGCACCTTTATAGTCACCCAGTTACGTTGCGACGTTTGATACACACAAGGCACTCCTCCGATATCGGTGAGTTGCATGATCTCATGGTCATAGGAACACATACTTGACATGCGGAAAACAGTAGCAATAAACTGACACAATCATATGCTATGTTTGCAGTTTGGGTCTTGTCCATCACATCATTCTCCTAATGATGTGACCCCGTTATCAAATGACATCTCATGTCCATGGCTAGGAAACCTTAACCATCTTTTGATCAACGAGCTAGTCTATTAGAGGCATACTAGGGACATGGTTTTGTCTATGTATCCACACATGCATTTAAGTCTCCGATCAATACAATTATAGCATGGATAATAAATGATTATCATGAACAAGGAAATATGATAATAACTAATTTATTATTGCCTCTAGGGCATATTTCCAACAGATAGACATCATGGCCGCCGCCATACCTGGTGCGTTCAACCTCTTCAGCAGAGAATACACCCTTTGTGGTGCTAGAACGGGACGAGCAACACCACTCGCTCCCGATGACTTGGCCCTGCCAATCAAATAGATCTGCCGCACTTGCCGACCTATACAAAGGGGAGCAAGAAGAGTTTGTTCGACTGCCGACCAAGGAGGGATAGTAAAGTCACAATCCCATCGAATTGGTGAGCCTTTCAACTCCATGACCATAATTCGAGTTTTCAATCTGTCCCCTTTTGACCGAAGCCTTTAACTTATGTGAACAGGAATGGAGGAGCTTCATTGAGACAGTTATCTATCTGACCCCCCAGCCCAAGGACTATTCTCATGATGATGATCCGTGCTTTCATGATGGCTCGGATCTGTCAATTGAGCTTGAAGATGGGGTTTTCTACCAGGAGAGCCTCGACCGCTCCAAGGTGGCTATTATAGCCGATTACCCACATCGTTCCCTTCCTCTTTGACAAGCAACAAGAAGAAAAGTTCGTCCCGCAAAAGGCAAGTATCCTCCAACGATCCAAATGCACCGGCTCCTACTCCCAAGCGTCGTCGGTCCGCGTGACATACATCGGCTATGGCGGTAATGCCTAGACCGGAAAGCAGCATGGATCCGTTAAATGAGCCGGTCGCGGAGACAAGCCCGCCCACTCGTTCAACTCAAAGGTACTTTGTTCGGGTGTTTAATTTATTATCGCGATCGATGGAGCCTCACAAGAGACCTTATGTCAAAATACTCAGGCCGAGAGTTCAGCCTTCTACCGAGGATGTTGCCAGGGTGTCCGGCAGTGCTCATAATTCCAGATCTTCTGCTCATGCTGAACCTACTGCAGAGGTCCCTATGGTCAATCAGGCCCCTGAAGACTCTGGGGAGGTGATGTCGGTTACCAAATCCAAGGTAGAGAGCGCTATGAATCATCGACGGCGATGGGCAGCACTGCACCACCCAGTGCTCTCCGAACAAGAGTTCAATGCTCTACGCTTGGTGGATGCACACACCGGAGCTACCCGAGCTGGGTTCGGGGAGGCCATGAAACTAATTTCGTCCAACCTACAGGTGAGTAATCAGCTATAAGAGTCCGAACACCCGTGTAAACCCGGTAGCCCCCGAACCTTAAATTGGTCAGAATGACCGAATTAAGGGTCCTCGTATTGTTTTACTGCTAATGCAGGCCTTGAGGCAACAGAGCGAGCAACTGGCCAAGGAACTGGAGACAAGTCGAACACAGGTGAAAACCGTGAAGGACAAATTGGAGCAAGTGAAGAGCTTTACACAGGAGGCACATGGTGAGTATACCTGTTCTGTTGACCTTAGCATATATTCTCATGCTGATGCAGGGGTACTTTGTAGCAGCTGAATCAATAGGGCAATTGCAAAGAGATTTAGATGCAGCCCAGGAATCTCAGCTGTATGCCGATTCCTAGCATGAGGCCGGCTGTCGTATTTTGCAACAAAACCTTGAGGAGAAGAACCGCCTTCAGGCGGAAAACAAACAACATGCCAAAGAAATTGAGAGCTTAAAGGCTCAATTGGTCCAGGCCCAAGAAGAGAACCAGAAATTATAGAGGGGCATCTTCGGTATAATTGATTCTAACATCAGACAATACTTCTTATATATGAAGTATAATGGGCATGCCTTGATTCGTGTATAGGTCTCCTGTCCGGGCGGCTCGAAAAAGAGATCGGATCCTACCGGGAAAGCCTTCTGAGGGAGCTGTCCGCCCTTCATGAACGGGATTGGAAGGCCATGAAGAGCATGGTAAAAGTGCTATGGCTTGCCGAGCAACCTCTAGAGGAGATGACCGAGTTGGTTGATTGATTCAGGGGAGCCCGAATTAGGTTCGAGCTATGGAATACATCGGCTTGTCGAGAGGGAGCACGAGAGGCATGGGCGATGATCAAGACCCGTTGTACCTGCCTTAACCCCGAGTGTATGGCTCGGGTTGGGCCGGTAGGGTCAGATGGGAAAGAAGTGCTGCTTCACTTGGTGTACGACCAAGTGATGCCCGCTGCCCGTCTCTCACAAGAAGATTGCTCCCTGGACACCATAATAGACAATCTCAATCAGCAACCAGATGTATGATTATATGTAACTATGTACGAATAATCGAGGAATTGCTCCGTCTATGTTGTAAACTTTTTCTTAACTGACCATCGGCTTCAACCTCCCGCGCTAAGAGCTTGGGAGTGTTCCTTATAAAATATCACTCGACAAGAGTGTATTGTGTTCGGGGAACCAGACAATCCGGCCATTTGGTGCGAACAGACAGAAAGCACACAAGGAGATATGTTATATTACTGCTTAGCATAAGAAACATCTTCCGAAGAAAATAGTACCTCTATCGATACCTTTCTTTAGGGTGCTATGTAAATCGTAGGTAGTAAGGCCGCATACTGCTAGTATGCGACTAATGGCTTTTGTGAGAAAAGAAGCCCGAGTAATGGTGATAACAACCATAATCTTATTTGTTGCTTTTGTGATAGCCGACCAATTGTCTACTGAAGATAGCTATCTTTTGGCTTCACCCGTATGAGGTACGTATCCGGATGACCCGGCCGTAACAATCGCAGAGGTGCTCCCTTTACCCTCTAGCCGAACAATCGAGAACATAGGGGGTAAGCACAAGACCGAGGCAACCCAGCTTGGCAACAATCTTAGTCCGAATTGATGCATATAATGTCTTAAAATCGACAAGGGAAACATGTGTACACAATGAATGTGAATATATGCTTAGAGTATAAAAGCATTGGCTTCGGGAAGAAGCTCCCAGATGTCGTGTTCGGATTTAACAATCAAAGGTGTAAGCCGAAAATCTTAATACAAGATCGGTTGAACCGAACATAGACTTGGGAAGAAAAGGAAAAAATTCAAACCTGTCAAAAATCAAGGTGGGAGGGAAAGGAAAAAATAAATAAAAGGAAAAGGAAAAGGTGGTAAAGGGTAAAGAGTATGACGCCACCGGTTTATCCGTAGAAGCATCGAAGACGAGTTGTGTTCCATGGGTTTGGTTTAAGGTGACTATCCGACGGGTTTCGAAGACGGTAAGCCCCTCCTGTGAGTACTTCATCGATTATGAAGAGGCCCTCCCATTTGGGGTTGAGTTTGTGCTTCTGCTTCTCTGGGAGCCGTAAGACGAGTTCACCCACATTATATGCTTTTGCCCTAACCTCCCTACTCTGGTAACGTCAGGCCTGCTATTGATAAAAAGTAGAGCGAGCTCGAGCTATGTCGCGCTCTCCTTCTAAGGCATCCTCGTCGTCCTGCCAATCTAACTCGACCTCCTTTTCCTCGTACATGCGCACCCTTGATGCGTCGTGAATAATGTCACAGTGGAGGACTGCTTCTGCCCCATAGACCTTGAAGAATGGTGTGTATCCTGTTGATCTGTTCGGGGGTGGTACGCATGCCCCATAGAACGGAGTCAAGCTCCTCCACCCAATGACAGTCGGACTCGTGAAGAGATCGGACCAAACATGGCTTAATGCCGCTCATGATGAGGCCATTTGCTCGTTTGACTTGTCCATTGGTCTGCAGATGATACACCGATGGGTAATCAAGCTTGATGCCCATGTTGGCAGACGAGTCTTTGACCTCTTGGGCTATGAAGTTGGATCCATTGTCCGTTATGATACTATGCGGGACGCCGTAACGGTGTACCACACCGGATATAAAGTCGATTACTGGTCCAGACTTGGCTGATTTGACAGGTTTTGCCTCTATCCATTTGGTGAACTTGTCAACCATGACCAATAGGTATTATTCTTCTTGGTCCCCCTTTAAGTGGTCCGACCTTATCCAGCCCCTAGACCGTGAAGGGCCAGGTGATCGGAATAGTCCGAAGAGATGTTGGGGGCATGTGTCTTTGATTTGCAAAAATTTGACACCCAACACGGTGGTTGACAAGTGACTGGGCATCTGCGCGGGCAGTGGGCTAAAAGAAACCAGCCTAGAAGGCCTTGCTAACTAAGGTCTTGCTGTGGCATGATGGCCGCCCATCCCTGCGTGGACTTCGGCTAGGAGTTTCCGTCCTTCTTCCTCAGATATGCACTACTGTAGTATTCCGGTGGTGCTTTTCTTGTATAACTCACCCTCGTGGACTTTATAGGCTTTGCATCGCCGAATTATGCGTCGCGCCTCTGTTTGATCATCGGGGAGTTCCTTGCGAAGAAGGTAGGCGAGGAAGGGATTAGTCCATGGCGCGATTACTGCCATGACCTCGTGAGCCGAAGGCGTTTCGTCCATTACGGAGCCGCCGATGATTTGGTCGTATCGTTCGTTTATAAGGGGGAACAACCTCTTTCGTGCACCCTTATGATCGTCCTGCCAAACCACGGATGGCTTAAAGAGCCGTTCCAGGAAAGTGTTTTTTTGGGACAAGGTCGTGTTTGGCCCCCATGCGGGCCAGTACGTCGGCAGCTTGGTTGTTGTCTATAGCGATGTGGTGAAATTCTAGACCCTCGAACCGTGCGGATATCTTGAGGACATCATTTTTGTATGTCGCCATCTTCGGGTTTTTGGCATCGAATTTGCCGTTGATTTGGGAGATGGCCAAGTTGGAGTCTCCTCATACCTCCAACCGTCATATGCCCATTAATGCTGCCATCCGAAGACCATGCAAGAGTGCTTCATATTCGGCTGCATTGTTGAAATCGGCATACATGATCTGCAACAAGTATCGAACGTTGTCGCCTGTGAGGGATGTGACAGTAACTCTAGCCCCCAGTCCGGCCAACATTTTAGATCCATCAAAGTACATCATACAGTGGGAGTATGTACCATATTCCCTAGGGAGCTTGGCCTCTGTCCATCCGACGAGGAAATCTACCAGCACTTGAGATTTGATAGCTCATCGCGGCTTGTAGGTGATTTCTATGGGGAGGAGCTCAATAGCCCATTTGGCTATGAGGCTAGTGGTGTCCCTGTTGTTGATTATATCGTTCAGGGGTACTTCGGATGCCACCGTAACTGAACACTCTTGAAAGTAGTGTCTGAGTTTCCGTGATGCCATAAATATTGTATAGGCTATCTTCTGGTAGTGCACGTATCTGGACTTGCACGACGTTAGTACTTCTGACACGTAATAGACCGGTTTCTGTGTCCGAAATTTGTGTCCCTCCTCCTCTCGTTCGAGGACGAGCACTGCGCTAACGACTTGGTTGGTAGCCGATCTGTATAATAACATGGGTTCACCAGCACCTGGTGCTGTGATTAAGGGATTGCTTGCCAGTAGTGTTTTAATTTCTTCTAACGCAACCGCTGCTTGATTGGTCCATTCGAAATTGTTGGTCCGTTTCAGCAGTCTGTAGAGCGATAAATCCTTTTCCCCAAGGCTGGATATAAAGTGGCTTAGCGCCACCACACAACCAGCTAACCTCTGGGCATGTTTTAGATCTGTGGGAATTGCAAGTTCTGATAGGGTGCGGATCTTAGCCGGATTCACTTCTACTCCTCTATGGGAAATGATAAATCCGAGCAGTTTACCAGCGGGAAGTCCAAATACACATTTCTCCGGTTTGAGTCATATATCGTACCCGTGTAGGCTGGCAAAGGTTTGCCTTAGGTCGTCGATTAGCTGGCTAACGTGTTTGGTTTTGATTACCACGTCGTCCACGTATGCCTCAACCATTTTACCGATTTGTTCTGCGAGACAAGTCTGGATCATGCGCTGGTACGTAGCCCCGCTGTTTTTAGCCTGAAGGGTATCGTGTTGAAGCATAATGGCCTGTAAGAGGTGATGAATGCGATTGCAGCTTGATCGGATTCCTTCATTTTAATCTGACGGTATCCGGAATAAGCGTCGAGGAAACACAACGAGTCGTGTCCGGCTGTGGCATCGATAATCTGGTCTACGTGTGGTAAGGGGAAAGGGTCCTTAGGGCAGGCCTTGTTGAGGTCTTTAAAGTCGACGCACATCCGCCAATATTTTTCTTTCTTTGGTACCATCACCAGGTTTGCCAACCATTCAGGGTGCTTAATCTCCCGAATGAATCCAGCCTCTAGCAGTTTGGCTAATTCTTCACCCATAGCTTGTCATTTGGGCTCAGAAAAGCGGCGCAGAGTCTGCTTAACAGGCTCAAAGCCTGCAATGATGTTCAGACTATATTTTGCTAGCCGCCATGGGATTCTGGGCATATCAGAAGGATGCCAGGCAAAGATGTCCCAGTTTTCTCGTAAGAATGTTCGCAGTGCTTCGTCCACTATGGGGTCCAACCGAGCTCCGATGGATGCCATCTTGTTAGGGTCCATCGGGTGTACCTAAAATTTGATGATTTCATCTGCAGGTTTAAAGGACGTAGGTTTGGGCCTTTTGCTAAGGATCACATCGTCCTTGTCTACTGTTGACCGAAGTGCGATCAATTTTTCTACAGCGAAGGTCTCAGCCAGTGCTTCGAGCCCTCGAGGGCGAGCGTTGCTGTTTTGTTTTCGTCTCGAAGGGATATATTCGGATCACTAGCAATTGTGATTACCCCGTTTGGTCCTAGCATCTTGAGTTTCATATACACGTAATGTGGTATAGCCTGGAATTTTGTGAAGGCGTCACATCCTAGCAGGACATGGTAGCCGTTGGGGAAGGGCACGATATGGAAGAGAAGTTCTTCGGATCGGTAGTTTTCGGGCGTGCCGAACAATATGTCCAGGGCGATATGTCTTGAACAACGCACCTCTTTCCTTGGAATGTCGTGTTGCTATGCTCGATGCGAGATCGTTCGAACTATATTTTTCCAGGGTATCATCGTAGATAAGGTTTAAACCACTACCGTCATCCATTAGCCCTTTGTGTAACCTAGAGGCAATAATAAATTAGTTATTATCATATTTCCTTGTTCATGATAATCGTTTATTATCCATGCTATAATTGTATTGATCGGAGACTTAAATGCATGTGTGGATACATAGACAAAACCATGTCCCTAGTATGCCTCTAATGGACTAGCTCGTTGATCAAAGGATGGTTAAGGTTTCCTAGCCATGGACATGAGATATCATTTGATAACGGGATCACATCATTAGGAGAATGATGTGATGGATAAGACCCAAACTACAAACATAGCATATGATCGTGTCAGTTTATTGCTACTGTTTTCTGCATGTCAAGTATATGTTCCTATGACCATGAGATCATGCAACTCACGGATATCGGAGGAGTGCCTTGTGTGTATCAAACGTCGCAACGTAACTGGGTGACTATAAAGGTGCTCTACAGGTATCTCCGATGGTGTCTGTTGAGTTGGCATGGATCGAGACTGGGATTTGTTACTCCGTGTAACGGAGAGGTATCTCGGGGCCCACTCGGTAATGCAACATCACAATAAGCCTTGCAAGCGATGTGACTAATTGTTAGTTGCGGGATCTTGTATTACGGAACGAGTAAAGATACTTGCCGGTAACGAGGTTGAACTAGGTATGGAGATACCGACGATCGAATCTCGGGCAAGTAACATACCAAAGAACAAAGGGAACGTTATACGGGATTAACTGAATCCTTGACATAGAGGTTCGACCGATAAAGATCTTCATAGAATATGTAGGAACCAATGTGGACGTCCAGGTCCCGCCATTGGTTATTGACCGTAGAGGTGTCTCGGTCATGTCTACATAGTTCTCGAACCCGCAGGGTCTGCACACTTAAGGTTCGGTGACGTTTCAGTAGTGTAGAGTTATGTATGGTGATGACCGAAGTTTGTTCGGAGTCCCAGATGAGATCCCGGACGTCACGAGGAGCTCCGGAATGGTCCGCAGGTAAAGATTCATATATAGGAAGTCCCAGTTTGGTTTCCGAAAAAGTTTCGGGCTCATAGGTAGTGTACCAGGAGTGCCGGTAGTGTACCGAGAGTGCCGGTAGTGTACTGGGAGGCCTCCGGGAGGGGTATTTCGACCCCAAGAGGTCCATGGGCTGTGGGAGAATAATAACCAGCCCTTAGTGGGCTGGGAAAACAGCCACAAAGGCCCATGGTGCAGGAGAGAAAGTCCTAAAGCAAAAAGTGGAAAATCAGCCAATAGGAGGCAATCCTACTCCAACTAGGATTGGAGGTGAAGTAGGATTGCTCCCACCTCCTATTTCGGCCGACCCAAAGGCCTTGGATGCCTCTCCTCTCCTCTCCTCCTATATATACTAGTGGATTGGGTGGTTTTTGGACAGAATTTCCGGCCACGTGCTACCCGTTACACCGGTGCATAGTTTCTCCTCTAGATCGGTTTTCTGCAGCGCTTAGGCGAAGCCCTGCCGGAATTGCTCCACCACCATCACCGGAGCGCCGTCACGCTGCCGGTGAACTCTCTCTCCTCTCCACCTCCTCTCGCTGGATCAAGACGGTGGAGATCGTCATCAAGTTGCACGTGTGCTGAACGCGGAGGTGCCGTCCGTTCGGCGCTAGATTGGAAGGACCGTGATCGAGATCGCGAGACGGTTCGTGATGTGATCACGGAACGGATCGTGATGAGTTCGCGGGACAGATCGTGATCAAGATCGTGAGACGGATCGTGATGAGTTCACGGGACGGATCATGATGTGTTTGCGGGACGGTTCGTGATTGGATCGCGGGACGCTCGGCGATTTGGATCGCGAAGAAGTTCGGCTACACCAACCGCGTTTCTTAACGCTTCCCGCTTAGCGATCTACAAGGGTACATAGATCCACTCTCCCTCTCGTAGATGCTCATCACCATGGATAGGTTTGCGTGTGCGTAGGAAATTTTTTGTTTCCCATGCGACGTTCCCCAACAGTGGCATCATGAGCTAGGTTGATGGTTCGATGAGATCTCGAGTAGAACACAAAAGGTTTGTGGGCGTTGATGCTTAGATTGCTTCCTCCCTTGGTCGTATTTTTGTTCAGCGGGATTGTGAGATGAAGCGGCCCGGACCAACATTACTCGTACGCTTACGAGAGACCGGTTCCCTCGACGCAACTTGTTGCCTAGATGGCTTGCGGGTGACAGTTTCTCTCACTTTAGTTGGATCGGATTCGACAAAGGCGTTCCTTGAGAAGGTTGAAAAGCAATCTATGTATCACCGTTGTGGTTTATGCATAGGTGAGAATCGTTCTTGCTAGATAGCCGTAGCAGCCACGTAAAACATGCAACAACAATTAGAGGACGTCTAACTTGTTTTTGCAGGGTATGTTGTGATGTGATATGGCCAATTACAAGATGAGATATATGTGATGTATGAGATGATCATGTGATGTATAGAATTTCACGACTTGCATGTCGTTGAATACGGCAACCGGCAGGAGCCATAGGGTTGTCTTTAATTATTGTATGACCTGCGTGTCAATCATTAAGCGCTATGTAATGCTTTACTTTATCGCTACGGTAGCAATAGTAGTAGAAGCATGTAGGGCGTGACAACCCCGATGGCGACACGTTGATGGAGATCAATATGATGGAGATCATGGTGTCGTGCCGGTGACGATGGAGATCATGCCGGTGCTTTCTAGATGGAGATCAAAAGCACAAGTTCATGGCCATATCATGTCACTTATGAGTTGCATGTGATGTTAATCCTTTTTATGCACCTTGTTTTGCTTAGGACGGCGGTAGCATTATAAGGTGATCTCTCACTTAATTTCAAGATAAATTGTGTTCTCCCCGAGTGTGCACCGTTGCGAAAGTTCGTCGTGTTGAGACACCACGTGATGATCGGGTGTGATAGACTCTACGTTCACATACAACGGGTGCAAGCCAGTGTTGCACATGCAGAACACTCGGGTTAAACTTGACGAGCCTAGCATGTACAGACATGGCCTCGGAACACAAGAGACCGAAAGGTCGAACATGAGTCATATAGTAGATATGATCAACATGATGATGTTCACCATTGCAGCCACCTCAACTCACATGATGATCGGACTTGAGTTGGTGAATTTTGATCATGTATCACTCGAATGATCGGAGGGATGTCAATTTGAGTGGGAGTTCTTAAGTAATATGATTAATTGAACTCATTATCATGAACATAGTCAAAGTGTCTTTGCAAATTATGTTGTAGATTACTAGCTCGCGCTGTAGCTCCCTTAAATTTTTATATGTTCCTAGAGAAATAGAGTTGAAAGATGTTGGTAGCAATATTGCGGACTGGGTCCGTGATCTGAGGATTGTCCTCATTGCTGCACAAAAGGCTTATGTCCTTAATGCACCGCTCGGTGCGCCACCCCCTCTAGCGTCGTCTATAGATGTTGTGAACATCTAACAGGCACGTTTCGATGACTACTTGATAGTTTAGTGCGTCATGCATTACGGCTTAGAATTGAGGCTCCGAAACGTTTTGAACATCACGGAACATATGAGATGTTCTAAGAGCTGAGATTGTGATCTCAGGCTCGTGCCCGAGTTGCGAGATATAGGATCTCCAACGAGATTCTTTGCCTGCAAGATGAAAGAGAATAGCTCAATCGTTGAGCATGTGCTCAGACTGTCTGGGTACTACAATCGCTTGAATCGAGTGGGAGTTGATCTTCCAGATAAGATAGTGATTGATGTAGTTCTCCAAGTCACTGTCACTGAGCTACTAGAACTTGGTGATTAACTATAAAATGCCAGGGAAAGAAATGTTGATCCCTGAGCTGTTCGCGATGTTTGACACCGCGAAGGTAGAAATCAAAAAGGAGCGTCAAGTGTTGATGGTTAATCAAACCACTAGTTTCGAGAAGGGCAAGAGCAAGGAGGGAAACTTCATGGATAGCAAGTCAGTTGCTGCTCCAGTGAAGCAACCCAAAGTTGAACTCAAACCCGAGACTAAGTGCTTCTGTTATGAGGTGAGCGGTCGCTGAAGCGGAACAACCCTAGATACTTGGTAGATAAGAAGGCTGGCAACATTAATAGAAGTATATTTGATATACGAGTTATTAATGTGTACCTTGCTAGTACTCTTAGTAGCACCTGGGTATTGGATACCGGTTCGGTTGCTAAATGTTAGCAACTCGAAATAAAAGCTACGGAATAAACGGAGAACTAGCTAAGGGTGAGGTGACGATATGTGTTGGAAGTGTTTCCAAGGTTGATGTGATCAACATCGCACGCTCTCTCTACCTTCAGGATTAGTGACGAACCTAAATAAATGTTATTTGGTGTTTTGCGTTGAGCTTGAACATGATTAGATCATGTTTATTGCAATACGGTTATTCATTTAAGTTAGAGAATAATGGTTATTCTGTTTACATGAATAATACCTTCAATGGTCATGCACCCAGTGAGAATGGTTTGTTGAAATCTTGATCGTAGTAGTACACATGTTCATAACATTGATGTCAAAAGATACAAAGTTAATAATGATACTACCACATACTTGTGGCACTGCCGCTAAATGTCATATTGGTATAAAGCGCATGTAGAAACTCCATGCTGATGGATATTTGGACTCATTCGATTTCGAATCGGTTGAGACATGCGAACCATGCCTCTTGGGCAAGATGACTAAAGGACCCCGTTGGATGGAGCGGGAAAGTGATTCATTGGAAATGATACATGTTGATTTATGCAATCTAGTGAGTCTTGTAGCGTGCAGTGGATATCGTTATTTTCTTACCTTCACTAATGATTTGAGTAGATATAGTGTATATTTACTTAATGAAACACAAGTCTGAATCGTTTGAAAGGTTCAAGCAAATTCAGAGTGAAGTTTAAAGATCATCGTGACAAGAAGATAAAAATGACTGCGATATGATCGTGGAGGTGAATATCTGAGTCACGAGTTTGGCATACAACTTAAGACAATGTGAAAGTTGTTTCATAACTAAACGTCACCTGGAACACCATAGTGTGATGGTGTGTCCGAACATCATAGTTATGCTCTATTGGACATGGTGCGTGCTATGATGTCTCTTGTCGTTTTACTACTATAATTTTGGGGTTATGCATTAGAGACAACTACATTCACTTTAAAAAGGGCACCATCTAAATCCGTTGAGATGACACCGCGTGAATTATGGTTTGATAGAAACCTAACCTGTCATTTCTTAATGTTTGGGGCTGCGATGCTTGTGTGGAAAATGTTTTCACCTAATGAGGTCGAACCCAAGGCGGACAAATGCATCTTCATAGAATACCCTAAGATCAGCTGGGTGAACCTTCTATCTCAGATCCAAGTGCAAAGTGTTTGTTGCTTAAACGGATCCTTTCTCGAGGAAATGTTTCTCTCGAAAGAATTGAGTGGGAGGAAGATAGAACTTGATGAGGTTGTTAAACCTTTGTTCAACCAGAGAGTAGCGCAACGCAGAAAGATGTTTCTGTGAAGCCTACGTTAGTTTAAGAGGAACTTAATGATGATGATCATGAAGCTTCAGGATCAAGTTACTATCGAACTTCGTAGGTCGACAAGGATGTGTACTGCTCCTAAGTGGTACGACAACTCTGTCTTGGAGATCATGTTGTTGGACAACGATGAACCTACGAGCTATGGAGAAGCGATGATGGGCCCGGATTCCGACGAATGGTTAGAGGCCATGAAATCCGAGATAGGATCCATGTATGAAAACCAAGTATAGACTTTGGTAGACTTGCTCATTAGACGGCAGGTCGTTGAGTACAAATGGACCTTTAGAATGAAGACAGACACTGATGGTGAATGTCACCATTTGTAAAGCTCGACTTGTTGCAAAGTTGTTTGTGACAAGTTCAAGGAGTTGACTGCGATGAGGCTTTCTCACTCGTAGCAATGCTAAAAGTCTGTTGGAATTATGTTAGCAGTTGCTGCATTTTCAATTATGAAATCTGGCAGATGGATGTCAAAACATCGTTTCCTTAACGGTTTACTTAAGGAAAGGTTGTATGTGGTACAACCAGAAGGTTTTGTCAGTCCTAAGGATGCTAAAAGATGAGCAAGCTTCAGTGATCCTTCTATGGACTGAAGCAAGCATCTCGGAGTTGGAATATACACTTTGATGAGGTGATCAAAGTTTCTGTAGTTTATACAAAGTTTACGAGAAACTTGTATTTGCAATAAAGTGAGTGGGAGCACTGTAGAGTTTCTGATAAGTATATGTGGTTGACATATGTTGATCAGAAATAATGTAGAATTTCTGGAAGGCATAAAAGGTTGTTTGAAAAGTGTTTTTCAAAGGAAGACCTGGATAAAGCTACCTAATTGTTGAGCATCAAAATCTATAGAGATAGATCAAGATGCTTGATGAGACTTTCAATGAGCGCATACCTTGACAAGATTTTGAAAGAGTTCAAAATGGATCAGCCAGAGAAATAGTTCTCGTCTGATTTGTAAGGTGTGAAGTTGAGTGAGACTCAAAGCTCGACAACAGCAGAAGAAAGAGAAAGGACGAACGTCGTCCCCTATGCCTTAGCCACAGGCTCTATATTATGCCATGCTGTGTACCGCACCTATGTGTGCCTTGCCATGAGTCTGTCAAGGGGTACAAGAGTGGTCCAGGAGTGGATCACTGGACAGCGGTCGGAATTATCCTTAGTAACCAGAGGACTAAGGAAATGTTTCTTGATTATGGAGGTGATAAAGAGTTCG
Organism: Hordeum marinum; assembly: GCA_022496015.1. NCBI lineage: Eukaryota > Viridiplantae > Streptophyta > Magnoliopsida > Poales > Poaceae > Hordeum > Hordeum marinum. The sequence goes on from CM039674.1 coordinate 462,629,464, forward strand.
TCGTAAAGAGTTACGTCGATGCAAGCTTTAACACCTATCCGGATGACTAGTAGTAGCAATCTGGATACGTATAGTGGAGCAGCCATTTGGAAATAGTACCAAGTGGAGTGTGGTAGAAGTGTTTACGGTTTGACATAGAGATTTGCAAAGTACACACGGATCTGAATATCGTAGACCCGTTGACTATAAGACCTCTCTCACATGCAAAGCATGATCGAGCCCCGGAACTCATTGGGTGTTAGATTCATAACAATGTGAATCACATGGTGATGTGAACTAGATTATTAACTCTAGTGCAAGTGGGAGACTATTGGAAATATGCCCTAGAGGCAATAATAAATTAGTTATTATCATATTTCCTTGTTCATGATAATCTTTTATTATCCATGCTATAATTGTATTGATCAGAGACTTAAATGCATGTGTGGATACATAGACAAAACCATGTCCCTAGTATGCCTCTAATGGACTAGCTCGTTGATCAAAGGATGGTTAAGGTTTCCTAGCCATGGACATGAGATGTCATTTGATAACGGGATCACATCATTAGGAGAATGATGTGATGGATAAGACCCAAACTACAAACATAGCATATGATCGTGTCAGTTTATTGCTACTGTTTTCTGCATGTCAAGTATATGTTCCTATGACCATGAGATCATGCAACTCACGGATATCGGAGGAGTGCCTTGTGTGTATCAAACGTCGCAACGTAACTGGGTGACTATAAAGGTGCTCTACAGGTATCTCCGATGGTGTCTCTTGAGTTGGCATGGATCGAGACTGGGATTTGTTACTCCGTGTAACGGAGAGGTATCTCGGGGCCCACTCGGTAATGCAACATCACAATAAGCCTTGCAAGCGATGTGAATAATTGTTAGTTGCGGGATCTTGTATTACGGAATGAGTAAAGATACTTGCCGGTAACGAGGTTGAACTAGGTATGGAGATACCGACGATCGAATCTCGGGCAAGTAACATACCGAAGAACAAAGGGAACGTTATACGGGATTAACTGAATCCTTGACATAGAGGTTCGACCGATAAAGATCTTCGTAGAATATGTAGGAACCAATGTGGACGTCCAGGTCCCGCCATTGGTTATTGACCGTAGAGGTGTCTCGGTCATGTCTACATAGTTCTCGAACCCGCAGGGTCTGCACACTTAAGGTTCGGTGACGTTTCGATAGTGTAGAGTTATGTATGGTGGTGACCGAAGTTTGTTCGGAGTCCCGGATGAGATCCCGGACGTCACGAGGAGCTCCGGAATGGTCCGGAGGTAAAGATTCATATATAGGAAGTCCCAGTTTGGTTTCCGGAAAAGTTTCGGGCTCATCGGTAGTGTATCGGGAGTGTCGGTAGTGTACCGGGAGTGCCGGTAGTGTACCGGGAGGCCTCCGGGAGGGGTATTTCGACCCCAAGAGGTCCATGGGCTGTGGGAGAATAATAACCAGCCCTTAGTGGTCTGGGAAAACAGCCACAAAGGCCCATGGCGCAGGAGAGAAAGTCCTAAAGCAAAAAGTGGAAAATCAGCCAATAGGAGGCAATCCTACTCCAACTAGGATTGGAGGTGAAGTAGGATTGCTCCCACCTCCTATTTCGGCCGATCGAAAGGCCTTGGCTGCCTCTCCTCTCCTCTCCTCCTATATATACTAGTGTATTGGGTGGTTTTTGGACAGAATTTCTGGCCACGTGCTACCCGTTACACCGGTGCATAGTTTCTCCTCTAGATCGGTTTTCTGCAGCGCTTAGGCGAAGCCCTGCCGGAATTGCTCCACCACCATCACCGGAGCGCCGTCACGCTGCCGGTGAACTCTCTCTCCTCTCCACCTCCTCTCGCTGGATCGAGACGGTGGAGATCGTCATCAAGCTGCACGTGTGCTGAACGCGGAGGTGTCGTCCGTTCGGCGCTAGATCGGAAGGACCGTGATCGAGATCGCGAGACAGTTCGTGATGTGATCACGGAACGGATCGTGATGAGTTCGCGGGACAGATCGTGATCAAGATCGTGAGACGGATCGTGATGAGTTCACGGGGCGGATCATGATGTGTTCGCGGAACGGTTCGTGATTGGATCGCGGGACGCTCGGCGATTTGGTTCGCGAAGAAGTTCGACTACACCAACCGCGTTTCTTAACGCTTCCCGCTTAGCGATCTACAAGGGTACGTAGATCCACTCTCCCTCTTGTAGATTCTCATCACCATGGATAGGTTTGCGTGTGCGTAGGAATTTTTTTGTTCCCATGCGACGTTCCCCAACACCTGAAGCCATCGACGATGGGTTTTAGGACCAATGCGGCTGGTGTGTAACCGGGACAAATGGCTGATCGGTCAGTATCTCCCAAGGTAATGGGTATGTCTGCCCATGCACTTGTTGCTGCCACATGATGCACCAGTTTGAGTTCTCTAAGAGCTCTTTTCCTCATGTTCCTTGAGGGGAACATTTCATAGATCGCCAGGACTTCAATGTTGTATTTTGGTGGCAATGTAGAGCGCCTATTCGGTGGTAATGCCTCAAGAATGGCTTCATCGCTTTTTGCGACATGCCTGACGACCCAACAAGCTCTAAGGTTGTAAGTCAGGCTTGTGTTCAGCAATATGGAATGTATAGGGCATGGTTTATTCAATAGCCCGTCAAGGACAGTACTGACCCCTGTAAGGGGCCTATTTCTCTTTTCGGCGGGTTCGGGTTTGGTTGGCCGCTTCGGAGGTATGCACTTTTTCCGATCTCCTCTAGGGTGTTCGGTAAAGGTTGGTTCCGAAAATAGTCGTTCGGCTTGCCAGGTGCTTTCCATGGCACAATATTTTTGTACCAAGTCTGACAACTCGGTGAAGTCACGAATGTGCCGATGAGACAGGGTGTTGCGAATCCCTTCGTCATGGCAATTGAGATTGAAGGTTGCCATTATCTCCTCATCACTAAGAGCTCGTACTTTGTTTCTAGCGAGGAGGAGTCTAGCCCAAAAATGATGAACCGACTCTCCTGGTAACTATTTAACATCCCGTAAACCCGAAGATTTGGACTCCGCTGCGAAGTTTGAGTACTCGGCTTGGGTGGTGGGTGGGAAAAGTTTTGACTCCACGCCAGGATGTGTGTCCAGAGTTACAGGCTCTGAATTATGTGCTAGATCAGGGACCAATACCGGTCTGTCTCGGGAGTGAACTCTGGGGTATGGGTTGCAAGTGAGGTCTTGATGATCGGAGATTGGGGTATAAACCGTTTTTAGTTCCAGTCGCTGGGGGACGAGCCCCAGCCGGACACTCGACGGTGGCGACTAAGTGGGTGACCGGGGGCATGAGAATTTCCCTATCGTCGAGTTTAAGCCCGATCCATTCATAGACCGGGGTCTGGTCATCAGTCATACGCATGGTCTAAACCTGGTCAAATAGCTCGTTTAGAAATGAGGCGACGGTAGGATGCGTGTCGCTGAAGCGAGTGGGATCAATATGTGGCATCGCAGTTCCGGAGTCACATGAAAGTGGATCCGGGTCCTATTTGGCCATACTGGATCCGGTCACAACGGCCAGATTGGGCATTCCAGACGGCTCGAGGGTAACAACCTCCTGAGAGGCGGGGCCCGATGTCTTCGGCATCGAGGCATCGGGATCTATAGGCTCCTCCATAAGAGTTGAAGGTTCTATCAAGGAAAGTTCTCCTCGTGAATCAGTGACGAACTCTAGGGTTCCGAATCTGATTCTTTGATCGGAGAAAAAGCTTCCGATCTGGCCATGGTGGCCGACCAGGTCGGCATGTGATGAGGCGTTGCTACTTGTGAAGATCTGATCAGGGATGAGAATATCCTGGCTGCAGATCTCGTTGCTTGCGACAAGGCTAGCCATCGATTCCTTTGGTAATCATAGCGGAACTCTCAATGAAAGCACCAATGTCGGTGTCAAAACTGGCAGATCTCGGGTATGGTGTCCCGAGCTGTCGGACTAGGATTGATGGTAACAGGGGATGAAGGAGACAATGTTTACCCAGGTTCAGAACCTCCTGCTTGATTATATTGATGATATGAAGGTTACAGAGTTGATCTACCTCGAGATCGAATAGCTAAAACCTAGATGAGTTGTCCTCTGTCCTACAATCTAAGACCATCCGGCTTATATAGATGCCTGGGGGTACTAGGGTTTACACATGGTCGGTTGCACACCAAAGGAAAAAACATGCCTATCTACTGCCGAAAGCTTGGAGGACACGCCACAACTTCTTGAAGCTTCCACCCTGACGACGGGGCCTTTGATCATCCAATGCTCATCCAAAGCCCACATAGACCGACACATGAGAAACATGTCGGCTATCTGAGGACCCCTTAAACCATGACTCCCTCAACTGGCACCACAAACCACATGACTGATTTGGTCGACGCGTTCGTGGATCTGGACCGCTCAATCACCGGGAAGGTGTGGTTCGCGGATGGATCCATTGTGCACATTCACGGGCACGGGACTGTCGTCTTCGCCTATAAAGGGGGTGATCATAGGGCGTTCATGGACATCTACTTCATCCCGGCACTCAGGAACAATGTCGTGAGTGTCGGATAGCTCGACGAGGGCTGGTTCGACATCGGCATCTAGCGCGGTGTGCGCACCGTACGCAACCAGCAGAAGACGCTGCTCACTGGGGTAACCCAATCTCCAAACCGCCTTTACAAATTCTTGTTTCAACCTGTGCATCCTGTGTGCCATGCCATGGGCCATGTGTGTGACGCATGGCGTCGACATGCTTGGCTAGGAAACCAAACTTTGATGGGTTGCAGAACATGGTGTGAGGCAACCTCATTCGCAAGCTACCTCACATCAACCATGGCGACACAACGTGTGATGCGTGTACTGCCTGGAAGAAGAGATGCATGCCCTTTCCCAAGAAGGCACACTATCGGGCACAGAAACCCATGGAGCTGGTTCACGGGGACCTCTGCGGCCCAATCACCCCGACAACGCCAGGAGGGCATCACGACATCCTACTTCTTGTTGATGACTACAACAGGTTCATGTGGGTGATGCTCCTCACCTCCAAGGATGATGTTAGAGAGAGTCGTTGTCAAGCAGCAAACGACAACAGAGGTCAAGTGCGGCCAGATGCTGCGCGTGCTGTGCACGGACCATGGCGGCGAGTTCATGTCAGGCGCGTTCTACAAGCACTACGATGGCAAGGGGACAGCAGAACGACGTCGTCTAGTGGAAGAACCATACGGTGCTTGGTATGCCACGTTGCATGCTCAAGGCAAAGCAGGTGCCGATCATGTATTGGGGGAGGTCGTGCTCACGGCCGCCTTCATCCTCAACTGCTCCTTCACAAGGAGCATGGATGACAAGACGCCTTAGGAGGCATGGTATGGGAGGAAGCCTGATGTGCGCTTCCATCGCACCTTTGGTTGCATCAGGCATGTCAAGACCACACGCCCATAGCTAAAGAAGCGTGATGACCGAAGCACCCCAATGGTGTTCGTGGGCAACGAGATGGGTTCCAAGGCGTACAAGATGTACGACCCCATATCAAAGTGTGTGCATGTCTTGCATGATGACGCACGATTGACTTGGGAGGTGTCGAGGGAGGCTCTGGTAAGCAGCTCCTTCACCATCGACTACACGATGTACTCTACAACCCCGGGAAGCCCGGAAGGCGTGGATCCAGGAATCGCAACCCCGAGAACACCATCCCTAGGTACATGATACGTCCATTTTGCATCAGGTTTTACTACTCTTATTTATAATGTTTTTATGCATAATAATGCTATGGGGAGTAATTCTAATGCCTTTTCTCTCATAATTTGCAAGGTTTACATCAAGAGGGAGAATACCGGCAACTGGAATTCAGCACCCCGAAAAAGCACGTCGGAGATACCTATTTTGCACAACTCCAAGCAAGCTAAAATTTCACGGGGGATATTTTTATATTAAATAAGAATTTCTGGAGCAAAGAACTACAGGAAGGGGCCACTAGGTGGCCACGCTCCACCAAGGCACGCCTGCCCCCTACTCGCGCCCTGGTGGAGGGTGGGCACCCACGCCCACCTCCGAAGCCCATCTTCTAGTATATAGTCCCAATTAACCAAGAAAAATAAATCAGAGGAGGACTTTCGGGATGAAGCACTGCAGCCTCGAGGCGGAACTTGATCAAGAGCACTTTTGCCCTCCGGCGGAGCAATTCCGCCGGGGGAACTTCCCTCCCGGAGGGGGAAATCGAAGTCATCGTCACCACCAACAGCCCTCTCATATTGGGGAGGCCATTCTTCATCAACATCTTCAACAACACCCTCTCTTCTCAAACCCTAGTTCATCTCTTGTGTTCAATCATTGTATCGGAACCTCAGATTAGTACATGTGGGTGACTAGTAGTGTTGATTACCTTGCATAGTTGATTACTATATGGTTTATTTGGTGGAAGATTACATGTTCAGATCCGTTATGATATCCAATACACTTCTGATCTTGAGCATGAATATTATTTGTGAGTAGTTACTTTTGTTCTTGAGGTCACGGGAGAAGTCACGTTGCAAGTACTCATTTGAAATTGATATGAGTTTGATATTTTGATGATATGTATGTTGTGATTCCCTTAGTGGTGTCATGTGAACGTCGACTACATGACACTTCAGCATCCTTGGGCCTAAGGGAATGCATTGTGGAGTATTTATTAGATGATGGGTTGCGAGAGTGACAAAAACTTAAACCCTAGTTTATGCGCTACTTCGTAAGGGGCAGATTTGGGTCCACATGTTTAATTGTATGGTTAGACTTTGTCTTAATACTTTTCTCGTAGTTGCGGATGCTTGCGAGGGGGTTAATCATAAGTAGGTTGTTAGTTCAAGTTAGAACATCACCTTAGCACCGGACCACCCACATATCAAATTATCAAAGTAGCGAACACAAATCAAACCAACATGACGAAAGTGGCAAGATGAAATTCCCGTGTACCCTCAAGAACACTTTGCTCATCATAAGAAATACTTTTGGCATGTCCTTTGCCACAACAGGATTGAGCTACCTTTATGCACCTTACCTATTTTTATCGCTACTTGCTCATTACAAATTACCTAGCTATCAAACTACTTGCTACTTACAATTTTAGTGCCTGCAGAAATTACCTTGTTGAAAACCGCTTATCATATCCTTCTGCTCCTCGTTGGGTTTGACACTCTTACTTATCGAAAGGACTATGATTGATCGTCTATACTTTTGGGTCATCAAGAATCTTTTATGGCACCGTTTTCGGGGAGTGAAGCGCTCTTGGTAAGTGGAAATCGGTAAGGATAAACTTATACTACATGCTGAAATTTACCGTCACTTGTTACTATGGAAAGTAATCCTTTGAGGGGTTTGTTCAGGGTATCTTCACCTCAACAGGAACCACAATTAGTCGCCCCTCAACCTACAACACCTACAGAAAATATTGTTTATGAAATTCCTTTGGGTATGTTAGAACAACTTCTAGCGAGTCCTTATGCTGGAGATGGAACTGAACATCCTGATATGCACCTAATCCATGTGGAAGAAATTTGTGGACTATTTCAGCTTTTAGGTTTATCCGGAGATGAAGTTAATAAGAAGGTTTTCCCTTTATCTTTGAAGGGAAAATAATTTACATGGTATAGGATATGTGACGATATTGGATCATGGAACTGGAATCGTTTGAAATTGGAATTCCACCAAAAGTTTTATCCTATGCATCTAGTTCATCGTGATCGGTATTATATATATAATATTTAGCCTCTTGAAGGAGAAATTATTGTTTTATCTTTGGGTAGGCTTAAGTCAATGTTATACTCATGCCCCAATCATGACATCCCGAGAGAAGTTATCATTCAGAATTTTTATGCTCGGCTTTCTTATAATGATCAAACCGTGCTTGATACTTCATGTACTGGTTCTTTTAGGAAGGTGACTATTGAATTCAAGTGGGATATCTTGGAAAGAATTAAACGCAACTCTGAAGATTGGGAACTCGATGAAGGTAATGAGTCAGGTATTAAGCTTTAATTTGATTGTGTTAAATGTTTTATGAATACCGATGCTTTTCACAAGTTAAGCACTAAATATGGACTTGACTCTGAGATAGTAGCCTCCTTTTGTGAATCTTTTGCTGCTCATGTTGATCTCCCTAAAGTTAAGTGGTTTAAATATTACCCCCTATTAAATAAGAAATTAAAGAACCGGTCATAGCTAAAGGAGAAACTATCATTTACAATGTTGACCCAGTTGTGCCTACTACTTATATTGATTAACCACCTTTTCCTGTTAGGATAAAGGAACATGCTAATGTATCAACTATGGTTCGCAAAAGCAATATTAGAACACCTAATCCTCTAAGCAAATTAAGGTAAAACCTAGTGTTTGTATGTTTAAAGATATCTTGGTAGAAAATGTTGATGGGCATGTCATTTACCTCTGTGATGAAGCTGCTAGAATTGCTAAACCCGAAGAAAAAGACAAACATAGACCCGTAGTTGGTCATGTTGTCTCAGTCAAAATAGGAGATCATTGTTATCATGGCTTATGTGATTTAGGTGCTAGCGTGAGTGCTATTCCTTTTACCTTATGTCAAGACATTATGAATGACATAGAACCTGCTGAAATAGAAGATATTGATGTTACTATTAAACTTGCTAATAGAGACACCATCAAACCACTTGTGATTGTTAGAGGTGTTGAAGTCTTGCATGGGAAAATAAAATATCCTATGGATTTTCCAGTTCTTGGTTCCCCACAAGATGACTTTTGTCCCATTATCTTTGGTAGAACTTTCTTGAACATTGTTAATCCTAAGATTGATTGCAAAAAGGAAACTGTCAATGTTGAGTTTGGTGATGTGTCTCATGAGTTTAATTTTACCAAGTTTAGTAGTCAACCTCGTGATAGAGAATTACCTAATAAGGATGAAATAATTGGTCTTGCTTGTATTCCCATTCCTCCTACCGATCCATTAGAACAATATTTGCTAGACCATGAAAATGATTTGCACTTTCGTGAAAGAAATGAAATAGATAAAATCTTCTTTGAACAACAACCTCTACTGAAACATAATTTTCCTATTGAAACTCTTGGAGGTCCTCCTCCACCTAAAGGTGATCCTATGTTTGAACTAAGACAATTGCCCGACATTCCGAAATATGCTTACCTTGATGAGAAAAAGATATATCCTGTTATTATTAGTGATAACCTTTCAGAACATGAAGAAGAAAGACTATTGAGAATTTTGAGGAAGCACCGGGGCTATTGGATATACTGTTGATGATCTTAAGGGCATTAGTCCCACTCTATGTTAGCACAAGATTAATATGGAACCTGATGCTAAACCCGTTGTTGATCATCAACGAAGATTGAATCCGAAGATGAAAGAAGTGTTAAGAACTGAAATATTAAAGCTCCTGGAAGCAGGTATAATCTATCCTATAGATGATAGTTTATGGGTGAGTCCCGTTCATGGTGTCCCTAAGAAAGGAGGTATCGCTGTTGTTCCTAATGATAAAAATGAGCTTATACCGCAAAGGATAGTTACTGCCTATAGGATGGTAATTGATTTTAGAAAATTAAATAAAGCTACTAGAAAGGATCATTACCCCTTGCATTTTATTGATCAAATGCATGAAAGATTGTCTAAGCACAAATACTTTTGTTTCCTAGATGGATATTTTGGTTTCTCTCAAATACCTGTGTCACAATCTGATCAAGAGAAAACTACCTTTACTTGTCCTTTTGGAACCTATGCTTATATATGTATGCCTTTTGGTTTATGCAATGCACCTGCTACCTTCCAAACATGTATGACTGCTATATTGTTTGTTTTTTGTGAAAAGATTGTGGAGGTTTTCATGGATGATTTTTCCGTTTACAGAACTTCTTTTGACGATTGCTTAAGCAACCTTGATCGCGTTTTGTAGAGATGTGAACAAACTAATCTCGTCTTGAATTGGGAGAAGTGCCACTTTATGGTTAATGAAAGTATTGTCTTGGGGCATAAGATCTTGGAACAAGGTATTGAGGTGGATCAAGCTAAAGTTGGTGCAATTGAGAAAATGCCAAGTCCTAAAGATATCAAAGGTATTCGAAGTTTCCTTGGTCATGCTGGTTTCTATAGGAGGTTTATTAAAGATTTCTAAAAAAATTCTAGGCCTCTTACTAATCTTTTGCAAAAGGATATTCCCTTTGTTTTTGATGATGATTACATGGAAGCCTTTGCAACGCTAAAGAAAGCCTTAACCACTGCACCTATTGTTCAAGCACCTGATTGGAACTTGCCTTTTGAAATTATGTGTGATGCTAGTGATTATGTTGTTGGTGCTATTCTAGGAAAAAGAGTTCATAAGAAATTAAATGTTATCCATTATGCTAGTAAAACTCTAGACAGTGACCAAAGAAATTATGCCACCACTGAAAAATATTTTTAGCAGTCGTGTTTGCTTGTGACAAATTCAAACCTTACATTGTGGATTCCAAAGTTACTGTCCACACTGATCATGCTGCTATAAAATATCTCATGGAAAATAAAGATGCTAAACCTAGACTTATTAGGTGGGTTCTCTTGCTTCAGGAATTTGATTTACATATCGTTGATAGGAAGGGAGCTGAGAACCCCGTAGCTGATAACTTGTGTAAGTTAGAAAATATTCTTGATGACCCACTACCCATTGATGATAGTTTTCCTGATAAACAACTAGCTACAATCAATGTCTCTGAAAACACTCCTTGGTATGGTGACTATGCTAATTACATTGTTGCTTAATATATTCCACCTAGTTTCACATACCAACAAATGAAAATTTCTTCTATGACTTAAGACTTTACTTTTGGGATGACCCACATCTTTATAAAGGAGTAGATGGTATTATTAGACATTGTGTACTTGAGCATGAACAGGAACAAATCTTATGGAAATGTCATTCCGAAGCTTATGGAGGACATCATGCTGGAGATAGAACTGCTCATAAGGCATTACAATCTAGTTTTCTTAGCCTACTCTCTTCAAGGATGCTCGTAGATTTGTCTCAACCTGTGATGAATGTCAAAGAATTGGTAATATCGGTAAGCGTCAAGAAATGCCTATGAACTATTCACTTGTTGTTGAACCATTTGATGTTTGGGGTTTTGATTATATGTGACCTTTTCCTTCCTCTAATGGGTATAATCATATTTTGGTGCTGTTGATTATGTCACTAAGTGGGTAGAAGCTATTCCAACTAGTAGTGATGATCATCATACTTCCATTAAAATGCTTAAAGAAGTTATTTTCTCGAGGTTTGGAGTCCCTAGATACCTAATTACTGATGGTGGTTCACACTTTATTCATGGTGCTTTCTGTAAGATGCTTGCTAAATATGATGTTAACCATATAATTGCATCACCCTATCATCCTCAATCTAGTGGTCAGGTTGAGCTTAGCAATAGAGAAATAAAATTGATTTACAAAAAACTTGTTAATAGGTCTCGAAAGAATTGGTCTAAGAAACTAGATGATGCACTTTGGGCCTATAGAACAACGTATAAAAATCATATGGGTATGTCTCTATATAAGATGGCCTATGGGAAAGCTTCTCATTTGCCTCTAGAATTAGAATATAAAGCATTTTGGGCTATCAAAGAACTAAACTATGATTTCAAACTTGCCGGTGAAAAGAGGTTATTTGATATTAGCTCATTAGATGAAAGGAGAACCCAAGCTTATGAAAATGCCAAGTTATTTAAAGAAAAAGTTAAAAGATGGCATGAAAAAAGAATCCAAAAGAGAGAATTCAAAGTTGGAGAATATGTTCTTTTGTACAATTCGCGCTTCAGATTTTTTGCAGGAAAACTTCTCTCCAAATGGGAAGGACCCTATGTTAGCAAAGAAGTTTATCGCTTTGGAGCTATTAAGATTAATAATGCCGAAGGTACCAACCCGAAGGTGGTCAATGGACACAGAATTAAACACTGTATCTTAGGTACGCCTATTAATGTTGAAATCAATGTTATCCAAACCATGACACCGGAGGAACACATAAAAGAAACCTTCCGGAACACTCCAGAATCGTGAAAATAAAGAGGTACGTGATACGGTGAGTAAATAGTCTCCGAAAAATCCGCAATATTTTTTATCGGTTTTAGAATATTTATGAATTTTAGGAATTAAAAAACAAACCAGAAGGTTACCGAGGAGGGCACGGAGTACCAGGACGCGACTGCCATCCCTGGCGTGCCCTGGTCGAGCGTGCCCACCTCAGGAACCTTCCCGACTCCATTTTCCTTTTGTTTGCTTGGTTTCCAAGAATAAAATTCTCTATATACACCCCCTACTATTTTAACCACCGCATCGCGAGATTTTCTTCTGTTCTTGTTTCGTGTTGTTTTTCTGGCAGACCTGTCAAGCCAAGCATCATGTCTTCTTCCTCTCCCAATAACGTAGAAGAAGATGATTGGTTGATGAAGATGGAGCTGAAAAGAGAAGATCCAAAAGAAGCCAATACAGAGAAAAAGGGCAAGGAGACTATGCAAAATCAAGTTCAAGAAGGAGGGCAACCGACGGGCATGGTGGAAAAGGAAGAAGAAGATATCCTATGGCCTTACTATCCTCATCTTACCCCTCTTGAAATTGAAGCTTTCAGGGCTTTCGAGGAGGTTCGTGTTCAAAATAAATTCCTCACCCGTGAAAACCTTTTGCTAGAATAGCATATCACCACCCTCAAGAGCATCATCCACAAATTGAGGTACCTATTGGATCTGAAGTGTAACGCCTCATCACCACCATGTTCATAATCACCACCACCAACGGAGATTTGAGTACACGGGTATGGGCACTCCCCTTGGCTTGAGCCAAGCTTGAGGGAGGTGCCCCGGTATCGTATCACCATCACTTTCACCCTTTTCCTTTTATTTTGATCCTGAGGATTTTCATGTTTTAGTTGAATAAAAGTTTAGTTTGATCTATCTTCGAGTGCTAGTTTCATGATCTATCTATCTATGTAATCGAGTGAGAGTTATATAATAAAGTTAGTTTGAGCTTTTGCCCCTTTTACTTTCTTGTTGCAATCATGATAAAAGTAAATAAATGAGAAAGATCATATGCTAATCTTATGGTGAGTGATGAAATCACAATAAAGAAAATTATAAGTGGTAAAATTTATTGGAGATTGGCAAACACAGCATTAGTCAATGATGCAACTCATGAAAGAATTAATTAGGGAAGAGAAGATTCACATGCAAATATACTATCATGGACATCGTTTGTGATTGTGAGCCCCTATTAAATATTCTATGGCAAAATTGTTGACATTGGACAAGGAAGACAATGTAATGATTTATGCTTGTTCATAGTCACATAGAAGTTATATTGTCATAGATCCTTTAACATGTGGTGCTTGCACAATATCTTTGCGAGCCAAAAAACTCTACACTAAGTAGACATACTACTTGTTCATCCAAAAACCCAAAACCCGAACTCATATTTGAGAGTCCACCATACCTACCTATGGATTGAATAAGATCCTTCAAGTAAGTTGTCATCGGTGCATTAAGCCAGTAAAAGTTGCTTGTAAAAAGTGTTGGATCAATTAGTGTAAAAGAATACTGAGTGTTGCACGAACTTGTGACGGCAAAGTAATAAAAGCGATAGACTACGTAATAAAGGTTTCTATCACAAGAGGCAATGCAAAATGACGTTCTTTTGTGCTAAGGGATTTGGCATACAAATTAAAAAGTGCATGACCACCTCTGCTTCCCTCCACGAAGGGCCTATCTTTTACTTTTATGTACTTACTTTTATGAAAGAGTCAAAGTATTCTTCCCTATTCCTTTTTATTTTTCTCCTTTGGCAAGCATCATGTGGTGAGGAAAGATCTAGGCACATATGACTAGTTGGATATGAGTGAGCATTAGTTATTATTGTTGACACCACCCTTGAGGCGAATATGTTGGGAGGCAAATTATAATCCCCTATCTTTCTATGTGTATGGTTGAAATTTTTTGTCCATGGGTATGTTGTGAGCATTAGCAATCATAGAAGACTAAATGATGGTTGAGTATGTGGAGTTGCCAAAAGGCGCCTACATGAGACCTTTCTTGAAAATATGATGAATTGTAGTTCAAAGAGTTGTCTGAGAACATAGTTTGTTGGTTTCCAATAAGGTTTATGCTTTATACTTCCACGTTGTGATGAATTTTTACTTGCTCATAGGAAGCTATATGATGCTACTATGAAATAAAAAAATTCTGAGAAGGTTTTTTGTTAGTTTTGTTGCTGTTAGATGCTTCTATGTCCGTGTTTTGTTTTTATCGACACCTCCCTCTCAAACCATGTGGGCATGTTCTTCGATATCGGCTTTCGCTTGAGGACAAGCAAGGTCTAAGCTTCGGGGAGTTGATACGTCCATTTTGCATCATGTCTTACTATTGTTATTTATAATGTTTTTATGCATAATAATGCTTTGGGGAGTAATTCTAATGCCTTTTCTCTCATAATTTACAAGGTTTACATCAAGAGGGAGAATACCGGCAACTGGAATTCAGCACCCCGAAAAAGGACGTCATAGATACCTATTCTGCACAACTCCAATCAAACTAAAATTTCACGAGGGGTATTTTTATATTAAATAAGAATTTCTGGAGCAAAGAACTACTGGAGGGGGGCCACCAGGTGGCCACGCTCCACCAGGGCGCGCCTGCCCCCTGCTCGCGCCTTGGTGGAGGGTGGGCACCCAGGCCCACCTCTGAAGCCCATCTTTTGGTATATAATCCCAATTAACCAAGAAAAATAAATTAGAGGAGGACTTTCGGGACGAAGCACCGCGGCCTCGAGGCGGAACTTGGACAAGAGCACTTTTGCCCTCCGACGAAGAGATTCTGTCGGGGGAACTCCCTTCCCGGATGGGGAAATCGAAGCCATCGTCATCACCAACAACCGTCTCATATTGGGGAGGCCATTCTTCATCAACATCTTCAACAACACCCTCTCCTCTCAAACCCTATTTCATCTCTAGTGTTCAATCTTTGTACCAGAACCTCAGTAGGTACGTGTGGGTGACTAGTAGTGTTGATTACCTTGCGTAGTTGATTACTATATGGTTTATTTGGTGGGAGATTATATGTTCAGATCCATTATGATATTCAATACACCTATGATCTTGAGCATGCATATTATTTGTGAGTAATTACTTTTGTTCTTGAGGTCACGGGATAAGTCATGTTGCAAGTACTCATGCGAAATTGATATGTGTTTGGTATTTTGATGATATGTATGTTGTGATTCCCTTAGTGGTATCATGTGAACGTCGACTACATGACACTTCACCAGCCTTGGGCCTAAGGGAATGCATTGTAGAGTAGTTATTAGATGATGGGTTGCGAGAGTGATAGAAACTTAAACCCTATGCATGCTAACGCTTAGTTTAACTAGAACAAGTATGAAACTACTTGTCGGGAAAGAAACAAGAAGTACTTAGTAGGTGTAATAGAAAGTTTTGCAAGATAATAAAGAACAAGTAAATAAAAGTTAGGGGTTGTTTAGATAAATATTAATACGTAAGCTATTTATTATAAAGTTTTTTTGTATAACGCAAGAGAAAGATTGTCCATAGACAATTGAATATAAGATGATAGATACTTGTCATATGTAATGAGGGAGAGGCATACGCTAACACACTTGTACTTGGATCATGTGCACTTATGATTGGACCTCTAGAAAGCATCCACAACTACTAGAAATCATTAAGCTAAACCCAACCATAGCATTAAACATCAAGTCCTCTTTACTCCCTTACGCAAACAACTCCCTTACTTTGGTTTGTGTTTTAGTCACTCACCAACCCACTATAAGCGAATCATGAACATATTGCAAACCCTCCAGTGTGAATCCTTCACGTGTGTGCCTCACGGAAAGCATCTTAGGACAACATCATATCAACATACAACTCATAGCAATAACATCATACCCCAATTAACCCACATGGCAAAAGATATCTACTCAAACATCATAGGATAGCCACACATCACTGGATAATAATATATAACATTAAGCACCATGTTTAAGTAGATATTACAATGGGGAAGAGAGGTTTACACCGCTGCATACAGGGGGGAGTTGGTGGTGACGATTGCGAAGTTGTTGGTGTAGATCGCCGTCACGATGGTTGCCTTGGTGGCGCTTTGGTGCCACCGGGAGAGAGGAGGAGAGAGCCCCCTCCTTCTTCTTCTTTCCTTGGTCTCCCCCTAGATGGGAGGAGAGTTTCCCCTTTGGTCCATGGCCTCCATGGCACCTGGATGGCACGACCCCTCCAAGATTAGATCTATCACTTTGTCTCTCTTCTGTTTTCGCGACTATTTTCTCACCCCTTCACCATTTCTCAAATATCCGGATATCCGTGACTAAGGGGATTTTATCGCGAAAATATATTTCTTGTGGAGAAAGTAGGGCCCAATCGACTTAATGGGGAGCCACAAGCCATCAGGGAAAGGCCAACCCCTCGGCCATGCCCTGCTGCCTTGTGCCTCCCTCGGCCACCGTGTTGCGTTCATTCATCTTTCCAAAATTTTCATATATTCCAAAAAAACTGTAAATTTTTATCACATCTGGACTCCGTTTGATATGGAATTTCTGCGAAACAAAAAACACACAAAAAAATGAACTGATACTGGACACTGGATAAGTAAGTTAGTCCCCAAAAATATTATAAAATGTTGCCAAAAGTATATGAAAGTTGTAGATTATTGGCATGAAACAATCAAAAAGTATAGATACGACATAGATGTATCACGAGCCTATGACAATGAAGCAACAGTCCGAGAAGGACGATGATGATGACAATGTCCTGCATCTGATGACCGGCGAGGAGCAGACCACGTTCGCAGAGGCCGATCAAGAGGATTGCTGGTGTCGCACGATGTTGGACGAGCTGGTGTCGATCAACGACAACGCCACTTGGACACTAACCACACCGCCTGCATGGCACCGAGACTCAGTCTCAAGTGGGTGTTCAAGGTTAAGAAGGACGGGCATGAAACCATTTTCAAGCACAAGGCGAGCCTCGTCTCAAAGGGCTATTTGTAGAGCAAGGGGGTAGACTTCGAGGAAGTCATTGCTGCGATGGCAAGGTTGGAGTCTTTACGGATCATCCTTGCCGTGGCTGCTCACCACGGGTGGGAAGTATGTGACATGGACGTCAAGTCGGTGTTTCTCAACGGCGACCTTAATGAGGAGGTTCATTGCCAAGAACCACGAGCAGGGCGTGTACTGGCTACACAAGGCCATGTACGCTCTCCGGCAAGCCCTAAGGGAGTGGAACACCAAGCTTGATGCAAGTCTCATATCCCTGGGTTTTCATTCAGCGCTTTTGAGTATGGCGTGTACTCGTATGGCACTGCAAACACACTACTCATCGTCGGCATCTATGTTGACGACCTGTTCATCACCGAGGCAAAACCCGAAGAGGTTAAACGCTTCAAGAAGAAAATGAATCGCCTCCTGAACATGAGCGACCTCGGGTTGCTACGGTACTACCTTAGGCTGGAGGCGAACCGGGAGTGTGGTCGCACAACGATCACTCATATGGCCTATGCCATCAAGGTGGTCGAGCGAGCCGGCATGGTGGACTGTTATGTTGTGCACTATCCAATGGAGGCATGGTGCAAACTCAACAAGGAGAGCAAGAAGAAGCAGGTGGAGGCTACTTTCTATCGGAGCATCGTCAGTAACCTTAGGTATCTCGTGCACACCTAGTCGGACATCACATTTTTGCCGTCGGGTTTCTGAGCAGGTTCATGGAGGCTGCTAGCGATAATCTAACGGTAGTCAAGCTCCTGCTCCGGTACATCGCAAGCACGATCACACACGGATGTGTGTAGCGCCATGGTGACGACGAGAAGCTGGTCGGCTACAATGATCCCGAACATGCTCGTGACATGGACTCCAGGAAGAGCACCTCTGGCATACTATTCTTCCTCGAGAATATTCTCGTCAGTTGACAATCCATGAGGCAGAAGGTTGTTGCCACTTCTTTATGCAAGGCAGAGTACATCGCGGCAGCTATAGTAGCATATCAGGGGATCTGCTTGGCTCGCCTCCTCCATGAGATGCTGAATCAAGACACCACCCCTACACTCATCTTTACCGACAACAAGTCGGTGATTTCCCTCTGCTAAAGCCCAATGCTTCATGACTGTAGCAAACACATCGATCTCCGATATCACTTCATTCATGACTGCATCGAGAAAGGCACGATGGTCGTGGAGTTCATCCGGACTGGTGAGCAAAAAGCAGAAATCCTGACCAAGGCACTTGGCCGCGTCCAGTTCCCAAAGATGTGTGACATGGTTGGGATTGTGAACATCCACCACCGACGACAGGGTTGAGGGTGAGAATGTTGTTTTGAACCCTGTCTTAGAGTAAAAGAGCAGATGTTGTTTTGAACCCTGTCTTAGAGTAAAAGAGCAGCTCTGTCTCCAAGAAAAAGGCAGCCAAGTCAAGAAAAGGGGATACAGGCCAAGGATAACATGCACCTTGCCATGATAAGATAAGTGTCACAGTAGTATGTCAGGATAGATTTCAAAATAGTACTAATCTAGATTCATTGTATCCATCAATGTCGGCTGTGGCATAGTCGGTTTGGCTGCCTATAAAAGGAGCTAACTGATATGTCCATTTTGCATCATGTTTTCCTACTGTTATTTATAATGTTTTTATGCAAAATAATTCTTTGGGGAGTAATTCCAATGCCTTTTCTCTCAGAATTTACAAGGTTTACACCAAGAGGGAGAATACTGGCAACTGGAATTTCATACTTGAAATAAGCATGTCAGAGAGACCTAGTCTGCACATTCTAAATGAACTTGAAATTTTATGGAGATTTTTTATATAATAAGTAAGAAATACCAGAGCTAAAAACTACTAGAGGGGGGCCACCAGGTGGGCACCACCCACCAGGGCACGCGAGCCCCCCTAGGCGTGCCCTGGTGGAGCATGCTAACCCTAGCCCACCTACGGAGCCCATCTTCTGCTGTAAATTCCCCCAAAACCTAAAAAATTAGGGAGACGGATTTCGGGACGAAGCGCCGCCGCCTCGAGGCAGAACTTGGGCATGAGCACTTTCACCCTTCGGCGGAGCGATTCCTCCGGGGGAACTTCCCATCCGAAGGGGGAAATCGAAGCCATCGTCATCACCAACAACCATCTCATCTTGGAGAGTCCATTCTTCATCAACATCTTCAATACCACCATCTCCTCTCAAACCCTAGTTTATCTGTTGTGTTCAATCTTTGTACCAGAACCTCATATTGGTACCTGTGGGTGACTAGTAGTGTTGATTACATTGTGTACTTGATTGCTATATGGTCTATTTGATGGAAGATCATATGTTCACATCCATTATGCTATTCAATACCCTTTGATCTTGAGCATGCATATTATTTGTGACTAGTTACCTTTGTTCCCGAGGTCAAGTGAGAAGTCATGTTGCAAATTACGTTGCTATCAAACTACTTGCTACTTTTAGTTTCCATGCCTGCAGAAATTATCTTACTGAAAACCGCTTATCATTTCCTTCTGCTCCTCATTGGGTTTGACACACTTACTTATTGAAAGGGCTAAGATTGATCCCCTACACTTGTGGGTCATCAAGACTCTTTTATGGCGCTGTTGCCGGGGAGTGAAGCGCTCTTGGTAAGTGGAAATCGGTACGGAAAAACTTATACTACGTGCTGAAATTTACTGTCACTTGTTACTATGAAAAGTAATCCTTTGAGGGGTTTGTTTGGGGTATCTTCACCTCGACTGGAACCACAATTAGTTACCCCTCAACCTATAACACCTACTAAAAATATTGGTTGTGAAATTCCTTCGGGTATGTTAGAAAAACTGATAGCTAGTCCTTATGCAGGAGACGGAACTGAACATACTAATATGCACCTAATACACGTGGAAGATATTTGTTGACTATTTAAGCTTGCAGGTTTATCCAGAGATGAAATTAAGAAGGAGGTTTTTCCTTTATCTTTGAAGGGAAAATCATTCACATGGTATATGCTATGATATGATATTGGATCATGGAACTGGAATCGTTTGAAATTGGAATTCCACCAAAAGTGTTATCCTATGCATCTAATTCATCGTGATTGGAATTATATATATATATATATAATTTTTGGCCTCGTGAAGGAGAAAGTATCGCTCTAGCTTGGGGGAGGCTTAATTCAATGTTATATTCATGACCCAATCATGATATCTCGAGATAAGTTATTATTCAGAATTTTTATGCTCGGTTCTCTCATAATGATCAAACTATGCTCGATACTTCTTGTACTGGTTCTTTTATGAAGAAGACTATTGAATTCAAGTGGGACCTCTTGGAAAGAATTAAACGCAACAATTAAGATTGGAAATCGACGAAGGTAATGAATCAAGTATTAAGCTTGAATTTATTTGTGTTAATCTTTTATGAATACCGATGCTTTTCACAAGTTTATAACTAAATATGGACTTAACTGTGAGATAGTAGCCTCTTTTTGTAAAGCATTTGCTGCTCATGTTGATCTCCCTAAATATAAGTGGTTTAAATATCACCCCCTATTAAAAAGTAAATTAAAGAACCGGTCATTACTAAAGAAGAAACCATCATTTACAATGTTAATCCAGTTGTGCCTACTGCTTATATGGAGAAACCACCTTTCCCGGTTAGGATAAAGGAACATGCTAAGGTATCAACTGTGGTTCACAAAAGTAATGCTAGAACACCTAAGTCCGCTCAACAAATTAAGGTAGCACCTAGTATTACTATGGTTAAAGATCTCTTGGTAGAAAATATTAATGGGCATGTCATTTACTTCTGTGATGAAGCTCCTAGAATTGCTAAACCCGATGAAAAAGACAAACATAGACCCGTAGTTAGCTTGCCTGTTGTCTTAGTCAAAATAGGAGATCATTGTTATCATGGATTATGTGATTTGGGTGCTGGTGTGAGTGATATTACTTTAGTTTATATCAAGAAATTATGAATGACATAACACCTGCTGAAATACAAGATATTGATGTTACTATTAAACTTGCAAATAGAGACACCATAACACCAGTTGGGATTGTTAGAGATGTTGAAATGTTGTGTGGGAAAATAAAATATCCTATTGATTTTCTAGTTCTTGGTTCCCCAGAAGATCACTTTTGTCCCATTATCTTTGGTAGACCTTTCTTGAACACTGTTAATGCTAATATAGATTGTCAAAAAGAAACCGTCAGTGTTGAGTTTGGTGATGTGTCTCATGAGTTTATTTTTGCTAAGTTTAGTAGACAACCTCGTGATAGAGAATTACCTAGTAAGAATGAAATAATCGGTCTTGTGCTTCTATTGCCGTTCCTCCTACCGATCCATTAGAACAATCTTTGCTACACCATGAAAATGATATGCACTTGCGTGAAAGAAACGATATAGATAAAATCTTCTTTGAACAACAACCTCTACTGAAACACAATTTGCCTATTGAAACTCCTAGAGGTCCTCATGCACCTAAAGGTGATCCTGTGTTTGAACTAAAACAATTGCCTGACACTTTGAAGTATGCTTATCTCGACGCGAACAAAGATATATCCTGTTATTATTAGTGCTAACCTTTGAGAACATGAAAAAAAAGATTATTCAAAATTCCGAGGAAGCACTGGGCTGCTATTGGATATACTCTTCATGATCTTAAGGGCATTAGTCCCACTCTATGTGAGCACAAGATCAATATGGAACCCGATGCTAAACCCGTTGTTGACCACCAACGACTATTGAATCCCAAGATGAAATAAGTGGTAAGAACTAAGATATTATAGTTTCTGGAAGCAGGTATAATCTATCCTATAGATGATAGTAGATGGGTGAGTCTCGTTCATTGTGTCCCTAAGAAACTAGGTATTGCTATTGTTCCTAATGATAAAAATGAGCTTATTCCACAGAGAATTGTTACTAGCTATAGGATGTTAATTGATTTTAGAGAATTAAATAAAGTTACTATAAAATATTATTACCCCTTGCCTTTTATTGTTCAACTGCTTGAAAGATTATCTAAGCACACACACTTTGGTTTCCTGGATGGATATTCTGGTTTCTCTCAAATACATGTGTCACAATCTGATCAAGAGAAAACCACCTTTACCTGTCCTTTTGGAACCTATGGTTATAGACGTATGCCTTTTGGTTTATGCAATGCACCTATTACCTTTCAAAGATGTATGACTGTTATATTCTCTTCTTTTTGTGAAAAGATTGTGGAGGTTTTCATGGATGATTTCTCCGCTTACGGAACTTATTTTTATGATTGCTTAAGCAACCTTGATCGAGTTTTGCAGAGATGTGAACAAACTAATCTCGTCTTGAATTGGGAGAAGTGACACTTTATGGTTAATGAAGGCATTGTCTTGCGGCATAAGATCTCCGAACGAGGTATTGAGGTGGATCAAGCTAAAGTTGATGCAATTGAGAAAATGGCATGTCCTAAAGTTATCAAAGGTATTCGAAGTTTCCTTGACCACGTTGGTTTTATAGGAGGTTTATGAAAGACTTCTCAAAAATTTCTAGGCCTCTTACTAATATTTTACAAAAGGACACCCCTTTTGTTTTTGATGATGATTGCATAGAAGCCTTTGAAACACTAAAGAAAGCCTTAACCATTGCACCTATTGTTCAACCACCTGATTGGAACTTGCCTTTTGAAATTATGTGTGATGCTAATGATTATGCTATTAGTGTTGTTCTAGGCCAAAGAGTTGGTAAGAATTTAACGTTATCCATTATGCTAGCAAAACTCTAGACAATGCCCAAATAAATTATGCTACTACTGAAAAAGAATTTTTAGTAGTCGTGTTTGCTTGTGATAAATTCAGATCTTACATTGTTGATTGCAAAGTTATTGTTCACACTGATCATGTTGTTGGCGTTCCGGGACCGAGGGTACCCAGACCTACCTGCGTGCGGCCCAGCACGTGGCCCACCACGACGGCCCGGTATGACCCAGCAACAAGCTTTTTAAGTCAAGACCCTCTCAAGGGCCCTTCCCTCACGAGGAGAATAACTCCAAGACCTCCGGAG
This sequence comes from Hordeum marinum, assembly GCA_022496015.1. Taxonomy (NCBI): domain Eukaryota; kingdom Viridiplantae; phylum Streptophyta; class Magnoliopsida; order Poales; family Poaceae; genus Hordeum; species Hordeum marinum. The sequence continues at coordinate 462,652,488 of CM039674.1, forward strand.
AGTGGCATTCCCCCAGGCCACCTCCCGAGGAGTGGAGATTCCTATGCTGGTACCCGGCCTCGTGAGGCCGGGATGACGTGGGCTTTGACGGCCGAGCGAGGCGGGCGCCAGTAGGTGCCGAAGAGGAAAATTTCCTCTTTCGTTCTAAGGAGGCAAGGACGTACGCGGGTTCCCAAGGAACCACCAAAATGTTTCCTTCCCAGTGCAACAGGACCGAGACCACGAGCTCGGTAGGACGGATATGATCGTCGAGCCCACCACTGTGTCCCACTCGGAAGCTTTGCAGGCGAAGACCACCTTTAGTCAGGATAGGATGTACCTCCTATCCCCTTTCAAATTTGGCCGTTGTGGGATCCATTCCCGCCCGTGTATTAAGGGAAGAGTACCATTGCCACTATATATAGGGACCATCCTCCACCGTAGAGGGGTCCGGGTTCATCTCACCCTAGAGCCCTCGTGAGGTTGCTCAACCACTGTACTAGTTCATCTTGAGCCTCCTCAAGAGGCCAATCCACCACAAGTAGTAGGGTTTTACACCACAAGGTGGCTCGAACCTGGGTAAATCTCCCAGTCCATCTTCTTCCCCGCTCGCACATACTCGATGCAGTTAGGCCGTAGGGTGACAAGCTTGAGACTCCGAGCTGGTTGAGATCTTCGCACACGGCCCAGTGTTCGAACCTTGTTGGGTCTGCCGAGCTCCAATTCTGACATTTGGCGCGCCAGGTAGGGGTTTGTCATAATCTTCCTCCGGTTCCACCCCGTATCCGCTTTGACGCCACCATGGCCAATGACCGCCGAGTTTGCGCTGAGCGTCAGGCTGCTCGCGTCGCTCAGACGGCGCCCGTGGGCCGTGGTGTCCCACGCTGCTCCATCTCTCTGGCATTCAACGCTGCTATCGACCCAACTGGTCATGAGCAGCAGGACTCGTCGCTGCCTCCCTCCATGCAGCACGATAGCTACACCGCCACTCCGTCTCCCGCTCCTGCCATGATGTCGTCCTCCCACGCCCAACGCGGACTCATGGCACGCAAGTTGTTGTGTTACCGCCCCACCAATGACCGCTATGAAGACTGGCTTGGCCGCATGCTGAGCTCGTCAATGTCGTAGGTGAGGCCCCGATGCCATCCTACTCGCTCCATCCTCTGCCCTTCTAGGCGGGAGACGTGGCCCACGGCGCGCCTCCTCCTCCGTCCTTGCAAAGCGTCGACCTCAAGCCCAGGCGTGAAGCATGCCCCCATGACCCGCCATGTGCGGCACTGGTGCATGCACGAGATGAGGCGAGCTGCCAAGTGGTGCCATGGCCGCATGGTGACGCGCGTGCACTCCACCCGCCACAACGCCAACATCAAGACTGCGCGCCACTGGAGGTTGTGGCAGACGGACACCAAGACTGGGATCCTCCCATTCATGCTGTGCCTGAGAATGAAGCGACCTGTCACGCCTTCAACTCGGAGCTGCGCCACGTCGTTTGGCCCAGCAAGTTCAACCCGGACCAGCCTCTGCGCTACGAAGACACCGCTGACCCCGTAGAGTTCCTCCAGCTCTACTCGCTGAGCATTGAGGCGGCAGGCGGTGGCGACAAAGTCATGGCGAACTGGTTCCTCATGGCTCTAAAGGATGGCGCGCGCTCCTGGCTCATCAACCTCCCGGAAGGATCAATCTCCTCCTAGGACGAACTTCGCGAGCGTTTCATTGTCAACTTCCAGGGCACCCGGGACCGCCCCCAGCGGTGAGCGACCTGTGGCGTGTGAAGCAGCAGGAGGGAGAGACCCTGCACAAGTACATACAACGCTTCACGAGCGTCTGAATCAAGATTCTGAAGGCGTCGGATGAGGACATCATCTCGGTGTTCATCGATGGCATCAGGGACCTCAGGATGAGAGAGGAGCTCGCCATCCATGACGACCTATGCTCTGCTGTGGAGATGTTCAACTTGGCGAACAAGTGTGCAAAGGCCGAGGCAAGCCGCCTCTTCCTCCGCGAGCTTCTGGAGGCAGGTCCTGAAGACAAGAAGGCCAAGGCCAAGGAGGTGAAATGCAAGAGCACTGCCGTGCTGGTAACCGAGCCCGAGACAAAGCGCGGTCGAGACCAGGAAGAACCCCCAGGAGAAACCGCTCGTTCTGTGTCTTCCATTACACAAACACCCACGGCACCAGCGACTGCCAGGAGCTCAGGGAGCTCCGCGACGAGCGCCTCGGTCGTCGTCCCAAATGTGATGGCCGTGGCTATGGCCCTGGCGGGGGCCGTAGCGGAGTCCGTCGGGACAACTATGACCCTCGCGTGGACCACTGGCGTGATGAGCCTCGCGACGGACCCTGGCACGATCAGCCCCGGGAGGCCCGTCCTTAGGGCAGGGCCGGCCTTCCTCCGCTGCCGCCGCCACCAAGGAGAAACAATGGTAATCAGTAGGATGATGGGGCTGGGGGCTTCCAGGAGCCCCGTGCGATTGCCTGCATCCTTGGCGGCGCTCAGGCCCCAGCCTCCAACCGCATCTTCAAGCAGTTCTCTCGCAAGGTGAACACCGCCCTCTCGAAGCTCGAGGCTGCGCGTCCCCTCAAGTGGTCGAAGTGGGCCATTACCTTCGACTCCAAGGACTAGCTCAAGTGCTCGTCCGCTGCAAGCGTGCTCCCCTTGCTCTGCACACCTGCCATCAACAATGTCCTCATCACCAAGACCCTCAATGATGGTGGCACTGGGCTCAATGTCTTCTCTGTCGAGACTTTGGAGATGCTCCAGGTGACCTATGATCAGCTCATGCCGACCAAGCCCTTCTCAGGAGTGACCAATGGCTCCACCACACCCCTGGGGTAGGTGCGCCTCCCAGTCACCTTACGCAAGCATGATAACTACCACACCGAGCTCATCCACTTTGACGTCGCTGACATCGGCCTCCTGTACAATGCCATCCTCGGGTATCCTGCCCTCACCAAGTTCATGGCGGCAACTCACCGTGGCTACAACGTCCTCAAGATGCCAGGGTGCAACGACATCATCATGGTCGCCTACGACGAGAAGGATACAGTTTGGTCCCTCGAACGCGCCTACCAGGCCGCGGTGGCCGAAAACTCTCATGACGAGGGCAATGTCTTGCCTCCCGAGGACACCCGCAAGAAGCAGAAGCAACTCCTCCCCAAGAGCAACCAGGGGGCTGGGACCTCCACCATCGGCGTCTCGGGCCCCACGTCCGCCGCTGGGGGGCCTCTCCCTCTCGCATAGGAAGGCGCGCCTGACGCCTCCCTCGGGGCAGTCTCGAGGGCTTCCACCTAGAGAGCTTCCGACCTGACTGGTGCAACGGGGGAGGAGCTCAGGCACCACTCGGGGCGTGCTTCGATGTGCGCCCCCACAAGCAAGAAGCAAGGCGCGAGGCGCTAGGAGCAAGAGAGTTCATCACCAACGCCATCAAGGAGCTTCAAGAGGCTCATGCCATTCGCGGCGAGCACCGCCTTCGGCCGCCTAGTGCGGCAACTGTCCCCGACGGCAGGCTGTGCATCTGCTCAACATCCCGGGCCTCAATAAGGCTGCATCACAGGGCCTCTTCTGGCCAATGTGTGTCGGACGTAGTGGGGGCTTCCCCTGTAGCTATATTGCATGCCCTTCGGCCTCATGAAGGCGAGTGCTACGTACCAACGCCTCATGTAGACCGTACAGGCATCTCATGAGGCCCGACACCGCAAAATTCTTTAGGAGATCCCAGACCCTCGCGAGCCCCTCGAGCCTCCAGAGCCCTGAAGCTCGTGACAATCCAGTTTAGACAACTACCACAACACTTCAGTAGCACCGATGCCAGGTGACTTTTGCTTTGTTCAATTGAGGGCGCCCCTCGGGCTGCATCATCCTCAAGTTGTTAGGGCCCGCCCTTGCAGCTATATCGTTTTGCGCATGCGTCACACTGATTCTGCATTTAATGAATTTCCTAAGTATTCCAACTGTATGCCCGGTGCTTCATCACAATGAATGTCTCCGCGCCCTTACAACCCCACCCTCGACCGCCTCATGATTAAGGGCTTGCACGACGTTCGTGCTCAGGTTCGTCCCTGCAGCGTTGATAAATCCAAGAGATTGAGCTCTATCTCGCGGGCCAGCCCCATATATGTCACCTCGCCAAGGCCCTTGGTGCTTGTCCTCGCATGATCTAATCAAGTGTGGGTGAGTCAGGGCACGCGCCCGGTTCCAATAACCAATATTCGACGCTTTGTCGCCATGGGAGCCACGCGCCGAATGCCTTTCCTTGGGTTTTTCGCATGAGAAGACTGGGCACGGCGCCATGCTCGGGTCTGTCCTGCAGCATCGACAAACCCAACGGATGAGCTCTGTCTGGTGGCCTGGCTCCACACACGTCACCTCCTGGGGTCTTTGGTGTTTGACCTTCTCATGTGATGGCCTTGGGAGATTCATTTGGCGCAGGTTAACTATGCCCCACAGGTCTTACAAGCGCGCTTCACCCTATAAAAATTCAGGGGCAACTCGCCTTTAGGTAGGTCCTCGTGAGTCTCGCACTGGCTCATGAGTGCCCAGATACAACTTCTCCAGTTCAGCCATGCTAACCACGCATATGAACTTATTGGGTTGTACACGCCCGGAGACTCTAACACCGAGCTCCCTTCCCACGCCCAAGTGGAAGCCCCATACTCTGCGTTGGGGGACGACACTGTCGCTCAGCGGCTATGCCCACGCCCAGTGGAACCCCATGCTCCGCACTGGGGGATAAACAACTGAGGGCGCCCTAGCAGTTGCACCATCCTTAGGATGGCCTCCCGTCTCTTCGCACGGCCCCGTCATGCAGCGTTCCCCTGGGATACACGCGCGACGGGGATGGCCGGGGACTATGCTAAGGCAAGCCTGACGTGAGCCACCTCACCAGGTTCTGGCACCTGGTCTTCCTGCATCCCTCCCAGGCAAAAGCTGGTGAGGAAAGGTACGAATTCATGTCACGAGCACCGCTCGCACGTCAAGGGGGACCAATTGGCATCGCTACTCAGGGGCCTCACTAATCACGTAGCCCCTCACCCCTTGGTCTCATCCAGGCGATCCGAACGCCCCAACGGCGGTCGAGGTATACGCGAGATTGGGCCCTGCTGACGCAGAGTACCAAGGCGCTCCAAATCAACCTTGTCGTCGCCATGTTTTCTTCATGAGTGCTTCTCGCACGTCAAGGAGGACCCCTGGGCATCGCGACTTAGGGGGCTCACTGGTCATGTAGCCCCTCGCCCCTTGGTCTCGTGCTGGCTATCTAGATGCCCCAACGGCGGTCGAGGCATGCGCGGGATTGGGCCCTGCCGAAGCAGAGCACAAATGCAAGCAGGAACGAAACAAAGCACGGGAGGAAATCACAAAAATTCAAGAAATTACTACAGACACTGAATATTTTTTGAATCCAAAAGTCTTACGCCTCCGCGATGCATGGTAAATGTCACAGGTTAAAACCTAGGAGGAGGGGCCATCATAGCCATGGCCATCGTCGCCGGTTGTCCCAGCCACGGCAAGCTCGTCGTCAACATTGCTGCCGCCGTCGTCCCAGCCACATGCCTACACCACCAGGGGTTTGGCGGTGGCGATATAGGTGAACTTCTCCACCAATGCGTCCATCGGACCCTTCATAGCCGCTTCCACAGCGGCACGAGACTCGGGAGCAACCGGGATGATCACCACATCGAAGCCAAAGCCGGTCTCGCAGAGGTAGAGCTAGCTGAAGGCACGCCATCGTGGCCGTGGAAAGAAGGTCGCGTCACTACTCCTCCAAGATGGTGTCCACCCTAATGGCAGCGCCTTCGAGCACCTCAGCAAGCTTGGAGGAGAGACCTGCGTAGCTGACTTAGGGAATCGCCAAAGGCTCCCAGAATCCCCCCTACAGATGGAGCGCAGCGACTCGTGAAGTTTGAGTTTGAGGGAGGGGAAGGCGTCGCGCTCTGCGACCTTCTTCTTCTCGGCAACGACAAGGGTCCTCTCCCTGGCCTCCAGCTAGGTCATCGTCTCCGAGATGCGCCAGGCGTGGGACGCCTGGGCTTCTTACACCTCCTCCTTCAGCTTGGCCAGACACTCGCTTTCCTTGGCTTGCTCATCAGCCACCCGGGATAGCACGGAGTCACGATCGGCGAGATTTGCCTCGTGGGCCTTGAGGACCTCCTCCTGCTCATGGAGTCGTTGCGCGTGCATGGCTTGCTCATCCTGAAAGGCGTTCAGGTTGGCCTCCGCCTTGCTGCATCGCTTCTCGACAGACTCTGCTTCGACCAGTGTTGCGTCTCGGGCTGCCCTGACTTCGGCGGCCTCCGTCTTGCTCTTCGCGGTGGCAGCTTTGGCCTGGCTCTAGGCCATCTTGGTGTCCGCCTCGGCCTGGGCCCACCTAGAAACGAGTCCCAGACTCTCCTTCACGAGGGGCCTTTCGGCATCTTGGAGGTCGGCAAGGAGCTGTCCGAGCGTGGTGTAGGCCTCATCCAAGGCACTCGGCCTAATCAGAGGACCACAACACGCGAGTGCGAGAACCTTACCATGAGGCGGCACTGGCGCATCAGTGGGCGCCATGACCAAGGGTGCGGCAGCGCGGCTAACTTGGGGCGTTGGGGGCTCCATGTTCTCCTCAGGCACGACGAGCGCGGACGACTCCACAACCAGCATGGCCCACGGGGGCTGGCTCCTCCCGAGGCTGTATCGCTGTGTCCTCAGGGATGGATCACACCAGAAGGAGGCGGGGAGTCGCCCCCTCCACCGATGTCAGGGTCGCCATAGCTGCGGTAGGGAGCGTTGCCTCGCGAGCCTCTGTGCCCCCAACGATTAGTCCTCCAAGCGGTGCACTGGGCTGGCGTCGTGCGCTTCCTCGTGGCCCAAGGCCAATGGCGCTCCCATGACAGGGGGATCCTTTAGCACAACACTCGCCTTCTTCCTCTTTGACACGACCTCGACCCTGGCCATTGAGAGGAGGAGGGCCGTGAGCACATGCACAATCCGTAATCAACCAGAGGCGGGGAAAGTTACTTACTCCTCGCGCGCGACCCACTTCCTCTTATTCTGCACCTCAGCGCTGGTCGAAACGCCCCCACTTCCCTTTGGAGCGGCCTTGGCCGCACCCAGGGGGCTAGAGAGGTGCTCCTCGATGACCCCTGGTGTGGCGCTGCTGCCCAGAGGGGTATGGAGGTCGCCCTGGGGAACCATGGCCGGAGAGGCCACGTCTGCCTCAGCGGCGGCCGCCCCACCTCTTGGCTGCGGCGCAGGCTGGGATGAGACTGGCATCTCTGCCTCCTTGCTTGGGCGTGGGGAGTCCTCTGGAGTAGGCGCAGCCGTGCGTTTCTTCGGGGTCACATGGCCAGACGTCTGGGCCATCTGGGGGGTAGGCCCTAGCCTCCTGAGCACCCTGGCAAAGCGCTGGGAGCCAGCGGCCTGGGGCTCTTCGATATCATTGTCGTCATCGAGGCTCTGGAGGAGCACGCTCTGCGATGAAGGGGACACCTCCTCCCTGTCATCCATGGTCTCCTCCAAATCCTCCCCACCAATGATGTCGCCGGAGGACACCAGCATCGTGGGATTGGGGGTGCTTGGATGGTGTGAGACCCAAGTCATCAAAGTCGGGCATGACGGCGGCCAGCGCCCTATCATCGTCACGGCGTAACAGCGGGGTGTAGGCTTTGGGGAGATCCCCGAGATCATTAAAGAGCAGAGTATTCAGGGCCTTGTCCCGCTCCTCGTCTGTTAGGCTGGTGGATCTGAGCCTGATGTCATCTCCCATGCCCTCGTACTCCCACATGGGCTTTGAGTGCGCCTGGAGCGGTGCCATGCACTGCGTCAGCAATTGCTTCACCATCATTGCCCCAGTCAGCTTCCTGGCATCCATGTCCGAGGAGATCCGCTTCAAGACTGGCATCGCCCGGGGGTCAGTGAGCTTCAAGGAGCCCCACACGTGAGTCTTCTCGGGCAGCCTCATCGGGAGCTCCAGATGCGGATCGACTCCCTGGACATCCATGAAGACCCAACGGTGGTTGTAGCCTTCCACCTTCTTCCTAACCTTCCAGAGCACATTTCCGCTCTAGACCGCAACGAAGGAGGCGCACCCCGACCACTACGTGCTATCATCGAGCCACGGGCTGAAGTAGTGGTGGAAGAGGGCCACCGGGGGCCTCGCACCCATGAAGGCCTTATAGTAGAAGGCAAAGATCAACATGAGAAAGATGGAGTTGGGCTGAAGGTGGAGAGCTTGGATCCCGTCGTGCTCAAGGATGGTGGAGAAGAACCCCGAGAAAGGTGGGACAAGCCCACACAAGACGCTATGGAGGAAGAAAGGGTAGATCGTCTTCGCCAGGGTGCACTGCTTCGCGGAGCCGCACTAGATCAAGGTCTGCTCCCAATCATTGGAGTCTCCCGCCATCAAAAAGAGCGCTGAGGCAAGACCCCCCTCCTTGGCGACGGTGGATGTCGTGAGTGCCGGCGAGGGAGAAGAGGGGTCGAGGCTTGAGCCTCGGGCTTCGACTTCTCAGCGGGTGCCATCTGAAGGATCCCTGAGGCAGAAGAGCAAGAGGAAGGATGGTGTTGCGCCAAGATCTGGAGGAGGTTCTCACGATGGAAAGGCAATCTGAGCAAGAGTGCAAGCAGCAGGGAAGAAGAGGAATGATAGCTCTCCAGAAGGCGTCTGGATTTTGTCAGTCTGGGCAGTCGTCGAGGCGACAAGGGGGCAGAGGTGTCTATTCCCCGTTGCGTGCCACGCGTCGAGCCTGGCCCGCAGGTGATTGGGGCTCCGCAGGTCTTCACCCTTTGCTCCTTGCCTACGCCTCGAAGCCGAGGCAGGCACGCCTTGGGCTCGGGGGCTACTATCGACATTTTGGGACCGGGGGTACCTAGGCCTACCTGCCTGCGGCCCAGCGCGTGGCCCACCATGACGGCCCGGTATGACCCAGCAACAAGCCCTTCAAGTCAAGGCCCTCGCAAGAGCCCTTGCCTCGTGAGGAGAACAACGCCCAGACCTCCGTAGGAGTGGCATTCCCCCAGGCCGCCTCCCGAGGAGCGGAGATTCCTATACTGGTACCCGGTGTCGTGAGGCCGGGATGACGTGGGCTTTGATGGCCGAGCCAGGCGGGTGCCATCATGGGTAGAAGACTACAATGTCCTCTTTCGTGCTAAGCAGGCAAGGACATATGCGGGTTCCCAAGGAACCCCCCAAAAGTTTCCCTCCCATTGCAACAGGACCGAGACCACGAGCTTGGCAGGACGGATGTCACCGCCGAGCCCACCACTGCGTCACACCCGGAAGCTTTGCAGGCGAGACCACCTTTAGTCAGGATAGGATGTACCTCCTGCCCCCTTTCAAATTTGGTTGTTGTGGGATCCCTTCCCTCCTGTGCACTAAGGGAAGAGGACCGTGGCCACTATAAATAGGGACCAACCTCCACCGTAGAGGGGATCGGGTTCATCTCACCCTAGAGCCCTCGTGAGGTTGCTCAACCACTATACAAGTTCATCCTCATCCTCCTCGAGAGACCAATCCACCACAAGAAGGAGTAGGGTTTTACACCGCAAGGTGGCCCGAACCTGGGTAAATCTCTGAGTCCACCTTCTTTCCCGCTCGCACATACTCGACGCAGCTAGGCCATATGGTGACAAGCTTGAGACTCTGAGCCGGTTGAGATCTTCGCACTTGCCCCAGTGTTCAAACCTTGTTGGGTCTGCGGAGCCCCAATTCCAACACATGTTGCTATTAAATATCCTATGGAAAAGAAAGTTGCTAAATATAGACTCATTACATGGGTTCTCTTGCTTCAGGAATTTGATTTAGATATCGTTGATAGGAAGGGAGCTGAGAACCCCGTAGCTGATAACTTTGTCTAGGTTAGAAAATATTCTTGATGACCCACTACCTATTGATGATAGTTTCCCTGGTGAACAACTGGCTGCAATAAATGTTTCCCAAAAGACTCCATGGTATGCTAATTATGCTAATTACATTGTTGCTAAATACAGTCCACCTAGCTTCACATACCAACAAAACAAAAAAATCTTTTATGATTTAAGACAATACTTTTGGGATGACCCACATCTTTATAAAGAAGGAGTACATGGTATTATTAGATGTTGTGTACCTGGGCATGAAAAGGAACAAATCCTACGGAAATGTCATCCCGAAGCTTATGGAGGACATCATGCTGGAGATAGAACTGCTCATAAGGTATTACGATCTGGTTTTTATTGGCCTACTCTCTTCAAGGATGCCCGTAAGTTTCTCCTGTCTTGTGATGAATGTCAAAGAATTCATAATATTGGTAAGTGTCAGGAAATGCCTATGAATTATTCACTTCTTGTTGTACCATTTGATGTTTGGGGTTTTGATTATATGGTACCATTTCCTGGTACACTCATATTTTGGTTCCTGTTGATTATATCACTAAGTGGGTAGAAGCTATTAGAACTAGTAGTGCTGATCATCAAACTTCCATTAAAATGCTTAAAGAAGTTATTTTTCCAAGGTTTGGAGTCCCTAGGTATCTAATGACTGATGGTGGTTCACACTTTATTCACGGTGCTTTCCATATAATGCTTGTTAAATATGATGTTAACCATAGAATTGCATCACCCTATCATCCTCAATCTAGTGGTCAAGTTGAACCTAGCAATAGAGAAATAAAATTTATATTACAAAAAATTGTCCTTGGGTCCCGAAAGAATTGGTCTAAGAAATTAGATGATGTACTTTGGGCTTATAGAACAGCTTATACAAATCCTATGGGTATGTCTCCATACAGGATGGTATATGGGAAAACTTGTCATTTGCCTCGAGAGTTAGAACATAAAGAATTTTGGGCAATTAAAGAACTAAATTATGAATTCAAACTTCCCGGTGAAAATAGGTTATTTGATATTAGCTCATTAGATGAATGGAGAACCCAAGCTTATGAAAATGTCGAGTTATTCAAAGAAAAGGTTAAAAGACGGGATGACAAAAGAATCCAAAAGCGAGAATTCAAAGTTGGAGAATATGTTCTTTTGTACAATTCTCGTTTCAGATTTTTTGCAGGAAAACTACTCTCCAAATGGGAAGGACCCTATGTTATCGAAGAGGTTTATCGCTCTGGAGCTATCAAGATTAATAATGCTGAAGGTACCAATCCGAACGTGGTCAATGGACAAAGAATTAAACACTATATCTCAGGTATGCATATTAGTGTTGAAACCAATGTTATCCGAACCATGACACCAGAGGAACACATAAGAGAAACCTTCTGGAACACTCCAGAATCGTGAAAAATAAGAGGTACAAGAAACGGTAAGTAAACGGACTTAGAAAAATCCACGAAAATATTTTTATCAGTTTTGGAATATTTAAGAATTTTAGGAAATAAAAAATAAACCGGAAGGGAACCGAGGTCGGCACGATACACCAGGGCGCGGTTGGCATCCCTAACGTGCCCTGTTGGAGCGTGGCCACCTTAGGAACCTTCCCGACTCCATTTTCCTTCCGTTTGCTTGATTTCCATGAATAAAAATTCTCCATATATACCCCCGATTGTTTTGACCACCACATCACGAGATTTTCCTCTGTTGTTCCTATCAGATCTAGATCTTCATGGCTTCACCAAGCTCTCCCAAGGACAAGTTCTTCGAGAAGGTTATCAATCCATACTTGCCGGAGGTGATGAAACACCCTCAAACCATTGAGATGCGTGAAGGGGTGCTCCACATCCGGGATGTTCAAGGGCCCAAGAAGACGGGAAGCGTGGAGGCCAGGATGGAAGTGGTGGAGCAAGACATCTTCAAGTGCAAAGGGATGGTAGAGCATGGACTTAGTGCTAATCACTCCATGATCACAGAATTCACCCGTGTTCACATGGTGGATGGCCAGTCCATGAAAGACATCGTCTTCAACTTCAACGAGCAAATCAACTTTCTGCAGAATCAAATTTATGATCTCCAAAATCAAGTTTTTGAATATAAAGCGAGATTTAAAGGTATGAGTTTATCTGCCAATTGTAGGACTCCAAGGACTCGTCCATCAACTTTTGATTGTAAGCCCTTGCCCTGGAAACCATAGGATAAACCTACTACCGCCTGATCGCCACCACCTTCATCATATTCACCACCAAAGGAGACTTGAGTACACGGGTATGGGTACTCCCCTTGGCTTGAGCCAAGCTTGGGGGAGGTGCCCCGGTATCGTATCACCATCACTTTTTACCTTTGCTTTTTTATTTCGATCCTTAGCCTTTTCATGATTTAGTTGAATAAAAGTTTAGTATGATCTATTTTCGAGTGCTAGTTTCATGATCCATCTATCTATGTAAACGAGTGAGACTTATATAATAAAGTTTAGTTTGAGCTTTTGCCCCTTTACTTTCTTGTTGAAATCTTGATAAAAGAGAATAAATGAAAAAGATCATATGTTAATCTTATGGTGAGTAATGACATGACAATAAAGAAAAGTATAGGTGGTAAAATTTATTGGAGATTGGCAAACATAGCATTAGTCAATGAGGCAATTCATGAAAGAATGAATTAGGGAAGATAAGATTCACATGCAAATATACTATCATGGACACCTTGTATGATTGTAAGCCCCCATTAAATATTATATGCCAAAACTGTTGACGTTGGACAAGGAAGCAACATAATGATTTATGCTTGTTCATATCCACATAGAAGTTATATTGTCATAGATCCTTCAACATGTGGTGCTTGCCCAATATCTTTGCTAGCCAAAAATTCCTCACTAAGTAGAGATACTATTTGTGCATCCAAAAACCCAAGACCCAATCTCACGTTTGAGAGTCCACCATACCTACCTATGGATTTAATAAGATCCTTCAAGTAAGTTGTCATCGATGCATCAAGGCAATAAAAATTGCTTCCAAAGTGTTGGATCCATTAGTGTAAGAGAAAATTGAGCATTGCACGAACTTGTGATGGCAAAGTAATAAAAGCAACGGACTGCATAATAAAGGTTGATATCACAAGGGGCAATGCAACGTGACATTCTTTTGCGCTAAGGGATTTGGCATAAACACTAAAAAGCGCATGACAACCTTTGCTTCCCTATGCGAAGGGCTTATTTTTTACTTTTATGTATTTACTTTCATGTAAGTGTCAAAGTATTCTTCTCTATTCCTTTTTATTTTTCTCTTGTTGCAAGCATGATGTGGTGAGGAAAGATCTAGGCACATATATCCAGTTGGATATGAGTGGGCATGACTTATTATTGTTGACATAACCCTTGAGGTGAATACCTTGGGAGGCAAACTATAAGCCCCTATCTTTCTATGTGTCCGGTTAAGCTTTTTGTCCATGGGTATGCTATGAGTGTTAGCAATCATAGAAGACTAAATCATGGTTGAGTATGTGGACTTTCCAAAAGGCTCCTACATGAGACCCTTCCTGAAAATATGATGAATTGTAGTTGCAAAGTTGACTAAGAACATAGTTTGTTGGTTTCCAATAAGGTTTATGCTTTATACTTCCACATTGTGATGAATTGTTGCTTGCTCATAAGAAGTTATATGATGTTGTTATGAAATAAAAGTTTTATGTTAATTTTTGTTGTTGTTATAATAATAATCATGATGCTACTATGTCTGTATTTTGTTTTAATAGACACCTCTCTCTCAAACCGTCAATATCGGCTTTCGCTTGAGGACAAGCGAGGTCTAAGATTCGGGGAGTTGATACGTCCATTTTGCATCATGTTTTCCTACTGTTATTTATAATGTTTTTATGCATAATAATGCTTTGGGGAGTAATTCTAATGCCTTTTCTCTCATAATTTGTAAGGTTTACACCAAGAGGGAGAATGTCGGCGACTGGAATTCACTACCTGGAAAGAGCATGTGAGAGATACCTATTTTACACATCCCCAATGAAGCTGAAATATTACGGAGATTTTCTATATAATAAATAAGAAATACTGGAGATGAAAACTACCAAAGGGGCCACCAGTTGGGAACCTCCCACCAAGGCAAGCCTAGATGGCTTGTGGGTCCCACCCCCCCGCCTTATCCCTTTGGCTCACTTCATCCTCTACATCGAGAAAAAATTCTCTAGCTATCTCTCTCTCTAAAAGAAAAAATTCTCCCTATGTGGTTTTGGTAATTAATAACAACATATATTTCATTGGACTGATGTTTCCACGAAGTGTATGTCAGGAAAAAGTTCAGTGATGGGATGGCTAAAATATTGTGTGGAGAACCTTCCCAAGGAAAGGAAAGGAATAGGATTGGCTATGCTTCAAGCTACAAGACTCTACATTTTATATCTTGTGAGAAATCACTTTTGAGTCCATAGGCAAGCCAATACTATTAAAAGGGAATCAGGAATTATCATGATCTGGTTTCTCAAGTGCTTAGAGATTAGCCACCAAAAATACTCACCCATTATCCCACAAAAATTCTCTGTCCAAAGCCTAAAGTCCAAAATCGGTGACATAAACTATTCCCATTTGGTCCCAGCAAGTTTTTACTTAGACAAAACCTATGCCAAACTCTAGCATCTCGGTGACACCAAGTTTTCCATTCGGTGCAGCCAAAACCGGTGACAAACCTTCTGTTGTCCTATTTCTAAAAATCGTAATTTCTAAGTTTTCGTAATCGGTGACACCGAGTCTTGGTAACTGCCTAGGCCACCCACATTGGTCATATATCAGTCTCATAGAAAAGGCCAAAGTTGCCGCATTTTGCACTAGTCGGTGCAACCTAGTTTTAACTTCGGTTTCACTTTTGGAAGTGCCTATATATACCCCTCCACCACCTCTCACTCTCAGACGAAGCACTCGCAACATACAAACACTTGCCCTATCCATTTTTCTGAGAGAGAGCCAGCTACTCATGTGTTGAGATCAAGATCATCCACTCCAACCATATGGATCTTGATTTCTAGCCTCCCCAAGTTGCTTTTCATCCAATCAATATCTCCTACCCATGCCAAATCCGTGAGAGAGTGATTGAGTGTTGAGGAGACTATCTTTTGAAGCACAAGATCAAGGAGTTCAATATACTTACCACATCTATTACCTTTTGGAGGGTGGTGCCTCCTAGATTGGTTAGGTGTCTCTTGGGAGCCACCTACTTCGTCTTGTGGAGTTGAACCAAGAAGTTTGTAAGGGAAAGGGGATCGCCTACTTCGTGAAGATCTACCCCGAGTAAGGCTAGTCCTCCGTGGATGAAGGCCATGATGGCATATACAAGGTTGCTTCTCCATGGACCCTTTGTGGGTGGACCCCTTAGTGGACTCTCACGGCCGCTACCCTCCGTGGGTTGAAGTATCCATCAATGTGGATGTACGGTAGAACCACCTATCGGAACGACACCAAACATCTTTGTGTCAGTCATGTGTTGTATCTTCCTATCCCTACCCTCTATTTACATGTGCTTATCTTTACTTTCCGCTGCTATATTCGTAGACATGCATGTGTAGGGTGTACTTGATTTGCAAAAATTTCTAAGACTTGCCTAGAACTAAAATTGGGAAAAGGTTAGGTTTTTAATTTGTCAAGTAGTCTAATCACCCCCCCTCCAGACCTACATTTGATCCTACAAGTGGTATAAGAGCTTTGGTATCCATTGCATTAGTTGCACAACCTAGGAGAGTATGGCATCTAGTGAGGGAAATTACTACCGTAGAGGTCCATATTTTGATGGTACAAACTTTGCTAGTTGGAAGCATAAGATGAAAATGCATATTCTTGGTCATAACCCCGGTGTATGGGTTGTTGTTCATGTTGGATGCAAGGTGAATTCTTTGGCGATGGAAAGGAACCAGATCCTGAACGGACCATTGAAGAATTGAAGATGTTGCAATACAACGCTCAAGCATGTGACATTCTATTCAATTGATTATGCCTCGAGGAATCCAACAAGATTAGCCGTCTTGAGAATACAAAGGAAATTTGGGATACTTTGGTTGATATGCACAAAGGTATTGAATCCATCAGGTAATCTAAGTTGGATGTGCTACGAAGTCAACTTGATAAGTTCAAGACAAAGGATGGTGAAGGAGTCATAGAAATGTACTCTAGGCTTGCTCTCATCACCAATGAGATTGCTGGCTTAGGAAGCGAAGAGATGACCGACAAATTCATCATCAAGAAGATACTTAGAGCCTTGGATGTGAAGTATGACACCGTGTGCACATTGATGCAAATGATGCCAAACTACAAAGATCTCAAGCCCACGGAAGTCATTGGAAGGATTGTTGCTCATGAGATGTCACCAAAAGATAAGGAAGAGCTTCACAACAAGTCAAGCCGTGCTTACAAAGCTTCAAGTGCAATCCCGCTACATCAAGTGACAACCTTGTAACCAATGAAGAGATAAGGCTCATGGTCAAGAAATTCAACAAGTTCTACAAGAGTAGAGGCAAAGAGAGAAGCTCCAACTCAAGATATGAAGAGAAGTGTTCATCTAGTCGTGACCGGAATTGTTACGATTGTGGAAGGCCCGGACACTACTCCAATGAGTGCACAGCACCCCACAAAAGATGAGAAGAGTCACCTAGAAGAAAGATCTCGAGAGATGATTCACCTCAAAGATACAAAACGAGTAGAGATGATCATTATGAATGAAGACCCACTCGGAGAAGTAAAGACTCGGAGAAGAAGGACAAGTAAACCAAGATCTACACAAGAAGAAGACATCAATCTCATGTTGGTGAATGGGTTTCCGGCTCCAAATCTGACAACCACTCCGAGAGAAGCTATAACTCCGACTCCGACTATAATCAAGATGAAGGTGTTACTCGACTTGCACTCGTTTCCTCCGACTCCTATGACATATTTGATTCACCAAATGAAGGGGGTGGAAGTTTCTTCATGGCTAAAGGCCCCAAGGTATCACACCCCGACTACATTGACTTTAATAGTGATGAGGATGACTTACTTGGAGGTGATGATTTGCTGTTTGACAAAACTAGTGATATTAGTCAAAATGAACTTGATAATAATTATGCTAGTCAGGATAAGTCGTGTGATGATGATAAGAAGGAAATAGAGCTATTAACTTAAGAATTAAACACTCTTAAGTTAGCCCATGAATCTACTCTAGAAGATCATAGAGAGCTTGTAAAAAGTCATGAGAAGCTACGCTTCGAGAAGCTCAATTTAGAGCAAGAACATGAATTTTTTAAAGCTATCAATGACGATCTTCGAATTAATACTTCCTATTATCTAGCTAAACGACTACTCTTGTCTACATTCATTCCACAAGTTAAAACTAAGCAAACCAGTAACAAAGGCAATAAAGGTTCTTCATCTAGTAGCAACAATAAAAATGATAAATCCAATGATGTTGCTTCTAGTAGTTCTATTGATTACACTAATGATTTTCTTAGCCAAGTTACACTTGAGCAAGAAAATTATATATTGAAAGGGATTATAGAAAAAAGTGTCTACAATAGTCTTGTCGGATGTAAGCAATCCAAGGAGATTATAGGCAAGCATGGAGGATATGATAAGAACCAAGGCATTGGCTACTTTAACGCCAATGGAGTTGAATGGGAAGAAGGTCAATACCCCCAAGCCGAAGTTTTTTCCCCAAAAGGAGAAGTATGGGGATACTCTCCCCAAGGGAATAAATGCTCAAGATGACCTTCGACCACAAGACCACAAGCTTGAGGGCAAGGACAAGCTTCAAGGAGAGATTGACACATATGAAGATGAGTCCCAAGCCATGGTCAAGTGGGTTCCAAAAGCTACTACAACCTCTACCTTGACAAGTGCTACTTCAACTCCAAGGATCTCCATCAAGTTGATGTGAGTCCCAAAGAATAAGAACTAGAGAAAGTTCTTTGAGGGGTGACTCCGCCAACAAAATCACTCATATTCGTATTTGACAAAGACTATTTGCAATCAACTTCAACATTACGCAATAGTTCAAGGAGTCACACATTCCCTCATAGGTAAGTCAGTGACAAGGTAATTAATGAATAAATGGACATCATCATATATGCATTTCACTCAATGTCCATATATATCCTTGAATTTGTCTCTTGTGTGGGACAAACCCATGTAGGTGAGAAGAGTAAGAAACAACAAGGATTGCTCCCAACTCAAGATGATATTCATCAACTATTAGCATCCACTACTACAATATCTATATGAAGTCTTCTACGACAAAACCCAAGGTTAGTTTATCCCTCTTAGGAGGGATGTCACATCAAGGGGGAGCTTTACTCTAAGACTTGAGTTAAAGCATCTCTTAAAGATGTGAACACATTAAATTCTTTTATGTAAAAGTGGTAACCCGACTTGTTCTTAAACGATGAGTATGCCGTGTGATCAAGTATTCTTACTTGGCTCCTAAGTCAATAGACTCATATATAGAAGACTTCGTCATCGCCAAAGTGGTTGGTACATACTAGAGTGGTTTTGCATGTTTGTCATATTTCATTTGACAGCATGTTGGTATGCATATCTTTTCTCATTCATGGATAACCAATTATTGTTATTTGGCTTTCATTTTCTTTGGCCAATTGGATATACAAGAATGCCTAAGTAACTCCCTCTAGCTATGCATGCTTTCTAGTCTCAAATTATATTCATGCTTCATCACAAAACTTGAGCAAGCACTTTTCGAACCCTCTGTGTGAGGAGCACTTGGAGTTCCATTTAGACAAAGAGATGACTTCCAAAACCTCCAATGTGCATCTTGGTGTAACCAACATAAAATTCTCGGTTCCACCGAATCACTGGGTTGAACTGGTCTTATTACCTCGGTGCAACCGATCCTTAAATCCCGGCCTCACCGAGTTTCACTGTCACCTGACAGATATGAAACTCGATGGCACCAAAATTTCTAAATCGGTGTCACCGACAGCAACAAGGTACATTAGTTTCGCGGACCCCCAAGTTGAAAATTACTACGACTCTTGGGCCTCTCGCACACAATTGCTGATGTAGCTCTTGTCTCCGGACCTCCACCTCCTGTCCAGCGTGCCCTCGCCGCCGGATTCCTTTGCCGTCAATGGCAATCACCCCCGCCATTCCTGCCGTAGCGGAACCTTCACCAAGTTAGGCTAAGGTTTTGGACCCCTATGCGCTCCACCTTCCTATTCATGCGCATTAGGTTTTATTTCTTATCTTGCCACGATTTGAACAGATTCAATCCACATAGAAAATCCATTAGATTAGCAGAAGAAAAAAATCTAGGTTTAGGGTTTCGCAACGTGCATCTCGGTATCACTGAGTGGAAATAATCGGTGAGACCGAATTGATTTTTGGGTTGTGAGAGCTTTCTCGGTGAGACCGAGTGACTCTTTCTGGTGAAACCAAAAAGGTGACCAAGTTTCTATCATAGGAGAAAGTTTGTCTCGGTAGCTCCAAAAATTGAAACTCGATGGAACCGAAGTACTTGTTGTAGAATTCTAAATCAACATTTTTGACCTCAAAATTTCAAAAACGTATGTGTTTTGTGATGCTCATCCCTTCTTCTCATCTACATCTATTCACGGGATCAGTATGTCAGGCTCAGAAGATAGTGACAATGATTCCAGATATCAGAGTGTTGAAATGGATGCTAGCACTAGCCCAGAAGGTAGTTCCTCGTCTTTAGAGCATCCGGACACTCCCAATTCTCATGGGTTGCCTAAAGCTGCTACTAGGTCAAGGAGGAAACTAAATTCAGATGAAGAGGATGCAGACTTTATTCCTGAAGAGGTCACCTCCAAGAAGCAACAAGACAAGAAGGAAAAACTACAAGGAAATCTGCCAATGAGGCCACTTCTTCTAAGAGGCCAGTAAGGAAAAATATGCTAGTTCTGAGGCTATGAGAGCACCTGAGAGTGGTAAGGCTGGGATGATTCTCACTCTTGAATCCCCAAGGATTTCAAAGCCTATACCCAAGAAGGCAGGAGAAAGAAGAGAGCCAGAAAGACGATTATGCATGTAATTGGCAGGCTGAAAGTACAATGTGCTCCCTTGGTGGTTTTGATAATTAATGACAACATACATTATCTCTTGGACTAATACTTTCATCTAGTGTATCTCAGATAAAGTCCATAGAGAGTGATGGATTGGCAAAAAGGAGTGTGGAGAGTATCCCCATTAAGAAGAAGAAGAAGAAGAAGAAGAAGAAGAAGGAATAGCATTGGCAAAGCTTCAAGCAACAGGACTCTACATTTTACTTTGTGAGAAATCACTTTGAGTCCATAGGAAAGCCAATACTATTAAAAGGGGTAAGGTATTGTTGGTGAAGAAAATGCTCATACGTGCAAGAGTGATAGTCACCACATATATCCACAAGCTCTTCCAAACAAGTCCGCCCAAAGCCAAATATCCAAAATCGGTGCACCAACACACCCCACTCGATGCCACCGATTCTCAACCTCAGACAAACTCAAGCCAAACCCTAGCCCACCGGTGCAACCGGTTTTGATTTGGTGCCACCGAGTTTGGGTTGCCAACATTCTGTTATGCAAATTCACAAAATTGGTCCGACCAAGATTGTTGAATCGGCGTCACCGAGTCTGGCAATCAGATCGTTGGTCACCTTATTGGTGCAACCAAGTTTTATGTATCGATCTCACTAATATTCAAAAGTTGCTACCTTTTAGGCAACTCGGTACCACCGAGATTAACACATTGATGTCACCGAGTTGGACTTATTAGGTGTAACGGTTGGATTTTTGGAGATGCCAATATATACCCCTCCACCACCACTCACTCGCAAGAGAAGCACTCAGAACAGACCCCCACTCATACCAACTGATTTTCTAAGAGAGAGCCACCTACTCATGTGTTGAGATCATGCCATTCCATTCCAACCATATGAATCTTGATCTCTAGCCTCGCCAAGTTGCTTTCTGCCCAATCAATCTCTTCCACCATAGCCAAATCTGTGAGAGAGTGATTGTGTGTTGAGGAGTCTATCATCTTGAAGCACAAGAGCAAGAAGTTCATCGACATTTTCGAGCCTATTACCTTTTGGAGGATGGTGCCTGCTAGATTTTTTAGGTGTCGTTTGGGAGCTTCCTACTTCGTGTTGTGGAGTTAACCAAGAAGTTTGTAAGGGCAAGGAGATCGCCCACTTCATGAAGATCTACCCCGAGTGAGGCTAGTCCTTCATGGACGGAAGCCGTTATGGAATAGTCAAGGTTGCTCCTTCGTTGACCCTTATGGGTGTGGCCCTCCATGGACTCTCGCGACCGTTAACCTCCGTGGGTTGAAGACTCCATAAACGTGGACGTATGATAGCACCACCTATCGGAACCACGGGAAAAATCTTCATGTCCTTCATGCGTTTGATCTTCCTATATCTACTCCTTACTTCCATGTGCAATGTCTTTACATTCCGCTGCTATACTTGATGACTTGCATGTGTAGGGTGTGCTAGACTTGCTATATATGCTAAAATCTGCCAACACTTAACTTTGCACCTTGTGTAGACTTTAAATTCCTGCTAGTAGTCTATTCACCCCCCCCCCCTCTAGACATACTCTTCTAGTGATCCCACAATTGGTATCAGAGCTTTGGTCTCCATTGCTTTGGTTTCATCACCGTGGAGGAAGATGGATGTGTCTAGTGTAGAGAGTTTGTGAAAGGACATGGATGTCGCCTAGAGGGGGGTGAATAGGCGCTTTAAAATAATTATGATTTAGGCTTGAACAAATGCGGAATAAAACTATCGTTTAATTAGCCAAGCACAAAACATAAAACAACTAGGCTCACCTATGTGCGCCAACAACTTATGCTAAGCAAGATAGACAACTAAGTGATAGCAAGATATATAACAAGAAACAATATGGCTATCACAAAGTAAAGTGCATAAGTAAAGGGGCTCGGGTAAGAGATAACCGAGGCACGCGGATATGACGATGTATCTCGAAGTTCACACCCTTGCGGATGCTAATCTCCGTTCGGAGCGGTGTGGAGGCACAATGCTCCCCAAGAAGCCACTAGGGCCACCGTAATCTCCCCACCCCCTCGCACAATGCAAGATGTTGTGATTCCACTAAGGGACCCTTGAGGGTGGTCACCGAACCCGTACAAATAAGGTTGGGGCAATCTCCACAACTGAATTGGAGGCTCCCAACGACACCAAGAAGCTTCACCACAATGGATTGTGGCTCCGAGATGACCTCAAATGCTCGGGGAAATCTCCACAACCTAATTGGAGACCCCAAAGCTTGCCCAGAGCTTTGCACCACAATGATTGAGCTCAGAGGCACCACCAACCGTCTAGGGCGCCAAAGCACCCAAGAGGAACAAGCTCTAGGGTGCTCAAACACCCAAGAGTAATAAGCTTCTCAAGTTGTCACTTCCACGTATCACCGTGGAGAACTCAAACCTATGCACCAAATGCAATGGCAAGGGCACACGGAGTGCCCAAGTCCTTCTCTCCCAAATACCACCAAAGCAACTAATGCTAGGGAGGAAAATGGGAGGAAGAACGAAGAAGAACATGAAGAACTCCAAGATCTAGATCCAAGGGGTTCCCCTCACTTAGAGGAGAAAGTGATTGGTGGAAATGTGGATCTAGATCTCCTCTCTATTTTCCCTCAAAAAAGAGCAAGAATCATTGTAGGGATTGAGAGATAGCAAGCTCAAAGAAGGTCAACAATGGGGGGGTAAACACGAGCTCAAAGGATAAGGTCCACTGGAGAAGAAGACCCCCTTTTATAGGTGGGGAAAAATCCAACCGTTATCCTCACAGCCCACACAGAGCGGTACTAGCGCTCCAAGGAGCGGTCGGTAGTACCCCTTTGAAAAACAACACCGAGGAGGCAAAAGGCCAGTAGAACCGCCAGAGCGGTACTACCGCTTGTCCTCACGGTACTACCGCTATGGATAGTGGTACTACCGCTACGGGTAGCGGTACTACTGCTTGCGAGCGGTACTAAAAAATTACATCCGTGCCTACCATGACTGTAAATAACACGAGATTTTGGTCTGGAGCGGTAGTACCGCTCTTGGAGCCGTGCTAGTATCGCTCCAGAGCGGTAGTAAAAAATTACATCCGCTCTAGCTGCGGTAGTACCGCTGCAGCCTTTTAAGAACACCAAAACTGCCACAACTTTTGCAAACGGACTCCAAATTCAATGAAACAAAGTTTGTTGGAAAGCTAATGACATGGGATAACACAATATTGATTGAACTATCAATAATAATAAAATTAGAAAAGACCCATAATAAAATGGTGAGAACCCTTCCTCGAATAAGACCGGTAAAACTTCCAACACTGAAAATGCAATAGACGAAGCATATGAAATCCGTTTTCGATGAACTAGAGCTTGTCACGAAGAAAACCACAAGATCAAGAACCCACATAGAGAAAATACAACAAAGAACCAAGAAATATGATGATGCTAAGAATTCAATGGTTTGAGCTCTCAACGAACGATACGATCAAGCTACTCACTTGAGAGCCCCCCTTGATAGTACGGCAATCAATCCTATAACCCGGTCTCTCAACTACCACCATGAGACCGGTAAAATAGAAAACCCTACCAAGGTCAAACCTTAGCCTTGTGCATAGTCCACTTGAGCTAGATGATGACGATCTTGACTTCCTCAAGATGGACCACATTTCTTGATTGCGTTGGCTTGATGAAGACTAGATGATTGCTCCCCCATACTCCACTCTGGGTGAGCCACTCTTCGGCACATATTCACAAGTCCATTGTCACCACAATGAACATCGAGCCTCACGCATGATCTCTCCGTGATGCTTCACTTGATCTTGCACATCGCAACCTTGATGACGATCTCCACTTGATGTCATCTTCCATGGGATGTATGGGATCTGCCTCTTGATGCAAGCCCATGGAAATATACCTAACCCCACAAAGAACTCTCACGTAGACCATGGGTTAGTACACAAAGCATAATGGACAATGCTTACCACACCATGGGATCACTTGATCCCTCTCTGTACATCTTTTATGCTTTGTGTGTTGATCAACTTGATTCACTTTTTGACTTAGTATTGATCAACCTTGTATCTTAGCTTCTCTCTTCATAAATATGATGTCTTGAAGGTAAAAATAAATGCTTACACAATCTTCTTCTTCAAGACATGCTTGCAATAAGCTCAACTCCCACATGACCAATCTTTGGATAAACCTTGAATACCTCCTTGGTCACCATATAAACTCCTTGAAACCCAACAGATGGACTTCAAGAAGTGCCTATGGACAAATCCTTCGAATATAACTCAAGGCAACCATTAGTCCATAGGGGTGTCATCAATTACCCAAAACCACACATGGAGAAATGTGCTCTTATAGTTTGTATTGTAGAGTGCCCATTCTTGATGGAGAGTACTATAGTCAATGGAAGAATGACATGATTGATCTATTTGACAAATTCCATTTGAGAAAACATATTGAAATCCCTATGTGCTCCCCATTGATGAATTGCATCCCACACATGAAGACTAAATTAACATGCTCGGTAACCTAAGAACTGTCAATCTTATTGTTAGAGGTTTACCAAGATTTGTGCTTTCTCAATTGAAGAGCTTGGCATGTGCTTATACATTGTGGACTGATTTGGAGAAACGATATCCAAATCTTACATTAAGTAATCTTGATGAAATTCTTCATAAAACTGTTGCTTTTCACAAAATGAAGCCTAGTGATCCAAACTTTGATAAATGCCTATTTGAGATCTATGATCTCATGTGTGCTAAAGGATATGTCACTACTATCAACAACATTATTATTGAATCCATTTGCATTCATAAACTTGAACATTGCCATGATTATGATTCTAACGAGTCTCTTGGTTTCTATGACGAGGAGATTCCACCAAATGATGAGAATGAAGAACATGGCTACTATGATGAAGACGAGTTGTTCGACATCAAGCATGAAAAGATCATGAAGAATCTAAGTCTAATGGCAAACTTCAAGGATTACATGTCCGGTGGAAAATAGTGGATTCTTGACAACGGATGCACGGATCACATGACTGGTGAAAAAGACATGTTCCAAGAGATCACGCCTAATCAAGGTCCTCGGAGGTACGTGACCTTTGGAGACAATTATAAGGGTAAGGTATTTGGCATTGGTAAGGTGCCCATATCTTATGATAGCTCCATTCAAAATGTGATGCTTGTTGAATCCCTTGGCTACAATCTTCTTTCCATATCTAGACTAACAGACTTCGGTTTCAATGTGCTATTTACCAAAGTAGATTGCCAAGTGTTTCGATTAGATAATCATAAAATTGTATTTACATTCCGCTTTGGCATAGAGGTGATCTATGCATTGTTGATTTCACTAAAAAGGCCCAACCTCGTACTTGTCTCATTGCAAAATCATCTAAAGGTTGGCTATGGCATAGAATGCTAGGACATGTAGGCATGCGCAATCTAGATAAGCTTATCAAGGGCGATCACATTCTCGGTGTAAAATGTGTTATCTTTGACAAATATAGGCTTTGTAGCGCTTGTCAAGTAGGAAACCAAGTAGGTGGAAGTCCTTCGGTCAAGAACATCATGACCACTAAGAGATCACTCGAGTTACTTCATATGGATCTTTTTGGTCTCAATGCTTACAAGAGTCTCGGTGGAAACTCTTATGGTCTAGTTATAGTTGATGATTTTCTATATTTACGTGGGTATTCTTTCTTGATGATAAGCCACAGGTACAAAAGATCTTCAAGAACTTTGCACTCAAAGCACAAAATCAATTTGAAGTGAAGATCAAGAAGGTTCGAAGCGATAATGGATCGGAGTTCAAGAACACACATGTGGATACCTTTCTTGACGAAGAGGGTATTTCACATGATTTCTTGGCTACGTACACGACTCAGCAAAATGGAGTTGTTGAGAGAAAGAACCAAACCCTCATTGATATGGCAAGAACGATGCTTGACGAATACAAGACGCCAAGACACTTTTGGGCAGAAGCCGTGGAAATAGCATGTCGTGCCACAAACCGACTCTACTTGCACAAGCTTCTCGGTAAAATGGCATACAAGCTTCTCACCGGTAACAAACCGCAAGTTGGATACTTTCGGGTATTCGGCTCCAAGTGTTACATTCTTGATAAGCATCGTTGTGCTAAATTTACTCCTAAATCTCATGAAGGTTTCCTACTTGGTTATGGATCGAACACTCAAACCTACCGCGTCTACAACAACTTCACTCGAAAAGTTGAAGAGACGGTAGATGTGAAGTTTGAAGAGTCTAATGGTTCACAAGTTGAACAATTGCCAAATGATGTAGGTGATAAAGATCATACGGAAGCTATCCAACATTTTCCCATCGGCAAGATTCGTCCCATGGAGGTGAAGGAAAGCACTTCATCAACCCAAGTGGAAGCTTGATACGTCTCCATCGTATCTATAGTTTTTGATTGTTCCATGCCAATATTCTACAACTTTCATATACTTTTGGCAACCTTTTATACTATTTTTGGGACTAACATATTGATCCAGAGCCCAGTGTGAGTTCCCGTTTGTTGCATGTTTTTTGTTTCATAGAAAATCTATATCAAACGAAGTCCAAACGCGATAAAAACTTACAGAGATTTTTGGGAATATATGTGATTTTTGGGAAAAAAGAATCAACGCGAGAGGATGCACGAGGAGGTCACAAGCCTGCTAGGCGTGGCCCACCCCCTGGCCGCGCCTGGCAGGCTTGTGGCCACCCCTTAAGTCGGTTGGAGTTGTCCTTTGTCCGCAAGAAAGCTAATTTTTGGGTAAAGATCCCCTCAAAATTTCAGCCCGATCGGAATTACGGGTCTCCGGATATTTAAGAAACGGTGAAAGGCCAGAATCTGGAGCACAGAATCAGAAGGAAACAGAGAGAGAGAGAGAGAGAGAGAACCAATCTCGGAGGGGCTCCTCTCCCTCCGCCGCCATGGAGGCCATGGACCAGAGGGGAAACCCTTCTCCCATCTAGGGTTAAGGTCAAGGAAGAAGAACAACGAGGGGGCTCTCTCCCCCTCTCTCCCGGTGGCACTAGAACGCCACCGGGGCCATCATCATGACGGCGATCTACTCCAACAACTTTGTCATCTTCACCAACACCTCCATCATCTTCCCCCATCTATCTACAGCACTCCACTCTCTCTCAACCCACTGTACCCTCTACTTAAACATGGTGCTTTATGCTTCATATTATTATCCAATGATGTGTTGCCATCCTATGATGTCTGAGTAGATTTTTGTTGTCCTATGGGTTGATTGAATATCATGATTGGTTTGAGTTGCATCTTTTATTATTGTTGCTGTCCTATGGTGCTCTCCATGTCGCGCAAGCATGAGGGATCCCCACTGTAGGGTGTTGCAATGTGTTCATGATTTTCCTATGGCGGGTTGCTTGAGTGACAGAAGCATAAACCCGAGTAGGTGGGTTGTTGCATATGGGAGTAAACAGGACTTGATACCTTATAATGCTATGGTTGGGTTTTACATTAATGATCTTTAGCAGTTGCAGATGCTTGCTAGAGTTCCGATCATAAGTGCATATGATCCAAGTAGAGAAAGTATGTTAGCTTATGCCTCTCCCTCATATGAAATTGCAATAATGATGACCGGTCTAGTTATCGATTGCCTAGGGACAATTCTGCAACTCCTACCACCACTTTTCCACACTTGTTAAAATAACTTAATTGTTACTTTATCTAAGCAGCCCTTAGTTTTTATTTTCATGCTCTTTATTATCTTGCAAACCTATCCCGTCACACCTACAAAGTACTTCTAGTTTCATTCTTGTTCTAGGCAAAGCGAACGTTAAGCATGCATAGAGTTGTATCGATGGTCGATATAACTTGAGGGGATATTTGTTCTAACTTTAGATCCTTGTTGGGTTCGACACTCTTACTTATCAAGAAAGGCTACAATTGATCCCCTATACTTGTGGGTTATCAAGACCTTTTTCTGGCGCCATTGTCGGGGAGAAATAGCATGGAGTGAATATTCTCGTGTGTGCTTGTTTGCTTTATCACTAAATAATTTTTATTTTTATTTTATTAACTTTTTTTCTATCTTTAGATATGGGTAGGAAACGCAAAATACCAAAAAAAATAGATGTACTTGCTGCTCCAAAAGTTGAGGAACCACTAGTGTTCCGTACCATCGAAGAATATTACTTGGGCCATCTTCGATCCAGTTGTGCTCGTGCTGAAAACCCAACTAGCTTATTTTAGGGAAGATCATTACATGAGCATGCTCATTATGTGCGACACCGCATATCTCAAAAAGGGAAACTCCTGTGGCATCAAATTAATACTTTGTGTTGCTATGCTTGGAATCTATGTGAAATTTATGATTTTACTTGTTGTTCTAAAGAAGCTAAAAAACACCTTTCCTACCAATGTGTGTTTAATGATAATGAAATATTATCTTCTTATGCCAAGGAGTCCTATTTCTATAATGATGTTGAACAAATTGAAGAATTTGTTGCTTTTAAGGGTGCCTATGAAATTGCTTCTTTCATTGAAAAGTATGATGCTACACTTTACAATTCTGAAAATTTTGCCATACTTAAATATTGCTATAAAAGTATGCTTCTAATGCTTATGTTAAAGAGCTTATTGAAAGAATGACTGCTGCCTTGGAAGATACTAATATTTTGTAGGAATCTATGGAAGAGGAAGTTGCTGAAATTGTAAGCTCATTAGATGAAAAGATGAGGAGGAGAACGTAGACCAAAAGGAGGAAGAGCGGATTAGCTACCCATGCCCAACTTCTAATGAGAGTAACTCTTCAACTCATACATTGTTTAATTTCCCTTTGTGCTTACCGAAGGATGAATACTATGTTGATTGCTATGATCCCTTGGATTCTTTTGAAATATCCCTTTTTGATGAACTTGATGCTTGCTATTCTTGTGGCCATGATGCCAATATGAATTATGCTTATGACGATGAACTTGCTATAGTTCCTTATGTTAAGCATGAAATTGTTGCTATTGCACCCACACATGATAGTCCTATTATCTTTTTGAATTCTCCCAACTACACTATATCGGAGAAGTTTGCACTTATTAAGGATTATATAGATGGGTTGCCTTTTACTATTACACATGATGATTTTGATAGATATAATATGCATGTGCTTTATTCTCCTACTTGCAATTATTATGAGAGAGGAACTACATCTTCACCTCTGTATGTTCCCGATACAATAAAATTGCAAGAAACTACGTATGCTATGCATTGAACTTTACTTGGTGTGAATGAATTGTTCTTGTATGACATGCCAATGCATAGGAAGAGAGTTAGACTTCGTTGTCACATGATTTATATCAATTTGTGCTCACTATTTAATTACAAATCATTGATAATTAAAATTAACTTTGATATACCTTGGGACCCAGGTGGATACACTACTTGAGCACTTTATGTCTAGCTTAATGGCTTTAAAGAAAGCGCTGCCAGGGAGACAACCCAGAAGTTTTAGAGAGTCATTTTATTCTATTGTGTGATTTTATATAGTTTCAAAACAAAAAAATAAAGTGGGTAAATTAAAACTTTCTTAAAAAAGAAAAGTGAAAGTGAGAAAGACAAGCAACGTTGAAGTGGGGGCTAGCCTTGAACTTTGTTCATGCCCATGGAAACTTTGTGAATCTTGATTACAGAAACTTTTCAACAAAAATAATTATACCCTTGTATAAATCCATTGTATTATAAAAATAATATGCCAAGATTTGCCTTTAAGATGATTAGATTGCTTGTTTGGTGTGTGCAGTGCAAAAACAGAAACTTTGGCTGTAGTGCATGAATTTACATTTTTTACTGGAATGTCAAAAGTTTATAGAAATTTTACACAGTACTTATATGAAATTATTTTATTTTGTCCTATTTTTCAGAGTTTTTAGAGTTTAAGAAGTATGGTGAATGTTCAGGTTACTATAGACTATCCTATTTTTGACAGATTCTGTTTTTGATGCATTGTGTTGCTCGTTTTGATGAACCTATCGATTGTATTAGTGGTATAAGCCATGGAACAGTTATATTCCAGTAGCTACAATGATAAAACAAAATATTAGTTGGTTGGCAACAGTACTTAAAGTGGTAATTTGTTTTATTATACTAATGTATCTCACGAGGGTTTTGTTAAGTTTTGCGTGATTGAAGTTTTCAAGTTTTGGGTGAGATCACGATGGATGAAGGAATAAGGAGTGGAAAGAGACTAATAATGAGGACTCCCAAAAAATTAGGCTTGGGGATGCCCCATAAGGCATCCCCTCTTTCTTCTAACGACCATAGGTAATTTTACTTGGAGCTATATTTTTATTCGTCACATGATATGCGTAAATCTTGGAGCGTCGTGTGCTTTTGTTTTAATAATGCACCATGCTTGTATGAGAAAGTACTTGGTTGATTATAGAAGGCTCTTTGCAACTCACTTATATCTTTTGAGTATGGCTTTATAGAATGCTTCATGTGTTTCACTTATATCATTTGAAGTTTGGATTGCTTGTTTCTCTACACATAGAAGACTGTCATTTGTAGAATGCTCTTTTGCTTCACTTATATTTGTTAGAGCGTGGGCATATATTTTGTAGAACGAATTAAACTCTCATGCTTCACTTATATCTATTTAGAGAGTTAACAGGAGTTGGTCATTCACATGGTTAGTCATAAAATCCTACATAAAACTTGTAGATCACTGAATATGATGTGTTTGATTCCTTGCAATAGTTTTGCGATATAAAGATGGTGATGTTAGAGTCATGCTAGTGAGTAATTGTGGATTGGTATAAATACTTGTTTAAAGGTTTGTTATTACCATAGCATTCACGTATGGTGAACCATTATGTAAGGAAGTCGCAGCATGATTTGTTTATTGATTGTCGACCTTTCTGTGAGGGTCGGGAGAACGCGATGGTTAACTCCAACCAACCTCTCCCCTAGGAGCATGCATCTAATAATTTACTTCAATGAATAATAGACTTTTGCAATAAGTATGTGAGTTCTTTATGACTAATGTTGAGTCCATGGATTATACGCACTCTCACCCTTCCACCTTTGCTAGCCTCTCTAGTACAGCACAACTTTTGCTGGTACAACAAATCCACCTTCCTCAAAACATCCACCATATATCTTTCCTAAAAACAGCCACCATACCTACCTATTATGGAATTTCCATAGCCATTCCGAGATATATTGCCATGCAGCTTCCACCGTTTCCTTTTGTTATGACACGCACCATCATTTTCATATTGCTTTGCATGATCGTAAGATAACTAGCATGATGTTTTCATGGCTTGTCTGTTTTTTGATGTCATTTGCTATGCTAGATCATTGCATATCCCGGTACACCACAAGAGGCATTCATAGAGTCATATTTTGCTCTAGGTTTTGAGTTGTATTTTTCTTTTGAGTTGTAAGTAAATAAAAGTGTGATGACCATCATTATTAGAGCATGTACCATGTGAGGAAAGGATGAGGGAAGCTATGATTCTCTCACAAGTGGGGATGAGATTTCGGACTTTAAGAAAAATAAAAGAGGCCAGCGAAGCCCAAATAAAAAAATAGGCCAAAGATGCCCGCCAAAAAATAAAAAAATAAAAAAGAGAGAAAAGAGAGAAGGGACATTGCTACTATCTTTTTCCACACTTGTGCTTCAAAGTAGCACCATGATCTTCCTAATAGAGAGTCTCCTATTTTGTCACTTTCATATAACTAGTGGACTTTTTCATCATGATGCACGTCCACTTAGTTTCTTTCTAAGCTTTCATACACTTATAGCTCTAGTGCATTCGTTGCATGGCAATCCCTACTCATTCACATTGATATCTATTAATGGACATCTCCATAGCCCGTTGATACGCCTAGTTGATGTGAGACTATCTTCTCCTTTTTCTTCACAACCTCCACCATATTCTATTCCACCTATAGTGTTATATCCATGGCTCACGCTCATGTATTGCGTGATAGTTGAAAATGTTTGAGAACATAAAAGGTGTGAAACAATTGCTTGACTTGTCATCGGGGTATTGTAGGGATAACTTTATTTTGCCATTATATTTTGAAGAGATACAATTACTTTATTGGTATGCTAGAAGTATTATTTTCTTAATGTCAAATGATAGACTATTGCTTTGAATCACTCGTGTCTTAATATTCATGCCATGATTAGATTATATCATCAAAATTATGCTAGGTAGTGATACGTCTCCAACGTATCTATAATTTTTGCTTGTTTCATGTTGCTATATTATCATTATTGGATGTTTTACAATAATTTTACCACAACTTTATATTATTTTTGGGACTAACCTATTAACCTAGAGCCCAGTGCCAGTTCCTATTTTTTCCGTGTTTTTGAGTTTTACAGAAAAGGAACATCAAACGAAGTCCAATAGGAATAAAATTTACGGTGATTTTTTTGGACCAAAAGATACCCACGGAGCATCGGAGTTGGGCTAGAAGACCCACGAGGCAGTCACAAGCCTCAGGGGCGCGGCCACCCCCCTGGCCGTGCCCTGCAGGCTTGTGACTCCCTCGTGGCCCATCCGGACTTATTTTCACCGTCGTAAATTCCTATAAATACCAAAAAACCCAATGCAGAACGTAGATCAGGAGTTCTGCTGCCACAAACCTTCAGAGCCACGAAAAACCAATCGGGATCCCGTTTCGGCACCCTATCGGAGGGGGAAACCATCACAGGAGGCCATCTTCATCATCCCGGTGCTCTCCATGACGAGGAGGGAGTAGTTCACCCTCGGGGCTGAGGGTATGTACCAGTAGCTATGTGTTTGATCTCTCTCTCTCTCGTGTTCTTGAGATGGCACGATCTTGATGTATCACGAGCTATGCATAGGGGTTGGCACACGTTCTTGCCTTGACGTTTCGGTAGAAACTTTGGGGCACTCTTTGAAGTTATTTGTGTTGGATTGAACATGATGAATCTGAAATTATGTGATGCATATTGTATAATCAAGCCCATGGGTACTTGTGGTGACAATGGAGTATCTAGGTGACATTAGGGTTTTGGTTGATGTGTATCTTAAGGTGTTATTTTAGTATGAACTCTTGGGCTGTTTGTGACCCTTATAGGGACAACTCATAAGATTGATTAGAAAAGATAACTTTGAGGTGGTTTCATACCCTACAATAATTTCTTTGTTAGTTCTCCGTTGTTTGTGACTTTGGAGTGAACTCTTTGTCGCATGAGAGGTACTTATATATGATTCAACTATGTCAACATTGCTGAGAGAAATTGCACTAGTGAAAATATGGACCCTAGGCCTTGTTTCCAAGCATTTATACAACATTTTGCTCGTCGTTTACTATTTGTTACCTTGCTGTTTTTATATTTTCAGATTACAAAAAACTATATCTACCATCCATATTGCACTTGTATCACCATCTCTTCGCTGAACTAGTGCACCTATACAATTTACCATTGTATTGGGTGTGTTGGGGACACAAGAGACTCTTTGCTATTTTATTGCAAGGTTGTTTGAGAGAGACCATCTTCATCCTACACCTTCTGCGGATTGATAAACCTTAGGTCATCCACTTGAGGGAAAATTGCCATTGTCCTACAAAACTCTGCGCTTGGAGGCCCAACATGAGTCTACAAGAAGAAGGTTGTGTAGTGGACATCAAGCTCTTTTCTGGCGCCGTTGCCGGGGAGGTGAGTGCTTGAAGGTATATCTTTAGATCTTGCAATCAAATCTTTTTATTTCTTGTTTTTTACTAGTTTGGTTTTATAAAAGAAAACTACAAAAAATGGAATTGAGGTTACCTCATATGCTTCATCTTTTTAACGTCTTTCGTGAAAATGATGGAAAGGCAAATTGTGCTCAAGTGTTAGAAGAAGAAGTTATTAAAATGTTTGGCAATAAATCTTTGAGTGATGAGCATGATTGCAATGTTGTTAGTATGAATTCTTTGAATATCCATAGTACTAATGATGATTGCACTAGTCATGATAAATTTTTTCTTATAGGCATGTCAATTTTTGTGGAGTGCATAGAGTTTGTCAAGACATGCCTAGAAGGGAAGATAGATTTTGTAAGAGGCATAAGTATTTAGAAACTAAATGGTTGCAAGAGAGGCTATATGTTTGTGATGAAAGACTTCATATTTCTCGCCGTCCTTGTGAACTTTGCAATGAACGTGGTCATTATAATTTCCAATGTGAATTATTTCATGATCGAATTGTGTCCAAAAATTGTGATAACCTCATTACCCTTGAGCATCATAATGAACTCAGTCTATTTTGGGGGTATGAAGAAATGAAACATGAAATTAAGGATGTTCCAACATGGGCTCTCATGAAAATATTTGATTTTGATATAAATGAAATCTATATGTATTGCGTGGTAAATTGCATTGAGAATCCTTATATTGCCAATTACTTAAAGACAAGAAAACAATTATAAGAGGAAGAGAATACTAATGAAGGGGAAGAGGTTTCCCAATATCCTCCTATTTGTTCTTATGATGAATTAGGTAACAAGGAGGAGCTTTTTATTCAACCAACCTCTTCAAAAAGAAGCTTGGAGGAATTAAATAAACCCACACATAATGTGGTGAAGAAGAAGAAAATAAGGAAAAGTAAAGGTAAAGAGGTATCTCTCCCAAATAATGTTGCCCCCATTAATGATAGGCCTCATGAGAATGAATAAAAAATAGTTGTGGAAGATGATACACTTGATGATGATTTTGTTATGCCTATTGCTTGTTGTGATAATTATGATTGGGAAGATAATGATACTTCTTATAATCTTGAAAATATTTATGGCACCAACTTGGAGGATGATGATAATAATTGTTATACTATTGGTGCTATTCATACCATTAATGATGAGAGTGATTATGTTTATGATATACAAAGCCACAAGCATCGGGATGCTATGCTTAATGGAGATGATCTTTTTATTCCCCCTACTTTAAATGATCAAATTTGTTATAATGATTACATGCCTCCTACTTATGATGATTATTGTGATGATACTTATGCAATGAAAAAGAGTGATGATTACCATTATGATACTTGTCATAATTATTAATATCCTTTTACTAAATATTACTCTTTTAGTGTGGAACCAATTTGTAGTATTCAAGTCTTTTATGATACTCCCACTATTAGTCATGAGAAGAAATTTGCTTATGAGGAGAGTAGTAAAATTTCTATGCTTGTAGATCATGAAAAGAATGCTTTATGTGCTGGTTATATTGTGGAATTCCTTCATGATTCTACTGAAAATTATTATGAGGGAGGAACATATGCTTGTAGGAATTGCAATAATATCAAGTTTCCTCTCTATGTGTTCAAAGTTTCGAAGTTATGCTTGTTTTCCCTTCCTATGCTAGATGATTCTTGCTCCCATAAATTGTTTGATCACAAAATCCCTATGCATAGTAAGTGGGTTAGAATTAAATGTGCTTGTCATGAGATTCATGATGCTCTTTTGCATGTTTCAATTACTATTCCTATGTGAGCATCATTGAAATCATCATGCCTAGCTAAAAGGCATTAAAGAAAAACGCTTGTTGGGAGACAACCCAACACTTTTACTTTCTATTTTTGTGTGTTCACATGATTAAGCTAATTTATTATTCATGTTTTGTGTCTTTCATTTCAATAAAGTGCCAAGTAAAGCCTTTGGGATAGTTTGGATACTTGCTTGTTTGATTCTGTGCAAAATTAGAAAGTTTTCCATCCAGTATATGAATTTTATGATTTTACTGGAGCGTCAAAAAATTATGAATTTTTTACACAAAATTTATATGCAAATTACTTGGGTTTTCCTAGTTTTTCAGAATTTTTAGAGTCGGGTAAATTTGGTGATCATTCAGATCTTCACAGATTGTTCTGTTTTTTGACAGATTCTCATTTGCATGCATAGTTTCCTTGTTTCAAGTGTTCCTATATCTTATATTGAGTAATATAAATTGTGGGAATGATTTAATACAGTAGGTATCATGTTTTAACAATTATGAATCTTTTCTTGACATTACCTAAGTGAATGATCTATATTTACTACACTAACCCATCTCATGAAGTTCCGTTAAGTTTTGTGTGATTGAAGTTTTCAAGTTTTGGGTGAGACACCGATATAAGGATAATAAGGAGTGAAAATAACCTAATCTTGGGGATTCCAAAGGCACCCCCAAGGTAATATTCAATGAATACTCAAGCTCCTAAGCTTGGGGATGCCCCGAAAGGCATCCCCTCTTTCGTCTTCAACACTATCGGTATATCTTACTTGGAGCTATATTTTTATTTGTCACATAATCTGAGTTTTGCTTGGATCATCATTATATTTTGTTAATTTCTGTTAGGTGTTAATTATAATCTTGTTTTTCAATAAAAAGTTCCAAGAATTGCCTTTAGGATGCTTGCATTGCATGTTTTGATGAGTGTTGTGTAAAAACAGAAACTTTGGCTGTAGTGTTTGAATTTTCATATTTTACTGGAACGTGGAAAGTTTCTGAAATTTTTACACGGTATGTTCATATAAATTTTATAGCATTTAATAAATGTTCATAATTTTTTGAGTTACATAAGTACACTTTTTCATAAATTGCTACAGACTGTTCTATTTGGGCAGATTGCTGTCATAGTTTTGTTATCTACTCATCCTATAGTTTCCATAGCCTATATTGATAGATATAAATTGTGGAAATGATAGTATATAGTACATAATGTTGGAAAATCATTAGGCAACTTGTCTTGTCAGTACATAAAGAGTTGATTTATTATTATGTGTACTAACCTATCTCATGAGTTCTTTTTGAGTTTTGTGTGGATGAAGTTTTTGAGAATAGGTGAAACCGGGATATGAGAGGATTGAACGAGATACAAAAGCTCAATCTTGGGAATTCCCAAGGCACCCCAAGTAAAAAATTAATAACCCTCAAGCATCTAAGCTTGGGGATGCTACGCGTCCCACCTCTCTTCATCAACAATTATCGGTTAGCCTATGTTGAGCCTAAATTTTTATTCATTCACATGATATGTGCTATTCTTGGAATGATATTTTTTTATTTTGCTTGCTGTTGAATAAAGGATCTGGAAATATTTATTGAGGGAGAGAGAGAGTCCTCACACAACTCCTTAATTGTTTGACTACTCGTATCCTTTGAGAATAGTTTGTCATTTGCTTATGTGCTTCACTTATATCTTTTGAGCTAGGCAATGTTGCTCTAGTGCTTTACTTATATATTTTTAGAGCATGGTGGTGTTATATTTTATAAAAATTAGTGAACTCTTGTACCTCACTTATATTATTTTGAGAGTTTCTTAAAACAGCATTGTAATTTGGTTAGGTTATGAATTTAGTCCTAATATAATGGGCATCCAAGAGGGATATAATAAAAAAATTCATATTAAGTGCATTAAAAGCTATTAGAAGTTTGATTCCTTGCATATACTTTTGAGATAATAGAGATGGTAATATGAGATTCATGCTAGTGAGTAGTTGTGAATTGGAAGAGATACTTGTGTTAAAGCTTGTGATTCTCGTAGCATGCACGTATGGTGAACCGTTATGTAACGAAGTCGGAGCATGATTTGTTTAATGATTGTTGACCTTTGTGTGAGGATCGGGAGCGCGTGATGGTTAACTCCTACCAACCTATCCCCTAGGAGCATGCGTCTAATGCTTTGTTTGATAACTAATAGACTTTTGCAATAAGTATGTGAGTTCTTTATGACTAATGTTGAGTCCATGGCGTACTCTCACCCTTCCATCTTTGCTAGCCTCTCTAGTACCGCACAAATTTTGCCGGTACACCAAACCCTCCTTCCTCAAATCAGCCACCATAACTACCTACTATGGCATTTCCATAGCCATTCCGAGATATATTGCCATGCAACTTCCACCATGTAGTTTTTCATGACTTGCATCACCACTTCATATTGCATATAGAGTCATACTTTGTCATAGGTATCGACTTGTAATTTTTCTTTTTTGAGTTATAAGTAAATAAAAGTGTGATGATGTTTCATTAATAGAGCATTGTCCCATGAGAGAAAAGGATGATGGAGGCTATGACTCCCTCACAAGTTGGGATGAGTATCCGGACTTTACAAAAAATAAAAGAGGCTAGCGAAGCCCAAACAAAAAAAGAGGCCAAAGAAGCCCACCAAAATAAAAAAATGAAAATAAAAAATGAGAGAAAGAGAGAAAGAGAGAAGGGAAAATTGCTACTACCCTTTCCACACTTGTGCTTCAAAGTAGCACCATGATCTTCATGATAGAGAGTCTCCTATTTTGTCACTTTCATATAACTAGTGGATATTCATCTTGCATGACCACTTAGTTTTATTTTTGAACTTTCATACACTTATAGCTCTAAGTGCATTTGTTGCATGGCAATCCCTACTCACTCACATTGATATCTATTGATGGGCAGCTCCATAGCCCGTTGATACGCCTAGTTGATGTGAGACTATCTTCTCCTTTTTCCCCTTGCACCTCCTCCATATTCTATTCCACCTATAATGCTATATCCATGGCTCACGCTCATGTATTGCGTGAGAGTTGAAAAGGTTTGAGAACACCAAAAGTGTGAAACAATTGCTTGACTTATTCATCGGGGTTGTGCATGATTTAGAAACTTTATGTGGGGAAGATGGAGCATAGCCAGACCATATGATTTTGAGGGATGACTTTCTAAGGCCATGTTATTTCGAAAGGACACGACTACCTTGTTGGTGTGCTCGAAGTATTACTATTTTTATGTCAATATTGGACTATTGTTTTGAATCTTACGGATCTGAATATTCATGCCACAATAAAGAATATTACATGGATAAATATGTTAGGCAGCATTCCACATCAAAAATTATGTTTTTTTATCATTTACCTACTCGAGGACGAGCAGGAATTAAGCTTGGGGATGCTGATACGTCTCAAACGTATCTATAATTTGTGCTTGTTTCATGCTTCTATATTATCATTCTTGGATGTTTTACAATCATTTTACCACAACTTTATATTATTTTTGGGACTAACCTATTAACCTAGAGCCTAGTGTCAGTTCCTGTTTTTTTCGTGTTTTTGAGTTTTACAGAAAAGGAATATCAAACAGAGTCCAAACGGAATAAAAATTTATGGTGATTTTTTTGGACCAGAAGAGACCCACGGAGCATCAGAGTTGGGCCAGAAGACCCACGAGGCAGTCACAAGCCTTAGGGGCGCGACCACCCCCTGGTCGTGCCCTGCTGTCTTGTGACTCCCTCGTGTCCCATACGGACTTATTTCCACCGCCATAAATTCCTATAAATACCAAAAACCCCAACGCAGAACCTAGATCGGGAGTTCCGCCGCCACAAACCTCTAGAGCCACAAAAAACCAATCGGAAGCCCGTTCTGGCACCCTACCGAAGGGGGAAACAACCACCGGAGGTCATCTTCATCATCCTGGCGCTCTCCATGACGAGGAGGGAGTAGTTCACCCTCGGGGCTAAGGGTATGTACCAGTAGATATGTGTTTGATCTCTCTCTCTCGTGTTCTTGAGATGGCACGATCTTGGTGTACCGCGAGCTTTGTTGATATAGATTGAATCATATGGAGTGTTTCCCCTCTCCATCTAGTTGTGATGAATTGAGTTTTCCATTTGAAGTTTACTTATCGGATTGAGTCTTTAAGGATTTGAGAACACTTGATGTATGTCTTGCGATGGGATACTGTGGTGACAATGGGATGTTCTATTGATCTACTTGATGTATGTTTAGGTGATCGACTTGCGGGTTCCGTGAACTTGGGAATCTATGCATAGGGGTTGGCTCACGTTCTTGTCTTGATGTTCCAGTACAAACTTTGGGGCACTCTTTGAAGTTATTTGTGTTGGATTAAACATGATGAATCTGAAATTATGTGATGCATATCTTATAATCAAGCCCATGGGTACTTGTGGTGACAATGGAGTATCTAGGTGACATTAGGGTTTTGGTTGATGTGTATCTTAAGGTGTTATTTTAGTACGAACTCTAGGGCTGTTTGTGACACGTATAGGGACAATTCATAAGATTGATTGGAAAAG
The DNA here is from genome assembly GCA_022496015.1 of Hordeum marinum. NCBI lineage: Eukaryota > Viridiplantae > Streptophyta > Magnoliopsida > Poales > Poaceae > Hordeum > Hordeum marinum. The sequence goes on from CM039674.1 coordinate 462,692,344, forward strand.
ATAACTTTGAGGTGGTTTCGTACCCTACAATAATTTCTTCGTTAGTTCTCCGCTATTTGTGACTTTGGAGTGAACTCTTTGTCGCATGAGAGGTACTTACATATGATTCAACTATGTTAATATTGTTGAGAGAAATTACACTAGTGAAAGTATGGACCCTAGGCCTTGTTTCAAAGCATTTATACAACGTTTTGCTCCCCGTTTACTATATGTTACCTTCTGTTTTTATATTTTCAGATTACAAAAAACTATATCTACCATCCATATTGCACTTGTATCACCATCTCTTTGTCGAACTAGTGCGCCTATACAATTTACCATTGTATTGGGTGTGTTGGGAACACAAGAGACTCTTTGCTATTTGATTGCAGGGTTGTTTGAGAGAGACCATCTTCATCCTACACCTCCCGCGGATTGATAATCCTTAGGTCATCCACTTGAGGGAAAATTGCCATTGTCCTACAAAACTCTACGCTTGGAGGCCCAACACGAGTCTACAAGAAGAAGGTTGTGTAGTAGACATTAGGTAGCATTCCACATCAAAAGTTATCATTTTTATCATTTACCTACTCGAGGACGAGCAGGAATTAAGATTGGGGATGCTGATACGTCTCCGTCATATCTATAATTTTTGATTGTTCCATGCCAATATTCTACAACTTTCTTATACTTTTGGCAACTTTTTATACTATTTTTTCGACTAACATATTGATCCAGTGCCCAGTGCCAGGTCCTGTTTGTTGCATGTTTTTTGTTTCGCAGAAAATCCATATCAAACAAAGTCCAAACGCGATAAAAACTTACGGAGATTTTTTTGGAATATATGTGATTTTGGGGGAAAAGAATCAACACATGACGATGCCCGAGGAGGTCACAAGCCTGCTAGGCGCGGCCCACCCCCCTGGCTGCGCCTGGCAGGCTTTTCGACACCCCTTAGGTCGGTTGGAGCTGTCCTTTGGCCACAGGAAAGCTAATTTTTGAATAAAGATACCCTCAAAATTTCAACCCGGTCAGAGTTATGGATCTCCTGATATTTAAGAAACGGTGAAAGGCCAAAATCTGGAGCGCATAAACAGAAGGAAACACACACACACACACACACACACACAGAGAGAGAGATCCAATCTCGGAGGGCTCCCACCCCTCTGCCGCCATGGAGGCCATAGACCAGAGGGGAAACCCTTCTCCCATATAGGGGGAAGGTCAAGGAAGGAGAAGAAGGAGGGGGCTCTCTCCCCCTCTCTCCCGATGGCACTAGAACGTCGCCGGGGCCATCATCGTGACGGTGATCTACTCCAACAACTCCGTCATCTTCACCAACACCTCCATCACCTTCCCCCATCTATCTACAGCGGTCCACTCTCCTGCAACCCATTGTACCCTCTACTTGACATGGTGCTTTATGCTTCATATTATTATCCAATGATGTGTTTCCATCCTATGATGTCTGAGTAGATTTTTGTTGTCCTATGGGTTGATTGATGATCATGATTGGTTTGAGTTGCATATTTTATTATTTGTGTTGTCCTATGGTGCTCTCCCTGTCGCGCAAGCATGAGGGATCCCCGCTGTAGGGTGTTGCAATGTGTTCATGATTCACCTATGGTTGGTTGCTTGAGTGACAAAAGCATAAACCCGAGTAGGTGGGTTGTTGCATATGGGAGTAAAGAGGACTTGATACCTTATAATGCTATGGTTGGGTTTTACCTTAATGAACTTTAGTAGTTGCGGATGCTTGCTAGAGTTCCAATCATAAGTGCATATGATCCAAGTAGATAAAGTATGCTAGCTTATGCCTCTCCCTCATATAAATTACAATAATGATGACCGGTCTAGTTATCGATTGCCTAGGGACAATTCCGCAACTCCTACCACCACTTTTCCACACTCATTAAACTAACTTAATTGTTACTTTATCTAAGCAGCCTCTAGTTTTTATTTGCATGCTCTTTATTATCTTGCAAACCTATCCCGTCACACCTACAAAGTACTTCTAGTTTCATACTTGTTCTAGGTAAAGAGAACGTTAAGCATGCGTAGAGTTGTATTAGTGGTCGATAGAACTTGAGGGAATATTTCTTCTACCTTTAGCTCCTAGTTGGGTTCGACACTCTTACTTATCGAGAAAGGATGCAATTGATCCCCTATACTTGTGGGTTATCAAAGCTCCTACTTCGGATCAAGGCTACCGACAAAACGACATGGAAGCATCCACAAGTGGTACATGACAAGATGAAGAGGAGGAGGAAGTACATCATGATGATCCACCACAACCTCCTTCACCACCACCACAAGGAGATGACCACTTCAACAACAACGGAGATTAAGGAGATGACGATGAAGAAGAAGCTCCTCCAACAAACAAGCCAAAGCTACCCCAAGTTCAAGCACAAGTGACCAAGAACCATCCCCTAAACCAAATCTTTGGTGATATACAAACATGGTGGATCACTCGCTCTAAAATTCGCTTGGCTAACTTTTTTGAGCATTATTCTATCATCTCTAGCATTAAACCCTTGAAGGTTGAACAAGCTCTAGAGGACGTGGATTGGGTGAATTCTATGCATGAAGAGCTTCACAACTTCGAGAGGAATGAAGTGTGGACACTCATGGAGAAGCCTAAGGACGAGCAAAACATCATCGGCATGAAATGGGTATTTCAAAACAAGCAAGATGAAGACGGTCAAGTTGTTCGCAACAAGGCTTGACTCGTAGCCCAAGGATATACACAAGTCAAAGGTATGGACTACGGTGAGACCTACACCCCCGTTGCTAGACTAGAAGCTATTCAAATTCTTCTTGCTTATGCTAATCACCATGCTATCACGCTTTACCAAATGGACATTAAAGGTGTATTCTTAAATGGTGAGATTGAAGAAGAGTTCTATGTTAATCAACCACCTGGTTTTGTAAATACTTAGAAACCTGACCACGTTTACAAACTTCGCAAAGATTTATATGGTCTTAAGCAAGCTCCTCGCGCTTGGTATAAATGCCTAACGAAGTTTCTCATTGAAAAAAGGATTTGAAATTGGTAAAATTGACGCAACCTTATTCACAAATAGAGTTAATGGTGAATTATTTGTGTGCCAATTTTATGTGGACGATATTATATTTGGATCTACTAACTCACAATTTAGTGAGAAATTTGGAAGGTTGATGTCAGAGAAGTATGAGATGCCTATGATGTGTGAGTTGAAATTCTTCCTTGGTCTACAAATCAAGCAAACGAGAGAAGGTACTTTCATCTCTCAAACCAAATACACCAAGGACCTGATCAAGAAGTTCAACATGCAAGAGTGCAAAGGTATGAAAACTCCCATGCCCACTAGCGGACACGATGATCTCACTAAGGAGGGTGAACCGGTTGATCAAAAGGTTTATCGATCAATGATTGGTTCGTTGCTATATCGATGTGCCTCCCATCCCGATATCATGCTTAGTGTGTGCTTGTGTGCCCGATATCAAGTTGCACCTAAAGAGTGTCATCTTAAGGTTGTAAAATGCATTGTGAGATACTTGATTCATACACCAAACTTTTGCATTTGGTATCCCAAGGGATCTTCTTTTAATCTTGTTTTCTACTCTAACTCGGACTATGCCGGTGGCAAGGTTGATAGAAAATCCACCTCAGGTACTTGTCAATTTTGTGGTAGATCTCTTGTGTCTTCGTCCTTCAAGAAACAAAACTCGGTATCTCTATCTATTGCCGAAGCTGAATATATTTCTACTGGATCATGTTGTGCACAATTATTATGGATGACACAAATGCTTAAAGATTATGGAATCTATGTTAAAAATGTGCCATTACTATGTGACAATGAGAGCGCTATTAAGATTGGTCATAATCCTGTGCAACATTCTCGAACCAAGCATATTCAAGTTCGACATCATTTCATTCGTGATCATGTTGGCAAAGGAGATATTAATCTTAAGCATGTTCGTACTACAAGCAATTGGCCGATATCTTTACTAAGCCACTTGACGAACACGTGTTTTGTCATTTGAGGAGTGAGTTGAACATCATTGATGCTTCAAACTTGAGCTAAGCTCACTCGGATGCATGCAAGGGGATGAGCTTCATTTTCTATTCCATGTTGTTATCCTGAATATCATATATCTTGGAATTCGTTCCTCCCTTGTCTTGCATATAACCCTTTTGTAGGTACTTGGAAAACAACACTCCACAAGATTGCCAACAACTCATATCCTAAGCAATCTTATCATGAGCAAGTATCCACACCTCGCTTTGATGATGAAAGGAAGAAGACAACAAAACATATCCTTGACATACATTTCTCAATTGCTAACTCACAATTGATATCTAGTCATTTGGATATATCATGTTCTTCCTTGCGTGACTAACCTATGTAGGTGAAAAGTGAACAAAAAAAACAAGTGTTTCTCCCAACTCAAGATGATCTTCATCAACCTCGAGCATCCTCATCAAGTTAACCTACAAGCTACATCAACAACATCACTCAAAGGTATGTACTCATATCCTTGATATAGCTTTACTCCAAGTCATGAGATAAAGCAACTCGAGAGATATGAAGACATTAAAATGCTTAATCAAAAAATGGTAACCCCATCTTGAGCTTAACGATGAGTATGACCTATGATCAAGTATTCTTTCTTGGCTCTTAAGTTAGTATACTCTAATATAGGTGACCTAGTCACCGCCCATCATCTAGTTAAGAATCTTGTTTGGTTCATTCTCTATATTGTAAGATTTCTTGGAACCATTCAAATCTTCTCTAGCTGATATTCTTTTGTAAATTCTTTGCATTTCTCCTACAAATTGCTTTTGACACTTTGTTACAATTTTTCACAATTTGCAAGTTTCTCAAACTTTGGCAAGTTTCTGTTTTAGCCTCGGAGACTTCGATATAAAGGACTCGGTTACACCGATTCAACAGATGAGCTGCATAACATCATATCGGTACCACCGACAAATTTGACTCGGAGCCACTGACTTACTATCATTATCAGTCTATGCTTGTATCTAAAAATCTTTCTAATCCTTCTGTGATATTTTCAATTCTTCGATGATCCCTTTTATTTTAAACGGGGAGATACATTCAAGAATCCCTAACTCAAAGAAGGAGAAGTTCTACAAATTCTCGGTTTAGCCAAAGGAAGAGAATTTTTTTCAATGATTCCCTCGCTTTTCTAATGATTTTTAATATTCTATGAATCCTACATTCTATGAACCTTGTTCTCAAGGATCACTTGTTGATCAATGATCCATGTATCTGACCCTATATCAGACCTTTTTGGACATTAATGCCAAAGGGGGAGAAATACCACAGCTTCAAAGCTAAAGGGGAGATAGATGCTTATGCAAAGGGGGAGATATAATTTAGGGGGAGAGGAGAATATCAAAGTTTATACTTATATAAACAAGGGGAGAATACCAAAGTAGGGGGAGAAAAAATATGTTTTGGAGAAGGATATGTTTATTACATTTGATTCTTCATGTTAGACTTTTCTCACCCTATCCAATCACAATATCTAAATGCTAAGACTCGGGGGGAGAGGATGTCCTACTCTTCATATCCAGGGGAGAAAGCTCTAAATGATCTTGTAGATACATCAATCCTAAGGAATACTATCTTCTAAATGTTCTCCATATCTTGGTACTTTTGAGTTCTATTGCTTTTGATTGGTAGAATACTCTTGTGTTTCCTAACATTGTTTTCTCAAGTGTATCTCTACTACTAGGACGCTTGATAACCCACAAGTATAGGGGATCGCAACAGTTTTCGAGGGTAGAGTATTCAACCCAAATTTATTGATTCGACACAAGGGGAGCCAAAGAATATTCTCGAGTATTAGCAGCTGAGTTGTAAATTCAACCACACCTGAAAGACTTAATACCTACAGCAAAGTATTCAGTAGCAAAGTAGTATGGAAGTAACGGTAACGGTGGCAAAAGTGATAGTAGCAGTTTTGTAGTGTTTGTAACAATAGCAACGGAAAAGTAACTTAGAAAAGATCAATATGGAAAGCTCGTAGGCAATGGATCAGTGATGGATAATTATGTCGGATGGCATTCATCATGCAACAGTTATAACATAGGGTGACACGGAACTAGCTCCAATTCATCAATGTAATGTAGGCATGTATTCCATATATAGTCATACGTGCTTATGGAAAAGAACTTGCATGAAATATTTTGTCCTACCCTCCCGTGGCAGCGGGGTCCTATTGGAAACAAAGGGATATTAAGGCCTCCTTTTAATAGAGAACCGGACCAAAGCATTAGCACTTAGTGAATACATGAATTCCTCAAACTACGGTAATCACCGGAAAGAATCCCAGTTATTGTCACCCTAGGGGATGCGGATCATAACTCATAATAGGTGTCTACAACTTGCAAGATAGGATCAAGAACACATATATATTCATGAAAACATAATAGGTTCAGATCTAAAATCATGGCACTCGGGCCCTAGTGACAAGCATTAAGCATAGCAAAGTCATAGCAACATCAATCTCAGAACATAGTGGATACTAGGGATCAAACCCTAATAAAACTAACTCGATTACATGATAAATATCATCCAACCCATCACCGTCCAGCAAGCCTACGATGATATTACTCACGAATGGTGGAGAGCATCATGGAATTGGTGATGAAGGATGGTTGGTGATGACGAAGGCACCGATTTCCCCTCTCCGGAGCCCAAAACGGACTCCAGATCTGGTCTCCCAAGGAAGAACAGGAGATGGCGGCGGCTCCGTATCGTGAAACGCGATGAACTCTTCTTCTTGATTTTTTCCTCCCCGAATAGGAATATATAGAAGTGGAAACGAGGTCGGAGGAGCGTCAGGGGGCCCACAAGCCATAGTGGGCACGCCCACTAGGCTTGTGGCCAGGTGGTGGCCCCCCTGTAGTTGATTCTTTCGCCAATATTTTTTATTAATTCTAAAAGTATTCTCCGTAAATTTTTAGGTCAATCCAAGAACATTTATTTCTGCACAAAAATAACGCCAAGGCAATTCTGCTGAAAACAAGGTCAGCCCGAGTTAGTTCCATTCAAATCATGCAAATTAGAGTCCAAAACAAGGGCAAGAGAGTTTGGAAAAGTAGATACATTGGAGACATATCAACTCCCCCAAGCTTAAACCTTTGCTTGTCCTCAAGCAATTCAGTTGATAAACTGAAAGTGATAACGAACAAATTTTACAAACTCTGTTTGATCTTGCCGTTGTAAATATATCTAACTTATGTTCAGATTTTTAGCAAGGATTATAGACAAACCACATTCACAATAACATTTAGGTCTCACATTTACTCATACCAATGGCATAATCAACTAGCGAGCAATAATAATAAGTCTCGGATGACAACAATTTTATCTAAACAATCATGATACAATATGACATAATGGTATCTCGCTAGCCCTTCCTGAGACCGCAAAACATAAATGTAGAGCACCTCTGAAGAACGAGGGCTGACTGGACATTGTAATTCATGGTAAAAGAGATCCAGTCATACTCATACTCAATGTCAACTAATAGCAAAGCATACAAATGACGGTGGTGCTCTCTAACAGGTGCCTTTTATAAGAGGGTGATGACTCAACGGTAAAGTAAAATAGATAGGCCCTTCGCAGAGGGAAGCATTGATTTGCAGAGGTGCCAGAGCTCGAGCTTTTAAAACAAGGATGAATAATAATTTTGAGCGGTATGCTTTCATTGCCAACATAACAACTAAGAGATCTCGATATCTTCCATGCTAGATACATTATAGGCGGTTCCCACATAGATTAGTAAAGTTTTTACTCTGCCTCCACCAAATCAATCACACTCCACGGCGGGCCGAATCCACGGGTACCGTCCATACAAACACAGTCCTGGGGGAGTTTTGTTTAATTATATTTTGCTTTATATTTTGAGCATGGAACTGGGCATCCCGATTACCAGCCACTTTCTCGTGAATGATAGTGAATCAACACATATCATGAGAATAACCCACCTAGCGTGGAAGATACTGACAGCCCCTAGTCATTACAAGAGCGATTTGGGCATACAAAACAGAATATTTATTTGAAGGTTTGGAGAATGGCACATGCAAATTTACTTGGAACGGCAGGTAAATACCGTATATAGGTAGGTATGGTGGACTCATATGGAACAACTTTGGGTTTATGGAGATGGATGCACAAGCAGTATTCCCGCTTAGTACAAGTGAAGGCTAGCAAAAGACTAGGGAGCGACCAACTAGAGAGCGACACAGTCATCAACATGCTTTGAGATTAACCAACATTGAACATAAACATCGTGGAGGCTATGTTGGTTTGTTTCAACTACATGTGTGAACATGTGCCAAGTTAAGCCACTCAAATCATTCAGAGGAGGATACCATTCTATCATACTACATCACTACCATTTTAATATGCATGTTGGCGCTCAAGACAAACCATTATCCACTCTTAGCCAATTAAGCATGGTATGAGCAACTATAATCTCTAATTGTCATTGCAAACATGTTTCATCTATAATGGGCTGAATTAAGAACGATGAGCTAATCATATTTACAAAAGTAAGATAGGTCGAGTTCATACCAGCTTTTCTCCATCTCGGTCAATTCATCATATATCGTCATTATTGCCTTTAACTTGCATGGCCGAATGATGTGAATAATAATAAGAGTGCATGTGCATTGGACTAAGCTGGAATCTGCAAACAATAACTCAAAAGGGAAGACAAAGAAATATGCGTTCTATATAAGATAAACAATAATGCATATCAGAGCCACTCAACATGTCATCGTGGTCTTCTCCTTACGACCCAAAGAAAAGAAAGGAAAATTATTTACACGGGAAAGCTCCCAACAGGCAAAAGAAGAACAAGAAATCTTTTTGGGTTTTCTTTTAATACTACAACTAAAACAAACTAGAAGGTAAAGCTAGAACTAAATTCTTTGTTTTTTGGATTTTCTTAAAGATTAATCAAACACACAAGAATAAAGTATAAAGAAGAAATAAACTACCATGGATAGTACAATGAAAAAGTATGAACACCGACAACTGAAACGAGTGTGTGAACATGAATGTAATGTCGGTGAGAAATACGTATTCCCCCAAGCTTATGCTTTTTGCCTTGGTTGGTCTAGGGCCATGGCTGGAAATAACCTTCTCCGGGATACTCCAGAGGACACTGAGGGTTCCACTGATTAGCGACCTCCTGTGGCTCCCACTGAAAAAACGGGGCCTGATATCGATCAAGGGCCGATGCCGGCTCAGGTGCTGGGGGTTGCGACAAACCCCAATATCGGTAGATGTCATCGGGCATAACAGTGTACCTGCCTGAATGAATATCGAACAGAGAAGAAGCAGGCAGAGTAATAATCTCACAAGTACCCTGACTAAATACTAAGTTGTAAAGCAGCCTCCTATCATCATTCTTCTTAATAACATCATGGCCTACCATACGGTCATAATTTAAAAACTTCGCGGGTAGCAGCCTCTCATCTTTCTCGTCAAGCCTAATGGGTATCTCAAAATGTTTAGCTAAACAAGATGCATAGATACCTCCGAATATGGGCCCCTTCGAACGGTTGGTGTTCAATCGTTGGGCCACCATAGAGCCCAGACTAAAGGTTATATCAGCAAATAGAGCATGGCGCAAAATAGTGAGGTCAGGGGCACTAAGGCTTCCACTCTCCCAGCAACCAACTAAACATCTTCCCACAAATAATGAATAATAGCGTAGCACAGGAAAATGTAAACTAGCTTCTCTTGCCTTTGAAACGCCTCTCTCTTCCCCTACAGTGACTACAGCAATAAAATCTTCCATGTCTCGGGACGTGGTTCCCCGATGCTGCCCTCATAGCGTATCTTGCAAACTTTGCAAAAATCATAAAGGTTCGTTTTCTTAGGCACATCATATAAGTGAAATTCTACTGTAGGAGGGTCCTCCCTAGGATGAAAGTGAAATTTTTGCACAAAGGTATTCATGATCAAGAGGTACTGGTCACACTTATCGTTGAGGAAATCGGTGATGCCTGCATTCTTGACAAATAATAGAAATCTTCATAAATTCTGGCCGCCCTCAAGAATGTCTCACACGGCCATTCACATGGTCAAACTTCTGCGACGCAAGGAATATTATATTTGGGTTTCTCCTTCATTTCATTTTCATCTTCCTTAGAACCCCGGCTTGAAGAACCTCTTAATAATCTTCTCAACATTTCTGAAAAATTCTGAAATTTTAGTGACCTAAAATAAAGGTGAACAAAACTCATAGCAACTACTCCCTCAAGTGCCTAGAGACTATATCATGCATCAAAACTACTTGGGACCATACAAATTTGACATGCAAGCTCATAAATAAGGTCACCACAACAGCAAAAATTTGCAATATAAAAGGCACTAGAACAAAAACTAATTGGACCATTGGAGGAGTCACATACCGATGAATAATCCCCTAAAACAGTTTTGCAAATGGAGCTTTGAGCAAGGAGATCGAAAATGGCAGCAAGATGAACTAGAACACGGGTTTGAGCAATGGTGGGATTTTTTCTGGAGGAAGATGAAGTGAATGGGTGCTGGAATAAATGGAGGAGGGCCACGTGGGACCCACAAGCCACCAGGGCGCGCCCAGGGGGTGGCACGCCCTGTAGGCTTGTGGCCCACTAGTGCAGCCCCCTGATGCATACTCATTGCCAAAAAATCTTAAATATTCTAGAAAAAATCATACTCCTTTTTCAGGACATTTGAGGAACTTTTATTTTCAGGTTACTTTTTTATTGCATGGGAAACTCAGAAAGCAGGAAAATAATAGCATTTTTACTTAATTTCGTCTAGGTAACAAAAAGTAAAAGTTAGGTACAGGAAGTTGTGCTTTCTAAATTCATCCATCTCATGCTCATCAAAAGGAATCCATCAATAAGGTTGATTAAGTCTTATTAACAAACTTCTTTCGAATAACATGAAACCGAAGAATTTTTGAATAACACTAAGTTACCTCAATGGGGATATGCATTTCCCCAACAATAAGTATATCATATTTCTTCTTAACAGTAGGAAGAGGGAACTCAAAGTCTCCAATAATAATCATTGGAATTTTTTCAATAGAGTTGATACTATGAACTTGAGGTTGTTTCTTCCGAAAGTGTACCGTATGCTCATTACCATTAATATGAAAAGTGACGTTGCCCTTGTTGCAATCAATAACAGCCCCTGCGGTATTCAAAAAGGGTCTACCAAGGATGATCGACATACTGTCGTCCTAGGGAATATCAAGAATAAGAAAGTCCGTCAAGATAGTAGCATTTGCAACTACGACGGGTACATCCTCACAAATACCGATAGACATAGCAGTTGATTTATCAGCCATTTGCAAAGAGATTTTAGTAGGTGTCAACTTATTAAAATCAAGTCTACGGTATAAAGAGAAAGGCATAACACTAACACCAGCTCCAAGATCACATAAAGCAGTTTTAACATGATTTCCTTTAATAGAGCATGGTATAGTAGGTACTCCGAGATCTCCTAGTTTCTTAGGTATTCCACCTTTAAAAGTATAATTAGCAAGCATGGTGGAAATCTCAGCTTCTAGTATCTTTATTTTATTTGTCACAATATCTTTCATATACTTAGCATAAGGAGACATTTTCAAAATATCAGTCAAGCGCATACGCAAAAAGACAGGTCTAAGCATTTCAGCAAAGCACTCAAAATCATCATCATCCTTTTTCTTGGATGGTTTAGAAGGAAAGGGCGTGGGTTTCGGAACCCATTGTTCTCTTTCTCTACCATGTTTCCTAGCAATGAAGTCTCTTTTATCGTATCTTTTATTCTTAGGTTGTGGGTTATCAAGATCATCAGCGGGTTCAATCTCCACATCTTTATCATTACTGGGTTGAGTATCAACATGAACATCATTATTAATGTTATCACTAGGCTCATGTTCATCACCAGATTGTGTCTCAGGATCACAAATAGAAATATCATTTGGATTCTCAGATGTATCTATAATAGGTTCACTAGCAGCATGCAAAGTACTATCATCATTCTTTTTCCTACTCTTATTGGAACGAATAGGTGCATCAGTATTGACTCTGTGAGAATCTTGCTCAATTATCTTAGGATGGCCCTCAGGATACAAAGGTTCCTGGGTCATTCTACCTCCTCTAGTCACAACTTTAACAGAATGATCATTGTCTTTACTATTCATCTCATTAAGCAAATCATTTTAAGCCTTAAGTACTTGTTCTACTTGAGTGGTTACCATGGAAGCATGTTTACTAATAAGCTTAAGGTCATTGATAGTTCTACTCAGATAATCACCCAAGAGATCAAGCATGTAAGCATTATGTTTAAATTGTCTACTAACATAAGCATTGAAATTTTCTTGCTTCACAATAAAATTATCAAATTCATCCAAGCATTGGCTAGCAGACTTATTATAAGGGATATCTCTTTCATCAAATCCACGGAGAGAATTTACCTCTACTACCCGTGTCGGGTTATCAAGACCATGTATTTCTTCAATAGGTGGTAGATTCTTAACATCTTCAGCTTTAATACCATTTTCTTTCATAGATTTCTTTGCCTCTTGCATATCTTAAGGATTGAGTAATAGAATACCTCTTTTCTTTGGATTTGGCTTTGAAGGTGGTTCGGGAATAGTCCAATCATTATCATTTCTCAATATATTATTCAATAGTAATTCAGCTTGTTTAATAGTTCGTTCCCTAAAAACACAACCAACACAACTATCTAGGTGGTCCCTAGAAGCATCGGTTAGTCCATTATAAAAGATATCAAGTATTTCATTTTTCTTGAGAGGATGATCAGGCAAAGCATTAAGTAATTGGAGAAGCCTCCACCAAGCTTGTGGGAGACTCTCTTCTTCAATTTGCACAAAGTTAAATATTTCCTACAAGGCAGCTTGTTTCTTATGGGCAGGAAAATATTTTTTAGAGAAGTAATAAATCATGTCCTGGGGACTACGCACACAACCAGGAGCAAGAGAATTAAACCATATCTTAGCATCACCCTTTAATGAGAAAGGAAACAACTTAAGAATATAGTAATAGCAAATTTTTTCCTCATGAGTAAATAGGGTGGCTATATCATTCAATATGGTAAGATGTGCCACAATAGTTTTAGATTCATAACCATGGAAAGGATCAGATTCAACCAAAGTAATTAACTCAGGATCGATGGAGAATTCATAATCCTTATCAGTAACAAAGATAGGTGAAGTACAAAACTTAAGATCATATTGCATTCTAGCATTCAAAGATTTTTCCTTCCACTTGCGAAGAAATTTCTTAAGATCATCTCTATCCTTACAAGCAAGAAAGTCCCTAGCTACCTCTCCTTCCATAACATAACCCTCGGGTATATCAGGCAATTCATATCTAGGAGATATAGGTCTAGCATGTGTATCATAGTGTTCAGTTTCAATAATTTCATCAGATTCAAAAATATTATTAGTTTCAGCATTGGCTCTAGCAATTTGTTCATCAAGAAATTCACCCAGTGGCACAGTATCATCAAGCAAAGTATCATCATAAGCATCATGTGTAGAAGAAGTAGCATCATCAATTACTTGTGACATATCAGAATTACTAGCAGGTGGTGGTGTCGCAAATTTACTCATAACAGAAGGTGAATCAAGTGCAGAGCTAGATGGCAGTTCCTTACCTGTCCTCATAGTTGAGGGATAGATCTTGGTTTTTGGATCTTTAAGATTCCTCATAGTGATCAACAGATATATATATCCCAAGTGACTCAGAGAATAGAGCTATGCTCCCGGGCAACGGCGCCAGAAAAAGGTCTTGATAACCCACAAGTATAGGGGATCGCAACAATTTTCGAGGGTAGAGTATTCAACCCAAATTTATTGATTCGACACAAGGGGATCTAGAGAATATTCTCGAGTATTAGTAGCTGAGTTGTCAATTCAATCACACCTGAAAGACTTAATATCTGCAGCAAAGTATTCAGTAGCAAAGTAGTATGGAAGTAACGGTAACGGTGGCAAAAGTGATAGTAGCAGTTTTGTAGTGTTTGTAACAATAGCAACGGAAAAGTAACTTAGCAAAGATCAATATGGAAAGCTCGTAGGCAATGGATCAGTGATGGATAATTATGTCGGATGGCATTCATCATGCAACAGTTATAACATAGGGTGACACGGAACTAGTTCCAATTCATCAATGTAATGTAGGCATGTATTCCATATATAGTCATACGTGCTTATGGAAAAGAACTTGCATGAAATATTTTGTCCTACCCTCCCGTGGCAGCGGGGTCCTATTGGAAACAAAGGGATATTAAGGCCTCCTTTTAATAGAGAACCGGACCAAAGCATTAGCACTTAGTGAATACATGAATTCCTCAAACTACGGTAATCACCGGAAAGAATCCCAGTTATTGTCACCCTAGGGGATGCGGATCATAACTCATAATAGGTGTCTACAACTTGCAAGATAGGATCAAGAACACATATATATTCATGAAAACATAATAGGTTCAGATCTAAAATCATGGCACTCGGGCCCTAGTGACAAGCATTAAGCATAGCAAAGTCATAGCAACATCAATCTCAGAACATAGTGGATACTAGGGATCAAACCCTAATAAAACTAACTCGATTACATGATAAATATCATCCAACCCATCACCGTCCAGCAAGCCTACGATGATATTACTCACGAATGGTGGAGAGCATCATGGAATTGGTGATGAAGGATGGTTGGTGATGACGAAGGCACCGATTTCCCCTCTCCGGAGCCCAAAACGGACTCCAGATCTGGTCTCCCAAGGAAGAACAGGAGATGGCGGCGGCTCCGTATCGTGAAACGCGATGAACTCTTCTTCTTGATTTTTTCCTCCCCGAATAGGAATATATAGAAGTGGAAACGAGGTCGGAGGAGCGTCAGGGGGCCCACAAGCCATAGTGGGCACGCCCACTAGGCTTGTGGCCAGGTGGTGGGCCCCCTGCAGTTGATTCTTTTGCCAATATTTTTTATTAATTCCAAAAATATTCTCCGTAAATTTTCAGGTCAATCCGAGAACTTTTATTTCTACACAAAAATAACACCAAGGCAATTCTGCTGAAAACAACGTCAATCCGGGTTAGTTCCATTCAAATCATGCAAATTAGAGTCCAAAACAAGGGCAAAAGAGTTTGGAAAAGTAGATACGTTGGAGACGTATCAATACTCAAGAATTCAAGGTAAGTATATGTATCATATCCTTGATCAAGATGATCTCTTGCTTCTTGCACATATTGTTTGCAAGAGTGAAGTCTTGAACAAGGATACACCTCATTCATATACATTTGATGCATATAGCCAAGATACACATGACTCATTATATCCCTTCTACTATATGTGTGCCCATGCATTCCAAAGCAACAATCCTTTAAAGGGATTGCACACATTTAGGGGGAGAAGGTCTAAGTCATGTGTCTCTCAAAGTCTTCATTACATCCATGCATATCTTTATTTGAAGCTTTGATTGTATGTTGTCATCAATTACCAAAAAGGGGGAGATTGAAAGCAAAATGTGCTCCGTTGGTGGTTTTGATAATTCATGACAACATACATTGTCTCTTGGACTAATACTTTCATCTAGTGTATCTCAGATAAAGTCCATAGGGAGTGATGGGTTGGCAAAAAGGAGTGTGGAGAGTATCCACATGAAGAAGAAGGAGAAGGAATAGCATTAGCAAAGCTTCAAGCAAGAGGACTCTACATTTTACTTTCTGAGAAATCACTTTGAGTCCATAGGAAAGCCAATCCTATTAAAAGGGGGTAAGGTACTGTTGGTGAACAAAATGCTCATACGTTCACAAGTGCTATTCACCACATACATCCACAAGCCATTCCACAAAAGTCTGTCCAAAGCAAAATATCCAAAATCGGTGCACCAACACTCCCCACTCAGTGCCACCGATTCTCCGCCTCAAACAGACTCAAGCCAAACCCTAACCCATCGGTGCAACCGATTCTAATTTGGTGCCACCGAGTTTGGGTTGCCAACATTCTGTTACACAAATTCACAAAATCGGTTGTACTGAGTTTGTTGAATCGGCTTCACCGAGTCTGGCAATCTGACTGTTGGTCATCTTATCGGTGCAACCGAGTTTTATGTATCGGTCTCATCGAGATTCAAAAGTTTCTACCTTTTAGGAAACTCGGTACCACCAAGATTAACACATTGGTGTCACCGAGTTGGACTTATTGGATGTAACGGTTGGATTTTTGGAGATGCCTATATATAGCCCTCCACCACCACTCACTCTCAAGAGAAGCACTCAGAACAGACCCCCACTCATACCAACTGGTTTTTTGAGAGAGAGCCACCTACTCATGTATTGAGATCATGCCATTCCATTCCAACCATATGAATCTTGATCTCTAGCCTCCCCAAGTTGCTTTCCACCCAATCAATCTCTTCCACCATAGCCAAATCTGTGAGAGAGTGGTTGTGTGTTGAGGAGTCTATCATCTTGAAGCACAAGAGCAAGGAGTTCATCGACATTATCGAGCCTATTACCTTTTGGAGGGTGGTGCCTCCTAGATTGGTTAGGTGTCGCTTGGGAGCCTCCTACTTCGTGTTGTGGAGTGAACCAAGAAGTTTTTAAGGGCAAGGAGATCGCCTACTTCGTGAAGATCTACCCCGAGTGAGGCTAGTCCTTCATGGACGGAAGCCGTTATGGAATAGTCAAGGTTGCTCCTTCATGGACCCTTATGGGTGGAGCCCTCCGTGTACTCTCGTGACTGTTACCCTTCATGGTTTGAAGACTCCATAAACGTGGACGTACGATAGCACCACCTATCGGAACCACGGGAAAAATCTTCATGTCCGTCATGCGTTTGATCTCCTATCTCTACTCCTTACTTCCATGTGCATTGTCTTTACATTCCGCTGCTATACTTGATGCCTTGCATATGTAGGGTGTGCTAGACTTGCTATATATGCTAAAATCTACCAACACTTAACTTTGCTCCTTGTGTAGATTTTAAATTCCTGCTAGTAGTCTATTCACCCCCCCTCCAGACATACTCTTCTAGTGACCCCACACAGGCCAACCTCCATGTATGAGGACCCAACTGATCAGGAAGAAGAGGAAGAGGAAGAACAAGTTGCAAAACCTCCTCCTTCCAAGAAGAAGAAATTGCTTGCTGATGCTATGCCTAGCCAGGCTCCATCCAAGAGCAAGCAAGCAGCTCCAAAGAAGCCTGCAGCACCCAAGCCCAAGAGAACTACTAGGGACATTCCAACATCTGCAAAGAACAAGGGTTCACATCTAGAGCAGATGCTAAGGAGGGAAATTTGACAATGTTGAGGAAGATTATACCGCATATGCCAGAGCATAATGATGCCCATCCTGTTGCTGAGGACATGAAGAAAATAAGAGATCAAGGGCTGAGGAAATGGAAAGCAAATGACCCATATGCCTCCAGGAGGAAGACTGCTATCGATGACAGATTCTATACTAAGGAACATCAGGATTTCTATGAGACTGTCCTATTGGACAAGAGCTCAGAAGTTTGTGACATGAGATATGTTGACTAGGCATACATCAAGGAAAACGAGGACTACTTCCCCAGTGTGCAGGACAACTTCAAATGCATAGACATTGAGAACTTTGTTGGGAGAGAGTTCACAGCTTGGAATAACGAGATGATTATGCAGTTCTATTCAATAGCTCATTTTTTACCTAGATGGCCGTATCATATGGATGACTGAGGGAGTCATATATCAGTCTACTATGGATGAGTGGGCTACCATCTTAGGAGCCCCACAGGTAGAGGAAAGAGATTTTGACATCTACGCTGAAGCCAAGATGAGTCACAACTCCATGGCTGACATGTACACTGCTATCCCGGCTGCCTATGTGAACACACATAAGTTTGGCTTTGTCTATCATTTGCAAGCAGGACTATCCACCACCAACACGATCTTGAGATATACTTTGATGCCCAAGCCAAGAGATGATAAGATGATCAGGGGGTACTCCATTAACATGCTTCACCATATAGACACCCACATCAGATTTCGAGTGATGGATTTGATTGTAGAAACAATCAAGAGGACAACTGTTGATAAAAAACGATCATGTGGATATGCACCATACATTCAGATGCTCATCAACTCCAAGCTGGAGAAGAATGTATATGCACTTGATCGTCCTCATATGCCACTTCAACCATTGCTAGAGGACAATGTATTGGTTATGGACCCCTCTCATCCCACTTCAGCTACTACACGGGTAGAGGCGGAAGCAGCTAAAGCCACTAGTCCTCAAGTGCCAAAGGCAAAGAGTGATCAAATGGCACTTCTCATCAGATCTATCCAAGATATAGAGAAGAATGTTTCTGAGATTCTTAAGAACCAGAAGAACATTGTGCGGATCATGGAAACCAAGTTTCATGATATGACAACAAGGTGGGTGAACTTACCAAGACTGTCACTGAGCTGAAGCAGGAGGTTGATGCATGCACAATCCCCACTCCTCACATGATGATAGTCCTCCTCTCCGGACCAACACTCAGTTCAAGACTCAGGCAAGATCATCTGCCATGCCAGTTCCCGAGTCGAGGCCATCTTTATGAGCACTAGCTACCGCTCCGACTGCTCCTTCAGTACCTCCAGTGTCTACACAACCACCCCAGAGGACATATGCAGAAGCTTTTGCGGACACCCTTCTCTCGACTCCTTCAACAGCTACCAGAGGAGATCAGGCTCACAATGACTTTTAGCTCTATATTCTTTGAACTTTTTGGTAACTTGTTACAAAGGGGGAGAAGTAATAGATATCATAGGGTTTGAGAGAGAGTGTTTTTCTTTTTTTGCTCTCTTTGGTTTCAAAACATTTTATCATGTGTTATGGCTTAAACTTCGTTGTGTTTGATCATACGCTTTGATGGTTGATGCTACTATGTCATATATTTGTGTTGCTTATGCTATGATCATTCACGTATGTTTGGTGTAATGTGCATTATTATTCACTCATATCATTTATATGCACCACCAAGTTGTATGTGACATGGAAGAGTGACCCATGGACCTAATCGATTGTACATTTGCATTCAAACGCAAATTCTAAATAGTGCACAAATTTAGGGGGAGCTCTTGCTTATCACACACCTCTCAAAGAGACGATGCTATTCATTAATTATATCTCTTATCGAAGCTTTGATCTATATGTTGTCATCAATTACCAAAAAAGAGGAGATTGAAAGCACAACTTCTCCCTAGGTGGTTTTTGTAATTAACAACATATATTTCACTGAAATATTTTTTCCACCAAGTGTATCTCAGGAAAACGTTCAATGATCGGATGGCTAAAGGATTGTGTGGAGAACTTTCCCAAGGAAAGGAAAGGAATAGGATTGGACATGCTTCAAGCTACAAGACTCTACATTTAATATCTTGTGAGAAATCACTTTTGAGTCCATAGGTAAGCCAATACTATTAAAAGGGAATGAGGAATTATGATGATATGGTTGTTCAAGTGCTTAGAGATTAGCCACCGAAAATACTCACCCATTCTCCCACAAAATTTCTCTGTCCAAAGCCTAAAGTCCAAAATCGGTGACACCAACTATTCCCATTCGGTCCCATCGAGTTTTGCCTTAGACAGAACCTATGCCAAACCCTAGCATCTCGGTTACACCAAGTTTTCCATTCGGTGCAACCGAAACCAGTGATCAACCTTCTGCTGTCCTATTTCTAAAATTCATAATTTTGAGTTTTAGGAATCAGTGACACTGAGTCTTGGTAACTGCCTAGGCCACCCATATCGGTACCATCGAGATTCATATATCGGTCTCACCGAAAAGGCCAAAGTTGCTACATTTTGCACTATCGATAGAACCGAGTTTCAACTTTGGTTTCACCGAGTTGAGCAATAATGTTGCAGTGACTGGATTTTTGAAGATGCATATATATACTCCTCCACCACCTCTCACTCGCAAAGGAAGCACTCAGAACATACAAACACTTGCCCTATCCATTTTTCTGAGAGAGAGCCACCTACGCATGTGTTGAGATCAAGATCATCCACTCCAACCATATGGATCTCTAGCCTCCCAAGTTGCTTTCCATCCAATCAATATCTCCTACCCATGCCAAATCCGTGAGAGAGTGATTGAGTGTTGGGGAGACTATCTTTTGAAGCACAAGAGCAAGGAGTTCATCATACTTACCACATCTATTACCCTTTGGAGGGTGGTGCCTCCTAGATTGGTTAGGTGTCGCTTGGGAGCCTCCTACTTCGTGTTGTGGAGTTGAACCAAGAAGTTTGTAAGGTCAAGGAGATCGCCTACTTCGTGAAAATCTACACCGAGTAAGGCTAGTCCTCCATGGACGAAGGCCATGATGACATAGACAAGATTGCTTCTCCATGGACCCTTTGTGGGTGGAGCCCTTCATGGACTCTCGCGGCTGCTACCCTCCGTGGGTTGAAGTCTCCATCAACATGGACGTATGATAGCACCACCTATCGGAACCACGCCAAAAATCTTCATGTCAATCTTGCGCTTGATATTCCTATCCCTACCCTCTATTTACATGTGCTTGTCTTTACTTCCGCTGCTATACTCATAGACATGCATGTGTAGGGTGTACTTGATTTTTAACAATTGCTAAAACTTTCCTAGAACTAAGATTGGGAAATGATTAGCTTATTAATTTGTCAAGTAGTCTAATCACCCCCTCTAGACCTACTTTCAATCCTACCTCTCTCGTGTTCTTCCTTTAGAAACTGAAAATTTTCATCTCTTTGCTCGGAACTTCGTTTCTGAAACTGTTTTGAGGAATTGCTCCTTAGCATGTAACACCTCCATCCCTCCAATTAGTTTTTGCTTTAGTGGTTTATATTTTGCATATTTTGCTGCACTTGGTGCTACTGAAAGTGAGCTTCCATGTTGAATTCTTTGAGTTCTAAGTAGTATGAATGCTTGATATAGGATCTAGGCACCCATATGAGTAGTTGATATCAATCTTGAAAAGTTTTATTGACATAAATTTGTGGCTCAAAAATTTCAGAAATATGTGCTTAGGGAAATGAATTTCGTAAGGAAGATTTCTTCTAGCTGGATCACCAAGGGAGTTATTGGGAGAACTCAGTATCGCGACATCAACATTGTTCCCAACAGGGAGGTTTGGCCCTGTGAATGGCCACATACACCCTTCATGAACGAAGCAGGATTTCATGAAGATTTTATGCAATTTGTTGGAAATGTCGGGCTGACCAACTTCCTCACATATGAGTGTGACCAACACTTTCTCCTTACTAATTCCTTCGTGCAAAACTTTTACTTCACAAATACGCCCGGTGCTTCCACAGTATGTTTTGATCTTTATGCAACAAACTATGAAATGCCTCTAGATGAATTTTGTGAAGTATGCTTGCTTCCCTCTAACGGGGGAATGTGTGAACCTAGACCCGAGGAGTTTGAGGACTTCCTCCTTACCTTAACCGTGGGAGAAACTAGGGGCGTATCAAATTCCAGGGCCACTAATTTGCATTTTCCGTTTGTGCATTATTTCTCTCTGTTTATAGGAAAATGCATAACTTCTATGGAGCAGGGTGATGACCTCAGTGCCCCCATGCTTGCTATTTGCGACGCGCATTTTATGGTGATAATACTTATAACTTATGAGATATTGTTGTGTGCCGCTTGCATGTGAACCGAGCTAGAGGCATGGTCCATGGTGGTATTTCCGCCATGCGTTTGGCAAAGCATTTTATTGTTGCTATATGCCCTACTGATTATTTGTTGCCTAAGGTTTATCTTGATCACCAGTCTATGATAGAGCACCAATTCATTGATGAACCCGAGCCGCCACAACACATTCATTATAACTTAGTATATAGCAAGGACACTCGCGATATTATTGTGTTGCTTGCACCCTCTTTGTTTAACTTTCATGTCACGCATGGGTACACCATCGCGCCAGAAGACATAATTGCGTACCGAAATGAGTTGGCTGCTGCGGAGGCCGAGGCCCAAGCATGGAATGCTGAGGTGCCTCAACAGCAATACTTTCCCGGACCTAACGGCTATTATGAGTGGTGATCACCAAGCTAGGCAAACGCCTAAGCTTGGGGGAATACGTATTTCTCGTCGACACTACATTCATATTCATACACTTCATATAAATTGTTGGTGTTCATCATCTTTCATTGTATATCCATGCTAGCTTTATTTTTCCGCCTTCTTCTGGTGTGTTTGAAAACTTTGAAAATCCAACAATATTTCCCGTTTCTTTTCAGTTTTTCTTTCTTGTTTAATTAGTTTGTAGTACTAAAAAGAAAACCCAAAAAGATTTCCGCTTTGCATGTTGGGAGCTTTCCCGTGCAAATATGTTTTCTTGTTCTTGTTTTCCCTTAGTTCATTTGCTTTCTTGAGAAAAACAAAAACTCTAAAAGTATTTCAGTGTGTTTCTCTGAATTTCTTTTTCTTTTTGTTGAGTCGTTGAAAGGACAAGACCACGATGGAAATGTTGAGTGGCTCCCATATGCTTTATTGTTGATCCAGCAAAGAGCCAATATTACCTTGTATTCTCCTTTGTATAAAACCGCCCTGCAGAGTCCAGCTTAGTCCATGGCATTCTTGCACTATTATTATTATCACATCATTCGGTCGTGCAAGTGAAAGGCAATAATGACGATATTTCATGAAGTGATCGTGGCAAAGGAAGTGGGTATGAACTCTTCTTGTTTTCCGTTTTTAATATGTTTAGCTTGTTTGATGTCCATTCAGTATATCATGAGTGAACATGTTTATGATGACAATTCGAGATTATAGTTTCTCATTCCATGCTTAAATAGCTAGGAGTGTATAATGATTTATCTTATGTGTCAACATGCATTAAAATTGTTATGATGTGGTATGGTAATATGGTATTTCCCTCTAAGAAATTCGAGCAGCTTGACTTGGTCCATGTGCAAACATGCAGTTGATTCAAAACCAATGCAGCCTTCATGATATTTAAATCCAGAGTGTTCATATCATGCTCATGCTATGTCCATTGTTAATTATTCACAATGCATGCTTATGACCGTTTTCGCTCTCTAACTGGTCACTTCTCAATCTATTGCTAGCCTTCATCTATACTAAGCGGGAATGCTGCTTGTGCATCCAAAAACCTTAAACCAAGTTATTTCACATGACTCCACTATACCTGCCTATATACGGTATTACCCTGCCTTTCCAAGTAAACTTGCATGTGCCATCTCTAATATTCAAGTAAACATCTGTTTTGTGCACTCGTCCCGCTCATGGAGCGACGAGGCAGTCTATATCTTCCATGCTAAATGAGTTATTCTCAAGATGGTCGTTTATTCGCCGTCATTGCATGAGAGGGGCTGGTAAAAAGGATGCCCAATCCTGCAAAATCAAAATTAATTAACAAAACTCCTTAAGACAGTTGTATATTGGCAGGCACCCGTGGATTCGGCAAGCCATGGTTTTGTGTATGGATGGTGGATAGGAGTAAACTTTAAATTTCTGTTTGGGAATCGACAATAATGAGTTTAGCATGGAAGATATTGAAAACCTTTGTCGTAACATTGACAAGAAAAGTGCACCACCCAAAAACTATATTTTCAATCCTGTTTTAAACTCTGAGCTTTGACACCTCTGCAAATCAATGCCTCCCTATGTGAAGGGCATATCTATTTACTTTTATGTTGAGTCATCATCCTCTTACTAAAATCACCAAACCGGAGAGCATTATTGTCATCCTTATGCATTGAGTCTAGTTAATGTAGGATGTTATCATGATTGGATCGTTTCTACCTTGAATTATAATGTTTAGTCGCTGCTTGAACCTCAGAGGTGCTTTGCATTTATGTTTTGCGGTCTCAAAAGGGGCTAGTGAGATACCATGTCACCATATTATATCATGATTGTTTTGACAAATTGTTGACATGTGAGATATCTTATTATTGCTTGCTGGTTGGTTATGTATTGACATGAATAAATATGATGTTCAATTGTTATCATGAATATGGTTAGTTATGATTTATGCTGAAAACTCGAACACTAGTTAACCATGTGTATAACACGCCCAATCAATCCACCACGTAGGACTCGACCCATGCCGAACAATATTTTTTCTTTATTTATTCATTATTTTATTTCTATCTTTTTCTTCACCATCACGTGTAAGTGACCGAACATATAAAAGAAATGAAGGGTGTGGTTGTATGGATGGACAAATGGGGTTCAAAACTTACACATCCGGTCACTGACCGAACACGTCCGGTCACTGACCGAACACGTCCGTAGACCTATAAGAGCATCTCCACCCGCGGCCCCAAAGGACCCTCCCAGGACCCTTTTTTTATCGTCGGTGGGCGAAAAAATTCCCACCCGTGGCCCCAAGACGCCAATTTTCACCGGTTGGGGCCTTTTTTTGGGCCAGCAAACCCGGGCCGAACCCAGGGCGTTGGGGGTCTCCTCGGGGCGCCGGCTGAAGCGAATAGGCGGGTGGGGCCGATGTGTCGGCGAGACCGGTTGCCATTTCCCGCCCTTTCCCTCTACCTTTCCCTCTATCCTGTCGTTTCTTCCCTCCAATCTCTCCATTTCCCTCCATCCCCCGCCATGCCACCCAAGAAGTACGCTGCCCCTCGGCAAACCCCCGTCCCCGCCGTCGCCAAGCCGCGCAAGCCCCGTGCGCCGATGGCAAGGCCGGCGGGATTGACAAACGCCAAGTGGAAGGCCAACGTCGAGCGGAGGGTTGCGGTGACCATCGATCGCCGCAATAGGCTCCTCATGAAGAAAGCCCGGGAAGCGGCGGCGGTGGCGGCGGTTAAGCAGGAGGTGTCGTCTCACCGGCCAATCTTCCCGGGACGACAGCCGGCTCCGTTCTCACAAGGCGCCAGCCAGCAAAGCGTCGCGTCTTTGGCCAACCCCAACTTTCCTTCGCCAGCGTGGGGGTACGAACCCTCGACGGAGTACGTCGATGACGATGCCCTCGGCGGATTCAACCCCAACATCACCTTTCCCCGCACGCCTTCCGCCTTCTTCGCCGGCCACCCCAACGCCCAGTACGGCTACGTGGCCTCGCCGACGTACTCCGGCTCTGCAAGCGTTGATCGAGCAATGCATCGCTGATGCAAAGACCCACTCTGCCCCGAGGGAGGAGAAGACGGAGGCGAGGTGGTCGGCGTTGATGACGAAGTAGGACGCCAAGCTCGACCTCCTCAGGACCAACGTCGCCGCGAAGAAGCGCAACACCGACCTGGCGTTCCTCATGGGAGGCGTCACGACGGACATGGACCCGATGATGAAGGCGTGGTACCTGGCGGAGCGCGACCTCATCCTCAACTGCATGCCGGCTCAGCCCCTTGCACTGCCTGCGCCGCCGCCGAGCCCGCCCGCATCTCCGACGTTGCCCGCTACGTCGACCTCGTCGACGTCGACCGCGCCTACGACGACCGCTATGCCGGACTTTCCCGTTTCTCCGGTCGACGACGGGGAGCTGGCCGTTTGAGAAGTTCTATGCTCACGTCTCCCGCATTTTGTTGTACGCCGGATTATTGCCATGTTTTGATCGCCGAACCTATGGCGATCGTCGAACCTATGGCATGATGAATGTCGACTGTGGCATGACCGACGCCGAACCGTCGAACTCGTTTTTTGGGCAGCCGGAAAATGAAATGTTTAAATTTGCATTCGCCACGTCGGGACCACGATTGGAAAGCCGAGCCCCCTCAGGTCGAGTTTAGCGCCGGCTAGTTTCAGACGACGCTATTTCGAGCCCTGGGACCAACGGCTAGAGATGCTCTAAGGGTCGTATAGGAATAACTCTGGATGTAGATGCTCTCATGTAGGTACCCAACAAAATAATTCTTGCAGCGAGATTCCAATTCTAAAAGCCCGAGACAGTGAGACTGCACTCGGCTGACCTTGGAGGCCCGATCGAACTAGTTTCCCAAGTCACGTGCTCCCACGTGGCAAACAAAAGCCCGAGAATAAACAAGATCAGAGGAATATACTGGTCAGATGTGCATCCACCGATGGTTGTGCCGGGGATTATGCTTCTTGGTTCGTACCAGTACCCATCATCCCCTCGAGAAGCACAAACTTCGGTTT
Source organism: Hordeum marinum (assembly GCA_022496015.1). Classification (NCBI taxonomy): domain Eukaryota; kingdom Viridiplantae; phylum Streptophyta; class Magnoliopsida; order Poales; family Poaceae; genus Hordeum; species Hordeum marinum. Next base: position 462,718,433 of record CM039674.1, read on the forward strand.
ACCGCCCCTCCTCCTCGACTTTCATCCAGCGCTACCAACTTAGATTTGGCGCCGGTCGAACTTCCATCTCACCATCCACGGCTACGCCGCGCGTTCCTCCGTCTGCTCACCGGCGTCGTACGCCGGCGATCGACCGAGTAAGCGCAAGCAACGTACGCGCGTAGCGCGCCCGGTAACCACCCCCACCAATCAAGCGCGCGATCACGCGATGCAATGCAACTGCATGCACTAGCGCACGTAACACCCGCTTGCCTGCCTCAGCCTGCCGCCATGCATCCGTGCGCAAGCTCGCCGGCAAACGTAAAGAGCATGGCTCTTCTTTCCCGTCACGTCTCCCAAAGATGATCCCTAGAAACACTCCGATGACACGCAACCATCCAAACAAAGCACGTAGGCCATGCCACCCGGGCCCACAGATAAGGTTCCCTCCGCGCTTGTATTTTTTTCTTTCTGGAGAAACCCTTCCGCACTTGGTGCACGCTACGGTAGCAGCTGGATCCCGGGCCCCACGTGCCCCACATGGCCGCCCCTAAACCGCGGGTGGCCCGCAGGTCGGCCTCCCTCCCTCCCTCCCTATCCACCCACCCACTCCGCGGCCGTTAACCGCTCCGGACCGCACGAGAAAACCATCCCCGATCCGACGGCCCGGATCCGCCCAATCAAATCTCACTCCCCCCACCGTATAAAAAACGGAAAACTTCTTCACCCACTTCCCTCCCCACTCCCTCCTATCTCCTTCCACCCATCACCCCCCCCTGTTCACCCCCATCGGCGGGCGCATCGCCATGCTCCGGACCATCTCCAAGCTCCGGGAGGCGGCGGCGCCACTCGCCTCCGCCGCCGTCCGGCGATGCTCCGGCGGCCCCCGGATCCACGCCGACGCCAATTGCCCGCGCTGCACCGCCAACATCTCCGTCCAGTTCTCCCTGCAGCCCCTCCCGCCGCCAGCCGCCTGCGGCGCCGAGGGCGCCCATCCGCACAACCACGACGGGGCCAGCGTCTGCCCCGCGTGTCGCGGGGCCTTCCTGTTCCGCGCCCACCGGATCGACCCCATGCGGGGCGCCTTCCTCGAGATCCCCGGCGGCGTCGGGGCCGACGACGGCGAGGATGCGCATCGGGGCGACCTCTCTCGGATCAAGAGGTGGATTGCGGAGCGCCCGCCGGAAGACTGGCCTCCGATGCCGCCGCAGGCTCCCCCGATGCAGATGCCGCAGGTCCCGCCCACGCGACGTAAGCAGGGGAGGAGGAGAGGGAGGGAGGAAGGGGGCGGCGGAGGTGGCGGTGGCGGAAACGGTAACGGAGGGGAATCCTCGGGCGGGGAGGGAACCAGCGCGGCGCCCAAGAGGGAGTGGTGGGGAGGCGCCACCCTGGGGGAGGAGCTCCCGACGCCGCGGGAGATGTGCCGGAGACTCGATGAGTTCGTCATCGGGCAGGGCAAGGCTAAAAAGGTGCGCCCATCTGTCCACAATTCTGGTCCAAAATGGTGCGATCGGTGTGATTTGCTTGCGTACGCCATGCAATGTAGTATGCTGGACTTGCACGGTTCAGTGGTAGCTTGGCATCGGTAGGTGAATTTTGGGTTTTAGCATGAATCGTCCTAGGACGTTGACATAATTGAATGAAATAGCGTACGGCTGGTTGCTGGGGCAACTCAGAAATGCACCTGGTTTTAAGTGCTAGCTGACTGCGCCTTAAGTTAAAATTCACTGCGCATTTTTGTGGTTGCTTGCTCAATGGTGGTTCTCCAAATTTTTGGTCTATGAGAATATAGCTGGATGATATGTTGGTAATTAATATGTTTGATGGACGACTAAGACTGTGAGTGTTACTGAGAAATGTAGAATTGGGTTCCAGTGGCTCAAGTTTGAGAAATCATGTCTGAGTAAATGTTATATGATCATCAATGCTACTGATTATAGAATAATGGCATGCACAGGTTATCATATTGTACTACTCGTGGGTGACTGGGTGTGCGGATATGCTGTGAACTAAATTAGGCAAGGGTTCCTGGTGCCACTTATAAAATTTGTACAGATTTGATATGATCCTTCTGTGTTTGTATTTAGAAGAAGATGTGATGCATCCTGTCGCAAGTTTACTGGATGTCAATTCTTTTCACTTATCAAAGGAGTAAAATGCAACAAATATGACCTTGTATTTCTTTTCCAGCATATTATATGTTTTTTCAGAACACAACATACCATACTTCCAACATGCATATCCAAACTCTTACTTTTGTTTCAGGTTCTATCAGTAGCCGTATACAACCACTACAAGAGAGTATATAACGCAACTGTACAGAAAGGGTTAGTCTCTGTCCTGTAACTACCTGCCTCAGTCTAGCCTTTTTATCATATCTCCACATCAGCACATCCTGAAAGACAAATGCTGAAGTATTTTTACACATTGGTAATGTATTAATTCAAAGGGTTGTGTTTCAAATGTACTCCCAGTAGTTGTTAATTGCCATATCCTGCATTTTAAATGGCATATTTGTGATGTTGTTCTATCCAGATCTGCGGACAATTGTGGGTGTCCAGACGCTGCCAATGATGATCACGATAATGTAGAGATAGATAAAAGCAATGTACTTCTGATGGGTCCAACAGGCTCAGGTCAGATTTTTTATTTTAATCTTCCACATTTCTAACTAGCATTTTCACATGATACAATATACATGTATAACGAGATTTATTATAAGTTGGAGCTGACACTGTTATCTTTCTTCGTGCTATTTGCTGACAGGAAAAACATTGCTTGCAAAAACATTAGCACGCATTGTAAATGTACCATTCGTTATAGCTGATGCGACATCATTAACACAGGCAAGTCCATCACCACTTCACTGTCACATTCTTTGGGAAACTGTCTGAGAAGATTTCTACTTAAAATGCATTTGATCTATTATGCTCAATGATTAACATAGTTGCTCTGCTCTTTAGACTATACTTGTGTGCTTTCACTAGAATTCACACTTCAACCAATACTTCCCTATCTTATAATGTGCCTAAATTTTTGAGTTCTGACTTTCTCTGCTAACTATAGTATTTTTGTCAAGATTTTATATTGTACTGTAGTAGATTTCTGTACGGTGAACTAGCCTTTCATTACCATTTCCTTCTGTTTCTCCACTTTATCTTATTTATATCTTATGGAAACTGTAAGCGCAGTGACAGAATCATAGAAAATGATCTTTTTTGGGTGGAAGTATCAAAGTAGATATATATCTAGTTATCATTAAAGGGGTAGTCGGAAAGGGTAAAAAACTAAAAACAAAGATAACTAAATTTGACAACGTTTTGCAGGCTGGATATGTAGGCGAAGATGTAGAGTCGATACTGCAGAAGTTACTAGTGGTATGTGTGGCTCGCTATTTAAAGCTTTCCCTTTGCATGTGGTCATACTGTTATTCAGATTTCTTGACCCTTCGGACATTCCGAATTTATGTTCAGGAGGCCGAATATAATGTTCAAGCTGCCCAGCAAGGGATAGTGTACATAGATGAAGTAGATAAAATAACAAAGAAGGTACAGCTTTTGTTATCCCTTTTGCTGAGTAGCTTTTTAGCCGGGAGGCTTCTAAACAATAACTACGTTACAGGCAGAGAGTGCAAATGTTAGTAGAGATGTATCTGGTGAAGGTGTTCAACAGGCTTTGTTAAAAATCCTAGAAGGAACTGTAAGTGATCCCACTTATTATTGGTATTCTTGTTTTAATTCTCATAGCTGGAGTAATTAAACCATTAGTGTCTAAAATTTGGTGATACTGTGTTACTTTGATTGTTACATTTTTTCAGTTTTGCTATAGGAGCTACTGCAGTTTGTTGTATGTTGGATATTAACTTAGTTATGCTTTGTACACAGATTGTCACCATTCCTGAAAAAGGATCTCGCAAAAATTCTCGCAATGACAGTATACAGGTTATATCCCTACCCGGTGCTTAAAAAATATGTTCAGTATCATATGGATATTTTTGTGTGTGCAAAGGATACTCCAGTTTACTACATACAGATAGAAGCATGTTTTCACAAGTAAAAGGTCACCAGGCTCTTGGTTAGAGTAGAACTGGCTACAGTTAGGATGCCTGTTTGTTGGTAATAGCAGTGATCCATGGGGCTTTGGTGGAATGACCAAGAGCATGATATTCTTGTTTCTCAGATACTTTGTGCATTATCGGAGCATTGTAAACCCATCTCCAAGTTTCATTATTTTCAGCATGACATGCCTGTAACACTTCTTATTCTAATGCAGATAGACACAAAAGACATTCTTTTCGTATGTGGTGGTGCTTTTGTAGATTTGGAAAAGACTATTTCTGAAAGGTACTGCAGACCTTATGATTATAGAAATGACTTGTTCTGCGAACATTTTGAGTTCATATCTGGTGACATTACATACTTGTGATCTCCATGAGGATTTGGAATTTAACTCCGACTTCTTCCATAAAGCAGACGACAAGATTCATCTATAGGATTTGGGGCACCCATTCGTACAAACATGAGAAGTTCAGGAGTGACCAGTCCAACAGTCACGTCATCTTTATTAGAATCTGTAAGCATTTTAATATCTACTGATTGATTTATTGACAGCGCTTGTGATGTTCTGATTGTTTCCGTCAGTTATTGGAGCAGCCTTTTTATCTCACAAAAATATTCTTCACATAATCCTGAACATAAATTTCCATGCCCATTGGCAGGTTGAGAGTGGAGATCTTGCAAAGTTTGGCCTAATACCAGAGTTCATTGGACGCTTGCCCATTCTAGTTAGTTTGGCAGCTCTCAATGAAGATCAGCTTGTTCAGGTAGTTTGAAAATAAAATGTAATGTATTCTTATTTGAGTATCCGCACGAGGTTTCTGATTTAAGCCTTCAATTTCCTCCTTCATTCAGAATCATGTTCTGTTCTTTTCTTTCACATGAACTAAATGATCCGACGTCTATATAAGTTCTTGCATAGTTTTCATATGGCTAGCCTGCTGTAGCTAACTGAAGTGATTTGATCTGCATTCAGGTTCTTACAGAACCAAAGAATTCACTTTCGAGACAATACAGGAAAATGTTTAGCCTGAACAATGTGAGTCCACTAAAACTTCAAGTGATTATAGACTTTCTTCTTTGCACTGATTTTTCTGACATTCCTTTTCCCAAATTCTTCAGGTTAAGCTTCACTTCACTGATGGTGCACTGAGAATAGTAGCAAAGAAGGCCATAGTCAAAAACACTGGTGCACGTGGTCTAAGAGCCATCTTAGAGACCATTCTACTGGAGGCTATGTACGAGGTAGCTGCTCGCAGTTTTCTGTAATGGACGCTGCAAAAATCGAGGCATACGTTCTGACATTCTTGGTAAACAGATCCCTGATGAGAAAGCCGGAAATGAGCGTGTAGATGCTGTTGTGGTGGACGAGGAGGCCATTGGTTCCGTTGACAGGCCTGGATGCGGCGCTAAAATTCTTCGGGGGGACGGCGCACTAGCGCAGTACATAATAAGAAATAACTTGCCAAATTCACCGGTATGGTCCTCTGGATTTGTGAAACACGCTACCCTATTGTCACATGCTATCAGCACTGGGGTTCACACATACAAAGCACAAGATGTTTTTCTTTATCTAAAATTGAAATGGCGAAATAAGCTCTTAACTTGCGCCGCCTCCTCTAATGTCTGCTCTTAACTTGCAGGAAACCAACGAGGCTTTGGCCGGTGAGCTTGAAGACGCGTACATGCTGTCAAGGATCGTTAGCTTGTGATTAACCTTACAGACACCGTATATTATGTAAAATGTCCCCCACTCACACCCAGTCAATTTAACCAAATTTTCCTGTGACCTATCTATTTGAAGTTTGCGGTGAGGTCGGACGAGCAGAGATCCGGCTGGCGCGCCATTTGTTGTAATTGTTGATGTAAACAGGAGTTGCCTTTTGATTGAGCAACCATCCTGCTATAAGCAAAATGTTTCTCATTCTTTCTTTCTGGTGCCCCCAAACCGGGCGGGCGGCTAAGCTTATAGTTGTTGTTGGCAAAGGTGTACACACCAATCAACCTCTTCACAGTTATAATAAGCAGGCGGCGCAGTTCGCCAAGTGACAGGTTTCAAATTTCAAGCATTGTTGTCTGTAAAACGGCCTGCAGTTTCTGCTTCTGTTCAAATCTGTCGTGCTGGGTCGCTATGATTGGTTTCTTCAGCAAGGCTGCACGCTTCAAATTTGAACTAAAACCGTGACAAGAATTATGAAACGGCGGGAGTACTTTTCATGATCACCATCATATGAAGTTCATGTTATGAACGTCTATGGATCATGAATCTTGAGGCGAATGGTGCTAAAAAATGGTTTGCATACACACACGCACGGTTTGTCGATCACTTTGGTCGAAGAGAAAGGAAAGCGGATGGTGCACTGAAGCGGACTCCCTGTCCCAGCCCAACGACAAGCGCAAACCTTGGGTGCGGTTGCGCGTGCACGGATCACGAGGCGGATCGGGCGGCGAGATCTGGCCAGACGGAGTCGGACCCGTTGAGCCGTCGCTCTCGTCACCGTCCCCCACTCCCCAACCCCCTCCCTCCTTCCCACCGCAGTCAGTCGCTGAGAGAGAAGAGATATCGAACTCTCCCGAACCTTCGGAGCGCGCACGGGGCGAGCGAGCGAGCGAGAGATGGCGTATGGCGGCGGCAGGAGGGGATCCTCGAGGTGGGGCCTTCCGATGGTGAGGTCGGACGCGCTCGGCAAGCTGGGCCCCTCCTTCGGCATCGGCGCCGGCTGCGGTGTCGGCGTCGGGGTCGGCCTCATCGGCGGTACGTGCCTGACCAATTTTACCTATCTTATCCCGCCTCCTCTCCGTCGACCTAGGTTGATTCGGCGATGGACATGGCACATGTTCGCCTGCCACCGACTAGGCTTGCCCGTGTTTAGTTTGGATATTTACTTATTTAGTGCCGTCAGTCAGTGGCGAATAGTGTTGGCGGATTCGGGACCCGTCACCGTCAGGATCAGGATCAGGCTAGCCCATTCGAGTAATTCGATTCTAGACTATCATTCTTGTGAGAACCCTGCAACTGCAAGCATATCCTGCACTTCTAATCAGTTGCATGTTGTCAGCGACTGTTGGAGTGGGAAGGCTTCAGGGTTCAGGTACCTCAGGTGGTGCGATCATTTAGGTCTGTATGGACTATCGGGTTCTGGGTGACTCCCTTTATCGGAATCCCTGTCAAAATCTTCGCAAATAACAGCGGAAGTGTGCAGCTGTGTAATGCTATAGGGGAATGGGCTTTCCAGCAATCTAACTAACCCCTTCCCGGCCGCAGTTTGAGTAGGGGGGATTAGCCTTTTGCTTCTGAATGAATGTGTGGATGACTAGTTGCACATCATCTGCGTCTTCCATGGACAAGCCTGAATAGTATGGTATATTCTAAAATATAGGCCTGTGAGCGAAAAGGCTTCGTGCACATATTTGTTAGATTTGAAATGTCATTCTGAAGGTTATCGAAGAGGAATTTGCGGCTAAGATTCGAGAATTATAATATAATTGGTTATAGTGTATCTGGTGACAGTTTGTTCTCGAAGAGCCATAGGATGTAAATGAGCAGCTGTATAGTTTACAATGTACTGTAGCATCTAAGAGCAAACCAAGCAGATAAGGGGAGACAGGAAGATAAATGTGGTCATCGTGCAGAGCTCAGTATACAACTTGAAATGGAGACAGCTATTGTAACTTTTAAAATCTATAAAAATTAAAACAATTAAACCAATACTGCTAATTCAGATTGCTCTGATGTCAGTATTTCTAGTTCAAGCAGTAAGATGAGGCTGTTAGGTATGCACATAGATGCTTGGGGTTGTTTGCATTAATGATGCTGGCTTTGTTCCCCTTTTTATGATGCACATAGATATGCACCTTTTTATGCATCAAAGTACATTTTGTTCCCCTTTGGTAAATACCTCACTGGCTGCGTTATAATCATCTGTGTTAGTTGCAATAAAATATACAATATGATGCTGGCTTTCTAAATACTTCTGCGTTCATACGGGGTTTGAGAAGAACAAATTATCTACCCTGCAACTCTGAACACCATAACACAACTGGTTCTGCATATGTGGACTGCAGGCATTATTTAACATCAAAAATATCTTTCCTGATCCTTTCTCATTTCTTATGTGGCTGAACAGGCGCAGGAATTGGAGCTGGATTCCCTGGTTTACAGCTGGGATTTGGAGCTGGCGCTGGATGTGGAATAGGAATAGGTTTTGGCTATGGTTTTGGAAAGGGAATCGCATATGACGAGAACGGGAAATATTCAAACATCAGAAGATCGTTTCAGAACTCCAGGAGCCTTCCCTATGAGTAAGCAGTAACTCACTCTAAGCTTTGTACTATCGCAAAAATGGCTCCATTTGGGCTTCTCCTGTTACTCGACATGCTTGAATCTATAGAGGGGGACTTGCTTGACCTAGAATCTGCTTATATGTGTTATTATATGAGTGTCAATTGGCTGGTTCATACACTTGATGTGAACTGTCTTCGACATGTCTAACTTGACATGTTATCTCATTCTTTTAACATGATGAAAAAAACTCTGCAGTCAGGAGTTTGATATCCTTTTTGACGAGGTGATGGAGAGCACCAGGAAGCTGATCAAAGCGACGACAAAGGAGATCGACAAGTGGAGGCGCATGTAGAGCGAACATCACATCACATCACATGAACAAACAGGTTAGTAGTAGTATTCAGAAGCTTAACGCGCCACGTGGAACCCGAAACGGCCTCCTCCTCCGGCTTGCCTGACGCTCCGTCTGAATAATTTCAGGGATTCAGCGAGATACGCCGTCAGTATTCTACCCTCGTGAAGGATCAATTCCGTCAAGGCATGTGCGAGGATGCGAGCATCATGTGACCGCGACCGCCATTTCCGCCCCGGAATATCCTGCGCGGCGTCGCTGTCGGTAGCATGTTGTTCATCTGCAAAACGCTGTTTCGCATTGAAATGCTCGGGTCTCGCGCGGCATCGCCTCAAACCTTTCTCCATCACGTTAAGCATGCTGTCTATATTTATTTATTTTTCTGCGGGGTTCTATATTTAATTTGATGATTACTAGTCAACGTCGCCTCGCTGGAGTCACTGCTGTTCATACTTTCTTCTTGGGCATCGTTGTTAAGCAAGATCTGCGTTCCTCCACGGCATTAGTACATGCACCAAACGCTTCCTACGTCAGGCGAAAATGAAACGTGATTAATGATATTTTTTTGTAGCACTATATCAGCTGTCTCCCACACCATTGGAGAGCAATAAAGGGAAGTCTTGCAGATGAGTGTAGAAATTCAAAGTTCAAGTAGCACGCTTTGGCCGTTGATCAATCAGTGAATCAACGGTCAGCGCTTGCAGCAGCTGTTGCCACATCTCCAGATTTTCTAGTCCAGGATCAGAGCGAGCAAGATCATCGGAGGTTGTATCACCAAAAGCATTAGCTACTACTCCCCCCGATTTCTAAATATAAGTCTTTTTAGAAATTTCACTAGGAGGCTACATACGAAACAAAATAAGTGAATCTACACTTTAAAACATGTCTATATACGTCTTTTAATGAAACCTCTAAAAAGACTTATATTTAAAAACGGAGGGAGTAGTACTAGTTGTACTATTGGATAGTAAGAGCAATTTCAATAGGACGACCCATTTTGTCCGTCGTCGTTCATTTCAGTCGGCACGGACACAAAAAGCGGCCCAACGCGTCGACCCAAACGGACGTGTGTCCGCTTTTCGTCCGCGGGCGATCCATTCTCGGCCCATTTTTGAGCCGGATTTACGTCGACGCGGACACGAGACAGACGCGCTCGCGCTCGCCCTCTACTCTCCCTGGGCCCGCTAGTCAGTGACACATTGGCCTCCCCTCTTCCCCTAGCCAACAGCAACCCTCGCCCGCCTCCTTCGTTGTTGCCGCCGCCGCCTCCACATTCGCCCATTTTTGCCGGCGAATCTGCCAGCTGTCGCCGCCTACACATCCGCCCAGCAACGCCGTCCACTCCCCCCGTCGCCCGCCACCGCCATTTTGTCGCCGAGGAGCAAATTGCTTCCCATCGCCGCTTCCCCCACCACACAGCCGCCCGCGACCAAGAAGCCGCCTTGCCGCCCCGGCCAGACCCGACCGGCACGCTCGTCGGACGACGGCCCACTCGTCGGACGCCGGCAAGGCAGCTAGCTGGTCCGTGCGCGCCGCGACTCCTCTCGCCAGCCGTCTCCTTCTTTGACGCCCGCAAGATGTTCGACAGTTTGTCAAGGTACGAAATGGACTCCACCGACGAGTTCTTCCACAATTTCCTTTGCGACTCCGACGATTCGTCGTCCGACGAGGAGGAGAAGATATTGGCTGCCGTGTTGGTCCATCACCACCTAAACAACTTTTATTCGTTTGCAAAACTATGTGAAACATTTTTATTTGTACCGGTTTGTAAAACTATACTATTTTATTCGGTAAACTATGTTATTTGACAATATGTTTGAATGCAAATCAATGTAATATCGGACGGTCAGCCGGCCACGCCGGCACATATGGGTCGACGTGTTGGACGCGCTGCCGACTCAAATCTAAAAAAGGACGGACGCCGGGCGAACGGCCGATCCAAACGGACAAAAAACGAATGAAATCGTTGTCCGTTTGGGTCGCCCTATTGAAGTTGCTCTAATGCTCCACTAGCAGTTGTAAAAGAGAGCAGAGACTGACGAGGCCTACTGGAAAACTACTCTCGTCTTCTGATCTGATTCGAACTTTCCGCACGGGAGGACCACCACACCACAGGAGAGAAAGGCATGTGAGTGAGTGAAAGAAATCTAGCCATGACGTTCTATGCGAAGCTACCCTGGCAAAGGCTGCGTGCAGAATGATTGAGAGCTTTCCTCTTCTCCCCCCCCCCCCCCCCCCCTCTCTCTGCCAGATCGGCCGCTTTATTGGGCTGCCACCGTGCACATGACATGAGTCACAACCTACGCCTGCCACGGTCAAAACATCTTCTAGGCGTATTCAAGTTTGCATGCCATCATTTGGAACATGGTACGAGACTAGGAGTAACATGCAATCCGCCCTAAGGATTCCAAAATGCACAGGGTCTCTTTGACTAGCAGGATTCATGAAAACATAGGAATTTGAAGGAAAAAAAAAACAAGGATTAGGAATTTGAATCCTACTACTACATGATTTTTGCTTGTTTGGTTGCGCCATGGGGAAAACAAATGAATCTTTTAAGGCCTCCTTTGATTTATAAGATGGAAATATCACAAAAAATAAAAAAAGTCATAAGAAATTAGATGACATGCATCTCAATTTCTATACGCAAAAAGATGGCATTTGGTTCATAGGATAAAAAAAGTCCCATTAGGTCTGAGCTAATGTTCCTTTTCCTTTGAAAATGTGAAGGACAAAATGAATTCTACATAGGAACAGGAATCGATTCATATAAACCAAAGGGCAAAAAAGGAAATTTTCCTATAGGATCCTAGCCTATAGAATTTCTGTAAAATTCATGTAAACCAAAGGAGGGCTAAAGAGGTTGGAGTGGATACTAAAATTCCTATGAAATTTACTGCAAAGTAATCCCCGGGAAAAGTTCCCAGAGGATTCAAGGATCGAACACCCAATATAGGGGAAACAAATGGATTCTAATCCTCTAGAATTCCTTTGAAAATCCTTCAAATCAAAGAGGCTATCTCAATGAAGAACTACTTGGAAATTGTGAATGGTAACCTACAAAGTTAGACAAGTTTGCCTGCATATTTTCTAGCCCTAGCATGGTTGTTAGCATTTCCCTAATGTATCATAGTACCTTAGGACACTATGATCCTACAGTACTTGATCCTGACCATCCAGTTTCGATACTGCTACTTACTACTCCCTCCGTCCCAATACTGTTACTTACTACTCCCTCCGTTCCAAAATAAGTGTCTCAAGCTTAATACAGCTTTGTACTACTCCCTCCGTCCCAATACTGTTACTTACTACTCCCTCCGTTCCAAAATAAGTGTCTCAAGCTTAATACAGCTTTGTACTAGAGCTACAAAGTTGAGACACTTATTTTAGGACAGAGGGAGTATTAGACAAAAACGGCATTACTGCCTAAAGCCTAAAACCTAGGTTAGTACTTAGGCAACACGCCAAAGGGAGACAGGGAAAGGGAGATTATGAATGCAAAATCAATCATTAACGGAGCTTGTCACCCAGCTAGGCCTTGTCTGCCTGCCTGTCTAAGTACTAGCACTACTAGCACACAAAAGCACCAGCACTTGACGATATCATATTACAGCTATTTCTTCCAGGCACACAATACCTGGCTGATTATTGTCCGACACTTGGATGGCCACCTGGCCTTGTTAACTTACCCCAAACCAATAAACAATGTCAATTTTTTCAAAGTCAGATTGCACAGAAAGAATAAATAATAGGGACAGCGTCAAACATCAATCAAGCCCACCGAGGATCATCATTCGCCTGCCCACGGACCCGTCATATGGTTGGTAAAGCGCGCAGATCATGACAGGCATAGGCCAGCACTCATCATCCCGGCATATGCAACACCAATCATATCCACCCTTGTCATCAGATTCAGACAGACCAGGTTTATTTTCAGATCACCGCCCCGTTTTCGCACGCTTCATCCCGGCGGAGTTAAAGGGGGACACGCTCGGGCTAAGGTGCAGGCTGGGGCTTTCCTCCCTCAGGGTGCCGTTCAGGATGGCCAGCTCTCTCAGCTGCTGCTTCTTGTAGTAGTCCATGGACTCATCCTGATCGATGACAGCACTGGTTAGAAAGGGCATGTCCAAATCATAGAGACAAAATGGGAGCAAAAATAGGAAATAAATAGGTGCTTACAATTGGTTTGAGAAGATCTTCCAGGATGGTCACAGCCTGGTTTAGGCGCACATCAATAATGTCTGCTGGGAACTCTGCTTCCACAAGCACGTGCAGTGCCTCATTGAGGTGCTCATACCCAGGCTTATCTCTCAGCTTCTCTTCCTATATTACAAATTTACAATAATGATATACTCATTAATTCATCCGTATTGCTAGGGGGTGCGGGAAAACAGAAATGAAGCAACACATTACATAGTTACATGTATCAAGAATTCAATGGTCTTATTATGCAACAGATAAATAAAAGAAAAGCCCAATGTCAAAGTCTATAACTAAAGAGCAAGGCATTACGTGTTCAAGGTTAACATTGTAACACTGAAATGATGTTTGCATCAGAGCAATTATCAGATTTGAAAAGCTTATAAGTGCATCTAAAAAAACTTAAATACAACAGACTAGCATCAGAACCTTAAACAGTTAAATTACAGGGTTAGTTTACTGAATCGTACTATTGATAGATAGAATGCACATATATCACCAGTATTCAGTGAATAACAAGATCCAAACAATGAATGGTAAGGGCAACAGAAAGCTAGAGCACTAATGACATAAGCCACCACCCACGGATAGAAGAATGTTTTTACAGCAGTCACTAGTAAGTATTCACTGCAGTTAAACTATTTAGACCATGCCATCTTTACAATGCCATTAACCTAGAGGCCCTAGATTAACAACTAGAACGAGCAAGTAGAAAGCACTGGCTAAAGGGGGAAGAGCACCCCCAACCACCCTAACGCGGATAGCACCCCAGCGGAGTTCACTGCGCGTACTCGAACGCGGGCGGGCGGGTTCGCCACTGCAAACTCCAGCCACTGAGCTAGCGCTCAGTTCTCAGAAAAAGCAAGTAGCAGTAAATATAATCAGTAATAAAGTTTGAATGATGAAGTATCCGTAGCGAGCGACATTATAGTAATTCTAAATAGCCGTTATATCCTCAATGAGCTTCCGACGGTGTTATTAGTCCTAAAATAACTTGGCAATCATTGCATATCAATCAGGTCAAACTGAAGGTTCAGTTGTTTATGGTATTAGTAATTTAATATATTAGCCAACTCAACCAGGAAAAAACACATTCACTTGAATTAATTCCACATGATAACTATGACACTAATGCATGGTATACATCCTAAAACTGTTCGATGGTTTAGCGCTGCTAAAATCAGGAACTGGAGAATAATACATGATAGTGTGCTCAGTTACCTTCACAGAATCTTTAACTGAACCACGCCCACGAATATAAACTCTGCATTGAGTCGTAGCTTCAACTCTTTTCAGGGAGTTTCCTCGTGGCCCCAATAGACGGCCAACAAAGTTGAACTGGTAACGGAAAAAAGAGTGTAAATTATTCATGACAAGACACAGCACATTAATAAAGTGATAGAAAGCCCTCAAGTAATGCATGCATACATTAGGATACTTGTCCACAGGAACATCTAGCCTCACAAGTTTCTTGACAACAGGGGTACCACCAAGTGCTGGAGCACCATTCCAGCTCATTGGCGATGCTTGCAGAACCCCCATATGCTGAAAAAAAGAGACGATATTTTCTCCATAAAATAAATTAAGATAACCTCCTAACATAAGCAAGATCCAATATAATCAAACTGTGTCCATGACAAAAATAGTTGCAAGGGTTAAATTTGGATCAAGTAACTACAAGGCAACATTATAAATAACAAATGAATTCTTTGTTAGTTGCAAAAGGAACAAATGTGTCAAAATGGAGAAATAATATTTTATCTGCAATTAACATAAGTCAGGTAATAATGGGATTGCATTTTCAATGATATTTTCTTCATAAAATAAATTAATATAACTTTCTACGTAAGCAAGATCCGATATAAAGAAACTGGGTCCTTGACAAAAATAGTTGCAAGGGTTAAATCTGGATCAAGTAACTACAAGGCAGCATTATAAATCACAAAGGAATTCTTTGTTAATTGCAAGGAACATATGAGTCAAAATGGAGAAATAATATTCATCTGTCATTTACACAAGTCAGGTAATAATGAGACTGCATTTTCAATGATACTATGCTGGTACTGCGGTACATTACATTCCAGAAAACCAGTGCAAGGTTAAAATTGGCTACATGGTATGCATAAAATATCCATAATACATGAAAAATCCTTTCATTTTACCAGGGTAGAGATCCTATGAATGAAATTACAATATAGCAATTAAAACTCAATGGTAATCAGCGATTGCTTGAATCTGCATTACCTCTGCTTGCCTTCCTGACCATCCCTCCAGATCCATTGGTTGACCATTCACTGGGTGGCCAGGTAACCTTAATGGGCTAGCATGCTCGATTCTCTCAGCATCAACAAAATTATGGTTAGGCGGCAAAGAAGATGCCCGCAAAATCTCTGCATTAAACAAACATGGTAATGATAAGGCAGTGCGTGAAATGTTTTTTGGTATACGATAGCACAATGATGACAGCAATACCGTTGTCCTGCACTAAATAGGGAAAGGGGCAGTAGGCGTTATATTTACAAATACATCCAATGCCTTGAATTATGGCAGCAACTAGCTACCAAGTAGAGACTTCCACAGTTAAAGAATATGAATAAGCTGTATGGTGACCATTCTTAATAGATATTTGTTGTCGATATAAAAAGCATCAAATTCCAAAGTGTGAAGCCAATTACGAGACAGAGTTACGAGGGCAACGTTATTTATGGCCAAGAACTGAACAAGTTACCAGTATATTAGATAATAGGGTATATGAGAAATGTATTAACAGAAGATCTGGTTTAACTTGCCCGATCAACTAATAAATGGTAACATTACCAATAGTTTTGGATAGGAAGAGAATCATACATCCGCAAAGATATATCAGGTCATCAAATTGTCATAACAAGTCATAACCATTACTAGTTCATCACCTAACAGATTTAGGATAAAACAGATTAAGCTAAACACAGCTATGAGTGATAGTGAGTGAATGACTGGCTGCATCATGAACAACACATAGTATGTGCATTGCTAAAGATCATATAAACAGGAAGGATCACAGTAATGCCTGAAAGAAAAATAAACCTTGGTTCAAGAGCCTGGTACAGTAGGGAAGAACTTGAACGAATGGGGCTAACTTCTGCCTCTCAGCAAGCAACTCAGCCAGATACCTGCCAAAGAAACAAGCACATTAGGATAACACAGGTCACTCCAACTCTGCTCTTTAGATGAGAGATTAATACGATATGACAGAAAGCACAATCACGATTTGAAACATCTAAAATAACCATAAGGCAGACCCAAACGCTGTAAGAAACTAGAACTTTGATTAGATTTATACAACAAGATCCAGCAAGATGTAAAATTGTACAGACGTCTATCAATGAATGACCAACTTATTACAGACGAATTTTACATCAACAGGCCAAAAATAAATAAAAATAAATCTATGAGCGAGGAGCAATCATCTAAATCCCTATCTCCACAGATCACTCGTCCATCATAATCTCGGCACTCGAAGAAGGCCGGAACCAGGCAGAAACCTCCGCCGGCCGCATCAAATCTCGTGCTTCCCGGAAGATTCCGAAGCGGCTGGATCAAAAAACGAAAAAACAAAAACTCGGCCGAAAAAAACAAGAAGAGGATAGCAAAGCAGGAGCCCCACCTTTCTCTCTCAGACGAGGCAGAGTACCTCATGGAATTGAGGTGGTGGTGGTGAGGCGAGGAATGGACAGGGGACTGCGAGTACTGCTGCAGGTGAGACGGCGGCGGAATCCTGTCGTCCATGGCTCCCTCCCAACGGCAAAACGAACAAACTCTACAAGATTGGGGGGGGGGGGGGGGGGGGGGGGAGGACCAGGAAACCGAGGACCCAAAAAATCGGAGACCCGAAGCAGAATCAAGAAACGAAACCCGAGAAGAAGAAGCAACTACTTAGCAAAGCTACGGTAGGGAGGGGCAACCCTGAGGCCCCGGAATCTAGAAGGGAGGAGGAGGGATTGGCAAGGACCAGGAGGAAGTATATATAAGGGATAGATGGGATTGTGTAGCGCAGAAGAGGAAGGTAATAGATGCGCAATCAATGATCGGCGAGCCCAGGCTGTGCAGCGTTGGCAGCAGCAGCGGCAGCGGCAGCTCGTGGTTCTTGCTCTTCCTCCCCCTCCACAGCACACCCGCAGAGGGGGGAGAGCAGGGGTGGGTGGGAGAAGGGGAGGGGAGGGGAGAGGGGAAGAGACAAACCCAAAGGAGGGCTTTGGATTCTCTCTCCCTGCAGTATTTGTCGCTGGAAAATCACAGATGATTGATCGAGGCCTTCCGGAGTTTCCACCCCTGTAATTTTTCCTCCTTCAACGGTGTTGGGTTTCTTTCTTTTTTTATTTTCGGTTGGAGTTTGGAGAGGGTTTATAGTTCTGCTAGGTGCACCCAAGATAAGTGGTTTGAAGGGAAAATGTACATGAGATATGTGAAATATAGATTCATCGGGTACTTTTCAAAATGAATATGGCGCGAACTTAAAAAAGAAAGGAATGCCATGAGTTGTTATGGGATAGATGGATATGGCGCAAACTTTTCAAAAAAATGGAGGCCACGAGTCTGTATGGGATAGGTGAATATGGCGCAAACTTTTCAAAGAAAAAAGAATGCCATGAGTCGGTATGAGATAGGTGAATATGGCGTGAACTTTTCAAAGAACAAAGACGGCCACGAGTTGTTAAGGATGGATGAATATGCCGCGAAGTTTTAAATACAAATACCGTGATTACTGTTGATGTATTTTCGCGTGCAAAAAATATTACCGTTAATGTAGATGCTCACTAATTTGCTCATGTCGTTTGTAATCAATACATACAAATTGGAACATACAACGTTTTTGGAAGCACATGCGTGCTAGATATCACAATTTCATCGATCGTGATCATTGTTCACGTGTTGTAGAGTAGTTAAATTAAACCCATTAGGACATATGTTCGGGTTTTTTACATTGGCAGATGGTCTAGTGTTTTTGAAAATTTTGGAGATGGTTTAATCATGCTAGGGACACGACAAAACTTACTAGAAGAACAAACATACGTAAGATATATAAAATATAAACCCACTTAATAGTACAACGCAATATAGACTTTATGGGATAAATGAATATGGCGCGAGCTTTTGAAAATAGTGAATACCATGATTACCGTTGATGTACTTTCGCGCGATTTTTTTTACCATTAAAGAAGACGCTTACTAATTTGCTCGTGTTATTTGTAATCAATGTAGTCAAGCTGGAGCATACAACTATTTCGGTAGTATATACGAGTTGGATACCATAAATTTTACCAAGCATGGTCATTGCGCACGTGATATAAATTAAATCCACTGGATTGGTTGCCATAGTTATTTAGGTTGGCTACCGTTAAAGAAGACGCTTACTAATTTGCTCGTGTTATTTGTAATCAATGTAGTCAAGCTGGAGCATACAACTATTTCGGTAGTATATACGAGTTGGATACCATAAATTTTACCAAGCATGGTCATTGCGCACGTGATATAAATTAAATCCACTGTATTGGTTGCCATAGTTATTTAGGTTGGCTACCGTTAAAGAAGACGCTTACTAATTTGCTCGTGTTATTTGTAATCAATGTAGTCAAGCTGGAGCATACAACTATTTCGGTAGTATATACGAGTTGGATACCATAAATTTTACCAAGCATGGTCATTGCGCACGTGATATAAATTAAATCCACTGTATTGGTTGCCATAGTTATTTAGGTTGGCTAGCACCGCATATAAATCAAAATTGCAAAAGGTGAGCACAAGTTTCTTCCTTTAGCGGAGTTGGGTTTCTTTCTTTCTATTTTTGTTTGGAGAGGGGTTATTTCTAGTTTGAAATTTTGGAGAGGTTTATTGTTGCGCTAGCTAGGTACACCCGCTAGAAATTATTTGCAATAAAAGTACTAAGATATGTAAAGATATGCAAATTCACCTAGTACTAGTCGTTACGGTATAAATGAATATGGCGCGAACTTCTTATGAAAAAGAAAATAACACCATGATTAATGTTGACGTGCTTTGTGAAAAAAAAAGGTCTGTCTTGATTGCTTTTTTGTGTGTGTGAATCCGTAAATGTAGATACTCAGTAATTGTAATCAATGTACTCGAGCTGGAGCATACAACCTCTTTTGGAAGTACTCCTATATATGTGCTGGATATCACGATTTCATTGATGATGATCACTGTGCATGCGCTACAAAATGGTAACTAAATTAAATCCGATGGCGATACGCCAACAAAATCAAGATCAAAATCAAAATCTCAGATGGACGAGCACAAGTTTCTTTCTACTTCAAGAGTGAGTGGCTGGGATCTTTGTGTGCGTACCCGTAGCATAGCCTCGCCACGCTGCCGGTAAAAACAAAAATCCCAGCCCTCCTCACGGAATCTTGGTGGCCGTTTGCGGCGGCGTTGACTCCTGTACAAACGGGCCGAATCCGGGCGGTGAAACCGGCCTGCTCCCTCCCCGTCCGTCGTCCAGCCCGCGGGGAGCTAGTTTAGGCAGCTCCGCCAATCATTGCTGGAGCACGGCGGAGGCCAGACACCAGTCAGCCAGGCAGGCCGGTTGCCACCTGGCTACTTTTATGAATTCTCACGATTTTCTCCCACCAAAAATAGTACTAGTATCTCGCGCTGCGCGGCCGCCGCTTTCTTGGAATTGGCTGTAAACAACCACCGAAATCTGCCGTGTTTTTTTTTCCCGTGATGGTGCCAAAGTTTGTACTGCTGGCTGGGCTGGGCTGGGCTGGCTGCGTGCCAGTGAGTTGGTCCGGTGGCCATCATTGGTTTTTGTTCGCGGGATTAAAGAAGAAACGGGGTGCATGTGGACACGCGTAGGAGCAGCGCCAGAGACAATCGGGCGACGCAAAGATCGCGGTAGAATGTGCACTAGAATATTTTTTAGTGGTACTAGGAGTTTGTGTTGGGGTATTTTTTTTTAGAAGATCGTTTGTGTTAGAATATTGGCGCACGCGGATCGGGCCGGGGCAGCGACCGCTAGGGAACACGGGTTCCAGTTTGGCTTAACTCGCTTGTGTTGAACAGCCATGAGGTGAGGGCCGGGCGTGATCCATTTTGTTTGAATCGTTCCCTGTGATCATGGCCGGATGGCTTATATAAATAGAATAACGTGTACTCAGTACTAACAGCATTTTCAATAGCGGCCTTATCTTTTCAGGCACGAAAACAGGGTGTTATAAAAAAATAGCATGAAAACAAATGTTTTGGGGCACGACGCCGTCTCCAACAACTGCCCTAAAAGGGCACACAGATCAACACAACCATTTTTTGAACTACTTCAACCACATTTCATATTTCAAACAAAGTTCGACCGAAGTTTAAACATGCAAACTAAAATTATAGTTCAAAACTTCAATTAGGACATGCCACTTAAACTACGAACACTATAGATTCTCCGAGTCCATATCATCGGACACATCATTCTCGTTGTTGAAATCGACGTCGACCACACCGAAGTCTCCCACATTCTTCTTCTTCTTGCCCTGTGATGACGAAGGGCCTGCCTCGTTGTTGTTTTTGCGTTTCTCAGCGTCCTACTTCCAGTAGAATTCTACCTTGGCTTTCACATACTCTGGATGCACCCTAGCGAACGCCGCTATGGCCTCCTCATCGCTCTCTCTGATGTTGTTCCGCTCGTCGACGACAATGTGGGGGTAGCCAACTTGATCGGGCTCGACAAGATTGTTACCGATGGTCTGAGGAGCTCCACATCCGCCCGAGACTCATTCTCCAGGATATTGAGCTTCAAGCGCGGGAGTTCGAGCCTCCACATGGAGACGTCGTAGGCATGGGCGGCAAGGTCGGACGTCGCGTACGTGTCAAGCCAGTACCTTCGGCCGCCATGGTGGAACTCCACGCCTTAGCATCGGATGACCGGACACGCACACCCTTGATCCCCTCTTGCCCTTTCGCGGCATAGCGAGCGATGGTGCCGGGGAAGAAGGTGGCGGCTCCGGGGAGGCTCCGGCGAGGAGGGAAGGCGACACGGGTGGTGTGATGATGCACCAGGCTTTGATTGAAAGAGGACGGTGGCGTGACAAATGGAGCGATGGCGGCCGACGGGCAAGGTGCGACGAGTCGATTCGACGGTGGCGGGATGCGGCGGCCATGAATCTGCAGGTGATAGGGGTGCAGGTGTGCAGCTGCAGGCGTGGAGAAGGTTGTTGGGTGTTGTTTTTGATTTGCGGCAACAACCGAAGTGTTGTATATTTACAACACTTCAAGCTCTATTTTAGGGCTTCCTAAAAAAATTGCAGTTGGGCTGTTGTTGGAGTCCTGGTTTGCCCCTGGTGGTCTAAAAATAGTTCGTGCCGAAAAATAAGGCTGCTGTTGGACATGCTCTAAGAGAAACTCTCCAATAGCTCAAAAAAGCAACCTTGTCTATTCCATCATGGCTTACGTCCATGAAGGACTAACCTCACTTGGAGTAGATCTTCATGAATTAGGCGATCTCCTTGCCCTTACAAACTTTTTGGTTCAGCTCCACACGATTAGGAGGCTCCCAAGCGACACCTAACCAATGTAGGAAACATCACTCTCCAAGAGGTAATAGATGTCGTGTTGATGGTGAATTCCTTGCTCTTGTGCTTCAAAAGATAATCTCCTCAACACTCAATCACTCTCACACAACTTTGGTTTGGTAGAAGAGGATGATTGGGTGGAAAGCAACTTGGGGAGGCTAGAAATCAAGGATCTAGTAGTTGGAATGGAATCCCTTGATCTCAACACATGAGTAGGTGGTTCTCTCTCAGAAAATGAATGGTGGAAGTGTAGTTTCGTTCTGATGGCTCTCTCAATGAGTGGGAGACGGTTATTGATACGTCTCCAGTGTATCGATAGTTTATGAAATATTCATGCCATATTAACCTATGTTTACAATACTTTTATATGGTTTTGATGCACTTTATATGATTTATTTAGAACTAAACCAGACTGACGTTGTTTTCAGCAGAACTACCGTGGTGTTGTTTTTTGTGCAGAAAATGAAAGTTCTCGGAATCGCCCGAAACTTTTTGATGATTTTTTTGGAACAAAAGAGGCATTCAACGCTTCTTTTGAGGGCCAGAAGAGTCATGAGGTGGCCACCCTCCACCAGGGAGCGCTAGGGCCCCTACCCGCGCCCTGGTGGAGCATGCCCACCTCGTGGCCCATCTCTGCGTGAAACCAACGCCAAAAATTCCTATAAATATAGAAACCATCAAAAATAATCCTAGACTCCTCGTTCTGCCGCCACAAGGCCTCTGTGTTGACGAAAAACCAATCTAGAGAAAAAAACAGTACCCTGACGGAGAGGGTAGATCATCTCCCATGGCCATATTCATCATCCCGGCAGAGTCCATGATGATGTGTGAGTAGTCCACCCTCGGGGCAGACGGTTTGTACCAGTAGATATGTTTCAATCTCTCTCTCTCTCTCTCGTGTTCTTGAGATGGCAGGATCTTGATGTATCATGGCCTTTGTTAATATAGTTGGATCACGTGGTGTTTCCCCCTCTCTATATTGTTGTGATGAATTGGGTTTTCCCTTTGAGATTTCATTATGTTGGATTGAATATTGGATTTGATAACACTTGATATATGGCTATCATGCGGATACCAGTAGTGACATTGGGGTATTCAGGTGATTCACTTGATCTATGTCTTGGTACTCAACTTGCGGATTCCCGAGGTGACATTGGGGTAATCTATGCGTAGGGTGTGATACACGTTCTTGTCTTAGCTTCTCTGGTAGAAATCTTGGGGCAATCTTTGAGGTTCTTTGTGTTGGATTGAGTGTTATGAATCTAAAATTGTTTGATGTGTATCGTTAATTAACTCATGGATACTTGTGGTGACATTGGAGTATCTAGGTGACATTAGAGTTGGTTGATGCATATCATATGGTGTTATTCTAGTACGAACTCTTAGATAGATCGATCGGAAAGGATGACTTGGCTATTTTAGTACGAACTCTTGGATAGATCGATCGGAAAGGATAACTTGGTTATTTTAGTATGAACTCTTGGATAGATCGATCGGAAAGTGTCGTGGATTTGTCACGGCAAGATGTCCGGGTTAACGGACTTAGGTGTGAGGCCATCGCAACTATGTGGTGGTTTGAGAGGGGTTGGTCGGAATCGAGAGACGTGGGTTTACCCAGGTTCGGTCCCTCCCGACGGAGGTAAAAGCCTATGTCCTGCTTTGTGTCTATATTGATGATGATGACGATCTCGGTTACAAGGGTGCAGAATCGCTACCTCTAATCTCAAGAGCCTGTAATCTGTCTATCTCCAATGACTTGAAGTTGTCAACTTGTCCCTCTACGGGTGCTCTACCCCTCCTTATATAAGTGGAAGGGGTAGGTTTACATGTAGAGTCCTACTAGGAGTAGGATTAGGATTAGTTAATCTTGAGTCCTAATCCAGGTCTTGTTTCCTTTGTAAGGGAATCCTTCCTCTCTTTTGGGCCTTCTCCGTGAGCCGCCTGACGCCGGCTTACACACTGGGCCTTGGGCCTGGTCATCCTATGACCCCCATAACAACGGTGACCTATGAGCCACCATACGATGAGCCGGGTCATACCCCCTGTCGGGTCATACTTCTTGCTGGATCACTAATGAGTCGCCAAGCTCGCCACATGCAGTAGTGAGTCGCCGAGTCCTGGCCGGGTCATACTCTAGGCCGGGTTATACCGCCGGGTAATATCCCCGACATTAGCCCCCAGGTTAGCTTGAATTTATTCATGATAAGCTCCTGAAATAAGAATAAATATGTTAAGGGACCGGCTTGCTCCACTGTCCGACTTAATGAAGTAGCTCCTTGAAAATCCGGGTTTCTTCTTCATATTAATGAGCCGCTTCACAATCATATTGCAGGTCCATGTCCTTTGCAAAATATTGAGAATAAAACACCCATATGCCATTGAGTCGGCTGCCAATGCTTTGGCTTGATGAAATTATTGGAGATAAGAAAACCATATGAAGTTGAGCCTGTTGGAGAACGTAGTAGTAAATCAAAAAATTCCTACGTGTCACCAAGATCAATCTATGGAGAAACCAGCAACGAGCAAAGGGGAGTGCATCTTCATACCTTTGAAGATCGCAAAGCAGAAGCGTTACTATGAACGCGGTTGGCAGAGTCATACTCGCAGCGATTCAGATCGCGGTGGATTCCGATCTAAGCGCCGAACAACGGCACCTCCGCGTTCAACACACGTGTAGCCCGGTGACGTCTCCTACGCCTTGATCCAGCAAGGAGGAAGGAGAGGTTGAGGGAGAGCTCTAGCAGCACGACAGTGTGGTGACGGTGAATCTGCATGGTACTCCGGCAAGGCTTCGCTAAGAGCTACGGAGGACGAGGAGGAGGAGGGTAGGGCTGCGCCAAGAGAGAGAGATCTATATTGTCGCCAGCCCCAAAACCCCACTATTTATCAGAGGAGGGGAGGAGGGTGCGCACCCTCTAGGGTTCCCACCCTAGGGGGTGCGGCAGCCCTAGATGGGAAGTGGTTGGTGGCCAAGAGAGGGAGAGAGGGGGGTGCGCCCTAGGGTGGGCCTAGGGCCCATCTGTGCCTAGGGTTTGCCCCCTCTTCTCCTTTGACGCGCCTTGGGCTGGGGTGGGAGGCGCACCGGCCCATCTAGGGGCTGGTTCCCTCCCACTCTTGGCCCATGTAGCCTCCCGGGGCCGGTGTCCCCTCCCGGTGGACCCCCGGAACCCTTTCGATGGTCCCGGTACGTTACCGGTGATGCCCGGAACACTTATGGTGACCAAATCCTCACTTCCTATATATGAATATTTACCTACGGACCATTCCGGAACTCCTTGTGACGTCTGGGATCTCATCCAGGACTCCGAACAACCTTCGGTAACCATGTACACAATTCCCATATAACCCTAGCATCATCGAACCTTACGTGTGTAGTGTTGGAAATATGCCCTAGAGGCAATAATAAATTAGTTGTTATCATATTTCCTTGTTCATGATAATATTTTATTTTCCATGCTATAATTGTATTGATCAGAAACTTAAATGCATGTGTGGATACATAGACAAAACCATGTCCCTAGTATGCCTCTAATAGACTAGCTCGTTGATCAAAAGATGGTTAAGGTTTCCTAGACATGGACATGAGATGTCATTTGATAACGGGATCACATCATTAGGAGAATGATGTGATGGACAAGACCCAAACTACAAACGTAGCATATGATCGTGTCAGTTTATTGCTACTGTTTTCTGCATGTCAAGTATATGTTCCTATGACCATGAGATCATGCAACTCACGGATATCGGAGGAGTGCCTTGTGTGTATCAAACTTCGCAACGTAACTGGGTGACTATAAAGGTGCTCTACAGGTATCTCCGATGGTGTTTGTTGAGTTGGCATGGATCGAGACTGGGATTTGTTACTCCGTGTGACGGAGAGGTATCTCGGGGCCCACTCGGTAATACAACATCACAATAAGCCTTGCAAGCAATGTGACTAATTGTTAGTTGTGGGATCTTGTGTTACGGAATGAGTAAAGAGACTTGCCAGTAACGAGATTGAACTAGGTATGGAGATACCGACGATCGAATCTCGGGCAAGTAACATACCGAAGAACAAAGGGAACGTTATACGGGATTGATTGAATCCTTGACATAGAGGTTCGACCGATAAAGATCTTCGTAGAATATGTAGGAACCAATGTGGACGTCCAGGTCCCGCCATTGGTTATTGACCGTAGAGGTGTCTCGGTCATGTCTACATAGTTCTCGAACCCGCAGGGTCTGCACACTTAAGGTTCGGTGACATCTCGGTAGTGTAGAGTTATGTATGGTGGTGACCGAAGGTTGTTCGGAGTCCCGGATGAGACCCCTGACGTCACGAGGAGCTCCGGAATGGTCCAGAGGTAAAGATTCATATATAGGAAGTCCCAGTTTGGTCGCCGGAAAAGTTTCGGGCTCATCCGTAGTGTATCGGGAGTGCCGGTAGTGTACCGGGAGACCTCCGGAAGGGGTATTTCGACCCCAAGGGGTCCATGGGCTGTGGGAGAGTAATAACCAGCCCTTAGTGGGCTGGTGTAACAGCCACAAAAGTCCCATGGCGCCAGGAGAAGAAATCCTAAAGGAAAAAGGTGGAAAAAGGCAAAAAGGAGGAATCCTAGTCCTACTAGGATTGGAGGAGGAGAGTCCTCCTCCACCTCCTCTCTATTTCGGCCAACTCCAAGGGCCTTGCCCTGAGCCAAGGGTGCCTCTCCTCTCCTTCTATATATATTGGTGGAATATAGGGTTTTTGCACAGATTTGACGGCCACGTGCTACCCGTTTCACCGGTGCTCCTCTAGATCGGATTTCTGCAGCGCTTAGGCGAAGCCCTGCCGGAATTGCTCCACCACCACCATCACCGGAGCGCCGTCACGCTGCCGGTGAACTCTCTCTCCTCTCCACCTCCTCTTGCTGGATCAAGACGGTGGAGATCGTCATCAAGCTGCACGTGTGCTGAACGCGGAGGTGCCGTCCGTTCGGCGCTAGATCGGAAGGACCGTGATCGAGATCGCGAGATGGATCGTGATGAGATCGCGGGACGTATCGTGATGAGTTCACGGGACAGATCGTGATCAAGATCATGAGACGGATCATGATGAGATCGCGGGACGGATCGTGATGGGATCGCGGGACGGATCGTGATGAGATCGCGGGACGCTCGGCGATTTGGATCGCGAAGATGTTCGACTACACCAACCGCGTTTCTTAACGCTTCCCGCTTAGCGATCTACAAGGGTACGTAGATCCACTCTCCCTCTCGTAGATGGTCATCACCATGGATAGGTTTGCGTGTGCGTAGGAAATTTTTTGTTTCCCATGCGACGTTCCCCAACAGTGGCATCATGAGCTAGGTTGATGGTTCGATGAGATCTCAAGTAGAACACAAAAGATTTGTGGGCGTTGATGCTTAGATTGCTTCCTCCCTTGGTCGTATTTTGGTTCAGCGGGATTGTGAGATGAAGCGGCCGGACCAACATTACTCGTACGCTTACGAGAGACCGGTTCCCTCGACGCAACTTGTTGCCTAGATGGCTTGCGGGTGACAGTTTCTCTCACTTTAGTTGGATCGGATCTGACAAAGGCAGTCCTTGAGAAGGTTGAAAAGCAACTAGTGTATCACCGTTGTGGTTTTTGCGTAGGTGAGAATTGTTCTTGCTAGATACCCGTAGCAGCCACGTAAAACATGCAACAACAATTAGAGGACGTCTAACTTGTTTTTGCAGGGTATGTTGTGATATGATATGGCCAATTACATGATGTGATATATGTGATGTATGAGATGATCATGTGATGTATAGATTATCACGACTTGCATGTCGATGAGTACAACAACCGGCAGGAGCCATAGGGTTGTCTTTAATTATTGTATGACCTGCGTGTCAATCATTAAGCGCTATGTAATGCTTTACTTTATCGCTACGGTAGCAATAGTAGTAGAAGCATGCAAGGCGTGACAACCCCGATGGCGAAACGTTGATGGAGATCAAGATGATGGAGATCATGGTGTCATGCCGGTGACGATGAAGATCATGCCGGTGCTTTCAAGATGGAGATCTAAAGCACGAGTTCATGGCCATATCATGTCACTTATGATTTGCATGTGATGTTAATCCTTTTATGCACCTTGTTTTGCTTAGGACGACGGTAGCATTATAAGGTGATCCCTCACTTAATTTCAAGATAAATTGTGTTCTCCCCGAGTGTGCACCGTTGGGAAAATTCGTCGTGTTGAGACACCACGTGATGATCGGGTGTGATAGACTCTACGTTCACATATAACGGGTGCAAGCCAGATTTGCACGTGCAGAACACTCGGGTTAAACTTGACGAGCCTAGCATGTACAGACACTCGGAACACAAGAGACCGAAAGGTCGAACATGAGTCATATAGTAGATATGATAGACATGATGATGTTCACCATTGTAGCCACCTCAACTCACGTGATGATCGGACTTGAGGTAGTGAATTTGGATCATGTATCACTCGAATGATCGGAGGGATGTCAATTTGAGTGGGAGTTCTTAAGTAATATGATTAATTGAACTCATTATCATGAACATAGTCAATAGTGTCTTTGCAAATTATGTTGTAGATTACTAGCTCACGCTGTAGCTCACTTGTTTTTATATGTTCCTAGAGAAATAGAGTTGAAAGATGATGGTAGCAATATTGCGGACTGGGTCCATGATCTGAGGATTGTCCTCGTTGCTGCACAGAAGGCTTATGTTTTTAATGCACTTCACGGTGCGCCACCCCCTCTAGCGTCGTCTGTAGATGTTGTGAACATCTGACGGGCACGTTCCGATGACTACTTGATAGTTTAGTGCGTCATGCATTATGGCTTAGAATTGAGGCTCCAAAATGTTTTGAACATCACGGAACATATGAGATGTTATAAGAGCTGAGATTGTGATCTCAGGCTTGTGCCCGTGTTGCGAGATATGAGATCTCTAACAAGATTCTTTGCCTGCAAGATGAAAGAGAATAGCTCAATCGTTGAGCATGTGCTCAGATTGTCTGGGTGCTACAATCGCTTGAATCGAGTGGGAGTTGATCTTCAAGATAAGATAGTGATTGATATAGTTCTCCAAGTCACTGTCACTAAGCTACTAGAACTTGGTGATGAACTATAAAACGCCAGGGATAGAAATATTGATCCCTGAGTTGTTCGCAATGTTTTGACACCACGAAGGTAGAAATCAAGAAGGAGCATCAACTGTTGATGGTTAGTAAAACCACTAGTTTCGAGAAGGGCAAGAGCAAGGAGGGAAACTTCATGGATAGCAAGTCAGTTGCTGCTCCAGTGAAGCAACCCAAAGTTGAACTCAAACCCGAGACTAAGTGCTTCTGTTATGAGGTGAGCGGTCGTTGAAGCGGAACAACCCTAGATGCTTGGTAGATAAGAAGGCTGGCAACGTCGACGGAAGTATATTTGATATACGAGTTATTGATGTGTACCTTGCTAGTACTCCTAGTAGCACCTGGGTATTGGATACCGGTTCAGTTGCTAAATGTTAGTAACTTGAAATAAAAGCTACGGAATAAATGGAGAACTAGCTAAGGGTGAGGTGACGATATGTATTGGAAATGTTTCCAAGGTTGATGTGATCAACATCGCACGCTCTCTCTACCTTCAGGATTAGTGACGAACCTAAATAAATGTTATTTGGTGTTTTTGCGTTGAGCATGAACATGATTAGATCATGTTTATTGCAATACGGTTATTCATTTAAGTTAGAGAATAATGGTTATTATGTTTACATGAATAATACCTTCAATGGTCATGCACCCAGTGAAAATGGTTTGTTGAAATCTTGATTGTAGTAATACACATGTTCATAACATTGATGTCAAAAGATACACGGTTAATAATGATAGGACCACATACTTGTGGCACTGCCGCAAAATGTCATATTGGTATAAAGCGCATGAAGAAACTCCATGCTGATGGATCTTTGGACTCATTCGATTTCGAATCGGTTGAGACATGTGAACCATGCCTCTTGGGCAAGATGACTAAAAACCCCGTTGGATGGAGCGGGCAAGTGATTCATTGGAAATGATACATGTTGATGTATGCAATCCAGTGAGTCTTGTAGCGTGCAGTGAATATCGTTATTTTCTTACCTTCACTGATGATTTGATGATTTGAGTAGATATAGTGTATATTTACTTAATGAAACACAAGTCTGAATCGTTTGAAAGGTTCAAGCAAATTCAGAATGAAGTTTAGATCATCGTGACAAGAAGATAAAAATAACTGCGATATGATCGTGGAGGTGAATATCTGAGTTACGAGTTTGGCATACAACTTAAGACAATGTGAAATTTGTTTCACAACTAACGCCACCTGGAACACCATAGTGTGATGGTGTGTCCGAACATCATAGTCATGCTCTATTGGATATAGTGCGTGTTATGATGTCTCTTATCGTTTTCTACTATAAGTTTGGGGTTATGCATTAGAGACAACTACATTCACTTTAAATAGGGCACCATCTAAATCCGTTGAGATGACACCGTGTGAATTATGGTTTGATAGAAACCTAAGATGTCATTTGTTAATGTTTGGGGCTGTGACACTTGTGTGGAAAATGTTTTCACCTAATGAGGTCGAACCCATGGCGGACAAATGCATCTTCATAGAATATCTAAGAACAGTTGGGTGAACCTTCTATCTCAGATCCGAGTGCAAAGTGTTTGTTGCTAAAACTAGGTCCTTTCTCGAGAAAAAGTTTCTCTCGAAAGAATTGAGTGGGAGGAGGATAGAACTTGATGAGGTTATTGAACCTCTACTTCAACCAGAAAGTAGCGCAGCACAGAAAGATGTTTCTGTGAAGCCTACGTCAGTTGAAGAGGAAGTTAATGATGATGATCATGAAAGCTTTGGATCAAGTTACTATCGACCTACGAGGAAATTAGGGCTTGATAAGGTTATTGAACCTTTACTTCAACCAGAGAGTAGCGCAGCGCAGGAAGTTGTTTCTGTGAAGCCTACGTTAGTTGAAGAGGAAGTTAATGATGATGATCATGAAGCTTCGGATCAAGTTACTATCAAACCTCGTAGGGCGACAAGGATGTATAGTGCTGCTGAGCGGTACGACAACCCTATCTTGGAGGTCATGTTGTTGGACAACGATGAACCTACAAGCTATGGAGAAGCGATGATGGGCCCGGATTCTGACAAATGGTTGGAGGCCATGAAATCCGAGATAGGATCCATGTATGAAAACGAAGTGTAGAATTTGGTAGACTTGCTCGTTGGACGGCAGGTCGTTGAGTACAAATGGATCTTTAAAATGAATACAAACACTGATGGTGAATGTCACTATTTGTAAAGCTCGACTTGTTGCAAAGATGTTTGTGACAAGTTCAAGGAGTTGACTACGATGAGACTTTCTCACTCGTAGTGGTGCTGAAGTCTGTTGGAATTATGTTAGCAGTTGCTGGGTTTTCAATTATGAAATCTGGCAGATGGATGTCAAAACATCGTTTCTTTAACGGTTTATTTGAGGAAAGGTTGTATCTGATACAACCAGAAGGTTTTGTCAGTCCTAAGGATGCTAAAAGGTGTGCAAGCTTCAGTGATCCTTCCATGGACTGAAGCAAGCATCTCGGAGTTGGAATATACGCTTTGATGAGGTGATCAAAGTTTTTGATGTTTATACAAAGTTTACGAGAAACTTGTATTTGCAATAAAGTGAGTGGGAGCACTATAGAATTTCTGATAAGTATATGTGGATGACATATTGTTGATCAGAGATAATGTAGAGTTTCTGGAAAGCATAAAACGGTTATTTGGAAAGTGATTTTCAAAGGAAGACCTGGATGAAGCTACCTAATTGTTGAGCATCAAAATCTATGGAGATAGATCAAGATGCTCGATGAGACTTTCAATGAGTGCATACCTTGACAAGATTTTGAAAGAGTTCAAAATGGATCAGTCAGAGAAAGAGTTCTCGCCTGATTTGTAAGGTGTGAAAGTTGAGTGAGACTCAAAGCTCGACAACGGCGGAAGAAAGAGAAAGGACGAACGTCGTCCCCTATGCCTTAGCCATAGGCTCTATATTATGCCATGCTGTGTACTGCACCTGTGTGTGACTTGCCATGAGTCCGTCAGGGGCTACAAGGGTGAACCAGGAGTGGATCACTGGACAACGGTCAAGATTATCCTCAGTAACTAAGAGACTGAGGAGATGTTTCTCGATTATGGAGGTGATAAAGAGTTCTTCGTAAGGAGTTACGTTGATACAAGCTTTAACACTAATCCGGATGACTCGTAGTAGCAATCTGGATACGTATAGTGGAGCAGCCATTTGGAATAGTACCAAGTGGAGTGTGGTAGCAGTGTTTACAGTTTGACATAGGTATTTGCAAAGTGCACACGGATGTGAATGTTACAGACCCGTTGACTATAAGACCTCTCTCACATGCAAAGCATGATCGAACCCCAGAACTCATTGGGTGTTAGATTCATAACAATGCGAATCACATGGTGATGTGAACTAGATTATTGACTCTAGTGCAAGTGGGAGACTGTTGGAAATATGCCCTAGAGGCAATAATAAATTAGTTGTTATCATATTTCCTTGTTCATGATAATCTTTTATTTTCCATGCTATAATTGTATTGATCGGAAACTTAAATGCATGTGTGGATACATAGACAAAACCATGTCCCTAGTATGCCTCTAATAGACTAGCTCGTTGATCAAAAGATGGTTAAGGTTTCCTAGACATGGACATGAGATGTCATTTGATAACGGGATCACATCATTAGGAGAATGATGTGATGGACAAGACCCAAACTACAAACGTAGCATATGATCGTGTCAGTTTATTGCTACTGTTTTCTGCATGTCAAGTATATGTTCCTATGACCATGAGATCATGCAACTCACGGATATCAGAGGAGTGCCTTGTGTGTATCAAACGTCGCAACGTAACTGGGTGACTATAAAGGTGCTCTACAGGTATCTCCGATGGTGTTTGTTGAGTTGGCATGGATCGAGACTGGGATTTGTTACTCCGTGTGACGGAGAGGTATCTCGGGGCCCACTCGGTAATACAACATCACAATAAGCCTTGCAAGCAATGTGACTAATTGTTAGTTGCGGGATCTTGTGTTACGGAACGAGTAAAGAGACTTGCCAGTAACGATATTGAACTAGGTATGGAGATACCGACGATCGAATCTCGGGCAAGTAACATACCGAAGAACAAAGGGAACGTTATACGGGATTGATTGAATCCTTGACATAGAGGTTCGACCGATAAAGATCTTCATAGAATATGTAGGAACCAATGTGGACGTCCAGGTCCCGCCATTGGTTATTGACCGTAGAGGTGTCTCGGTCATGTCTACATAGTTCTCGAACCCGCAGGGTCTGCACACTTAAGGTTCGGTGACATCTCAGTAGTGTAGAGTTATGTATGGTGGTGACCGAAGGTTGTTCGGAGTCCCGGATGAGACCCCGTACGTCACGAGGAGCTCCGGAATGGTCCAGAGGTAAAGATTCATATATAGGAAGTCCCAGTTTGGTCGCCGGAAAAGTTTCGGGCTCATCCGTAGTGTATCGGGTGCCGGTAGTGTACCGGGAGACCTCCGGAAGGGGTATTTCGACCCCAAGGGTTCCATGGGCTCTGGGAGAGTAATAACCAGCCCTTAGTGGGCTGGTGGAACAGCCACAAAAGGCCCATGGCGCCAGGAGAAGAAATCCTAAAGGAAAAAGGTGGAAAAAGGCAAAAAGGAGGAATCCTAGTCGTGATGAGATCGCGGGACGTATCATGATGAGATCGCGGGACGTATCGTGATGAGTTCGCGGGATAGATCATGATCAAGATCATGAGACGGATCATGATGAGATCGCGGGACGGATCGTGATGGGATCGCGGGACGGATCGTGATGAGATCGCGGGACGCTCGGCGATTTGGATCGCGAAGATGTTCGACTACACCAACCGCGTTTCTTAACGCTTCCCGCTTAGCGATCTACAAGGGTACGTAGATCCACTCTCCCTCTCGTATATGCTCATCACCATGGATAGGTTTGCGTGTGCGTAGGAAATTTTTTGTTTCCCATGCGACGTTCCCCAACATGTAGACCCTATGGGTTCGGGAGGCATGTAGACATGACCGAGACACCTCTCAGGTCAATAACCAACATCGGGATCTGGATACCCATGTTGGCTCCGACATGCTCCACGATGATCTCATCGGATGAACCACGATGTCGGGGATTCAATCAATCCCGCATACAATTCCCTCTGTCCATTGGTATGTTACTTGCCCGAGACTCGATCGTTGGTATCCCTATACCTTGTTCAATCTCGTTACCGACAAGTCTCTTAACTCGTTCTGTAACACATCATCCCGGGGCTAACTCCTTAGTCACATTGATCTCATTATGATGATGTCTTATCGAGTGGGCCCAGAGATACCTCTCCATCACATGGAGTGGCAAATCCCATTCTCGATTCGTGCCAACCCAACAGATACTTTCAGGGATACCCATAGTGTACCTTTATGGCCATCCAGTTATGTTGTGACGTTTGGCACACCCAAAGTATTCCTACGGTATCCGGGAGTTGCACAATCTCATGGTCTAAGGAAATGATACTTGACATTAGAAAAGCTTTAGCAGACGAACTACACGATCTTGTGCTATGCTTAGGATTGGGTCTTGTCCATCACATCATTCTCCTAATGATGTGATTCCGTTATCAACGACATCCAATGTCCATGGTCATGAAACCGTGACCATCTATTGATCAACGAGCTAGCCAACTAGAGGCTCACTAGGGACATGTTGTGGTCTATGTATTCACATATGCATTACGGTTTCCGGTTAATATAATTATAGCATGAACAATAGACAATTATCATGAACAAGGAAATATAATAATAAACATTTTATTATTGCCTCTAGGGCATATTTTCAACAGTCTCCCACTTGCACTAGAGCCAATAATCTAGTTACATAGTGATGTATCGAACACCCATAGAGTTCTAGTGTTGATCAAGTTTTGCTCGTGAGAGAGGTTTAGTCAATGGATCTGCGACATTCAGATCCGTATGTACTTTACAAATATCTATATCTCCTTCCTGAATGTAATCATGGATGGATTTGAAGCGGCGCTTGATGTGTCTTGTCTTCTTGTGAAACCTGGGCTCCTTGGCAAGGGCAATAGCTCTAGTGTTGTCACAAATTAGAGTCATCGGGCCCGACGCATTGGTAATCACTCCTAGGTCGGTGATGAACTCCTTCATCCAGACTCCTTCCTTTGCTGGTTCCGAAGCAGCTATGTACTCTGCTTCATATGTAGATGCCCACCATGACGCTTTGCTTGCTGCTGCACCAGCTGACTGTCCCTCCGTTCAAAATATACACGTATCCGGTTTGTGACTTGGAGTCATCCAGATCTGTGTCGAAGCTAGCATCGACGTAACCCTTTACGACAAGCTCTTCGGCACCTCCATATACGAGAAAAATGTCCTTGGTCCTTTTCAGGTACTTCAGGATATTCTTGACCGCTGTCTAGTGTTTCGCTCCGGGATCACTTTGGTGCCTCCCTACCAAACTTATGGCAAGGTTCACATCAGGTCTGGTACACAGCATGGCATACATAATAGAGCCTATGGCTGAAGCATAGGGGATGACACTCATCTTTTCTCTATCCTCTGCCGTGGTCGGGCATTGAGTCATACTCAATCTCACACGTTGTAACACAGGCAAGAACCCCTTCTTGGACTGATCCATATTGAACTTCGTCAATATCTTGTCAAGGTATGTGCTTTGTGAAAGACCTATGAGGCTCCTCGATCTATCGCTATAGATCTTGATGCCTAATATGTAAGAAGCTTCTCCAAGGTCCTTCATTGAAAAACACCTATTCAAGTAGGCCTTTATGCTTTCCAAAAGTTATATATCATTTCCCATCAACAATATGTCATCCACATATAATATGAGAAATGCTACAAAGCTCCCACTCACTTTCTTGTACATACAGGGTTCTCCATAAACCTGTATAAATCCAAACACTTTAATCACCTCATTAAAGCGAATGTTCCAACTCCGAGATGCTTGCACCAACCCATAGATGGAGCGCTGAAGCTTGCATACTTTGTTAGCATCTTTAGGATCGACAAAACCTCCCGGCTGCATCATATACAGTTCTTCCTTAAGGAAACCATTAAGGAATGCCGTTTTGGCGTCCATTTGCCAGATCTCATAATTATAAAATGTGGCAATTGCCAACATGATTCAGACGGACTTCAGCATTGCTACGGGTGAGAAAGTCTCATCGTAGTCAACTCCTTGAACTTGTCGATAACCCTTAGCGACAAGCCGAGCCTTATAGACGGTCATATTACCATCCGCGTCAGTCTTCTTCTTAAAGATCCATTTATTTTCTATGGCTCACCGATCATCAGGCAAGTCCACCAAAGTCCATACTTTGTTCTCATACATGGATCCTATCTCGGATTTCATGGCTTCAAGCCATTTGTTGGAATCCGGGCCTGCCATCGCTTCTTCATAGTTCGAAGGTTCACCGTTGTCCAACAACATGATCTCCAGGACAGGGTTGCCATACCACTCTGGTGCAGAACGTGTCCTTGTGGACCTTCAAGGTTCAATAGCAACTTGATCTGAAGTTTCATGATCGTCATCATTAAATTCCTCTCTAGCCGGTGCAGGCTCCACAGAAACAACTTCCTGTGCTGTGCTACTCTCCGGTTCGAGTGGATGTACAATTACCTCATCAAGTTCTATTGTCCTCCCACTTACTTCTTTCGAGAGAAACTCTTTCTCTAGAAAGGATCCATTCTTGGCAACAAAGACTTTGCCTTCGGATCTGAGGTAGAAGGTATACCCAACAGTTTCTTTAGGGTATCCTATGAAGACGCACTTTTCCGCTTTGGGTTCGAGCTTCTCAAGTTGAAGTTTCTTCACATATGCATCGCATCCCCAAACTTTCAGAAACGACAGCTTAGGTTTCTTTCCAAACCATAATTCATACGGTGTCGTCTCAACGGACTTAGACGGTGCCCTATTTAAAGTGAATGCGACAGTCTCTAATGCATATCCCCAAAATGATAGCGGTAAGTCGGTAAGAGACATCATAGATTGCACCATATCCAACAGAGTATGACTACGATATTCAGACACACCATTTCACTGAGGTGTGCCAGGCGGCGTGAGTTGTGAAACAATTCCACATTTCCTTACGTGCGTGCCAAACTCGTGACTCAAATATTCTTCGCCACAATCAGATCGTCGACACTTTATTTTCCTGTCATGTTGATTCTCTACCTCACCCTAAAATTCCTTGAACTATTCAAAAGTTTCAGACTTGTGTTTCATTAAGTAGACATACCCATATCTTCTTAAGTCACTAGTGAGGGTGAGAACATAACGGTAGCCACCGTGAGCCTCATCGCTCATTGGACCGCATACATCGGTATGTATTATCTCCAACTTGCTCGCTCCATTGTTCTAGAGAACGGAGTCTTGGTCATCTTGCCCATGAGGCATGGTTCGCACGTGTCAAATGATTCAAAATCAAGAGACTCCAAAAGTCCATCAGCATTGAGTTTCTTCATGCGTTTCACACCAATATGACCAAGGCGGCAGTGCCACATGTAAGTGGGACTATTGTTATCAACCTTACAACTTTTGGTACTTACACTATGAACATGTGTAACATCACGTTCGAGATTCATCAAGAATAAACCATTGACCAACGGGGCATGACCATAAAACATTTCTCTCATATAAATAGAACAACCATTATTCTCAGATTTAAATGAGTAGCCATCTCGCATCAAGCGAGATCCAGATACAATGTTCATGCTCAAAGCTGGTACTAAATAAAAATTATTAAGGTTTAAAACTAATCCCGAATGTAGATGTAGAGGTAGCGTGCCGACGGCGATCACATCGACCTTGGAACCTTTCCCGACGCGCATCGTCACCTCGTCCTTTGCTAGTCTCTGCTTATTCAGCAGCTCTTGCTTGGAGTTACAAATGTGAGCAACTGCACCGGTATCAAATACCTAGGAGCTACTACGAGTGCTGGTAAGGTACACATCAATAACAAGTATATCACATATACCTTTAACGTTGCCGGCCTTCTTATCCACTAAGTACTTGGGGCAGTTTCGCTTCTAGTGACCGGTGCCCTTGCAATAAAAGCACTTAGTCTCAGGCTTGGGTCCATTCTTGTTCTTCTTCCCGGCAACTTGCTTACCGGGCACGGCAACTGCTTTGCCGTCCTTGTTGAAGTTCTTCTTACCATTGCCTTTCTTGAAACTAGTGGTCTTATTGACCATCAACACTTGATGTTCCTTCTTGATTTCGACCTTCGCTAATTTCAGCATCGAATACAACTCAGGAATGGACTTCTCCATCCCTTGCATATTGTAGTTCATCACAAAGCTCTTGTAGCTAGGTGGAAGCGACTGGAGGATTCTGTCAATAACCGAGTCATCCAGAAGATTAACTCCTAGCAGACACAAGCGGTTGTGCAACCAAGACATTTTGAGTATGTGCTCGCTGACAGAACTATTTTCCTCCATCTTACAGCTGAAGAAATTGTCGGAGACATCATATCTCTCGACCCGGGCATGAGCTTGGAAAACCATTCTCAGCTCTTGGAACATCTCATATGCTCCGTGTTGCTCAAAATGCTTTTGGAGCCCCGGTTCTAAGCTGTAAAGCATGCCGCACTGAACCAGGGAGTAATCATCACTACGCGACTGCCAGGCGTTCATAACGTCTTGAGTTTCTAGGAAAACGGGTGCGTCACCTAGCAGTGCATCAAGGACATATAATTTCTTGGAAGCTATGAGGATGATCATCAAGCTACGGACCCAGTCCGTATAGTTGCTTCCATCGTCTTTCAGCTTGGTTTTCTCTAGGAACGCGTTGAAGTTGAGGGCAATATTAGCGTGGGCCATTGGATCTATAATATAGATTGTAAAGGCAATTTTAGACTAAGTTCATGATAATTAAGTTCACATAATCAAATTATATAATGAACTCCCACTTAGATAGACATCTCTCTAGTCATCCAAGTGACACATGATCCACGTCGACTAGCCCGTGTTCGATCATCACGTGAGACTGACTAGTCATCAATGGTGAACATCTCCATGTTGATTGTATCTTCTATACGACTCATGTTTGACCTTTCGGTCTCCCGTGTTCCGAGGCCATGTCTGTACATGCTAGGCTCGTCAAGTCAACCTAAGTGTATTGCGTGTGTAAATCTGGCTTACACCCGTTGTATGCGAACGTTAGAACCTATCACACCCGATCATGACATGGTGCTTCGGAACAATGAAACTTAGCAACGGTGCACAGTTAGGGGGAACACTTTTCTTGAAATTTTAGTGAGAGATTATCTTATTTAAGCTACCTTCGTTCTAAGCAAATAAGATGTAAAACATGATAAACATCACATGCAATCATATAGTGACATGATATGGCCAATATCATCTTGCTCCTTTGATCTCCATCTTCGGGGCACCATGATCATCATTGTCACCGGCATGACACTGTGATCTCCATCATCGTGTCTTCATGAAGTTGTCTCGCCAACTATTACTTCTACTACTATGGCTAACGGTTAGCAATAAAGTAAAGTAATTACATGACGTTTTTTATTGACACATAGGTCATACAATAAATTAAGACAACTCCTATGGCTCCTGCTGGTTGTCATACTCATTGAGATGCAAGTCGTGAATCCTATTACAAGAACATGATCAATCTCATACATCACATATATCACATCACATCCTTTGGCCATATCACGTCACACGACATATGCTGCAAGAACAAGTTTGACGTCCTCTAATTGTTGTTGCAAGTTTTTACGTGGCTGCTATAGGTTTCTAGCAAGAACGTTTCTTACCTACGCAAAAACCGCTACGTGATATGCCAATTGCTATTTACCCTTCATAAGGACCCTCTTCATCGAATCCTATCCAACTAGAGTGGGAGAGACAGACACCCGCTAGCCACCTTATGCAACAAGTGCATGTCAGGCGGTGGAACCAGTCTCACGTAAGCGTACGTGTAAAGTCGGTCCGGGCCGCTTCATCCCACAATGCCACCGAATCAAGATAAGATTAGTAACGACAAGAAAATTGACCAAATCATCACCCACAACTACTTGTGTTATACTCATGCATAGAATCTACGCATAGACCTAGCTCCGATACCACTGTTGGAGAACATAGTAGTAAATCAAAAAAATTCCTATGTGTCACCAAGATCAATCTATGGAGAAACCAGCAACAAGCAAAGGGTAGTGCATCTTCATACCTTTGAAGATCGCAAAGCGCAAGCATTACTATGAACGCGGTTGGTGGAGTCGTACTCACAACGATTCAGATCGTGGTGGATTCCGATCTAAGCGCCGAACAACGACGCTTCCGCGTTCAACACACGCGCAGCCGGTGACGTCTCCTACGCCTTGATCCAGCAAGGAGGAAGGAGAGGTTGAGGGAGAGCTCCGGCAGCACGACGGTATGGTGACAGTGGAGCTGCATGGTACTCCGGCAAGGTTTCGCCAAGTGCTACGGAGGACGACGAGTCGGAGGGGTAGGGCTGCACCGAGAGAGATAGAGAGAGAGATCTGTATTGTCATCAGCCCCAAAACACCATTATTTATAGGAGGAGGGGAGGAGGGTGCACACCCTCTAGGGTTCCCACCCTAGGGGTGTGGCAGCCCTAGATGGGAATTGGCCGGCGGCCAAGAGAGGGAGAGAGGGGGCGCGCCCTAGGGTGGGCCTAGGGCCCATCTGTGCCTAGGGTTTGCCCCCTCTCCTCCTTTGTTGTGCCTTGGGCTGGGCTGCAAGGCGCACCAGCCCACCTAGGGTCTGGTTCCCTCCCACTCTTGGCCCATGTAGCCTCCCGGGGCCGGCGGCCCCTCCCGGTGGACCCCCGGAACCCTTCCGGTGGTCCCGGTACGTTACCGGTGATGCCCGAAACACTTCCGATGACCAAATCCTCACTTCCTATATATGAATCTTTACCTCTGGACCATTCCGGAACTCCTCGTTACATCCGGAATCTCATACGGGACTCCGAACAACCTTCAGTAACCACATACACAATTCCCATATAACCCTAGCGTCATCAAACCTTAAGTGTGTAGACCCTACGGGTTCGGGAGGCATGTAGACATGACCGAGACACCTCTCCGGTCAATAACCAACAGCAAGATCTTGCTACCCATGTTGTCTCCTACATGCTCCATGATGATCTCATCGGATGAACCACAATGTCATGGATTCAATCAATCCCGTATACAATTCCCTTTGTCCATCGGTATGCTACTTGCCCAAGATTCGATCGTCGATATCCCTATACCTTGTTCAATCTCGTTACCGGAAAGTCTCTTTACTCGTTCCATAACACATCATCCTGTGGCTAACTCCTTAGTCACATTGATCTCATTATGATGATGTCTTACCGAGTGGGCCCAGAGATACCTCTCCGTCTCACGGAGTGACAAATCCCAGTCTCGATTCGTGCCAACCCAACAGATACTTTCAGGGATACCCGTAGTGTACCTTTATAGCCACCCAGTTACATTGTGATGTTTGGAACTCCCAAAGTATTCCTACGGTATCCGGGAGTTGCACAATCTCACGGTCTAAGGAAACGATACTTGACATTAGAAAAGCTTTAGTAGACGAACTACACGATCTTGTTCTATGCTTAGGATTGGGTCTTGTCCATCACATCATTATCCTAATGATGTGATCCCGTTATCAACAACATCCAATGTCCATGGTCATGAAATCGTGACCATCTATTGATCAATGAGCTAGCCAACTAGAGGCTCACTAGGGACATGTTGTGGTCTATGTATTCACACATGCATTACGGTTTCCGGTTAATACAATTATAGCATGAACAATAGGCAATTATCATGAACAAGGAAATATAATAATAACCATTTTATTATTGCCTCTAGGGCATATTTCGAACAAAGCTGGCTTCCATTGCTTCGGCTTGATAAAAATATTGGGAAATAGAATTTCATCCATTGTTAAACCACTTCAACCTGTGAAGCCGGGTTGTTTATATAGAATCTGTCGGGTCATGATTTTTGACAATGTGGGGTCATGATTGTTGGTGACGCCGAGTCAAAATAAGCATACTCTAGTTAACTTGATAGAATTATTGGGAATAAAGAAACCCAGGTGATGCTGAACTGTCTTTCAATGCTTCAGCTCCACCAAAACATGGGACCTAGCTCAGTCAAAATTTGATAGCTTGAAGATGTTCTTCTATTTTTTTATCACCATATTACCCGTAGCCCCCAAGCTCCAATTTTATCCATCATGACTTGGTGCTTTGAAATAATATATTGGACTGTGTAGCCCCAAGTTCCAGGTTCTCTTGCCTACAGTAGCCTGGGACTTATAAAACTTCGGCCAGTGTAGCCCCCAAGTGTCAGGTTGCTTTGCCTGCAACAACGTGGGACTTTGAACTCGGTGTTGAATGTTGTAGATATATATCTTTGGAGAAAATCCGAGTTGTCATCTAAGTCGCCCAATGTGGTTGAATGACTTGAATTTCACATGTGTAGCCCCCAAGGTCCGGCTCATCACTGTGTGATGTGCCGGGTTTTCAATTTGGACCTCATAATCTTTTTTAGACAGCTGAATACTATAGCCCCCAAATGCCGAGTCATTATGCAATAATGAGCAAAGACTTTTGTAGAGCTAATTTATGTCGACTTGATGAGAAATGTGTAGCCCCAAGGGCCGACTCGGTAAGACAATACTGTGCTGGGACTTAGAAAAAGATAGAAAGGCCGGCTCATCTCAGGGTCTGTTGACCATGTAATGATTTGAAAAACAACTTGCATTAGCCCTCAAGTGTCGTGGTGCATGCTTGCAACATGGGACTTCATTACTTGATATAATCCTTGATTTGAATAATGTAGCCCCCAAGTGTCGGGTTGTATGCCTGCAGCGACTCGGGACTATTCTTTCCCTTGCAGAATAAATCATATCCATTATATGGATGATACTGCTGAATGCTTGGCATATCAATGTTAAACCATGCTCCCTGTTGTGGCATGGTATTTTTGGATGAGGGAATAACAATCATTACACTGATGGGGCTTTGAAAATCTCAATCATCCAATATAGGTTATGAAAACCATAATAAAAATCCAGCCACATTGGCTATTTGAATATTATAACCCGGTTTGAAAACCTCAATTACTCAATACTGGTTATAACTGTTGGGGAACGTCGCATGGGAAACAAAAAATTTCCTACGCACACACAAACCTATCCATGGTGATGAGCATCTACGAGAGGGAGATTGGATCTACATACCCTTGTAGATCGCTAAGCGGGAAGCATTAAGAAACGCGGTTGGTGTAGTTGAACATCTTCGCGATCCAAATCGCCGAGCGTCCCGCGATCCAATCACGATCCGTCCTGTGAACTCATCACGATCCGTCCCGTGATCTCATCACGATCCGTCTCATGATCTTGATCATGATCTGTCCCACGAGCTCATCACGATCC
Source organism: Hordeum marinum (assembly GCA_022496015.1). Taxonomy (NCBI): domain Eukaryota; kingdom Viridiplantae; phylum Streptophyta; class Magnoliopsida; order Poales; family Poaceae; genus Hordeum; species Hordeum marinum. The sequence continues at coordinate 462,761,408 of CM039674.1, forward strand.
ATTCCGCGATCTCATCACGAACCGTCTTGCGATCTCGATCACCGTCCTTCCGATCTAGCGCCGAACGGACGGCACCTCTGCGTTCAGCACACGTGCAGCTTGATGACGATCTCCACCGTCTTGATCCAGCAAGAGGAGGTGGAGAGGAGAGAGAGTTCACCGGCGGCGTGACGGCGCTCCGGTGATGGTGATGGAGTGATTCCGGCAAGGCTTCGCCTAAGCGCTGCGGAAAACCGATCTAGAGGAGAAACTGTGCACCGGTGAAACGGGTAGCACGTGGCCGGAAATTCTATCCAAAAACCACCCAATCCACTAGTATATATAGGAGGATAGGAGAGGAGAGGCAGCCAAGGCCTTTGGGTCGGCCGAAATAGGAGGTGGGAAGCAATCCTACTTCACCTCCAATCCTAGTTGGACTAGGATTGCCTCCTATTGGCTGATTTTCCACTTTTTGCTTTAGGACTTTCTCTCCTGCGCCATGGGCCATTGTGGTTGTTTTCCCAGCCCACTAAGGGCTGGTTATTATTCTCCCACAGCCCATGGACCTATTGGGGTCGAAATACCCCTCCCGGAGGCCTCCCGGTACACTACCGACACTCCCGGTACACTACCGATGAGCCTGAAACTTTTCCGGAAACCAAACTGGGACTTCCTATATATGAATTTTTACCTCCGGACCATTCCGGAGATCCTCGTGACGTCCGGGATCTCATTGTAACATCCCAAAATTCCATTTTGGAATGTTATGAATATAGCTATGCATCTATTATCATCATTGCTTGATTGTATGAACTAGTTGAAATGCCTCTTCTGGTTTTCAGAAAGTCCCCTTCTACTTTTCCCTATGTTGCTTCCTCTATTTAAAATTTTTGGTTAAAAGTTCAAATAAGAGAGGAGGAACATGACACTCCACACCAGGGTCTAATTGGTGAATTATTTGAACAAAAATAACCAGGAGTTATTTTGAAAATATTTGCAAAAAGGGTTTAAAAACAATTAGGACATTTCTGAAATAATATTTTTTTCAAAGTGTTCAAATGACAGAATAGAAATGTTCATTAAATAGCATTTATTATTCTGTTAATTTTGATATATAATACCCCTATATTTACAAACGATTTGAATGCTTTAAAAGCTTTTGAATGTCTCCGGAAATTATTAAAAAGAAACGGTAACCGTTTCCGGTATTAAACGGGCCGGCCCACCGGCTTTAAAAGCCGAAACCGTTACCGGTCGGCCGACCGAGCGCAGTAATGCTCCCGCTCTCTCACTGACACCGGGTCCCACCCCGTCCGACCGTTGCCCCGGAACGGTCATCGTCTTCACTCCCCGCGCTCGCCGGATCCGACGCCGGCCGTTACTCCCCCTCACCGGATCTCTCCCCTCTCTCCTCCCCGCACCCCCCCGAGCGCCTATATAAGAGCCCCACGGCCCCGCATCCATTCCCCCCCCGAGCCCCCTTCTCTCTCTCGCCGAGACGCCGTCGATTGCTCGTCGGAGTTCCACCACCACCGGAAGTCGCCGTCGATCGTAGCCACCACCTCCGACCATCATTCGCCACGCCGTCGCCACCAATCGCCTCCGGAGGACCGTCCCCGTCGCCAGGACCACTTCCCCGTCCTCCCCGACCACCGGAACACCTCGCCGTCGCAATCGCCGCTACCGGACTCGCCGGAGTACCCCGACGCCGGCAACCTCCCTCCGTAAGCCCCCTCGACCGTCCGATCCAAATCCCACGGTCCAGATTAGAACGAACTTAAGTCCGAACCGTTTTCTTCTACCGAACGGTCGCCCGCTCTAATTCACCTACCGAACGCCCCCCTTAGCCAATCGGATCGCGCCACGTAGCCCCCTGACCGACGCAAACTTTTTTTCATTTTCTGTTTTGTTTTAATTAACAGAATGTTTTCCAATTTTGTTTTGCTTATATCTTTTAATCTGTTTAGAGTTTTGAGTTGATTCTTTTTGCAATAGCTCACAATTTTCATGTAGTTTCACCCTGTACTTTTAAATTTCAAATTTGAACTATGAAATTTGAATTGAATCAAATTTGCTTAAAATCTTCAAATCTGAATAACTAGAGTTTGAAAATAGATTTTGATATGAATCTTTTTGCTACTGTTTGGTATTAGTTAGGACTATCTTCAGGTATAGTTTGAGGATTTTCATGATATATTTGATTACTGTTTTACCCAAAAAACAGAATCTGCTTATTATTATAATATAGTTTTATAAACTTAATTTTGATTAGTTTGATTTAGAATTTGGTTTTATTTGTTTATTAGGTTCTGTTAGTAAACATTTAGCGTTTTCACTTACTGTTAATAAAAATATAAATTTGCCTAGTTTAATTTTATTTAACATAGGAATCAAAATTTCTTTTCAATTAGGCTTAATTTGACTAAAACAACTAACTAGTAATAGTTTGTTTTCAAACAAAGTTTTCTATATTTTGTTTCTGTTTTCTAAGACAGATTTAATAGTAAATTATTATTTTTCTGTCAAGAACATGTTTTGTTAACAAATTATAAGTTTAGTTTTACATTCTTTTGTTAATATAACTATAGTTGATTCATATAGTGTTTATCAAAACTTGTATAAACTTCACTAAACTTTTCCCAACAAGCTTAAATTGATTATTCTGTTTATTAATAAAATATTCTATTGTTTTCCTTGTTGTCAACAATTGTTTTGCTAATTCAAAATAGTTTTATTATGTAGTAGTGTTTTCATCATCCCCTTTGGAAAAAACAAAACTTTGTGTGTTTTACTTGCTAGAGACTTTTGTGCATTGTTTGCCTTGTTTGTTTAGTACTTCTTTGCTGAATGTTATGAGTACTTATTTTGGTTGTATGCTTATTTAAGTGCATTGTTTGTTTCGTTAGATTATCCGGAGTGCGAAACTTGTTACCTAGAGTTACTCAAGTACGAAGATCATCAATCAGGCAAGTCACTTTGATCATGTTTTACCCATGTTTTATATGCATTAGTTCTACCATCTCCCCAGTTGCATGCAAGATAGGTTAGTTGGAAACTTGGTTACATAGTAGTAGTATCATGTGGTAGATACCCCTCTCAACCCCTTTGACAACATTGGCCCCGGGAAACGTTGTTTTACCTTTTGCTATGCTATTAGTAGACGGGGTTGGTTGTGTGATTCATGAGAGTTGAGAGAGTTAATAATTTCAAGACCTACATAATGATCAAGATTTCAATACTCCAAGTTTTCAACATACCTCTGGGTGGATGATGGTTGAACGGCGCCCTGGAGAAACCAGTGGTTAGCCTAGGTGATGCTGGAGGTGGCCAGTATTCACGCGGAAAGGTCCACCCAGGCACAAAGGGATGGATGGGTGCTTCAAGACCCAAGGCTTACCTGCACAGCCACAAGTCATTATGGGCTCTGGCTTGGTTGGATATCGTGGTGACCCTGGACAGGCGGTGCTACGAGAGGTAGAAGAACGGTAGGAAAGGATGGGCATCGTCAGAGTCGCAGGGAAACCCTTTGGAAGACCATGTTTTGGTCATCCGTTTCTCAAACACCCTGAAGTGCGAGAAATCAAACGGAGGCGACCAAATCTTGTGGGGAACGTGTGCAAAAACTCTGCAGAGTACTTAAACCTAATCGATTAGCCGTGTCCACGGTTATGGACGACTTGAGCCAAAGGGATTGGAACTTCCGGAACTCTCAACACAAATAATATGATGATGTGGGAATTTAATAATTTTGGGTATGAGAATTGGTTGATGGAACCATCTCATTAATCAACCAACTTAGTAATGCTTTGCTTAGCCCTTTTTCTAGATGTAGGAAAAATTGGCTTTACGCAAAACTTACCACCCCACCTGCCATATAAGCATATAGACTAGCTGATTATTTTCACCCCTCTCTTGTGACTTTGCCGGCATACTCCATATGCTGACCTACACGGCTGCAACGTATCATGTTGCAGAGTATTTTTCCGACCAGGAGTGAGGACACGTTCTATGCTCAGTGAGATGCCCTTGGAGTCGGATGGACTCATCTACCTTCGACGCTTCCGCAAGATTTAGATATTCTCATGAGTTGGCCTTTGGCCACTTTATTGTAATTTTTATCGTAATAAAGAACTCGATATGAGATTTCGATTAATATAATGCTGTGTGATTTACCTTTGATATATACATTGATGTACCGTGTGTGTACCAGCATGATCTTGGGATGGTACGGAAACACCGGAGACTTGACCTTCCGGGTCGGGTCGTTACAGAAATGGTATCAGAGCACACGCTGACCGTAGGACGTAACCTCTAGGATTGGAAAGCCTTAGGATTGTTTCTCTTTGTCTTTAAATATCTTATACTCTCATCTATTCGTTTCTGACTCCTCTCCGATTATTTCAAAATTTATAGATGGCCACCTTCATCCCAGTGTTGATCACAGAGTTTTGCCAGCCTGACGCAACGATGCCCTTTGGTAAGGAGCTGATGAGGATCGTCAAGGACATAAGGATTGCTTTGCCGAGCATCACCGGGATTCCTATCATGTCATTTCCCCAAGATGGACGCTACAGGATCGAGGTGCATATTCCAGGGAAGACCTTTGGGAATCGGAAGGAACCCATAGATCTCAAGTTCGTGGCACCCAGTTGGATACTTGGAAGAGACATGGCCATTCATCGTGCCCTTGGACGTATCCAGGAGGAATACAGAGGTGGAACCATTTCACCAGGACTCAGCATGGTTTGCCGCAGAGATGCCCATGGCAACATCATCACCAATCCCACTGCAGACACCAATATCTCCTATATCCAGACCTTGGAGACTCACATCAGGACTCTGGAGCTTCGAGTTCGTGCTGACACGAAGACTATCAAGAATCTGATGAATCGTGAGCTGGACCTTGAAGCTGATCTGCGAGAGGCCAACTATGAACACGAGCATGAAGTGAAGGACTTCTTAGAGAGGATTGATGAGCAGAATGCACGCATCGCCACTCTGGAGGAGCATCTAGACATGGGAGAAAACCTTCACCCCGAAGGAGACATGGCACCCTTCATCAGCGACGATGAAGACTATGAGGAAAGCACCACCGGAGGACCTACGACTATGCACTTTTGAGGAGAACATTAGTTATGCCCTCCAATGTATCTTTATTTTAGTCGTTAAAGCGTAGGTCGATGTTTAGTTGTCTGAGATTTGTATTTTCCGATGTTTGACATTGATTGAATAAATGAATGAGTGTTTCGTGTGATATGTTTGTTGCATTGCATATGGGTAGTGAATTTCTTCCAGACCCTTGTTCTATTCTAATTCTCATCCCTCTGAAAACAGCAAGATGCCTCCACGACGTGAGACCGATTTCACTTTTCCACCGGAACTCACCCAACTCCTTCAGCAACAGAATGCACTGATGCAACTATTGATTCAGAATCAGACCAACAACCAGAACAACAACAACAACCACCATCCACCCCAGACTGACAATCTCACCCGTTTTCTGAGGTTGAACCCTCCAACTTTCTCCAGCAGCACTGAGCCCATTGTGGCAGATGACTGGCTCCGCAAGATGGAGAGAGAACTTGTCACCGCTGGATGCACTGACGCTGAGAAAGTGCGATTTGCCGCACATCAACTGGAAGGACCAGCAGCATCATGGTGGGAGAATTATACCACCACTTATCCTATTGCAGATGTGACTTGGGAGCAGTTCAAGCTTGCTTTCCGCACCGCTCATGTTTCAGCTGGAGCCATGAGTTTAAAGAAGCGCGAGTTTCGCAACTTGCGCCAGGGTAATCGTTCCGTGGCCCAATATGTGGACGACTTCAACACATTGTCACGTTATGCCCCAGGAGATGTGGCCGATGATGCGGCCAAGCAAGAAAAGTTTCTGGAAGGACTCAATGATGAGTTGAGCATACAGCTGGTAGTGGCTAATTTCAACAACTACCAAGAGCTGGTGGATAAGGCACTTATTCTGGAAGGTAAACAGCAGCAGATTGAGAACCGCAAGCGGAAGTACACTCAGGGGAAGTTCAACTCTGGAGCTCATCAGAAGCCTCGTTACTCCCCGTACTCCGGGAATACCGGATCAGGAAATGGTAAGTTTGGAAAGCACACTCATACTGTGCACAACCATGGAGGTCACCATCATGGAGGAAATGGGAATAACCGTCTCAACCATGGTAACTTCAAGAGTGACAATGGGAATGGGAACAACAACCAGCACCGTCAAGTTCCTGCTCAGAAGGATCTGAGTCACATTACCTGTTTCAAGTGCCAGAAGACAGGGCACTATGCTACTGAGTGTCCCCAGAGTAAGCAAGGCACTGGAAACGGCACTAACAACGGCAACTCCACAGCCAAGAAGCCCAATCCGTTTCCCCGTGCTCACGTGAATCACATCAACGTGGAAGAAGTCTATGATCAGCCCGAGACTGTGGTTGGTAAGTTTTTATTGCATTCACGTCCTGTTACAGTACTTTTTGATTCGGGTGCAACTCATTCATTCATATCAAGGGTAGTTGTGGATAAGTATGGTTTGCCCACCAAAACCCTTAGTCAGCCAATTCAGGTTAGTTCTCCAGGAGGTATGATGATGGCAGGGATAGGATGCCATGCCTTGAAACTCAATATAGGGAACCATGTTTTTTCCACCGACCTCATCGTCTTAGAGTCACACGGATTGGATGTAATCCTAGGCATGGATTGGATGACCAAGTATGAAGGAAATCTTGATTGCCCTAGCAAGTCTGTTTCACTCACCACCCCGGAGAACAAGAGGATTAAGTATGTATCCCGACGCACACGTATGAGTGCTCGGTTAAATTCTCTCACAGGAGTTGTTCAGGAGGAAGTACCTGTGGTAAAAGAATTTCCAGATGTATTTCCGGAAGAATTACCAGGAATGCCACCAGATAGGGAGATTGAGTTCTTAATAGAGCTACAGCCAGGGACAGCCCCAATTTCCAAGAGACCCTATCGGATGCCCGCAAATGATCTGTTGGAAATCAAGAAGCAAATTAAGGAGTTATTGGACAAAGGTTATATTCGCCCAAGTTCTTCACCTTGGGGAGCCCCAGTTCTTTTGGTGGAGAAGAAGGATAAATCTTTGAGAATGGTAGTGGACTATCGTGCCTTGAACGAGGTGACTATCAAGAACAAGTACCCTCTACCGATGATTAATGATTTGTTTGATCAGCTCGTAGGAGCCAAAGTATTCTCCAAGATCGATCTTCGATCAGGGTATCACCAGTTGAAAATTCGTGAACAGGATATACCCAAAACAGCTTTCACCACGAGGTATGGCTTGTATGAGTATACGGTCATGTCTTTTGGATTGACTAATGCTCCTGCCTACTTCATGAATTTGATGAACAAAGTATTCATGGAATACCTAGACAAGTTTGTTGTGGTGTTCATCGATGACATTCTGATATTCTCCAAGAACGAGGAAGAGCATAAGCAACATTTGCGTTTAGTTCTGGAAAAGCTAAGAGAGCATCAGTTATATGCCAAGTTCAGCAAATGTGAATTTTGGTTGACGGAAGTCGGATTCCTTGGACATGTTATTTCCGGAGAAGGAATAGCCGTAGACCCCGCTAAGGTTGAAGCCGTCACCGAGTGGAAGTCACCCACCTCAGTTAAGGAGATCCGCAGTTTCCTTGGACTTGCTGGATATTACCGGAGGTTCATTGAAAATTTCTCCAAGGTTGCCAAGCCCATGACAGAGTTGTTGAAGAAAGAATCCAAGTATGTTTGGACTGTGGAATGTGAAGCCAGTTTCCGGGAGTTGAAGGAACGTTTGGTCACAGCCCCAGTGTTGATCTTGCCCGATATTCGGAAGGATTTCCAGGTTTATTGTGATGCTTCACGTCAAGGACTTGGAGGAGTACTTATGCAGGATGGAAAAGTTGTAGCCTATGCTTCCAGACAGCTACGACCTCATGAGTTGAATTATGCCACGCATGACTTGGAGCTAGCAGCCGTAGTGCACGCACTCAAGACTTGGAGACATTTCCTTATCGGAAATAGTTGTGATGTTTACACCGACCATAAGAGCCTGAAGTATATCTTCACGCAGAAAGAGTTGAACCTCAGACAGAGGAGATGGTTAGAGTTAATCAAGGACTATGACATGAGATTACACTACCATTCAGGTAAGGCTAATGTTGTAGCCGATGCCTTGAGTCGGAAAACTTATGTGAACACACTCACAGCTGGAGGATTACCTCAAGAGTTAGTCGATGATCTCAGAGAGCTCAAGCTAGAGATAGTTCCAAGAGGATATGTTGCTACACTGGAAATTCAGTCCACCTTGACCGAAAGAATTCGAGAAGCCCAGAAATCGGACAAGGAGATAGCTGAGATTAAACAGAGAATGAAAGATGGTAAAGCTAAAGGTTTTCGTGAGGATGAACACGGAACTTTGTGGTTTGAGAACCGAATCTATGTGCCCAATGAACCAGAGCTCAGGAAGTTGATACTTCAGGAAGCCCACGATTCACCTTACTCGATACACCCAGGCAATACCAAGATGTATCTGGATTTAAAGGAAAGTTATTGGTGGACAGGTATGAAGAAAGATATTGCAGAGCATGTTGCGATATGTGATGTTTGTCAGCGAGTAAAGGCAGAACATCAGAAACCAGCAGGGTTACTCCAACCTTTGCCGATACCCGAGTGGAAATGGGAAAAACTTGGTATGGATTTCATCACAGGATTGCCCAGGACCCGTTCAGGTTATGATTCCATCTGGGTAGTGGTAGATCGCTTGACCAAGGTAGCACACTTCATTCCAGTAAAGACCACCTATACCAGTGCTAAGCTAGCCAAGATATACATGACCAGGATCGTATGTCTGCATGGAGTTCCGAGGAGTATAGTGTCAGATAGAGGAACACAATTCACTTCAAAGTTTTGGCATCAGTTACATGAGACTTTGGGTACGAGACTGGAGTTTAGTACAGCTTTTCATCCGCAGACAGATGGCCAGACTGAGAGAGTCAATCAGATTCTGGAAGACATGTTGAGAGCTTGTGCGCTAGATTATGGATCTAGTTGGGACGAAAACTTGCCTTACGCAGAATTCTCATACAACAACAGTTATCAGACCAGTCTAAAGATGGCCCCTTTCGAAGCTTTATACGGAAGAAGATGTAGAACACCACTGACGTGGGATGGTGTTGGAGACCGACAACTTTTTGGTCCCGACCTTATCCGAGATTCTGAAGAGAAAGTCAAGTTGATACGTGACAGACTCAAAATAGCTCAATCTCGACAGAAGAGCTATGCTGACAACAAGCGCAAGGAAGTGACGTATGAAGTGGGAGACCGAGCATATCTTCGTGTGTCCCCGCTTCGAGGAACCAAGAGATTTGGTGTTAAAGGAAAATTAGCACCCAGATTCATAGGCCCCTACAAAATTCTTGAACGTAGAGGTGAAGTTGCATACAAACTGGAATTGCCGGAAGGATTATCCGAAGTTCATGATGTGTTCCATGTTTCCCAGCTGAAGAAATGTCATGCTGAGATGGTTGACATCCCTTTGCGAGACACCGTGCCCCTAGAGGCCATACAGCTTGAAAGTGATCTGACTTATGAGGAGAAGCCTGTCAAGATCCTCGAGACATCCAACAGAGTTACCCGCAGCAAGATTATCAAGTTCTGCAAAGTTTTGTGGAGTCACCATACTGAGGAAGAAGCCACCTGGGAACGCGAAGAAGATCTTCGTAGAGACCATCCGCACCTATTTTCTAGCCAACCCGAATCTCGAGGGCGAGATTCATCTTAAGGTGGGTAGGTTTGTAACATCCCAAAATTCCATTTTGGAATGTTATGAATATAGCTATGCATCTATTATCATCATTGCTTGATTGTATGAACTAGTTGAAATGCCTCTTCTGGTTTTCAGAAAGTCCCCTTCTACTTTTCCCTATGTTGCTTCCTCTATTTAAAATTTTTGGTTAAAAGTTCAAATAAGAGAGGAGGAACATGACACTCCACACCAGGGTCTAATTGGTGAATTATTTGAACAAAAATAACCAGGAGTTATTTTGAAAATATTTGCAAAAAGGGTTTAAAAACAATTAGGACATTTCTGAAATAATATTTTTTTCAAAGTGTTCAAATGACAGAATAGAAATGTTCATTAAATAGCATTTATTATTCTGTTAATTTTGATATATAATACCCCTATATTTACAAACGATTTGAATGCTTTAAAAGCTTTTGAATGTCTCCGGAAATTATTAAAAAGAAACGGTAACCGTTTCCGGTATTAAACGGGCCGGCCCACCGGCTTTAAAAGCCGAAACCGTTACCGGTCGGCCGACCGAGCGCAGTAATGCTCCCGCTCTCTCACTGACACCGGGTCCCACCCCGTCCGACCGTTGCCCCGGAACGGTCATCGTCTTCACTCCCCGCGCTCGCCGGATCCGACGCCGGCCGTTACTCCCCCTCACCGGATCTCTCCCCTCTCTCCTCCCCGCACCCCCCCGAGCGCCTATATAAGAGCCCCACGGCCCCGCATCCATTCCCCCCCCGAGCCCCCTTCTCTCTCTCGCCGAGACGCCGTCGATTGCTCGTCGGAGTTCCACCACCACCGGAAGTCGCCGTCGATCGTAGCCACCACCTCCGACCATCATTCGCCACGCCGTCGCCACCAATCGCCTCCGGAGGACCGTCCCCGTCGCCAGGACCACTTCCCCGTCCTCCCCGACCACCGGAACACCTCGCCGTCGCAATCGCCGCTACCGGACTCGCCGGAGTACCCCGACGCCGGCAACCTCCCTCCGTAAGCCCCCTCGACCGTCCGATCCAAATCCCACGGTCCAGATTAGAACGAACTTAAGTCCGAACCGTTTTCTTCTACCGAACGGTCGCCCGCTCTAATTCACCTACCGAACGCCCCCCTTAGCCAATCGGATCGCGCCACGTAGCCCCCTGACCGACGCAAACTTTTTTTCATTTTCTGTTTTGTTTTAATTAACAGAATGTTTTCCAATTTTGTTTTGCTTATATCTTTTAATCTGTTTAGAGTTTTGAGTTGATTCTTTTTGCAATAGCTCACAATTTTCATGTAGTTTCACCCTGTACTTTTAAATTTCAAATTTGAACTATGAAATTTGAATTGAATCAAATTTGCTTAAAATCTTCAAATCTGAATAACTAGAGTTTGAAAATAGATTTTGATATGAATCTTTTTGCTACTGTTTGGTATTAGTTAGGACTATCTTCAGGTATAGTTTGAGGATTTTCATGATATATTTGATTACTGTTTTACCCAAAAAACAGAATCTGCTTATTATTATAATATAGTTTTATAAACTTAATTTTGATTAGTTTGATTTAGAATTTGGTTTTATTTGTTTATTAGGTTCTGTTAGTAAACATTTAGCGTTTTCACTTACTGTTAATAAAAATATAAATTTGCCTAGTTTAATTTTATTTAACATAGGAATCAAAATTTCTTTTCAATTAGGCTTAATTTGACTAAAACAACTAACTAGTAATAGTTTGTTTTCAAACAAAGTTTTCTATATTTTGTTTCTGTTTTCTAAGACAGATTTAATAGTAAATTATTATTTTTCTGTCAAGAACATGTTTTGTTAACAAATTATAAGTTTAGTTTTACATTCTTTTGTTAATATAACTATAGTTGATTCATATAGTGTTTATCAAAACTTGTATAAACTTCACTAAACTTTTCCCAACAAGCTTAAATTGATTATTCTGTTTATTAATAAAATATTCTATTGTTTTCCTTGTTGTCAACAATTGTTTTGCTAATTCAAAATAGTTTTATTATGTAGTAGTGTTTTCATCATCCCCTTTGGAAAAAACAAAACTTTGTGTGTTTTACTTGCTAGAGACTTTTGTGCATTGTTTGCCTTGTTTGTTTAGTACTTCTTTGCTGAATGTTATGAGTACTTATTTTGGTTGTATGCTTATTTAAGTGCATTGTTTGTTTCGTTAGATTATCCGGAGTGCGAAACTTGTTACCTAGAGTTACTCAAGTACGAAGATCATCAATCAGGCAAGTCACTTTGATCATGTTTTACCCATGTTTTATATGCATTAGTTCTACCATCTCCCCAGTTGCATGCAAGATAGGTTAGTTGGAAACTTGGTTACATAGTAGTAGTATCATGTGGTAGATACCCCTCTCAACCCCTTTGACAACATTGGCCCCGGGAAACGTTGTTTTACCTTTTGCTATGCTATTAGTAGACGGGGTTGGTTGTGTGATTCATGAGAGTTGAGAGAGTTAATAATTTCAAGACCTACATAATGATCAAGATTTCAATACTCCAAGTTTTCAACATACCTCTGGGTGGATGATGGTTGAACGGCGCCCTGGAGAAACCAGTGGTTAGCCTAGGTGATGCTGGAGGTGGCCAGTATTCACGCGGAAAGGTCCACCCAGGCACAAAGGGATGGATGGGTGCTTCAAGACCCAAGGCTTACCTGCACAGCCACAAGTCATTATGGGCTCTGGCTTGGTTGGATATCGTGGTGACCCTGGACAGGCGGTGCTACGAGAGGTAGAAGAACGGTAGGAAAGGATGGGCATCGTCAGAGTCGCAGGGAAACCCTTTGGAAGACCATGTTTTGGTCATCCGTTTCTCAAACACCCTGAAGTGCGAGAAATCAAACGGAGGCGACCAAATCTTGTGGGGAACGTGTGCAAAAACTCTGCAGAGTACTTAAACCTAATCGATTAGCCGTGTCCACGGTTATGGACGACTTGAGCCAAAGGGATTGGAACTTCCGGAACTCTCAACACAAATAATATGATGATGTGGGAATTTAATAATTTTGGGTATGAGAATTGGTTGATGGAACCATCTCATTAATCAACCAACTTAGTAATGCTTTGCTTAGCCCTTTTTCTAGATGTAGGAAAAATTGGCTTTACGCAAAACTTACCACCCCACCTGCCATATAAGCATATAGACTAGCTGATTATTTTCACCCCTCTCTTGTGACTTTGCCGGCATACTCCATATGCTGACCTACACGGCTGCAACGTATCATGTTGCAGAGTATTTTTCCGACCAGGAGTGAGGACACGTTCTATGCTCAGTGAGATGCCCTTGGAGTCGGATGGACTCATCTACCTTCGACGCTTCCGCAAGATTTAGATATTCTCATGAGTTGGCCTTTGGCCACTTTATTGTAATTTTTATCGTAATAAAGAACTCGATATGAGATTTCGATTAATATAATGCTGTGTGATTTACCTTTGATATATACATTGATGTACCGTGTGTGTACCAGCATGATCTTGGGATGGTACGGAAACACCGGAGACTTGACCTTCCGGGTCGGGTCGTTACACTCATCCAGGACTCCGAACAAACTTCGATCACCACCATACATAACTCTACACTACCGAAACGTCACCGAACCTTAAGTGTGCAGACCCTGCGGGTTCGAGAACTATGTAGACATGACCGAGACACCTCTACGGTCAATAACCAATGGCGGGACCTAGATGTCCACATTGGTTCCTACATATTCTACGAAGATCTTTATCGGTCGAACCTCTATGTCAAGGATTCAGTTAATCCCGTATAACGTTCCCTTTGTTCTTCGGTATGTTACTTGCCCAAGATTCGATCGTCGGTATCTCCATACCTAGTTCAACCTCGTTACCGGCAAGTCTCTTTACTCGTTCCATAATACAAGATCCCGCAACTAACAATTAGTCACATTGCTTTCAAGGCTTATTGTGATGTTGCATTACCGAGTGGGCCTCGAGATACCTCTCCGTTACACGGAGTAACAAATCCCAGTCTCGATCCATGCCAACTCAACAGACACCATCGGAGATATCTGTAGAGCACCTTTATAGTCACCCAGTTACGTTGCAACGTTTGATACACACAAGGCACTCCTCCGATATCCGTGAGTTGCATGATCTCATGGTCATAGGAACATATACTTGACATGCATAAAATAGTAGCAATAAACTGACACGATCATATGCTATGTTTGTAGTTTGGGTCTTATCCATCACATCATTCTCCTAATGATGTGAACCCATTATCAAATGACATCTCATGTCCATGGATAGGAGACCTTAACCATCCTTTGATAAATGAGCTAGTCCATTAGAGGCATACTAGGGACATGGTTTTGTCTATGTATCCACACATGCATTTAAGTCTCCGATCAATACAATTATAGCATGGATAATAAACGATTATCATGAACAAGGAAATATGATAATAACTAATTTATTATTGCCTCTAGGGCATATTTCCAACAGTCTCCCACTTGCACTAGAGTCAATAATCTAGTTCACATCACCATGTGATTCGCATTGTTATGAATCTAACACCCAATGAGTTCTGGGGCTCGATCATGCTTTGCATGTGAGAGAGGTCTTATAGTCAACGGGTCTACGATATTCAGATCCATATGTACTTTGCAAATCTCTATGTCAAACCGTAAACACTGCTACCACACTCCACTTGGTACTATTTCCAAATGGCTGCTCCACTATACATATCCAGATTGCTACTACTAGTCATCCAGATAGGTGTTAAAGCTTGCATCGACGTAACTCTTTACGACGAACTCTTTATCACCTCCATAATCAAGAAACATTTCCTTAGTCCTCTGGTTACTAAGGATAATTCCGACCGCTGTCCAGTGATCCACTCCTGGACCACACTTGTACCCCTTGACAGACTCATGGCAAGGCACACACAGGTGCGGTACACAGCATGGCATACTATACAGAGCCTATGGCTAAGGCATAGGGGACGACGTTCGTCCTTTCTCTTCCTTCTGCCGTGGTCGAGCTTTGAGTCTCACTCAACTTCACACCTTACAAATCAGGCAAGAACTCTTTCTCTGACTGATCCATTTTGAACTCTTTCAAAATCTTTGTGAAGGTATGTACTCATTGAAAGTCTCATCAAGTCATCTTGATCTATCTCTATAGATCTTGATGGTCAACAATTTGGTAGCTTTATCCAGGTCTTCCTTTGAAAATCACTTTCCAAACAACCATTTATGCTTTCCAGAAATCCTACATTATTTCCGATCAACAATATGTCATCCACATATACTTATCAGAAATTCTATAGTGCTCCCACTCACTTTGTTGCAAATACAAGTTTCTCGTAAACTTTGTATAAACTCAAAAACTTTGATCAAC
This sequence comes from Hordeum marinum, assembly GCA_022496015.1. NCBI lineage: Eukaryota > Viridiplantae > Streptophyta > Magnoliopsida > Poales > Poaceae > Hordeum > Hordeum marinum. The sequence continues at coordinate 462,776,559 of CM039674.1, forward strand.
TCATCAAAGCGTATATTCCAACTCCGAGATGCTTGCTTCAGTCCATGGAAGGATCACCGAAGCTTGCACACCTTTTAGCATCCTTAGGACTGACAAAACCTTCTGGTTGTATCACATACAACCTTTCCTCAAGTAAACCGTTAAGGAAACGATGTTTTGACATCCATCTGCCAGATTTCATAATTGAAAATGCAACAACTGCTAACATAATTCCAACAGACTCTAGCATCGCTACGGGTGAGAAAGTCTCATCGCAGTCAACCCCTTGAACTTGTCACAAACATCTTTGCAACAAGTCGAGCTTTACAAATGGTGACAATTACCATCAGCGTCTGTCTTCATTTTAAAGATCCATTTGTACTCAACGACCTGCTGTCCAATGAGCAAGTCTACCAAAGTCTATACTTGGTTTTCATACATGGATCCTATCTCGGATTTCATGGCCTCCAACCATTTGTCAGAATCCGGGCCCATCATCGCTTCTCCATAGCTCGTAGGTTCATCGTTGTCCAACAACATGATCTCCAAGACAGAGTTGTCGTACCACTTAGGAGCAGTACACATCCTTGTCGACCTACGAAGTTCGATAGTAACTTGATCCTGAAGCTTCATGATCATCATCATTAACTTCCTCTTCAACTAATGTAGGCTTCACAGAAACATCTTTCTGCGCTGCGCTACTCTCTGGTTGAACAAAGGTTTAACAACCTCATCAAGTTCTATCTTCCTCCCACTCAATTCTTTCAAGAGAAACATTTCCTCGAGAAAGGATCCGTTTAAGCAACAAACACTTTGCACTAGGATTTGAGATTGAAGGTTCACCCAACTGATCTTAGGGTATTCTATGAAGATGCAATTTATCCGCCTTGGGTTCGACCTCATTAGGTGAAAACATTTTCCACACAAGTGTCACATCCCCAAATATTAAGAAATGACATCTTAGGTTTCTATCAAACCATAATTCACATGGTGTCATCTCAACGGATTTAGATGGTGCCCTATTTAAAGTGAATGTAGTTGTCTCTAATGCATAACCCCAAAATTATAGTAGTAAAACGACAAGAGACATCATAGCACGCACCATGTCCAATAGAGCATAACTATGATGTTCGGACACACCATCACACTATGGTGTTCCAGGTGGCATTTAGTTGTGAAACAACTTTCACATTGTCTTAAGTTGTATGCCAAACTCGTGACTCAGATATTCACCTCCACGATCATATCGCAGTCATTTTTATCTTCTTGTCACGATGATCTTTAAACTTCACTCTGAATTTGCTTGAACCTTTCAAACAATTTAGACTTGTGTTTCATTAAGTAAATATACACTATATCTACTCAAATCATCAGTGAAGGTAAGAAAATAACGATATCCACTGCACGCTAAAAGACTCACTAGATTGCATACATCAACATGTATCATTTCCAATGAATCACTTGCCCGCTCCATCCAACGGGGTCCTTCAGTCATCTTGCCCAAGAGGCATGGTTCGCATGTCTCAACCGATTCGAAATCGAATGAGTCCAAATATCCATCAGCATGGAGTTTCTACACGCGCTTTATACCAATATGACATTTAGCGGCAGTGCCACAAGTATGTGGTACTATCATTATTAACTTTGTATCTTTTGACATCAATGTTATGAACATGTGTAATACTACGATCAAGATTTCAACAAACCATTCTCACTGGGTGCATGACCATTGAAGGTATTATTCATGTAAACAGAATAACCATTATTCTCTAACTTAAATGAATAACCGTATTGCAATAAACATGATCTAATCATGTTCATGCTCAACGCAAAACACCAAATAACGTTTATTTAGGTTAGTCACTAATCCTGAAGGTAGAGAGAGCGTGCGATGTTGATCACATCAACCTTGGAAACACTTCCAACACATATCGTCACCTCACCCTTAGCTAGTTCTCTGTTTATTCCGTAGCTTTTATTTCGAGTTACTAACATTTAGCAACCGAACCGGTATCCAATACCCAGGTGCTACTAAGAGTACTAGCAAGGTACACATTAGTAACTCGTATATCAAATATACTTCTATGAATGTTGCCAACCTTCTTATCTACCAAGTATCTAGGGTTGTTCCGCTTCAGCGACCGCTCACCTCATAACAGAAGCACTTAGTCTCGGGTTTGAGTTCAACTTTGGGTTGCTTCACTGGAGCAGCAACTGACTTGCTATCCATGAAGTTTCCCTCCTTGCTCTTGCCCTTCTCGAAACTAGTGGTTTGATTAACCATCAACACTTGACGCTCCTTCTTGATTTCTACCTTCGTGGTGTCAAACATCGCGAACAGCTCAGGGATCAACATTTCTTTCCCTGGCATTTTATAGTTCATCACCAAGTTCTAGTAGCTCAGTGACAGTGACTTGGAGAACTACATCAATCACTATCTTATCTGGAAGATCAACTCCCACTCGATTCAAGCGATTGTAGTACCCAGACAGTCTGAGCACATGCTCAACGATTGAGCTATTCTCTTTCATCTTGCAGGCAAAGAATCTCGTTGGAGATCCTATATCTCGCAACTCGGGCACGAGCCTGAGATCACAATCTCAGCTCTTAGAACATCTCATATGTTCCGTGACGTTCAAAACGTTTCGGAGCCACAATTCTAAGCCGTAATGCATGACGCACTAAACTATCAAGTAGTCATCGAAACGTGCCTGTCAGATGTTCACAACATCTACAGACGACGCTAGATGGGGTGGCGCACCGAGCGGTGCATTAAGGAAATAAGCCTTCTGTGCAGCAATGAGGACAATCCTCAGATCACGGACCCAGTCCGCAATTATGCTACCAACATCTTTCAATTCTATTTCTCTAGAACATATAAAAATACAAGGAAGCTACAGCGCGAGCTAGTAATCTACAACATAATTTGCAAAGACACTTTGACTATGTTCATGATAATGAGTTCAATTAATCATATTACTTAAGAACTCCCACTCAAATTGACATCCCTCGGGTCATTCGAGTGATACATGATCCAAATTCACCAACTCAAGTCCGATCATCACGTGAGTTAAGGTGGCTTCAATGGTGAACATCATTATGTTGATCATATCCACTATATGACTCATGCTCGACCTTTCGGTCTCTTGTGTTCCGAGGCCATGTCTGTACATGCTAGGCTCGTCAATTTTAACCCGAGTGTTCTGCGCGTGCAAATCTGGCTTGCACCCGTTGTATGTGAATGTAGAGTCTATCACACCCGATCATCACGTGGTGTCTCAACACGACGAACTTTCGCAATGGTGCACACTCGGGGAGAACACAGTTCATCTTGAAATTCAAGTGAGGGATCACCTTATAATGCTACCGCCGTACTAAGCAAAACAAGGTGCATAAAAGGATTAACATCTCATGCAATTCATAAGTGACATGATATGGCCATGAACTTGTGTTTAAGATCTCCATCTTCGAAACACCGTCATGATCTCCATCGTCACCGGCACAACACCATGATCTCCATCATCTTGATCTCCATCAATGTGTTGCCATTGGGGTTGTGGTGCCAGCCCTGCTTCTACTTCTATTGCTACCGCTTAGCGATAAAGTAAAGCATTACATAGCGCTTAATGATTGACATGCAGGTCATACAATAATTAAAGACAACCCTATGGCTCCTGCCGGTTGCCGTACTCAATGACATGCAAGTCGTGAAATTCTATACATCACATGATCATCTCATACATCACATATATCTCATCATGTAATTGGCCATATCACATCACAACATACCCTGCAAAAACAAGTTAGACGTCCTCTAATTGTTGTTGCATGTTTTACGTGGCTGCTACGGGTATCTAGCAAGAACGATTCTCACCTACGCATAAACCACAACGGTGATACATAGATTGCTTTTCAACCTTCTCAAGGACCACCTTTGTCAGATCCGATCCAACTAAAGTGAGAGAAACTGTCACTCGCAAGCCATCTAAGCAACAAGTTGCGTCGAGGGAACCGGTCTCTCGTAAGGGTACGAGTAATGTTGGTCCGGGCCACTTCATCTCACAATACCGCTGAACCAAAATCCGACCAAGGGAGGAAGCAATCTAAGCATCAACGCCCACAAACATTTTGTGTTCTACTCGAGATCTCATCGAACCATCAACCTAGCTCATGATGCCACTGTTGGGGAACGTCGCATGGGAAACAAAAATTTTCCTACGCACACGCAAACCTATCCATGGTGATGAGCATCTACGAGAGGGAGAGTGGATCTACATACCCTTGTAGATCTCTAAGCACGAAGCGTTAAGAAACGCGGTTGGTGTAGTCGAACATCTTCGCGATCCAAATCGCCGAGCGTCCCGCGATCTCATCACGATCCGTCCCGCGATCCAATCACGATCCGTCTCGTGAACTCATCACGATCCGTCCTGCGATCTCATCACGATCCGTCTCACGATCTTGATCACAATCTGTCCCACGAACTCATCACGATCCGTTCCGCGATCTCATCACGAACCGTCTCGCGATCTCGATCACGGTCCTTCCGATCTAGCGCTGAACGGACGGCACCTCCGCATTCAGCACATGTGCAGCTTGATGACGATCTCCACCGTCTTGATCCAGCAAGAGGAGGTGGAGAGGAGAGAGAGTTCACCGGCAGCGTGATGGCGCTCCAGTGATGGTGGTGGAGTGATTCCGGCAGGGTTTCGCCTAAGCGCTGCGGAAAACCGATCTAGGGGAGAAACTGTGCACCGGTGAAACGGGTTGCACGTGGCCGGAAATTCTATCCAAAAACCACCCAATACACTAGTATATATAGGAGGAGAGGAGAGGAGAGGCATCCAAGGCCTTTGGGTCAGCCGAAATAGGAGGTGGGAAGCAATCCTACTTCAGCTCCAATCCTAGTTGGAGTAGGATTGCCTCCTATTGGCTGATTTTCCACTTTTTTCTTTAGGACTTTCTCTCCTGCGCCATGGGCCTTTGTGGCTGTTTCCCCAGCCCACTAAGGGCTGCTTATTATTCTCCCACAGCCCATGGACCTCTTGGGGTCGAAATACCCCTCCCGGAGGCCTCCCGGTACACTACCGGCACTCCCGGTACACTACCGATGAGCCCGAAACTTTTCCGGAAACCAAACTGGGACTTCCTATATATGAATCTTTACCTCTGGACCATTCCGGAGCTCCTCGTGACGTCCGGGATCTCATCCGGGACTCCGAACAAACTTCGGTCACCACCATACATAACTCTACACTACCGAAACGTCACCGAACCTTAAGTGTGCAGACCCTGCGGGTTCGAGAACTATGTAGACATGACCGAGACACCTCTACGGTCAATAACCAATGGCAGGACCTGGATGTCCACATTGGTTCCTACATATTCTACGAAGATCTTTATCGGTCGAACCTTTATGTCAAGGATTCAGTTAATCCCGTATAACGTTCCCTTTGTTCTTCGGTATGTTACTTGCCCAAGATTCGATCGTCGGTATCTCCATACCTAGTTCAACCTCGTTACCGGCAAGTCTCTTTACTCGTTCCGTAATACAAGATCCCGCAACTAACAATTAGTCACATTGCTTTCAAGGCTTATTGTGATGTTGCATTACCGAGTGGGCCCCGAGATACCTCTCCGTTACACGGAGTAACAAATCCCAGTCTCGATCCATGCCAACTCAACAGACACTATCGGAGATACCTGTAGAGCACCTTTATAGTCACCCAGTTACGTTGCAACGTTTGATACACACAAGGCACTCCTCCGATATCCGTGAGTTGCATGATCTCATGGTCATAGGAACATATACTTGACATGCAGAAAACAGTAGCAATAAACTGACACGATCATATGCTATGTTTGTAGTTTGGGTCTTATCCATCACATCATTCTCCTAATGATGTGAACCCGTTATCAAATGACATCTCATGTCCATGGCTAGGAGACATTAACCATCCTTTGATCAATGAGCTAGTCCATTAGAGGCATACTAGGGACATGGTTTTGTCTATGTATCCACACATGCATTTAAGTCTCCGATCAATACAATTATAGCATGGATGGAGGCTGAGCCGCCATAATGCGACCGGGTAGTGTGGCATGATAATGGTACGTGAGCACATTTGTAGTGAGCACAATATTATGGCGACTCAGGGGCTACACAGATATAAGTCAGCAGATACAACCGGGTAGTGTGGCATGGACGGAGGCTGGCACAAAATGTCATTTGCGCGATCTCCTTATCCACAATATTATATCACATTTGTAGTGAGCACTTTTGTCTTGCGCAGAAAAATATTACGAACAAAGTAATTGTTCTAAAAATAAAAATTATATTGAAAATAAAGAAATAAGGTGGATAGCACCTAGAATTTTTCATGGATGAGCGTCAGAAAAACTTCTGAAATATCTGATATAGACCAGGCCGCGGCTCACTCTTACATGACTATAATCATGCGTGAGCTTCACTTCTTCAGGTCACACATAGTCCAATTGTCTCTTATATGCTCCAATAAAAAGGTCCATGCAATATCCACGATGATGTTCAGAGAAAACCAATGGTACTTCGTCTCATATTCCATTTTCTCCATTTCATATGAGTGTTACGTCATGAGATGCCGACAGTGATTATTTTAGTTGCTCAAGAAATCAATGCCAATTTTCACAGCTCGCGTTTTCCGCCACAATAAACGCAAACTGGGAGTACATTGCCCTTCACATCAACTGTCACTAGTGCAGAATCGGCCTATAGTCGCGGGTCGTAAGGGACTTTAGTGTTGGTTCTCAAACTGGCACTAAAGGATGGGGACTAAAGCCTACCCCATTTAGTCCCGGGTCAACACGGCCCGACATCAAAGGCCCTCCATGTGGCATCCGACGACGTCATGGGCTCGGGGACCTTTAGTCCCGGTTGGTAACACCAACCGGGACTAAAAGTATTTAGTTTTTATTTTGTTTTATTTTTCCTTTTAATTCTTCAGGGGTTTATGAATTAATTATGGTTTAATTTTCCATTTAATTTTGTGTTTTCCATTCAATTAATTTTCATTTCAAACATATATTACACTACTACATATTGTACACACAGTGTGCATATATATAAATATAAATAGAATATCTCGTAGAACCGATCATATATATATATATATAATTTCTCCTACAATTTGAGGATCATTACATATATATGCAGGCATTACTGCTTCTTGTTCTTGATCTTGTAATGGTATTCTCCTTTGAGATCTATGACCTGGTCGACCAGAAATCCAGCCAATTCCTTTTGAATTGCTCGTACCCAAGCCTCTGGTATGAGTTGGCCCCACATCTCCGTTAGCTACAAGATGGAGATTAAGATGAATATATTAGTTGTGTGTATATATATTATCTAGATCATGATAAAAAAATTATGGATAGTGTTCTGGCAAATGTACCCAAAGATTTATTTCGTTTCTGCTCCTTTCAGACGTTATCACGTGAATGTTCTCGCAAACGTAGTATGCGCATAAACTAGTCCCCTGCTCCTGCCTCATGCACTTTACGAGAATAAAATTCAATCAGGTAATTAATCAAGCATGATAATGGTATTGAAACTAGAATTAAAGAGATGTACGGACGTATCTAGCTAGCTAGTAGTACTTGATTACCTTGGGTCGCACCCATTTCAGTTGTTGTGCCCAGTCGCCTGAGATCTGTTTGATGAACTTGGCCTAATCCCTGTCTGCCGGCAAAGAAAATGAATAAATGAGTTATTAACTAGTTGATATCAGGAAATGAAGTAATTAAAGAGGCCGACATAGTGCGATAATAATTGAAATTACCTATCAAGCAGCCCCCTTACGGTTTCGTATTCAGATGGATCCTTTAATAGCGAGTCGAGTACTTCAACTTTTCCCTTGTCAACTTCAATGATTACCAAGATCCAGTGGTAACTGCATAACTCATCAATAACACTTATTAACATCTAGTAAGCAAAAAATAGAATTTGTAGTAATATATATATATATAGTAACACTCACCCGAAGTTGTAAGGAAGTAGTATTTCTGGTTGGGTGTTTAGATGCTTCAAAAATTCTAGCATGGCTTTCTGTGTGTCTTTTTCTAATATGAAGTTTCCCATATATTTTGATTAATCGTATTTGGGTCAATGAACCCAATGCCATAGCGTCCGACTTGTTTCATTTCATACATTTTCATTCTGCATAATACCATAGAAACGAATATAGTGAGGATAATTACAGGTAATGAACAAGAGCACATCTAGCTAGATACTTAAATTATAGAAAGAAATCACTTACAGACAATAGCAACTGACTAAAGATTTGTCGAGTGCATCTTGATTGAATAACTAAAACAACTCTGCATAATGAATCCAAAAATCTTTTTTATGGAAGTAATGCCTCTTCTTGACTCTCACCATGAGGGACTCTTCATTGGTATTTGCTGTTATTTGCATGTACCACGTATGCAAATCGTACATTCTCGTTGGTAGAAGCTTGACATATTTAGGATTGACCAGAGGTTTGTCATAGGCATATTGATATTTTACTTCTGACTCTTTAAGCCCGGGGATTTCCTCAAGGCCTAGGAGTTGTTCAACACTGACACCGACATCTTTAGCCATCCTAATATGTTCTTCAGTTACTTCTGGCCGACCAGCGGTATTCACAGGTGTTTGTACAATGAGCGGGGGGATCGATTGCACTACCTGTTCTCCCAGCTGGGGGATAGTTTTCCTGCTTTTTTTGCCAACTCCTTGGCTCGAGCTCGTGCTCGACTCCTTTTGTCCTGCAAGATATGACTTCTTGATAGACCGCACGTAGTCGCTGTCCTTCTGAGCCGGTCGAGCCATATCAATGAAGTGTTGTGAGACATGCTCAGGTACTTTCTTCTTTGGCGGCTGGGGCGGTTTCGGTCCAAAATGGGCCTTCAAATTGGCATCCACTGCACTGTCGAGTTCCTCATTGGTCTGGTGGTAAGGCAACTTCGGAAGAGGCTTGAGGCTTGGACCATATTTGTATTTCTTGCCTGTTGTACCGCTATTCATCGTAGCTGCGGCCTCTCTCTTCCATTGTTGCTTAGGCGATAGAGCACGCAGAGTCGACAGAGCACGCTGACGCCGTGCCGGACCTGGAGGAGGAGTCGGCTGACGCGGTGCCGAACTTGGAGGAGGAGGAGTTGGCTGACGTCGTGCCGGACTTGGAGGAATAGTCGGCTGACGTGGTGCCGGACTTGGAGGAGGAGGAGGTGTCGACTGACGCGGCGGCGGACTTGGAGGAGGAGGAGTCGGTGGCCTTGGAAATACGATGCAATCCTTTTTCCATAGAATGATACGATGTATGGCCTCTCCCAATGTTCTCTCCTTGTCACCTCCAGGAATGTCAAGTTGTAGCTCGTGATATGCTGACATCAATTCATCAATCCCGACACGAGCATAGCCAGCTAAAATGGGATTGCAATGGAAGATTACTTCTGTGGGATTTGCTAAAGCATAGCTGTCCGCCACCTTCATGGATAGGCTCTTCACTTTCATGTATAGCTCACAGTTAGTACTGTCTTTGATATCATCCAAAGGGTAGCTAGCTAGCAGTGCATTGTCATCGATATCGGCCGGGGCGGAACCCATGCTGCTTCTCAACATAGATGGGATGGTGGTATCCAATGCTAGATCGATTTGCTCATGCTGCCCCTGAGACGCCCTTTCCTAGCTGAGTGAGTCGATCTGCTCCTGCTGTCGCCCGACTCTGGATTCCAACTCCAGGTGCTTTGATTCGAGGTCTTTAAGGCGGAGTGCTTCCTCCTCCTTCTTCTGCTCCTCCTGCATCTTCTTTCTTGCACGGCTTCTGTAGTCGTCGTTCCAACCAGCAAACCCCTCAAACCATGGAACAACGCCTTTCCCTCGTGTTCTTCCCGGCTGTTCAGGATTCTTCACGGCGCGCGTAAGCTCGTCGTCCTTTCTGTTGGACGTGAACACCCCCATTTGAGCTTCTTCGATTTACATCAAAATTTCGTTTGTCGCTTTTTTAAGACTTGCCTTCACCATAATATCCCCTGTATTTGGGTCCAACTTCCCCCCATGCGCATAAAACCATGTCCTGCACCTCGAGGGCTAGGTCACTGTAACTGGAGTGACCCCTGCACTAATCATATCTTTTTTGGATTGATCCCACTTAGGCAGGGCCGTCTGGTAGCCACCTGGCTCCACAGTATGGTGCCACTGCTTTTTTCAGCATTAATCTTGTTCTTTCTCGACCGTTCCTTATCTAGTTCCGATTCCTTGAAGTTCGTGAAATCGTCCCAGTGATCTTTTGCCTTCACCAGTGCTCGCTCGAATTTTGGAGTCGTCTTGTTTGCTTTGACGTATGCAGCCCATGCATTTTTCTTGATGGTTTTGAATGCGATTGCCATCTTTTTAAGAGCATAGTTTCGAACTTTCTTCAGATCTGCATCTGTCAAATTATTTGGTAGTGTGAAATGTGACATCAGCTCGGTCCAAAGCACATCTTTTGCTCTTTCATCGACAAAAGTAACTCCTCGATCTCCCTTTGCTGGCTTTTTCCATTCTTGTGTGGAGATCGGGATTTGGTCCCCGACAATAACTACACATTGATTCTTGAACTTGGTCACATTTTTCTTAGGTTCAAGCGGTTCACCAGTTGATGTATTGATGGAATCGATGCTGAACTTTACGCTAGGGTCCAACTTTCTAGCCGGGCCTCGAACTACCCTATGGCTTGTAGAAGATTTGCTTGATCCGGAGGCTTAAAAGAAAAAATATTTATTAGTTAATACATATACAACTAAATTAAGACATGTAATGATCACCGGACGGCTTATATAATAAATATACCTCGCCGGTCTTTGTTATTTGAAGAACATTTTCTTCATCAACATCGTTGTCGAATTCATCTATTCTCTCGTCTTCATCAAACAAACAACCCTCACCGTAATTGTTCAAATATTGCGAGCCGTCATCATCTTCATGTTCATGCTCTGGGCTCGTGGAGCATATGATGTTGAACAGAGCCTGTTCTCCTTCTCTGCCGGTATTGTCCATAGCTTTTATTTAACTAACCCAGAAGAAAGATAAAACAATTTAGTATTCAAATTAGAATGCATGCAATCAATAAGGAAAAAGTGAATCATAGTACATAATATGCATCATCGAATATAATCTTGAATAAATCGTCTCGAATATTATCGAATATAATCTCGAATACATCTCGAATATTATCACTAAAAATCTTGAATATTATTAATTATATAATATCACTACTATAGATCCAGTTGACGTCTCGTGCAGCAGGCGGTGGACACCCATAGAGAAGGAACTATGATAGGATCATAGCTCGGGTGAGATCCGTGAAGAACCTGTCAAGTATTGGGGAACCTGACATCCAACGCATCCATGTACCGACGGACGTGCTCGTCCTCCTCCCTGACATGGCGGCATACCACCTCCGGCGGGGCCGGCAGCCTCGGCACCGAAAGTGGCCGACGCGAACGCCACCAAAGAAGATCCGGGTCGACGACGGGACCCGGGTTCCTCACCAAGCTATGCGCCCCTGAAGGTAGCACCTCCCAGTGCCATCCCGATGGGGCCCAATCTCGAACGTTGCCCCTCTAAAGCAAGACGTCGTCGCGAACAAGTCGACGACGAGGATGGGGGTCAGGCATCATTGACTCTGAGAAGAAATTCTATGCAAAGTAAACATTTTTAAATGCTTGATTGTGATTTCTTAGATACAAGGAACCTTCAGAATCCTAACGGAATCTCTTAACCTTACGACCCACGACTTTTGCAAATACATAACAAATACTACTTGCAAATTAATACATAACAAACTTTTGCAAATACAACATTAAAATATGCAACTTTTGCAAATACTAATTACTATACATTGGATTAAATGTGAAAATTCATCAACTTTTTTCTATACATATATTGGATCAAAATGTAAAAATTCCTCAAATGTCAAAATTCCTTCACTTTTTTGTATACATTTAACTAATCATCGAGTGAAAAAATGTCAAAATTCATGCATCTATGTCAAAATTCCTTAACTTTTTTCTATACATCAAAATTCTTGCATCTAATGATCTAATCATCTATACATCTAATTAATCATCTAATTATCAAAATTGTGTGTGTGTGTTCATCAAAATTGGGGGGGGGAGGGGTTTGGGCCGGGGAGGGGGCGGCGGCCGCCATGGAGGCATAGGGGGCGAGGGAGAGGGGGGAGAGGGGGAAGCTCACAATGGGGCGACGACGAGGCGAGGCGAGTCGGGGGCGGCGACGGTGAGGAGCTTAGGGCCGGAGGAGCGGGCGCGGGCAGCGTCCTGGTCGGCGTCAGGCCGGGCTCGGGTTGGAATGGGCACGGGCGTCATCGGAGGTCGGCGCGAGGAGGCACGGGCGGCCGGCATTGGGGGCGGCGACGAGCTCCAGCGTCGGGGAGGCGAGACGGTGACGGCACGGCGATGTCGCGAAGAGGAGAAGAATGCAGAGTAACTGATTTTTTTGAAGTGTTGTATATATATGGAGGCCTTTAGTCACGGTTGGTGGCTCCAACCGCGACTGAAGACCCCCCTTTAGTCGCGGTTGGAGCCACCAACCACGACTAAAGGTGAATTTTAGCGGGCGTAGGCGGCGGGAAGCGAAACCCTTTAGTCGCGGTTGGTGGCTCCAACCGCGACTAAAGGGGGGGGGGGTCTTTAGTCGCGGTTGGAGCCACCAACCGCGACTAAAGGTGGTGCTCGCGCAGGCACGGTCCAGGGGAACTTTTGTCCCACCTCGCCAAGCGAGGGGCAGCCGCACTGGTTTATAAGCCCGGTACGGCTGCTCCCTCGAGCTCCTGTGTAAGTAGGCCTATGTGGGCCTATTGAACCTGTGCGGCCCTGTTGGGCCTACTGGGCCTTGCGGGCCTGCATCCTGGCCCAGGTTGGGTTTGTAGTCATATGCAGGCCGTGGCGGCCCGGTAGGCGGCCTATTTTTATTTATTTTGCATTTTTTTAGTTTTTTGCTTTATTTATTTTCTTTTGTTTCTGAGTTTTTTGTGCTTTATTGAGAGTTAATGAGTGAATCTTTTTGCGTTAGGTCAAAAAAAATAAACTTTTTGTTAGTGGCAGTAGTTTTCAAATTCGAATAGTTTAAATTTGAATTATTTGAAATTTGTGTGAATCACTAGTTTGTGAATAACTTTACTTTAACAATAGATTTTCTAGTGATTCTTTTTTCTCCTGTTTAATATTATCATGTTTTATCATTATATCCAATTTAATAATTCTTAGGTTATTTAAAAAATGAAATGCCTTTGTAACAGGCGAGTTTTCGTCTGAAACACTGATACTTCGAAAGAGATTTTCAATTTTGTACACGAAGTGCATCCAGTTTTTGCCGTAACCCTCTCAACTTTTTAGCACATGCTATGTGGGTGAAATGATGATACCATGCCAACTTTCAACTTTTTCAGAGTTCATTTGTAGTGCTTATCAATTTCAGGGTCATTTAGCTCAAAAACAAAATTAGTAAATGCATGAAAAATAGCAAATGAAGTCAGAAAGGGTTGAAAATTGATGGCCTCCTTTCGAATGGTGCATACTGAACGCACAAAAAGTCCGGAGTTGAAATAAGTTAAAATATGAAATGCCTTTGTAACTGGCGAGTTTTCGTGTGAAACCCTGATACTTCGAAAGAGATTGTCCATTTTGTACACGAAGTGCATCCAGGTTTTGCCGTAACCCTCTCAACTTTTTAGCACATGCTATGCAGGTGAAATGATGATACCATGCCAACTTTCAACGTTTTCAGAGTTCATTTGTAGTGCTTATCAATTTCAGAGTCATTTAGCTCAAAAAATCAGTAAATGCATGAAAAATAGCAAATGAAGTCAGAAAGGGTTGAAAATTGATGGCCTCCCTTCGAATGGTGCATACTGAACGCACAAAAAGTCTGGAGTTGACATAAGTTAAAAAAATGAAATGCCTTTGTAACAGGCGAGTTTTCGTTTGAAACCCTGATACTTCGAAAGAGACTGTCCATTTTGTACACGAAGTGCATCCAGTTTTTGCCGTAACCCTCTCAACTTTTTAGCACATTCTATGTGGGTGAAGTGACAATACTATGCCAACTTTCAACCTTTTCAGAGTTCATTTGTAGTTCTTATCAATTTCAGGGTCATTTAGCTCAAAAAATCAGTAAATGCATGAAAAATAGCAAATGAAGTCGGAAAGGGTTGAAAATTGATGGCCTCCCTTCGAATGGTGCATACTGAACGCAAAAAACACATAAGTACACTATTATTACAAAGTTTCCCTTCGGTTTGTCCGAAGTGGGACTTTCTAGATATATAAGTTTGGAAATTAACTAGAGAAGCCGGTCACATCCTAGAGTGGGATCTTTGGGTGTAAAACTTTTTCTTCGCATGTGTCCCTTTGTGTCGTAACCATGGACAATCTTCATTGTTTAACTTGATGCTCAGGTCAACATTCATTGTGAAGGGAGCAATTTCATGAAACTTTTCATAATCTTCTGACATGTCTGTCTTGTCCTCCACTCCCACGATGTTTCTTTTCCCTGAAAGAACTATGTGGCGCTTTGGCTCATTGCATGATGTATTTGCTTCCTTATCTTTTCTTTTTCTCGGCTTGGTAGACATGTCCTTCACATAGAAAACCTGCGCCACATCATTGGCTAGGACGAATGGTTTGTTTGCGTACCCAAGATTGTTGAGATCCACTATTGTCATTCCGTATTGTGGGTCTTCCTTTACCCTGCCTCCTGTCAGATTGACCCATTTACACCTAAACAAAGGGACCTTCGCATCAAGTCCATAGTCAAGTTCCCATATCTCCTGTATGTAACCATAGTATGTGTCCTTTGGCCCATTGTTGTTTGCTGCATCAAAGCGGACACCACTATTTTGGTTGGCGCTCTTTTTATCTTGGGTGATCATGTAAAATGTATTCCCATTTATCTTGTACCCTTTGAAAGTCAATATAGTCGAAGATGGTAACTTGGACAGCAAGTACAGGTCATCTTGAATAGTGTCGTCATGCATGAGACGTGTCTGCAACCAACCGGCGAAAGTCACCGTTTGTTCATGTGTAATCCAGTCGTTAGACTTCTCCGGGTGTTTGGAGCATAGAATATTCTTGTGTTTCTCAATATATGGAGCCATCAAGGCAGAACTTTGTAGAACTGTGTAGTGTGCTTGTGCCAAAGAATGCCCATCCCGACATATTAGTGAATTCTTTCCTAGCGTGACTTTTCCACCCAGTCTGCCCTCATGCCGCGATTCAGGAACACCTATCGGCTTAATGTCAGGAATAAAGTCAACACAAAACTCAATGACCTCTGTTTCATGGCCCTTGGAGATGCTTCCTTATGGCCTAGCACGATTATGAACATATTTCTTTAAGACTCCCATGAACCTCTCAAAGGGGAACATATTGTGTAGAAATACAGGACCCAGAATGGCAATCTCCTCGACTAGGTGAACTAGGACATGCATCATGATATTGACGAAGGATGGTGGGAACACCAACTCAAAACTGACAAAACATTGCACCAAATCATTCTCTAAACTTGGTAGGATTTCTGGATCGATTACCTTCTAAGAGATTGCATTCAGGAATTCACATAGCTTCACAATGGCTAATCGAACGTTTTCCGATAGAAGCCCCCTCAATGCAACCGGAAGCAGTTGCATCATAATCACGTGGCAGTCATGAGACTTCAGGTTCTGGAACTTTTTCTCTGCCATATTTATTATTCCCTTTATATTCGACGAGAAGCCAGACGGGACCTTCATACCGAGCAGGCATTCGAAGAAGATTTCCTTCTATTCTTTGGTAAGAGCATAGCTGGCATGAACCTGAAACTGATTTGGATCCATGCCATCTTTTCCGTGCATACGTTGCTGGTCCTCCCGTGCCTTCGGCGTATCTTTTGTCTTCCCATACATGCCCAAAAAGCCTAGCAGGTTCATGCAAAGATTCTTAGTCATCTGCATCACATCGATTGTAGAGCGGACCTCGAGGTCTTTCCAATACGGTAGGTCCCAAAATATAGATTTCTTCTTCCACA
This sequence comes from Hordeum marinum, assembly GCA_022496015.1. Taxonomy (NCBI): domain Eukaryota; kingdom Viridiplantae; phylum Streptophyta; class Magnoliopsida; order Poales; family Poaceae; genus Hordeum; species Hordeum marinum. The sequence goes on from CM039674.1 coordinate 462,792,619, forward strand.
TGGGTGCACGTTTGTCATCGTCATTCAGAACAGATTGTGCACCAGGACCCTTGCCAAATATTACTTTTAAATCCTTCACCATATCAAGTATTTCATCACCCGTACGGTGGAGAGGCTTCTTCCGATGATCTGCCTCACCTTTGAAATGCTTGCCTTTCTTTCTTACGGGATGCCTGCTCTGAAGAAATTGATGATGCCCCAGATACACATTCTTCTTACATTTATCCAAATATATACTGTCGGTATCATCTAAACAGTGCGTGCATGCGTGGTATCCCTTGTTTGTCTGTCCTAAAAGGTTACTAAAAGCAGGCCAATCATTGATGGTTACAAACAACAACACATGTAGGTCAAATTTCTCCCGATCTTTCGCATCCCACGCACGTACACCTTTTCCATTCCACAGCTGAAAAAAGTTCTTCAACCAATGGCCTTAGGTACACATCAATGTCGTTGCCGGGTTGCTTGGGGCCTTGTATGAGCACTGACATCATAATGAACTTCCGCTTCATGCACAACCAAGGAGCAAGGTTATAGATACATAGAGTCACATGCCATGTGCTATGATTGCTGTTCTGCTCCCCAAAAGGATTAATGACATCTACACTTAAACCAAACCATACGTTCCTTGCATCCTTTGCAAAGTCCTTCCACTTTCTCTCGATTTTTCTCCACTGCGACCCATCAGCGGGCACTCTGAACTTCCCGTCTTTCTTACGGTCTTCGTTGTGCCATCGCATCAACTTTGCATGCTCTTTGTTTTGGAAAAAATGTTTCAACCGTGGTATTATAGGAGAATACCACATCACCTTCGCAGGAATCTTCTTCGTGGGGCACTCACCCTCAACACCACCAGGGTCATCGTGGCCGATCTTATAGCGCAATGCATAGCATACTGGGCATGCATTCAAATCCTTGTACTCACCGCGGTAGAGGATGTAGTTATTAGGGCATGCATGTATCTTATCAACCTCTAATCCTAGAGGGCAGACAACCTTCTTTGCTTCGTACGTACCTTGTGGCAATTGGTTGTCCTTTGGTAGCTTCTACTTTAACATTATCAGCAACTTTTGAAATGCCTTGTCAGATACACCATTCTTTGCCTTCCATTGCAGCAATTCCAGTGTGGTACCCAGCTTTTTATTGTCATCTTCGCAATTTGGGTATAACCCTTTTTTGTGATCCTCTAACATGCGCTGCAACTTTAGCTTCTCCTTTTCACTTGCGCAGTTTCTCTTTGCATCGACAATGGCCCGACCAAGATCATCAGCAGGCTCATCTGATGCCTCTTCTTCAGCTCCTTCCCGCACTGTTGGCTCAGCTTCTTCCCCCATTGTTGTACCATCGTATTCATGGAACCCATGGCCATGATAGCTGTCGTCATCCTCTTCTTCTTCATTCTCTTCCATTAGGACCCCTCTTTCTCCGTGCTTGGTCCAACAGTTATAGCGAGACATGAAACCGAACTCAAACAGGTGGACGTGAATGGTTCTTGAGTTAGAGTAATTTTGATCATTCTTACAGCTAGCACATGGACAATACATAAAACCATCCCGCCGCTTGTTTGCCTCAGCTGCAACCAGAAAAGTATGCATGCCATTAATGAACTGGGGAGAGCATCGGTCCTCGTACATCCATTGCCGACTCATCTTCATTACACAACACCGAAAAGAGCAAATTAATACAAGTTCATACATAAAGTTCATACACACTTGTTCTCATAAAACAACATACAAACTCTCTAGCTAAAGCATTTAAATGCAACAACAAATGCGATCAACATCGCAACTAAGGTAACAATTGATCTAACATCATAGTGATACCAAGCCTCACTATCAACGACATATCTTTTAAATTTTCTAATCTTCAAGCTCATTGCACCCATCCTGATCTTGTGATCATCCACGACATCGGCAACATACAACTCTAGTTTCATATTCTCTTATTCAACTCTTTTCAATTTTTCTTTCAAAGACTCATTTTCTTTTTCAACTAAATTTAACTTCTTGACAAGAATATCTATGTCGGTTGGAATCTCCGGTTCACATACCTCCTAGATAAAAATATCTATGTCAACTTGATTGGCATAATTGTCATGAATACGAAATGCAACAAAGAGTTATAAAAGAGAGTATATACCACATCCGCATCATAAACCGGACGAGGGCCGACGGGGACAGATTTCAAAACCATGCCATTATGCATAACAAACAACCATATAGGTAAGAAAACTATACAAGTAACTAACTAAATCTTACAAACATGGTTTTTTATTATAAAAATGACATGAACAAGAGTCTCACCAAGGTGGTGCCGACGACGGGACGGTGCGGGCGATCGATGGTGGTTAAGACGGGGACGGGAAGGTACTAAGTAAACCACACCTAGAAATGCAAAGTAAGAAGTTAATTTGAGCTCAAATTGCATAAATCAAATAAAATACCACATACAAACTAAAACCCACAAATTACTATACTTATAGAGCATTGCAAGAGCTAATCTAGCAATGAGAGATGAAAGGACAAAGTTGCTAACCTTTGTGAACACTTGGATGGATGGGATGCCTCCAAATCCTGACAAATTTTGGCAAAAATGGAGGATGAGCTCGATGAAGAGAGGAAGAACAGAGAGGAGAGGAAATGGGAAGAACAAAGGAGTCTGCTCGGGCTGGCACCGAAGGGTTTCAATATAAGGGAACCTTTAGTCCCGGTTAGTGGCTCCAACCGCGACTAAAGATTAGCCTATAGTCGTGGTTGGAGCCACCAACCGGGACTAAAGGTTCCCGTGGGGACCCAGGCTGACGCCAGCCTGCCACCACACCTTTAGTGCCAGTTCGTGGCACGAACTGGGACTAAAGGTCCGGAACGAACCGGCACTAATGATGCCCGTCACGAACCGGGACTAATGAGCACATTAGTGCCGGTTCAAAAGCCAACCGCGACTAATGAGGCGGACGAACGGTCTGCTTTCTACTAGTGTGTGATGAACTCTCCACTTATCTAAAGAACAACCACAATTTCTCCTGTTCTTAAGAGCAACCGTTTCTAGGAAACGACTCGTGGTGGTGAGGCTCCGGAAGGCAGGGCGCAGTTGCGAGCGGTGGCATGCGTGATAGCAGTTGGATGTGCGACGCGACGCGACGGTGCGGGCAAGGCCGGGTGGTGTCAGCCATAGCGTAGCGGGGAGCCGGCCATATGCGCGCAAGACCTAGAGGCCACGGGAGAGCCGACGACGCAGAGGCTGGCCTCCACTGAGGCAGATGCGAGCAAGCCAGAGGCGCGGCTCTATGGTGGAGGAGAGGGTTAGGTGGAGGCGGAGGGCAGAGCAGCAGCTGGCGCGGTGGCTTGCCAAGGCGGCTCACCGGGCCGGTTCAGGGCAGAAGCACTCGGCGAGGCTGAGCAGCCGAGGCAGGTGAAGTGCGGCAGCAACACAGCAGCAGCTGGCGGGTGCAGCGGCGAGGAGGAGGGTGAGAGGAGACCGCGGCAGGGCGCAACAGCTGACAGAGGCGGGAGGAGGCCGCGACAGGGCACAACAGAGCCGACAGGCTTGGCACGCGGTGGTAGCTCGCAAGACGGTGGATCGAGCGGCGAGCGCGGTGAGGCGAGGCGAGGTGAATCCGGAGACGAGGCAAGGCCGTGACCGAGATGGGGTCAGCTCGGAGAGGGACGGCTCCTTTTACCTTTTTCTCCCCTTTTTTAAATCTTGATCTTTTTGAGCGGACGTTGGGCTATAATACATGAGTTTTCTTCTGATTGATTGGCCATGATGACGAGCATATCATGACCGAATTCCTTCTCTAGTCGGTGCAATGTATTTCTGAATCTGATCTGATTATGTTGCTAGAACTTTTTTCAATCTTGACTGGTAAACTCTGAATCGCTACAAATCCTTCGAACCGTCTCTTCCTTGATCCGATCGTTTAGCGAGCTTCTTGATCCCTGAGGAAATCCCTTCAAGAACTCAACACCACCATGCGCAAGCCCCATGATGGGTGCCAACTATCGTGTATTTGTCACAGCAAGATGTCTGGGTTAATGGACTTAGGTGTGAGGCCATCGCAACTATGTGGTGGCTTGAGAGGGGTTGGTCGGAATCGAGAGGCGCGGGTTTACCCAGGTTTGACCCCTCCTTAAAGAGGTAAAAGCCTACGTCCTGCTTTGTGTCTATATTGATGATGATGACGATCTCGGTTACAAGGGTGCGGAATCGCTACCTCTAATCTTGAGACCCTCTAATCTGTCTATCTCCAATGACTTGAAGTTGTCAACTTGTCCCTCTAGAGGTGCTCTACCCCTCCTTATATAAGTGGAAGGGGTAGGTTTACATGTAGATTCCTACTAGGAGTAGGATTAGGATTAGTTTCTCTTGAGTCCTAATCCGGGTCTTGTTTCCTTTGTAAGGGAATCCGTCCTCTCTTTTGGGCCTTCTTTGTGAGCTGCTTGACACCGGCTTAGACGTTGGGCCTTGGGCCTGGTCGTCCTGTGAAGCGGTAATAGAGGTGACCTATGAGCCTCCATATGATGGGTCAGGTCATACTTCCTGCCGGATCACTAATGAGTCGCCAAGCTCGCCACGCGCAATAGTGAGTCGCCGAGTCCCGGGCGGGTCATACTCCAGGCCGGGTGATACCGCGGGGTAATATCCCCGACATAAAGGATAACTTTAAGGTGGTTTAGTACCCTACAAACAATATCTTCTTATGCTCTTATCTAGATAAGAACTTTGGAGTGATTATCCGTTGCACATTGAGAGATGGTTATGTGATCCAATTATATTAGCTTTGTTGAGAGATTGCACTAGCGAAAGTACGGACCGTAGGCCTTGTTTTCAAGCATTGCAATACCGTTTGTGCTAACTTTTGTCACTTGCTACCTTGTTGTTTTTATATTTTCAGATTACAAAAATTTATATCTACCATCCATATTGCACTTGTATCACCATTTCTTCGCCGAACTAGTGCACCTATATAATTTGCCATTGCATTGGGTGTGTTGGGGTCACAAGAGATTTCTTGTATTTGATTGCAGGGTTGCTTGAGAGAGACCATCTTTAGCCTACACCTCCCACGGATTGATAAACCTTAGGTCATCCACTTGAGGGAAAATTGCTACTGTCCTACAAAAGTCTGTGCTTGGAGGCCTAACGTAGTCTAGAAGAATAAAGTTGCGTAGTAGACATCAAGCTCATTTCTGGCGCCGTTGCCAGGGAGGTGAGTGCTTAAAGGTATATCTTTAGATCTTGCAATTAGATCTTTTAGTTTCTTGTTTTTCACAAGTTTGGTTTTATAAATAAAACTACAAAAAATGGAGTTTAGGTTGCATCAATTGTTTCATCTCTTTAATGTCTTTTGTAAAAATGATGGTTCAGAAAATTGTGCTCAATTGGTAGAGGAAGAATTTAAGAAAATACTTAATGAGAATTCCTTCAATGATGATAATGATAGAAATATTGTTAGTATGAATTCTATGAATATTCATGATGCTAATTATATGCAAAGCCACAAGCTTCGGGATGCTATGCTTGATGAATATGATATTTTTAGTCCCCCAAGTCTTGTTGAGCAAAACTATTATGATGATGGCATGCCTCCTATCTATGATTATTATTGTGATGACATGTATGCTATAAAGAGTGATTGTAACCATGAAAAGTGTCATCATGATTTTAATACTGAATGTGGTTATGTCAATCATGTATCTCATGATAGTTATTTTGTTGAGTTTGCTCCCACTACCATGAATGAGAAGAAATATGCTTATGTGGAGAGTAATAAACTTTCTATGCTTGTACATCATGAAAAGAATGATGTATGTGATATTTATATTGTTGAATTCCTTCATGATACTACTGAAAATTATTATGAGGGAGGAACGTATGCTTGTTGGAATTGCAATAAAATCAAGTTTCCCCTCTATGTGTTCCAATTTCTGAAGATGTACTTGTTTTGCCTTCCTATGCTAGTTGATTATTGCTCCCATAAAGTTTTTTCTCACAAAATATCTATGCATAGGAAGTGGGTTAGACTTAAGTTTGCTTGTCATATGATTCATGATGCTCTTTTGCATGTCTCAAATACTATTTCCTATATGAGCATCATTGAAATGATCATGCCTAGCTAAAAGGCATTAAAGAAAAACGCTTGTTGGGAGACAACCCAACAATTTTACTTTATATTGTTGTGTGTTTACATTATTAAGCTACTATAGTAATCATGGTTTATGTATTTTATTTCAATAAAGTGCCAAGTAAAGTCTTTGGGATGACTCACAAGATGAGTAGAATTGATGTTGAACGAAAACATAAACTTTTGATTCCAATACAGGATTTTTAATGTTTTACTGGATGTGATAATTATCTGAAATTTTTACACAGTATTTATATAAAAATTCTTCATGTTTTTAATTTTTTTCCAGAACTGTTAGAGACAGGAAAGTATGGTGATCATTCAGATCTTCACAGACTGCTCTGTTTTTGATAGATTCTGTTTTTACATGCATAGTTTGCTTGGTTCAAGTGTTTCCATAGCTTATATTTGGTGATATAAATTGTGGTAATGATTTAATACAATAGGTATTATTTGATAACAATTATGAATCTTGTCTTGACAGTACCTAAGTGATTGATCTATCTTTACTACACTAACTCATCTCACGAAGTTCCGTTATGTTTTATGTGATTGAAGTTTTCAAGTTTTGGGTGAGATACCGATATGAGGTGAATAAGGAGAAGAAGGACCTAAGATTGGGGATTCCCAAGTCACCCCTAAGGTAATATCCAAGGAAGACTCAAGCGTCTAAGCTTGGGGATGCCCCGGAAGGCATCCCCTCTTTCGTCTCCAACATTATCGGTACATCTTACTTGGAGCTATATTTTTATTCGTCACATGATATGTGTTTTTCTTGGTGAGTCATTATAATTTGTTTTTTTATGTTAGATTTTATCTATAATATTGTTTTTAAATAAAAAGTTCCAAGAATTGCATTAGGATGCTTGCATTGCATGTTTTGATATGTGCTGTGTAAAAACAGAAACTTTTGTTGTAGTGTTGTAATTTTCATATTTTACTGGAACATAGAAAGTTTCTGAAATTTTTACACAGTGTTTTAATATAATTTTTTATCACATAAGAAATTTTAATCATTTTTCGAGTTACATAAGTACACTTTTTTAATAGATTGCTACAGACTGTTCTGTTTGGACAGATTGTTGCCATAGTTTTGTTAGATACTTTTCCTATAGCTTCTATAACCTATATTGGTAGATATAAATGGTGGAAATGATAGTAAAAAGTAGATGATGTCTGAAATTATTATGCAACTTGTCTTGGCATTACATAAAGAGTTCATTTATTATTATGTGCACTAACCTATCTCATGAGTTCTTTTCAAGTTTTGTGTGGATGAAGTTTTTGAGAATAGGTGAAAATGAGATATGAGAGGATTGAACAAGACACAAAAGATCAAGCTTGGGGATTCCCAAGGCACCCCAAGTAAATATTTAAAGAAGTATCAAGCATCTAAGCTTGGGGATGCTATGCATCCCACCTCTCTTCATCAAACTTGTTAGTATCGATTGAGCCTAAGTTTTTTGCTTCTTCACATGATGTGTGCTATTCTTGTAATGTCATTTTATTTTGTTTTTCTTTCTATTTTAATAAAATACACAGATCTGAAAATAATTATTGAGAGAGAGAGTCCTCACATAGCTACTTGATTGTTTACTTACTCATTGATTTTCGATTATATCTTTTGAAGAGTAGTTTGATGTTTACTCTTGAGCTTCACTTATATCCTATGAGTAAATTGTGAATGAATTGAATATGATAAATCTGAAATTATCAATGTGCTTTATTCTTAGAAGTAGCTTCAGATCTGGTTTAGAAAGTAAAATCTATTGAAGTTTGACAATCACAATATTGGTCATACAAGCAATTCATGAATGATTAGTATAAGCAAGAGAACTTTCACATACAAATATATTATCTTGGACATCTTCTATGATTGTGAATACCCATTATTTCTTTTCAAACTTGAGAAAATTAGTTGAAGTTGACAAGGAAAACTATGTAATGAGTTATGGTTGCGTATATTTGCATAGAAGTTATACTGTTATGGATCCTCTAACATGTGGTGCTTGTTTAGAACCTTTTGCTAGCCAAAAATTAGTTCTAAGTAGATATACTACTTGTGCATCCAAACCCTTAAACCCAATTTCTTGCCATGAGAGTCCACTATATCTACCTATATATGGTATTTCAATGCCATTCCAAGTAAATTTGCATGTGCCACCTCTCAAATTTCAAATCAATATCTGTTTTGTGTGCCTGGACCACTCATGGAGCGACAAGGGGCGGTCAATATCTTCCATGTTAAGCGGGTTATTCTCATGATGAGTGTTTATTCACTCGTCCTTGAACGAGAGGGCAGTAATAGGGATTCCCAGTCCCAAAATAAAAAAATACAAATAATTAAACAAAACTCTCCCAGGAATGTTGTTGGTATGGGCGGTACCTGTGGATTCGGCTAGCCGTGGAGTGTGTTTGTTGGTGGAGGGGAGTAAACCTTTACTTTTACCGCTTGGGAACCGCCGCTAATGTGTTTAACATGGAAGATATTTATAACTCTTGGTCGTAACGTTGACAGGAAGGGTGCACCTCCCAAAATTTTATTTATATCTATTTTAAACAATAAGCTCTGGCACATATGCAAATCCCTGCTACCCTCTACGAAGGGACAATCTATTTACTTTCATGTTATTTATTTTTCATGTTGAGTTAACTTCTTTTTCCAACCTACTTCTATTAGTTGGCAAGCATCATCTAGTGGTGAAAGATCTAGGCACATATGTCCAGTCAAATATATTTGATCATGACTTATTATTGTTGACAATTATCTTTATGATAAGTATGTTGGGAGGCGGAACATTAATCCCATATGTTTCTATGTGTTCGATGGATGCCATTTGTTCTAAATATATGCTTTGAGTACTAGCAATCATAGAAGACTAAATGATGATTGAGTATGTGGAGCTATTACTTAGACTTTGTTGGGAATAAGTTGAATTGCAATTGTTTGGTGACTAAGAACATAGGTTGTTAAGTTTCAAGAGAATTCATTGTTGAACCATAACACGTGAATTGGTTGCTACTTTATCATGATGAGTTTTATGAGAAAGAGTGTTATGATGCTAGGAAAAGTGGTGGAAATTATCATTGATCAAACTTATGCACTATGCTAGCATTCACACTTCATAAATTATTTCTTTTATCATTTACCTACTCGAGGACGAGTAGCAATTAAACTTGGGGATGCTGGCACGTCTCCAACGTATCAATAATTTATGAAGTATTCATGCCATATTCATCTATTTTTAGAATACTTTTATATGGTTTTGATGCCCTTTATATGATTTATTTAGAACTAACCCAAACTGACGTTGTTTTCAACAGAACTACCGTGGTGTTTTTTTTGCAGAAAATGGAAGTCCTTAGAATCGCCCGAAACTTTTTGACGATTGTTTTGGAACAAAAGAGGCCTTTTACGCTTTGTGGGAGGGCCAGAAGATTCATGAGGTGGCCACCCTCCACTAGGGCGCGCCAGCCCCCTACCCGCACCCTAGTGGAGCGTGCCCACCTCGTGGCCCATCTCCACGTGAAACCAATGCCAAAAATTCCTATAAATATAGAAACCATCAGAAATAACCCTCGACTCCTCATTCCACCGCTGCAAGGCCTTTATATCGATGAAAACCAATCTGGAGAGAAAATAGTACCCTGCTAGAGAGGGTAGATCTTCTCCGGTGGCCATCTTATCATCCCGGCGGAGTCCATGATGAGGAGGGAGTAGTCGACCCTCGGGGCTGACGGTTTGTACCAGTAGCTATGTGTTCAATCTCTCTCTCTCTCGTGTTCTTGAGATGGCACGATCTTGGTGTATCACGGGCTTTGTTAATATAGTTGGATCACATGTTGTTTTCCCCTCTCTATCTTGTTGTGATGAATTGAGTTTTCCCTTTGAGATTTCGTTATGTTGGATTGAATATTGGATTTGATAACACTTGATATATGTCTTGCATGCGGATACCCGTAGTGAAATTGGGGGTATTCAAGTGATTCACTTTATCTATGTCTTGGTACTCAACTTGCGGATTCCCGAGGTGACATTAGGGTAATCTATGCATAGGGGTTGATACACGTTCTTGTCCTAGCTTCTTCGATTGTAGCGACCCGACCTGAAAGGTCGAATCTCCAGTGTTTCCGTACCATCCCAAGATCATGCTGGTACACACACGGTACATTAATGTATATATCAAAGGGAAATCACACAACATTTATTAATCGTAAATCTCATATCGAGTCCTTTATTACAATAAAGATTACAATAAAGTGGCTGAAGGCCAACTCATGAGAATATCTAAATCTTGCGGAAGCATCGAAGGTAGATGAGTCCATCTGACTCCAAGGGCATCTCACCGAGCATAGAGCGTATCCTCACTCCTGGTCGGAAAAGTATTCTGCAACATGATACGTTGTAGCCGTGTAGGTCAGCAGATGGAATATGCCGGCAAAGTCATAGGAGAGGGGTGAAAAGATAATCATCTAATCTATATGCATATATGGCAGGTGGGGTAGTAAGTTTTTGCGTAAAGCCAATTTTCGTACATCAAGAGAGGGCTAAGCAAAATTATTACTAAGTTGGTTGATTAATGAGATGGTTCCACCAACCAATTCTCATACCCAAGTTATTAATACCCACATCATCATATTAATTGTGTTGAGGGTTCCGAAAGTTTCAGTTCCTTTGGCTCAAGTCGTCCATGACCGTGGACACGGCTAATCGATTAGGTTTGAGTACTCTACAGAGTTTTGCACACATTCCCCACAAGATTTGGTCGCCTCCGTTTGATTTCTCGCACTTTAGGGTGTTTGAGAAACGGATGACCAAAACATGGTCTTCCAAAGGGTTTCCCTGCGACTCTGTCGGTGCCCATCCTTTCCTACCGTTCTTCTACATCTCGTAGCACCGCCTGTCCAGGGTCACCACGATATCCAACCAAGCCAGAGCCCATAATGACTTGTGGCTGTGCAGGTAAGCCTTGGGTCTTGTAGCATCCATCCATCTCTTTGTGCCTGGGTGGACCTTTCTGCATGAATACTGGCACATCTCCAGCATCATCTAGGCTAACCACTGGTTTCTCCAGGGCGCCGTTCAACCATCATCCACCCAGAGGTAAGTTGAAAACTTGAAGTCTTGAATACTTGATCATCATGTAGGTATTTAAATTATTAACTCACAACTCTCATGAATCACACAACCAACCCCGTCTACTAATAGCATAGCAAAATGTAAAACAACGTTTCCCGGGGCCAATGTGTCAAGGGTTGAGGGGGTACCTACCACATGATACTACAACAGTAACCAAGTTTCCAATTACCTACTTTGCATGCAATTGGGGGGGATGGTAGAACTAATGCAATAAAAACATGGGTAAGGATGATCAAAGTGACTTGCCTGATTGACGATCTTCGTACTCGAGGGACTCTAGGTAACAAGCTTCGCACTCCGGATGATCTAACGAATCAAACAAGAGCACTCAATAAGCATACAACAAAATGTTGTAACTCACAAAATCAGAAATGAACTAGAATCACTCAAGGCAAAACAAGGCACAAACACAAGAAAAGAAAAACATCACATAGTTTGGTTTTCTAAAAGTTGGTGGTAAACTACTTATAACAATATAGAATGTAATTGTATTATAATTAACTAAAACAATAGTTGACAAAAAAGAACAATAAAATATTTTATTAATAAACAAAATTAAATTCATAAAAACTCTTGTGAAAGAAAAACTACTAAAGTTAATTTGTTTTTTTATAAAACTCTACTACATGAAATGGGCTAGAGTTTCCTAACAAAAAGAGTGAACTAAACTATATTTTTATTAACAAAACATTTATCTTAATAGAAAAGAATTCACTAAAACTTTTCTTAGAAAACAGAATTTGAAACTTTGTTAAAAGAAACTATTACTAACTAGTTTGTTTTAATCAAATTATACTTAGTTGAAAAGGAGTTGAGATTCCTATAACAATAAAGAAATAAACTAAGAAATTATATATTTATTAACAGAAAGTAAAACACCTAATGCTTAAGCAACAGAACCTACTAAAACAAATTATAACTAATTCTGATTAAAACTAACTAAAATCTAAATTAACTAAACTATACTAAACACTAGGCAGATTCTGTTTATAGTTAAAACACTAAACAAATCCATCCTAAAAATCCTCAAACTAAGCGTGAAGATATTACTACCTAATACCAAGCAGTAGCAAAAAGATTCATATAAAAATCTATTTTTAAACTCTAGTTATTCAGATTTGAGTATTTTGAGCAAATTTGATTAAGTTCAAATTTTAGAGTTCAAATTTAAAATCTAAGACCACAGGGTGAAACTACATGAAATATGTGAACTAATGCAAAAAGAATCAATTCAAAATACTAAATAGTTTAAAAGATATAAACAAAACAAAATCAGAAAACATTCTGTTAACTAAAAACAAAACAGAAATTAAACGAAATCCTAACGATCGGCCATGGCTACGTGGCGGCTTCCTATTGGGTGCTAGTACAGACGCGCGGGAGTTTGCGGCGGTCGACCGAAGCTTAGAAGAAAATGGTTCGCATTATAATAGGTTCTAATCTGGATCGTAGGATCCAGATCGAACGGACATGAGCAGGAAAGGGGCTCACAGTGAAGGAGGGGGTCACCGGCGAGGAGGTTCTCCAGCGAGTCCGAAGCGGTGAGGTCGTCGGGGTGGTGCTCCGGTGGTCGAGGAGATCTTCGGAGAGGTCCAGGCGACGGTGGTGATCGTCCGTAGTCAAGTGGTGGTGTCGGACGAAGCTGAGGGCGAGGGAGTCGACGGCCAGGTGCTCGGGGAGGTTCGGTGGTCGGGGAACTCCGGCGAGCTCGATGCAGCGCTCTGGCCAGGGGGAGAGAGGGGTTTGGGGGGGGGGGAATGGAGTGCGGAGGTGGCCTCTCTTATATAGGGGCGAGGCAGAGCGAGGGGAAGGAAGGAGAGGGAGATCCGGGCGAGGTCTCCGGCGACGGCGGCGCTCGCGCGAGGACGGGGACGACCGCGCGGATGGCGCCATCGGTCAGTGGGTCTGGCTCATCAGCGAGAGGGAGGGACGCTATTAGCGCGTCGGTGGCCGATAATTAGGTAAGTCGGGAGGGGCTTTAACTGCGAATGGGCCGACCGGCCTTTAAAGCTTTAAAGATTTTCCTATTTTCAAATATCAGCGCAGTAAAAACCTTTTAATGCATTCAATATAGTTCCAAATATAGGGATATTATATATCAAAATTAACAGAAGAATAAATGTCATTTATTGAACATTTTTATTCTGTCATTTGAATACCTTGAAAAAAAATAATATTTTCAGAAATTGCCTATTTGGTTTTAAAACCTTTTGCAAATATTTCTCAAAAGACCCCCTGGTTCTTATTGTTCAAATATATCACCAAGATGACCCTGATGTGGAGTGTCATGTTACTCCCCTCTTATTTTGAACTTTTTCCAAGGTTTTCAAATAGGTGAAAGTAACATATTAAAAATAGAAAGGGGACTTTCAGAAAGTCAGAAGAAGCATTTCAACTATTTCATACATTCAAGCAACGATGATGATGATGCATATCTATATTTAATAACATTCCAAAATGGAATTTTGGGATGTTACACTGATAGAAATCTTGGGGCACTCTTTAAGGTTCTTTGTGTTGGACTGAGTTTTATGAATCTGAAATTGTTTGATGTGTATCGTATAAATAAATCATGGATACTTGTGGTGACATTGGAGTATCTAGGTGACATTAGAGTTGGTTGATGCATATCATATGGTTTTATTCTAGTACGAACTCTTAGATAGATCTATCGGAAAGGATAACTTGGTTATTTTAGTACGAACTCTTGGATAGATCGATCAAAAAGTATAACTTGGTTATTTTAGTATGAACTCTTGGATAGATTGGTCGGAAAGGAAAACTTTAAGGTGGTTTCATACCCTACAAACAATTTATTCTTATGCTCTCCACTAGATAAGAACTTTGGTGTGATTGTTCGTTGCATGTCGAGGGATGGTTATGTGATCCAATTATATTAGCATTGTTAATAGATTGCACTAGCGAAAGTACAGACCGTAGTCCTTGTTTTCAAGCATTGCAATACCGTTTGTTCTGACTTTTGTCACTTGCTACCTTGCTATTTTTATATTTTCAGATTACAAAAATCAATATCTACTACCATTACTACACTTGTATCACCATCTCTTCGCTGAACTAGTGCACTATACAATTTGACATTGTATTGGGTGTGTTGGGGACACAAGATATTTCTTGTATTTGATTGCATGGTTGCTTGAGAGAGACCATCTTCATCCTACACCTCCCATGGATTGATAAACCTTAGGTCATCCACTTGAGGGAAAATTGCTACTTTCCTACAAAACTCTGTGCTTGGAGGCCCAACATAGTCTACAAGAATAAAGTTGCGTAGTAGACATTAGTTATTTATAGACTTCTCCAAAAATCCAACTGTTATAACATTATTTCCCAATTCGGTGACATCAAAGTTAAAACTCGATGCTACTGACTAGTGCAAAATTTTGTAACTTTTGGCTTTTCATTGAGACCTAATGGAACATCTTGAGAGCGATTTGGCTTAACCTAGGTGTAAGAGCACATTTCTCCATGTGTGGTTTTGGGTAATTGATGACAATCCCTATGGACTAATACTTGCCTTGAGTTATATTCGAAGGATTTTTCCATAGACACTTCTTGAAGTCCATCTATTAGGTTTCAAGGAGTTTATATGATGACCAAGGTGGTATTCAATGTTTATCCAAAGATTGGTCATGTAAGAGTTGAGCTTATTGCAAGCATGTCTTGAAGAAGGAGAATGTGTGAGCATTCATGATTACCTTCAAGACATCATATTTATGAAGAGAGAAGATAAGATACAAGGTTGATCAAGACTAAGTCAAAGAGTGAATCAAGTGATCAACACGCAAAGTGTACAAGATGTACCGAGAGGGATCAAGTGATCCCATGGTATGGTAAGCATTGTCCATTACGCTTTGTGTACTAACCCTTGTTCCTTGTGAGAGTTCTTTGTGGGGTTAGGCATATTTCCATGGGATTGCATCAAGAGGAATATCCCATACAACCCATGGAAGATGACATCAAGTGGTGACCGTTATCAAGGTTGAGGTGTGAAAGTTCAAATGAAGCATCACGGAGAGATCAGGCTTGAAGCTTACCGTCCATTGTGGTGTCAATGGACTTATGAAGATGTGCCAAAGAGTAGCGCACCCATAGTGTAGTATGGGGGAGCAATCATCTAGTCTTCATCAAGCCAACACAATCTAGAAAGGTGGTCCATCTTGAGGAACTCAAGATTGTCATCATCTAGATCAAGTGGACTATGCACAAGGCTAAGGTTTGACCTTGATAGGGTTTTATATTTTACCGGTCTCATGGTGGTAGTTGAGAGACCGGGTTATAGGAACGACTGCCGTACTATCAAGGGGGGCTCTCAAGTGAGTAGCTTGATCGTATCATTCGTTGAGAGCTCAAACCATTGCATTCTTGGCATCATCATCTTTCTTGGTTCTTGGTTGTATTTTCTCTATGTGGGTTCTTGAGCTTGTGGTTATATTCGTGACAAGCTCTAGTACATCGAAAACAGATTTCATATGCTTCGTCTATTGCGTTTTCGGTGTTGGAAGTTTTATCGGTCTTATTCGAGGAAGGGTTCTCACCATTTTCTTATGGGAATTTTCTCATTTGCCTCTTATTGATATTTAAATCAATATTGTGTTAGCCCATGTCATTAGCTTTCCAACAAACTTTGTTTGGTTGAATTCGGAGTCCGTTTGCAAAAGTTGTGGCAGTTTTGGTCTTCTTAAAAGGCTGCAGCGGTACTACCGCGGATAGAGCGGATGTAATTTTTTACTACCGCTCCGGAGCGGTACTACCGCGGATCCAAGAGTGGTACTACCGATCCGGACCAAAATCTCGTGTTAAGTCTAGCCGTGGAAGGCACGGATGTAATTTTTTAGTACCGCTCACAAGCAGTAGTACCGCTACCTGTAGCGGTAGTACCGCTATCCATAGCGGTAGTACCGTGAGGACGAGTGGTAGTACCGCTCCGGTGGTTCTACTAGCCTTTTTCGTCCTTGGTGTTGTTTTTCAAAGGGGTACTACCACCCTGGCGGTAGTACCGCTCCTTAGAGCGATAGTACCGCTCTGTGCGGGCTGTGAGCATAACGGTTGGATTTTTCCCCACCTATAAAAGGGGGTGTTCTTCCCCATTGAATCTTATCTCTTGAGCTCGTGTTCTTCCCCCATTGTTGACCTTTTTAGAGCTTGCTAACTCTCAATCCCTCCAATGATTCTTTCTAGTTCTTGAGGGAAAAGAGAGAGGAGATATAGATCCACATTTCCACGAATCACTTTCTCCTCTAAGTGAGGGGACCCCTTGGATCTAGATCTTGGAGTTCTTCATGTTCTTCGTTCTTCCTCTCATTTCCTCCCTAGCATTAGTTGCTTTGGTAGGAGTTGGGAGAGAAGGAGTTGGGAATTCCGTGTGCCCTTGCCATTGCATTTGGTGCATAGGTTTGAGTTCTCCACGGTGATACGTAGAAGTGAGAAGTTGAGAAGCTATTACTCTTGGGTGTTTGAGCACCCTAGAGCTTGTTCCTCTTGGGTGCTTTGGTGCCCTAGATGGTTGGAGGTGCCTGGGAGCTCAATCATTGTGGTGCAAAGCTCCGGGCATGCTTCGGGGTCTCCAATTAGGTTGTGGAGATTGCCCCGGGCATTTGAGGTCACCTCGGAGCCACAATCCATTGTGGTGAAGCTTCGTGCTGTCGTTGGGAGCCTCCAATCAAGTTGTGGAGATTGCCCCAACCTTGTTTGTATGGGTTCGGTGACCACCCTCAAGGGTCCCTTAGTGGAATCATGACATCTTGCATTGTGCGAGGGCGTGAGGATATTACGGTGGCCCTAGTGGCTTCTTGGGGAGCATTGTGCCTCCGCATCGCTCCGAACGGAGATTAGAATCCTCAAGGGTGTGAACTTCGGGATACATCGTCGTCTCCGCGTGCCTCGGTTATCTCTTACCCGAGCCCCTTTACTTATGCACTTTACTTTGTGATAGCCATATTGTTTCTTGTTACATATCTTGCTATCACTTAGTTGTATATATTGCTTAGCATAAGTTGTTGGTGCACATAGGTGAGCCTAGTTGTTTTAGGTTTTGTGCTTGACTAATTAAACGATAGCTTTATTCCGCATTTGTTCAAGCCTAAACCATAATTATTTTAAAGCGCCTATTCACCCCCCTCTAGGAGACATCCACGTCCTTTCAATTGGTATCAGAGCTAGGTATCTCATTATTAGGTTTAACAACCTAAATAGTAAGGATGTAGACTAAGGGATTAGGATTCTCTCACACTTAGTTTCAATGGCACAAATTTTGATGTTTGGGTAACTCGCATGCTTAATCTCTTTAGGGTCATGGACCCAAATTTAGAGAGAATTGTAGATATGGGTTTTTATCCTCCAAAGGATTCACAACACATATCGTTAGAGGATGAGAAAAACTCTTATCTCAATGCTCAAGCTTCTAATGTGATTTTTGATGCTTTGAGCAATATAGTTATATTTGAACTCATACCGTTCTGAGATGCTCATGAGTTGTGGACAAAGCATCAAGATAAATTTGGTGAGTCCAAGATTTGTAGGGATGATTGTTCCCCCTCCACCTCTGGTCGTGTTGTCTTCTCAACTTCCTCTACTTCACCTACATGTGGCTTTGCACAAGGTAATTATATGGTGAGTAGTGATGATCATTGTAATGATGATAGTGGGCTTATTGTTGATAATTCTTCTTCACTATCTTATTGCAATGCTTCATCTTTGGACTTTAACACCTCGAGCACTTTAAATGTTTCACATGCTTGTGTTGATAGTCCTTGCATATCATGTACAAATTTCTTGACTAAATCTCATGATGATATGCTTGCTACATCTTGTTGCCGTGATAAAAATGTTTCTATTTCCTCGACTTGTTGTGCTAACAATGTAGAGGAAACCCAACACTCCATGGAACAAGATGTGTCTTGAATAGTGCTTCAAGGTATCCTACATCATCATCTATTGTTTCTCACTTTTGCCTTATGGCTAAAGCTTCAAATGTATCTCCTACTTTGAATCCCAATATATCTCACGATGATGATATTGATGACAATGATGAAGAGAGTGATAATATTGCTTCCTTAAAACTTAAGGGAGAAATGGTTTTTAAAGTTCTTCATAAGAATAATATTGCTCGTTCCAACTTCATGGAAATCGTTTCTATTGCCATTGAGGGCAATAAATATATTGAGGAGTTGGAAGATCATCTCGAGAAGCATGAGGCCACCATTTAGAAAATGGAAGGTCATGAACGTGATTACACTAATGAGATTGCAGAGATATCTCAAGCTCTTGAAAATGAACAAACCACCAAGGAATATCTTGAGGAGACCTTTGCTCTAGAATTATCTAGATTAAAGGAATCCCATGAAAGAGCTCTCAAGGTGGCTAATGATTTTAGAACAAAAAATGATAAGCTTGAAGTTGCACATGCTAAACTCCTTGAGGACTTTGAGCACTTCAAAAATGGCTCAAGGGTCGTTAAGAGTTCGCTCATTGAACTCACCGAGTCTCATGCTCAACTTAAAGTTTCACATGCTAAATATCTTGCCAAGCTGCCTTCTCCTCTTGTTGTTAATGATGATGCTTGTGCTACTAACTCTATTTCTTGTGAAGCATCCGTATTAAAGGAGAATGTTGAGCTAAGGGCTCAACTTGAGTTGCTATCTATCAATTATGGGAAATTGGAAGAAAGTAATGAAAAGCTTTCTAGCTCTCATGGCGATATTCTAGTATCTCATAATGTGCTAAAGATAGCTCATGAGGCTAGTACTACTAAGGTAATATCTAGTGAGCCTCATGTGGAAATTAGCACTACATCTAGTAGAAATGCTTTATTGCCATGTGCTAGTCCTCATAGTTCATCTACTCATAATGTTGGTACATCTTGTGATGAATTACTTTCCTTGCCTTGTTGCTCTAACGATGAAGCTTATACTTACTCTAGCACTTGTGTTGATTCTAACCATGTAGAGGAAATCAATGAGCTCAAGGCCCAAGTCACTTCTTTGAAGAAAGACTTGGAAAAGAGTCATGAA
This sequence comes from Hordeum marinum, assembly GCA_022496015.1. NCBI lineage: Eukaryota > Viridiplantae > Streptophyta > Magnoliopsida > Poales > Poaceae > Hordeum > Hordeum marinum. The sequence continues at coordinate 462,811,913 of CM039674.1, forward strand.
GGGAAGTCCACACTCAACAATATCTTGAGTGTGCAAAAGCTCCCAAATGACAAAGGTGGACTTGGATTCAACTCCAAGAAGAAGAAGAAGATGTCCACGAACTACAAGAAGAAGGGCCAAGAACAAGTCAAGAATTCGACCAAGATTATTTGCTTCAAGTGCAAAATTGAAGGGCACCATGTTAGATCTTGCCCATTAAATAAGAAGCCCCAAAGTAACAAGCAACAAGGGAAGCGGCCACAAGTTCAATCTCATGCTCAACCACAAGTTGAAGAAAGGCCTCTTCCCAAGAAGACCCAAGTCACCGCTCTTCAAGTTGAGAAATCTATTGAGAAGAAATCAAAGGGTAAATGTTGCTACTTATGTCCTGAGAAGGGTCACTTTGCTTCTTCTTGCACAAAAGGTAACTTACCCAACCCAATCGTTATTGATGATATCTATTGTCTTGGGAAGGATAAGCTTGGCAATGTGTTTGCGAAATGTGTTGGTACTCAAAGTGGTGTCAAGAAAAGAACCATTTGGGTAGCCAAGCCTATTGTGACTAACCTCTTAGGACCCAACTTGGTTGGGGACCAACAAGCTCAAACTTGATCAATAGGCATTGATGGAGGGCATTGGTGACTTGGATACATCATGAAGAATTAAGGGATCTTCAGCATTCATATTATCTCAAGCCAATTCATGTGGATTATCAAGTTTCTCACTTATATCCAATGTTCCTCCTTGCGGTAACATGTACTTAAATTGAATACATTGTTAGTTACTTACCCCTTTGCATGTGGTGGTTTTGTACCTTGCATGCGTTTGTATATGTTGTGCTTCCTATTTGTTTATCTTGAGAAATCAAGTATGTATGATGGGTTGCACATCATGTATGTGTGAGTCTTGTGTTGAGCCTTTTTGCATCTTGTCTTATCTTAGTTGTCTCTCTTGAGAGATTAATGGATTATACCATTTTGGGGGAGTGATGTGCTTTGTGCACTTCACAATCCTAAAAATGTGTGTACATGAGCAATACCACTTAGTATTGATATTACAAGATTATCTAGCTTCTATGTGGTATGTCGTCTCATGAGAAATTCAAATTCTAACATGTCCATTAATCTGTTGGAAATATGCCCTAGAGGCAATAATAAATTAAGTTATTATCATATTTCCTTGTTCGTGATAATCGTTTATTATCCATGCTATAATTGTATTGATCGGAAACTCAGATACATGTGTGGATACATAGACAACACCATGTCCCTAGTATGCCTCTAGTAGACTAGCTCGTTGATCAAAAGATGGTTAAGGTTTCCTAGCCATGGACATGAGATGTCATTTGATAACGGGATCACATCATTAGGAGAATGATGTGATGGACAAGACCCAAACTACAAACGTAGCATATGATCGTGTCAGTTTATTGCTACTGTTTTCTGCATGTCAAGTATATGTTCCTGTGACCATGAGATCATGCAACTCACGGATATCGGAGGAGTGCCTTGTGTGTATCAAACGTCCCAACGTAACTGGGTGACTATAAAGGTGCTCTACAGGTATCTCCGATGGTGTCTGTTGAGTTGGCATGGATCGAGACTGGGATTTGTTACTCCGTGTGATGGAAAGGTATCTCAGGGCCCACTCGGTAATACAACATCACAATGAGCCTTGCAAGCAATGTGACTAATTGTTAGTTGCGGGATCTTGTATTACGGAACGAGTAAAGATACTTGCCGGTAACGAGGTTGAACTAGGTATGGAGATACCGACGATCGAATCTCGGGCAAGTAACATACCGAAGAACAAAGGGAACGTTATACGGGATTAACTGAATCCTTGACATAGAGGTTCGATCGATAAAGATCTTCGTAGAATATGTAGGAACCAATGTGGATGTCCAGGTCCTGCCATTGGTTATTGAACGTAGAGGTGTCTCGGTCATGTCTACATAGTTCTCGAACCCGCAGGGTCTGCACACTTAAGGTTCGGTGACGTTTCGGTAGTGTAGAGTTATGTATGGTGGTGACCGAAGTTTGTTCGGAGTCCCGGATGAGACCCCGGACTTCATGAGGAGATCCGGAATGGTCCGGAGGTAAAGATTCATATATAGGAAGTCCCAGTTTGGTTTCCGAAAAAGTTTCGGGCTCATCGGTAGTGTACCGGGAGTGCCGGTAGTGTAGGCCTCCGGGAGGGGTATTTCGACCCCAAGAGGTCCATGGGCTTGGGAGAATAATAACCAGCCCTTAGTGGGCTGGGAAAACAGCCACAAAGTCCCATGGCGCAGGAGAGAAAGTCCTAAAGCAAAAAGTGGAAAACCAGCCAATAGGAGGCAATCCTACTCCAACTAGGATTGGAGGTGAAGTAGGATTGCTTCCCACCTCCTATTTCGGCCGACCCAAAGGCCTTGGATGCCTCTCCTCTCCTCTCCTCCTATATATACTAGTGGATTGGGTGGTTTTTGGACAGAATTTCCGGCCACGTGCTACCCGTTACACCGGTGCATAGTTTCTTCTCTAGATCGGTTTTCTGCAGCGCTTAGGCGAAGCCCTGCCGGAATTGCTCCACCACCATCACCGGAGCACCGTCACGCTGCCGGTGAACTCTCTCTCCTCTCCACCTCCTCTCGCTGGATCGAGACGGTGGAGATCGTCATCAAGCTGCACGTGTGTTGAACGCGGAGGTGCCGTCCGTTCGGCGCTAGATCGGAAGCACCGTGATCGAGATCATGAGACGGTTCGTGATGTGATCACGGAATGGATCGTGATGAGTTCACGGGACAGATCGTGATCAAGATCGTGAGACGGATCGTGATGAGTTCGCGGGACGGATCATGATGTGTTCGCGGGACGGTTCGTGATTGGATCGCGGGACGCTCGGCGATTTGGATCGCGAAGAAGTTTGACTACACCAACCGCGTTTCTTAACGCTTCCCGCTTAGCGATCTACAAGGGTACATAGATCCACTCTCCCTCTTGTAGATGCTCATCACCATGGATAGGTTTGCGTGTGCGTAGGAAATTTTTTGTTTCCCATGCGACGTTCCCCAACATAATCATCTCTTGTTGTACTTCATTTGCCACTTGTTATTATCGTTGGGTTACCACATTATGGGGGAGTAATATGCTATGTGCATATTACAATCCTAGAGAATGTGTACATTTGAGATATTGCCACTTAGATTTGATATTATAATTTATCTTGTTCCTAGGTGGCATGTTAGCTCTACAAGTGTCATTTGCTTATGATTTACGTGTAAACATGATGTTGGATTTCTTTGCAATCTACCAATAGGAAATATTTCTAATTCCTTCTTGTCCTTCGCCATTTGGTATCCTTCCATGGTAGAAATTTCTAATCATCTTTACATTGTATTTTGTTTATCATTTGTCTTCCTTGTCTTTTTTGGATCTTTTTGATCATGTCTAGTGTTTCTATAGATATAGGGAAAGTGATGATCCCATCATGTGCATGTTGTATACAAATGCAAATTCTATATAATGCACATCTCTTGGGGGAGCCCTCCTATTTTATTTAGAACACTCTCTTTATGTGTTTATCATAAAATCTTTTGATCCTCATCAAGTGTGTGTTCGAGGGAGGCAAGCCTTTTCTCTATGGTACATTGTGCCAGCATGAAAATTTGTGGAGGGTGTGGTTTGTAGAACCTAGCTCTCTTTTGGGAACTTGATAACTCTTGTTTTCCTTCAATTGGTATCTTGTTTCCTTCTATTTGGCATGTGTCAATGGATATCTCATTCCTTGATATATATTTTAGTTGGTATCCATCAAGTGATATTTTTTTTGTTTGGTATATTATTTTCACTTGATTCCTTTTCTCTCGGTATCTTATCAAATGTATGTTGATTTGATTCTTGAAAGCCTTGAGCATGCATATTTACTACATGTACTTCCGTTGGCATGTTCTCTTTCCTTAACCCAATATATAGGGGAAACTCCACTATGACATAAATTGTCTAAAGTGTGCATGAAATTCAATTTCATATCTATATGCACATATTTATGTGGAGTTTTGTCCTATACGTTGTTGGTGCACTAACTTCTTGGTCCCAATAAGTTTGGGTACCATTTTGTTTGTGGTTTTGTTCTAGGAACAATTGGAGATACATTGGACACTCGGCTCACTTAAAAGGAAGGTGTTGACACCATGTGCTTATTGGAGCCTTGCTAGGAGGATCAAAGGACCATTGTCTACTACATCAATCCAATGCTATCTCGGTAACAAGTATCTACTTCATGCATACTTTTCTTGCATTCAACTGTTTATAGGTTGCATCATGGCAGGAATTTCTTGAGTCATTCTTGTGGTACTTGTTTACTTTCTCAAAGAGTCTCAACGATGATGTCATATTTCTAGTTGTGATGTCTTTGATGTTCGTGTATTGGGAGTTCATTTATGTACAATAAGAAAATATTAGGCTACGTGCTATGCTTTCAAGGAAAGATCTTATTGGTATAGTTAAGACTTCCTTGTGGATATCTTGTTTGTTCCTTCTTGTAATTATTTCGTGTGTACATTATTCTTTGTGGATATATCATCATGATTGCCCTCTACCTAGAATCTTATACACATGAGAGAAGTTACATCTCTAGTTGATATCCTCTTTTCTTTCACGTCCACCCTTGCATTTACTTTTTATTTACTTGGTGGTTTCGTGAAAGAATTTGTCTTGAGTGCGGATCTTATATCCTAGCATCTTGATGCACTCTTTGGTGGTGAAAATTACTTTCCTCATGTTTGTCTTCATGAGGATTTTTCCATTTCTATTGGTATCCCCCCTCTTGACAAGGCTATCATTTTCCTATCTTCACTAGGGTTTGTCACAAGCTTTGGTTTTTAATTTTCCTATTAGTAAGCTTGTGAACCCTTTTGCTAGTGGTTTGTGTGTGGGAAGGATATGGTTTGCACTTTGTGTCTCGTTTCATCAAGACTATGTTGATGCTTTATGCTCATCCTTATACTAGTCTTCTCAAGTGCTTTTCCATGACTCACACACATCATTTTGGTTGGGCCTATTCTTAAGATTGCCTCTTTTACATGTTGCTCAACCATATGTTTAGTGCAAGTACTATGCTCTTTGTCTTATCTAATTGCTTGCACTTGTGGTGTGTTTATATTGATTGTGGGGGAGTCATGATCCTATTTTTTGCACTTGTATTCAAATACAAAAATTATTATTTGTGCACAAATCATGGGGAGCTCCTCTAGTTTCTTTATAAACACTCTTTTTCCCATATCATAATGTCTTTTATTCATGTGGTTCGTTGGTCCATGTGATTGATTGTTCCAATTAGTATCTTTTGATTGCTTGCTTCACTCCGGTGTATGTCTTTGTGCCATACGATCCTTTGTGCAATCTTTGGGTTCTCAATACAGTTTGTCTTCCTCCAACTACTTATCATTGGATATGTCTATTTCTTTGCACACGTATTTTGAGATATACAAACCTTTTGGAGGAACACCTATTATATTGGCTTTCTAAAATTTTTATCCATTTTGGCAATCGATGCCAATGAGGGAGAAGTTTAGAGAGTTTAGTTTGGAATGCTTTGAGAGTTTTGCTTTTGTTTCTTAAGCATTTGCATCTCACATACATGCATGCATTTGTGTGTGCTTGGTTGTGCTTATTTCCTTATATAAAATATCTTGAAAGTGGTTGTCATCAATTACCAAAATGGGGGACATTTTAAGAGCACATTTCTCCATGTGTGGTTTTGGGTAATTGATGACAATCCCTATGGACTAATAGTTGCCTTGAGTTATATTCAAAGGATTTTTCCATAGGCACTTCTTGAAGTCCATCTATTGGGTTTCAAGGAGTTTATATGATGACCAAGGTGGTATTCAAGGTTTATCCAAAGATTGGTCATGTGAGAGTTGAGCTTATTGCAAGCATGTCTTGAAGAAGGAGATTGTGTGAGCATTCATGATTACCTTCAAGACATCATCTTTATGAAGAGAGAAGATAAGATACAAGGTTGATCAAGACTAAGTCAAAGAGTGAATCAAGTGATCAACACGCAAAGCGTACAAGATGTACCGAGAGGGATCAAGTGATCCCATGGTATGGTAAGCATTGTCCATTATGCTTTGTGTACTAACCCTTGTTCCTTGTGAGAGTTCCTTGTGGGGCTAGGCATATTTCCATGGGATTGCATCAAGAGGAAGATCCCATATCCCCCATGTAAGATGCATCAAGTGGTGATCGTTATCAAGGTTGAGGTGTGCAAGTTCAAGTGAAGCATCACGGAGAGATTAGGCTTGAAGCTTGCCATCCATTGTGGTCGCAGTCTTCGGGTCGGCCTCCTTGGCCTTCGAGGCGGGCACCTCGGTCCTGGCCCTCTCGCCGCTCGAGTCGGTGCTCTCGTCAGCGACTTCGTCGTCCGTCGGGCCTTGAGGGATGCCGAAGGAGTCCTCGGGTAACGGCTCGCCATCCTCGCTAAGGGCCGACAGGAATTCGTCCACATCAACGTATGACGCGAGCTCGTTGGCCCGCTAGACAAGGGCCGGCTCGCGGGCCTCCCGCTCTGCGGCCGGCACGTCCCGCATGGTCACGAGCCGGCCCAGGTCAACGCCACAGTACCAAGACGTGACGAACTGGAGCGCCATCTACGCCCCGGCTCGGGCTGCCGATGCCTTCCAGGCCTCGAGGCGGGGGGCGACACACTCTAGCCACTGAGCCACGCGGTGTGTCCGAGCTCCCTCGCGGCCCGACCATAGCGCGATGATGACCTCCTTGCCGGCGGTCTTGAGCCGCTCCACGCTCCGCTCGAGATGGGTCATCTGCATCTCGACAGCGATCCCAATCTCGTCCAGGTCTCACGCGGCGTGCTCCTCGATGGAACGACCACACTCCTGAAGGTATTCCCTGTGCTCCTCAACGGCGCGCGAAGCGTGGCGATGAGTTTCCGGGAAACGCCCTAGATGGAAGAAGAAGATAAGGAAATAAAAAGCAAGATGAAACACGAGAAACGACAAAGGGAAGAGCAAGCGGCTGGGGAAGGAGAGAGACGAGCACCTACCTTCGATTGCGTCATCTTCTGGGCCGCCTCCGAGGTGGCAAGGGAACCCTTGACCTCCTCGAGCGTCTTCTAAAGGCGGGTCACCTCGCCTTGAAGGGCGGTGGTCCTCAGGGCGGCGTCAGCCGCCTCCTTGACGGCCGCCTCCCGGGTCGCCACCTCCTTTGCCGCCTGGGCCTTGAGCTGGTCCTGGTCCGCCTCCCTGTCGACCAGCAACGCGGCCAACCGGTTTGTCTCCTGCGTGACCGCCTGGATGTCTCGTGTCAGCCGGTCCCGTTCGGCGACAAGTCTAGTATTCTCCCCCCGAAGGGTGGCTAGCTCGCCTGCAAGACACAACCAATGTCAGCCGACACCCGGGGGCTATATGCCTCTCCTACGAAGTGCAACCTACCTTGCACGCGCGCCAGCTCCTCCTCTAGGCGGTAGAAGCCAAATTTTCCGCGGTCGTGGATGGTGACCGCTTCCGCAAAGAGCTTTTGCCGCAGGGAGGTTCCCTCCTGTCACAAAAAAGGCAAAGGTCAAGACATGCTCAAAGGAGATCTGGCCCGGCTGCCCATCAACCAGTCAGCCGGCCCGCATCTCAGGGGCTACACCTAGTGGGTGCGCTCACGCGCCCCCACTGAAAATTCTAAGGCAAAGTGCCGGCTTACCTCGGCAAGCTGAAGGGCGGCATCCGCTGCCACCACAAACCAGACCAGCTCCGGCCGGCACTGATCCAGGACACTTTCCAGATCCACGAGGGAAGGGACCGGGCCACCTGCCTGGGGGTCGGCAGGGCCGGCACGCTCGCTAGCGCGTCCCAGTCCCGGACGACCTCCTACATCGACCACAGGGTCCTCCAGGCCCGGCCGCTACTGCCGCCCGGGCTCGCCGCGGCTCTGGCCGCCGAGGGAGGGTTGATGACGGCAAGGCGCCGGGAGTCGCCTCCCACCGGCCCACCGGCCCCCTGCCGCCTCCTCCTCTCTCGGCCGCTCCGGCGCGTCGGTTGCGCCGAAAGGCACCTCCACCTCCATGGCCGCCGCCTCCGGGGCCGCCAGAACCTCCGACACCTTGACCGGGCCGGATCGGCAGCAGGCGGGGCCACCTTCGGCACCTCAGGCCAGGTCGCCTCGGGAGCCGGCTCCGTCGACGCCTCCCCCGCCTAGGCCGTCTCTTGCGCGGGCGGAGGCGCTGAAATGTCCATAACCGCCCCTCACGGCCTGCTCGACGGAGGCCTCGACATGCAGGTGGACTCGCTGCCAAGTCCGAAGCCCGCAGAGGCTCGGCTGACCCACTTAGCCGCCGGCCGCTCGAGGTCCGGGAGTGCACGGCCCCTCCTCGCGTCCCGAACCTAGAGGCTCGCAGCTCCGCGAGCCTCCTATTCTCCTCCCGTTGGGTGGACGCATGCTCGCGGGCCAGCCGGCTGGCGGCGTCCGTCTGCCCCCCCGCCGGTTCCTCCTTGTGGAGCTCGATGGGGTCGCTGCAATGCCCAAGGACCAGTCATTAACCGGCTCGCGAGGAAAAAGCAAAAAACTTAGGCGAAAATAAAGAACTTACGCGATGACGAGGGGCAAGGCTCGCTTGGCACGTGGCGGCGGCTTCCGCGCGGCCACCTTCACCCGCTTTGGGCCGGGCGGCGGGGCCGCCGGCCTCTCCTGAGCCGGCCTCTTCTCCCAGCCAGCCGCTTCAGCTGCCGGGCCTCAAGACGGCCGCTCCTCGCTCCTCCGGTCCTGGCACACTACGGGAGGAGGCCCGTCTAGGAGTATCAAATCGTCATCATCGTCGTCGTTATCTGTCCAGTCCCTGATGGAGGGGGCAAGAGGGAACTCACCTGCTCCGATGGGTTCCCCGGCTGCGCCGGACCCTCCGGCCCCCGCCAGGAGCGCCGCCTCACGGATCCGCCGACTCGTCGGCTCCTCCCGAGGAGTCCACTCCTTCTTCCGGGGGCCTCCTATCTGGAAGTCTTTAGAGTCGTAGGCCTCACACTCCACCTCGAAGATCTGTGAGTGCGGGTCGTTCAGCGTGTTCTGTCGCACCAGCAGCTGCGGTCAGCACTTGAATGTAAGTTCTCCAGCCGGCTGCTGGCTGGGGAATGCGACAGAAGAAAGAACCGCCTCGACGAAAAAACTCACCAGGGGAGGCCAGTTGATGCGGTCGTACGGCTCCATGCCGAAGGACCACGAGGCGGGCTTCAGCTTGAACATCGTGAGGGCGTTCATCCGCTTCGCCACCTGAGCTGGCGTCAGCTCGACGGTGGACTGCCGGCAGGGGTCGTGTTGGCCGGACATGTCGCAGATCCGGTGTGGTCGCAACTGGAGGGGCGACATCTGGTGCGAGACGAAGGCTACCACCAGGTCGGCGGCGACCAGCCCCTTGCCGCTCTTCAGCTGCGTGAGCCGGGAGAGCTCGTCCAAGGCCACGCCGTGCGGGGCACGTCCCAACCAGTTCTACTAGGAGGACTGCCTGTCCTCAAACGGCGGTAGCCGGATATAATCCGTCCTTGGGTCGACGTTCTTCACGTAGAAGAATGTTCGGTGCCACCCCTTGACGGAGTCGATTAGAGAGAGAGGGGGAAAGCGAGCAACATCGCGGCAGCACACCACCGTGCCCCCACATGCGTCACTCTTCAAAGGTTTGAGGTAAAAAAGGGCATTGAAGAACTCGATGAAGGGGAGGATGACAAGATACCCCTCGCACAACGTTGCGAAGGCAGAGAGGTACAAAATCGAATTTGGACCGAGGTTGTGTGGCTGGAGGTCAAAGGTGCCGAGCAGAAGACGGAAAAAGAGACTCACCGGGAGTCCAAAGCCCTGGGAGAAGTGCCAAAGGAACACGACATGTTCCGCTGGCTGTGGCGTCTGCACTATCTCGTCGCCTGGGGCGCGTGCGGCCACCCGCTTCGCCGATGGCAACATGCGCGCGGGGCGCAGCTCGGCGATGTCCGCCTCAACCATGAAGGAACCGGTCCAACTGCCTCCACGTCCATCGGCCATCGTGGCGGTGGTGCGGTGTGCGGGCGCGGGTGCGAGGTCAGGTGCGATGGCGTGCGAGGAAGGAAGAGAAACAACGAAGAAGGGCAGCGAGGAGGCAAGTGGGGCACGGGTACCTCCGCCTCCTACCCTTCCTCCCCTTTTATAGGGGAGGCGACGATCGGGGGACGTGGGATCGATTGTGCCCACTCCCCTTGGAAACTCCGCGCGTGTGGGTGGCCCCGGGCCGTAACGACCACTTCGGGACGCAGAGGATGCAACCCTGCGCCCCGAGGCCTACTGGGCCACGCCTATGTCCTAGCAGGCTAGACCTAGGCGACGTCCCGTCTCCCCGCGTGCGCGGGACCCACCGCATCATTACATGCCGTGTGGCGTGCCGCGTGCCGGCGCGGGTCTAGGGGCGGCGCGCCGAAACCCAAGGCGTTGGGTCGAACGGCTGACCTGACTGCCCCTTTGCCTTCGAGCCGGAGGCGGCTAGTGCAGAGGGGAAGCCGCCGGCTCCCCTCCGTCCGCCAGATGTGGGCCCCTGCCGGCTTCGGGGACTACTGACGGGGTTTATGCCCTATATAGGACAGAGCAATGGGGGTCTTGCCCCTTTCGCTTCGAAGAAAAACTATGCGGCCGGCTGGCCGTGGCCGGCTACAGGACGTCCGGCGCAAGCCAGTGCCGATTGGCGCCCCGAACGGCTGGTCAAGGAGCCGGTTGGGCCCTCGGCCGGCTGGGCGTGGCCGGCTGCCCACGTGCTGACTCTTCCATTGACTTTGGGACGGACATGCCCCGTCCCGTCCCTCTGCGCGCGGGTACGACGACGCGATGTGACCAGCACGACGGGCGGCCCTATGGCAACAATGGCTGCTTACGCACTATAGCGCTTGGCTACAGTCCAACCGTCCCGTCCACTAACCTTGGTGAGCGCGACTGGGCGGGGAACAGTGCCGGCACGCCCTCGCCACTCGATTACTTGCCCTGGCGTGGCTACAGTGCCGCCGGCCATACTGGAGACTTTGGTTGGCTGGTGCTAGACGACGCTCCTCTAGGCGCCCCGTGCCGCGGTAGGTGGGCGAGGGCCAATTGCAGAGCCGGCTGGCGGGCCCCAACGGGTGATGGGACCACTCGGCCGGTGGGCCCTGCCCAAGACGAGATGCCACGAGCGGCGGGAACCCCTGGCCAGTCGGAGAGGCTGCCAGCCGGGTCCCCACACCTTTGTACATATGACATATTGTAAGAGCCGGGGTTGGCCTATAAACCCCCCCGAGCCCCCCATGCAATGGGGACGGACAAATGGTCGCTCACACACACCCACGGAACTCTCATTCCCTTCTCTAGTTGCAGAGGAAGACGAGCCGGCTGCTCCTTCTTCCTCCTCTGGACACAGCTCCAGGAGCATCCTTGTACACATACCCATCCATCCAGCTAGACCAAGCAGGACTAGGGATGTTACCTCCCACGGAGGGCCCTGAACCTGGGTACATCGTGTGTCACCACAGCTTGTGCCCAATCTCCGGCACCAACCACTTACGATAAGCCACCCCATGGCATCTGTCGTGAGAAAACGACGACAATGTTTCAAGAAGCTATGGGAACCAAGCTCTCCTTCAGCACTGCTTTGCACCCCCAGACCGGTGGGCAAACAGAACGAGTAAATCAGATACTCGAAGATATGCTCCGCACTTGTGTTTTGGCATATGGAGCCAAGTGGGAAGATATCCTACCATTCGCCGAGTTCTCCTACAACAACATTTATCAGTCAAGTCTTCAGATGGCACCATTGGAGGTGTTGTATGGACGCAAGTGCCGTACTCCCATCAACTGGTTAGAGACCGGAGAAGGATTAACTCTTGGACTGGACATCCTCCGCGAAGCCAAAGAGCAAGTTAAACTTGTCCGAGAGCGCCTTGGGACCGCCAAGTCAAGACAGAAGAGCCACGCTGACTCTCACCGCCGAGAACTGAACCTCAATGTCGGAGATTACGTCTACCTCCATATCACGCCTCTCAAAGGAACCAAGCGTTTCCACATCAAAGGGTAGCTCGCACCTAGATACATCGGCCCCTTCAAGATCACCGCAAGACGAGGAGAAGTTGCATATCAGCCAGAGTTACCTTCCGAGCTTTCAGATGTGCACAACGTATTTCATGTGTCACAGCTCCGGAAGTGTCTGCAAGTTCCCAACCGCCCCGACCTCTACAAGGACATCGACCATCAAGCCATTGATCTTCAGCCAGATCTCCCTTATCGTGAGAGGCCAGTTCGCATTCTGGATGAAGCCGAGCACTACACCCAAAGACGTACCATCAAGTACTTCAAGGTCTAGTGGAGCAACCACACTGAAGCTGAAGCAACCTGGGAGCGTGAAGATTATCTTAGATCGGAGTTCCCTTATCTTTTTAGTACTTAGCCTAGGAATCTAGGGGACGAGATTCTTGTAAGGGGGGAGGGTCTGTCACACCCTATGTTTGTAGCACATTGATATGTTTGGGTTTATAAAATTTGGAGCCAACTAAAACTTTTTCTATGTGTTTGTGCTTGCTTGCTATGTTGTTTGCTTGCTTGTTGATTGTGTTTTATGGCACTACTAGGTTATATTCCTCTTCATAATCATCTTCCTTGATCCAAACCCCTTGCCCAATGTTCATGCCATGTGAATAGTGCCCAAAACTATTTTATCAAATATATTTTAACCAAAAATGATTTATTTAATCTAAGTTTCCAACCCCCCCCTGAAATGAGGTTTGCACTACAAGTCCTCAAATCAGGTGGACCCTTCTTTCCCAAAGGCTTTATTTCAAACCTACTATATATATATGACTTCTCAAAACCACCAAATATTATTTTTATAGATTATTTTCATATTTTATTTAAAGGCTTTTTCTTAAGGCCAGAAATGGTTTTTCCTAGGGAAAATTATTTAAATGCTTTCAAAATATTTGAGAAAATTTAGAGAAACTCAGTGGACATATATTTTCCATATATATGAGTTTCAACACAAAGGCATGACTAGATCATAGGCAAAACCCCTCAAAACCCTCTCTGTTCAAATCAAACTTTTGGAATATTTATATAAGAAACATTCTCAATGAATTCCAGGAAATTTCTAGCAAGTCAACACTATCATGGGTGATGACCTTGCAAAGTTTCATCCCAATCCAAGTTGGTTTGGTTCATCAAATCATCCCAAAACCATTCTTGTCCAGAATAAATTTGAGCAACTTTACATTGTGAAGTGTCTCCCCTTTGCCTTAAACCTTGTGGGCATGCTCTAATGGCCAAATAGCGATGATACAGTAAGTGGTACATCGAGGGTAAAAGCCTAGCATCATTGGATCTATAGAAATCTGATTCTGCTAAATTCTAGGGTTTATGAAAATTCCATTATCAACTTTTTCCTTTTGAGCTCAAACTTGGTGAATACCCTCATTTCTACCTAGACTTTGACCCTGGTAAATAGCTCAGTAAGTTGGTAAATATTTCTTTCCCAAAACCTCATCAAACACCTTCTGGTGAGTTTGTAAAACCAGCTTTTCACCCCATTCCCTTTTACCCTTGCCTCCAAAATTTTACTAGAGTCTCTTGTAGTCACCTTTCACCCTCAGTGACAATCTTAGGTCACCCGGCCACTGGTAGGTGGGGTAAAACCCCCATTTACCCCTCTGGACAACACCATTTCTACCCCTCTCCCCATTTCCTTCTACCCTAAGTCTCCTCCAGAGCTCTCCCATAGATCATCCTAGCCTTTGGGCATCTCCAATTACCCCAAGGCACAAGAGGACACGCAGGGGGGCTAAAATAATGCCCTGGCATGCAGAGCTCGCACTCTGGAGCGCGCTACAGTGCGCACCCGCACTGTAGCTGCTGGCTAACGGGCAGCCCCGACCACCTCGGGCTGCCCCAGCATGTCCCCTCTGCCTCCCTCTGCATCCGCAACACATCGCCTGGTCGCCCTTCTCTCTCCCCTCTTTGTCGCGCGCGCACATTGCGCCGCCCGAACTGGCCAGTGGCCGCGCTCACATGCGCCCACCTCCGCCCCCCTCCTGTCTGCCTTCCCTACTCCCACGCACGGACCGCGTCCAGGTAGTCGCCCAAACACGGCCTCGCACGCCCCCGTGGCCTATGGTGAGCACCCCGTGCTCACCCGCGCACCACGCCCATGGTGGACCGACGACTACCTATTAATAGGCCGCCCCGCTCCCCCTGACCCTCTCTCCTTGCTCTCCCTCTCTCTCCGCTTTCTCCCCGTGCCCAGAGCACTCTTCCTCGCGGTTGGAAGCCCTCTCCCGACCTAAACCCTCGCTGCCGCCATCGGTTTTCCCCCTCGCCGGCATTCCCCTCTCGCCTCGGCAACCTCGCGACCTCCCTCCGACGTGTGACGCCCCCAGGCGCACACCGGTGCCCTCCATTCCGACTGCCATGCCTTGAAGCCTCCGGTGAGCTCCTCCTCTGCCCCTGTCGCGAGTAGAAGGATGACAGGTGGGGCCCACCTGTCATCCCCTCGCCCCTCCTCCTCTCGCTGGCAGCCCAGGCCCACGGGCAGGTTTAAAACTAAACCTGCCATGTGCGGCTCCTCGCCTGGGCCGGCTTCCCTCTCTGGGCCGGTTTCGGCCAGGCATTCTCGCCCGAAAGGGCACAGAAGCCCCTTTTCTTTTTCCTTTTTTCTGTAGACTTCCAAAAATCCCACAGGCTAATATATTTATCCAATGCCAATATTTCTTCCACCTAAATTCTTAAAATAATCCGTAGAATTTAATAGTGCCTTTTGTAAAAATATTTGAAAACATTTTTAGTACTTTTTTATTTTAAAACCTATATATAGGCACCTTTTTGCCTTTGTTATTTTATTTCCAAAATCTTTTTCACAACAAAACTCTAGGATAATATTTTTTTATGACATGTAGTATTTATCGGAGTAGGTTAACAATTTTGGTAGTATAATGAGTGCTCTATTTTGTGTGATTACTTATTTTTATCATTTGTTTTCACGATGATAGATTGCGCGGTTGACGATGAAGTTGGAATTGAAGACTTCGAAGACCCCGGAGACTTTGTTGAGCCAGGCAAGAAGCCCCTTGACCATGATAAGAAACCATTTTATTGCATGTCATATAGCACTTTACTTTCATTGTATTTGATCATGTGTTGTGGTGTTCCCCTTTCGGTGGGATGCCTCTGGTAATTCTCCTTTGACACTTGCATCATGCATGACCCTACCCCTTATGAGGGTTATGCGGATGTGTGTAGTTAGGATGCTAGTAGATGCTACACAAGTGGGGATGGGACTTATGCATGGTGATGGAAAGAAAAGAAAATATTTCAAAGACTCTTTCGACAACCCCGTCGGGTGCCAGTAATGCCCGAGGGAGATGATGATGAGAAGGGTGACCTCTTGAGAAAGAAGTGGTGTGCCGGAGCAAGTTGAGTATGTGTTTTCGAAAACGGATTAGATTTAAGGTCTGCTGACCGTCCCAACCTTACATGCGCAACTACAATACCCCTCATGGGACGGGGATTTGTTGATTACTATGGTTGGTTCTAGCAAGGAGCCCGCATTACTAGTGGCAAGAGTGAAGTGGTCAATCTTGAGACGAGGTCGTCCCTGAAAGGAAGGTCGTGTGCTATCTTTACAGGCACCGGGCACACCGTTGCGTGCCCTCATGGATGATACAAGTGATGTATATCATGAGGGATGGCACCAACGAGTGGACTCTTTGTTTACTATCACCATGGGAAAGGCACTGTTCGGGTGCTTACCTTGGGTATGTTATATACCGCGAGTCGTGGATGACACGGAAGTTCCCCGAGTCTTGTGGGTAAAGTGTGCAAACTCTGCAGAGTGTAAAACTATTCGAATAGCTGAGTCCGTGGTCATGGAAAGTTGGAGGTCCTTCTTAAACTACATCCGGATGTTTTCATAAAACTTTGAGTGAGTATGGGTGTGGTGGTGACAATAAGTCACATGAGCTAAGTCGGATGATTTAGCGTGAAGAGTGAACATGAGATGTTCAACCAATACTTATGATGACATCTGCAATTTGTTCACATGGGTACCTACTAGATGCTGATGCATGCTCAATAGTTACTTGATCATGTCACTTGCATACAAAATTAGCTTTCCGCAAATTTTACCTACTTAGTGCTATACCATGCATCATTGTTACCTCGTTCCACAACTTGGGTTGCTTGCGAGTACATTCAAATTACTCATTGGCTTGCCACTGGTTATTTAATTGGCCAGGCATGGAAGAACAGGAGTATGTTGAAGAGTTCATTGGAGGCGAACATGCGAACTAGGACGCTTTCCAGTCAGAATGCCTGTAGGTTAAGGTAGATGGCATGGGTTCACGCTTTCGATCATGATTTCCGCTGCTTGTTCTATTTTAAGTGTTTGGCCCATGTGGCCCTATCTATGTAATACTAAGACCTTCGTGGTCAGTATTTGTGTAAGACGATAAGTATGGATGTAAGACTCTTGTTATTTAGCTTTTGTGTGTTCAGTGAGCATTGATCTCTGGGATCACTGTACACGTTCATTCGGTGATCATGACTTATGAGTCAGGGTCCCCACATAGGTGAGGAAGGGCTCGGTCCATGGCGCAATTACTGCCATGACCTCATGAGCCGAAGGCGTTTCGTCCATTACGGAGCCGCCGATCATTTGGTCGTCTGGTTCATTTATAGGGGGAACAACCTCTTCGGCGATATTTAGACCGGTGATACGTCTTCAACATATCTATAATTTATGAAGTATTCATGCCATGTTTACAATAATTCTCTATGATTTTGGTATGATTTTATTAGAACTAACCCAGACTTACGCAGTTTTCAGCAGAACTACCATGGTGTCATTTTTGTGCAGAAATTAAAGTTCTCAGAATGGGATGCAAATTTACGGAGAATATTTTTGGAAAATATGAAAAATACTGGAGAAAAAAGATACCGGAGAGGAGTCCAGAGGAGGCCACAAGCCACTAGGGCGCGGCCACCCCCCTGGCCACGCCTAGCAGGCTTATGGGCCCCTCGGGAGTCCCCTTGATGTGATTCCAACGCCAAGTGCTCCTATAAATCCTAAAAACCCCAAAACAAACCTAGATCGGGAGTTCTGCCGCCACAAGCCTCCAAAGCCACGAAAAACCAATCGGGGACCCGTTCCGGCACCATGTCGGAGGGGCAAACCATCACCAGAGGCCATCTTCATCATCCCGGTGGTCTCCATGACGAGGAGGGAGTAGTTCACCCTCAGGGCTGAGGGTATGTACCAGTAGCTATGTTTTTGATCTTTCTCTCTCTCTCTCGTGTTCTTGAGATGACACGATCTTGATGTACCGCAAGCTTTATTGATATAGACGAATCATATCGAGTTTTCCCCTCTCTATCTTCTTGTGATGAATTGAGTTTTCCCTTTGAAGTTTTCTTATCGGATTGAGTCTTTAAGGATTTGAGAACAGTTGATGTATGTATTGTGATGTGATATCCGTGGTGACAATGGGATGTTCTATTGATCCAGTTGATGTATGTTTTGGTGATCAACTTGCGGGTTCCGTGACCTTGGGAATCTATGCATAGGGGTTGGCCCACGTTTTTGTCTTGACTTCCCGGTAGAAACTTCGGGGCACTCTTTCAAGTTCTTTTTGTTGGATTGAACATGATGAATCTGAAATTGTGTGATGCATATCGTATAATCAAGACCATGGCTACTCGAGGTGACATTGGAGTATCTAGGTGACATTAGGTTTTGGTTGATGTGTGTCTTAAGCTGTTATTTTAGTACGAACTCCAGGGCTGTTCGTGACACTTATAGGGATAGCTCATAAGACTGGTCGGAAAAGATAACTTTCAGGTGGTTTCGTACCTACAATAATTTCTTTGTTAGTTCGCTATTTGTGACTTTGGAGTGAACTCTTTGTCTCACGTGAGGTATTTACATATGATTCAACTATGTCAGTATTGTTGAGCGAAATTGCACTAGTGAAAGTATGAACCCTAGGCCTTGGTTCTAAGCATTGCAATACTGTTTGAGCTCACTTTCGTCATTAGTTACCTTGCTGTTTTTGTATTTTCAGAGTACAAAAACCTATATCTACCATCCATATTGCACTTGTATCACCATATCTTCGCCTAACTAGTGCACCTATACAATTTGCCATTGTATTGGGTGTGTTGGGGACACAATAGATTTCTTGTATTTGATTGCAGGGTTGTTTGAGACAGACCATCTTCATCCTACGCCTCCCACGAATTGATAAACCTTAGGTCATACACTTGAGGGAAAATTGCCACTGTCCTACAAAACTCTGCGCTTGGAGGCCCAACACGAGTCTTCAAGAAGAAGGTTGCATAGTAGACATCAACCGGCGCCCTTATGTTCGTCCTACCAAACAAGGGATGGCTTGAAGAGCCATTCTAGGAAAGTGTTATTTGGGACAGGGTCGTTTAGCCCCCATGCGGGCTAGTACATTGGCAGTTTGGTTGTTGTCGTGAGCACCGTGGTGAAATTCCAGCCCCTCGAACCGGGCAGATATCTTTAGGACAGAGTTTCTGTATGTCGCCATCTTCAGGTTTTTGGCGTCGAATTCGCCGTTGATTTGGGAGATGGCCAAGTTCGAGTCTCCCCGTACCTCCAGTCGTCATATGCCCATTGATACTGCTAGCCGAAGACCGTGTAAGAGTGCTTCGTATTCGACTGCATTATTGGACTTGGCATACATGATCTGCAACACGTATCACACGTTGTCGCCTGTGGGGGATGTGAGGATAACTCTAGCCCCCAGTCGACCAAAGTTTTGGATCCATCGAAGTACATCGTCCAATGGGACTATGTACTATATTTCCTGGGGAGATCGACCTCTATCCACTCAGCTAAGAAATCTGCGAGTACCTGAGATTTTATGGCTCATTGTGGCTTGTAGGTGATTTCAAAGGGAAGGAGCTCAATAGCCCACTTGGCTATGCTGCTGGTGGCGTCCTTGTTGTTGATTATATCGCTCAGGGGTACTTCGGATGCCACCGTTACCGAACATTCTTGGAAGTAGTGTCTGAGTTTCTATGATGCCATAAATACTATGTAGGCTATCTTCTAATAGTGCGGGTATGTGGACTTGCACTGCGTTAGTACTTCTAACACTTAATAGACCGGCTTCTATGTCCAGAATTTGTGTCCCTTCTTCTTTTGTTTGACGATGAGCACTGTGCTAATGACTTGGTTGGTAGCCTTTATGTATAATAACATGGGTTCACCAGTGCCTGGTGCTGTGAGTATGGGATTTCTTGCTAGTAGTGTTTTAATTTCCTCTAACGCAGATGTTGCTTCGTTGCTCCACTCGAAATTGTTGGTACCTATTAGCAGCTTATAGAGCGGTAAAGCCTTTTCTCCGAGGCGGGAGATAAAGCGACTTAGCGCCGCTACGCAACTAGCCAACCTCTAGACATGCTTCAGCTCTATGGGAATTGCAAGTTCTGATAGATCGCGGATCTTAGTCGGATTCGCTTCTATTCCTCTATGGGAGACGATGAATCCGAGCAGTTTACCAGCAGGAACTCCGAATACACATTTTTCTGGATTGAGTCATATGTCATACTCGCGTAGGCTGGCAAAGGTTTGCCATAGGTCGTCGATCAACTAGCTGACATGTTTGATTTTGATTACACGTCGTCCACGTATGCCTCAACTGTCTTACCGACTTGTTTTGTGATACAAGTCTGGATCATGCGCTGGTACGTAGCCCCAACATTTTTTAGCCCAAAGGGCATCATGCTGAAGTAGAATGGCCCGTAGGGGTTGATGAATGCGGTTGTAGCTTGATCGGATTCCTTCATTTTAATCTGATGGTATCCGGAATAAGCGTTGAGGAAACACAGCGAGTCGTGTCCAGCTGTGGTGTCAATAATTTTGTCTATGTGCGGTAAGGGAAAGAGTCCTTAGGGCAGGCCTTGTTGAGGTCTTTGAAATCGACGCACAACCACCAGGATTTGTCTTTCTTTGGCACCAAGTTTGCCAACCATTCAGGGTGCTTAACCTCCCGAATGAATCCGGCCTCTAGCAGTTTAGCTAATTCTTCACCCATAGCTTGACATTTGGGTTCGGAAAAGCGGCACATAGTCTACTTAATGGGCTTAAAGCCTGCAATGATGTTCAGACTATGTTCTTCTAGCCATCGTGGGATTCCGTTCATATCGGAAGGATGCCAGGTGTAGATGTCCCAGTTTTCCCATAAAAATGTCTGCGGTGCTTTGTCCACTATGGGATCGAGATGAGCTCCAATGGCCGCTGTCTTGTTGGCGTCCGTCGGGTGCACTTGAAATTTAACGATTTCCTCTACGGGTTTGAAGGATGTGGGCTTGGGCCTTTTGCTAAGGATCATGTCGTCCTTGTCCAACTGTTGACCGAAGTGCGGTCGGTTCCTTTGCTGCGAAGGTCTCAGCTAGTGCCTCGAGGGCGAGCGTTGCTATTTTGTTTTCGGCCCAAAGGGCTATATTCGGATCACTGACGATTGTGATTACTCGTTTGGTCCTGGCATCTTGAGTTTCATATACCCATAATGGGGTATAGCCTGGAATTTTGTGAAGGCGTCACGTCCCAATAGGCGTGGTAGCCGTTGTGGAAGGGAACAATATGGAAGAGGAGTTCTTTGGATCGGTAGTTTTTGGCCATGCCAAACACTACATCCAGGACGATGCGTCCTGAACAACGCGCCTCTTTCCCCAGAATGATTCTCCGAAAAGTCATGTTGCTATGCTCGATGCGAGATCGGTCGAACTACATTTTTTCCAGGGTGTCTTCATAGATCAGATTTAAACCATTGCTGGCATCCATTAGCACCTTGTGTAACCCGTAGCCACCAATGATGGGGTTTAGGACTAGTGCGGCCGGTGAATGACCAGGCAGAATAACTGGTTGGTCAGTATCTCCGAAGGTAATGGGTATGTATGCCCATGCACTTGTTGCTGCCACATGGTAGACCTGTTCGAGTTCTTTAAGAGCTCTTTTCCTCCTGTTCCTTGAGAGGAATGTTTCGTAGATCTTCATTACTTCGGCATTGTATTCCGGTGGCAATGTGGAGCACCTATCCAGTGGTAGCGCCTCAAGATTGGCTTCACCGCTTTCTGTGACCTGCCTGACGACCCACTAAGCTCTAAGGTTGTGAGTCGGGCTTGTGTTCAGCAATACAGAATGTATAGGGCATGGTTTGTCCAATAGCTCATCAAGGACAGTACCGACCCTTGTGAGGGGCCTATTCCTCTTTTTGACGGGTTCGAATATAGAAGGCCGCTTTGGAGGTATCCTTTTCCGATCTCCTCTAGGATATTCGGTAAACGTTGGTTCCGAAAATAGCCGTTCGGCTTGCCAGACACTTTCCATGGCACAATCTTTTTGTACCAAGTCCGACAGTTCAGTGAAGTCATGAATGTGTTGGCGAGCCAGGGCGTTGAGAATCCCTTCATCATGGCAATTGCGATTGAAGGTTGCCATTATCTCTTGGTCACTAAGACCTTTTTCTCTGCTTCTAGCAAGTAGGAGTCTAGCCCAAAAATGATGAACTGACTCTCCTAGTAATTGTTTAACATCCCGTAAGTCTGAAGACTTGGGCTTTGGTGTGATACTTGGGTGATCGGCCTGGGTGGTAGGTGGGAATTTTTTTGACTCCATGCCACGTTGTGAGTTCGGAATCGCGGACTTCGAATTATGTGCCAGATCAGGGACCCATACCGGTCTGTCTCCAGGGCGAACTCCAGTGTCTGGGTTACAACCAAGGTCTCAATGATCGGAGTCTGGGGTATAAACCATTTTTAATTCCGGTTGCTGGGGGGACGAGCCCCCAGCCAGACACTCAATGATGGTGACTAGGCGGGTGACCGCGGGATGTGAATCTCCCTATCATCGGGTCTAAGCCCGAGCCAGTCATAGATTGGAACCTGGTCATCAGACCTACGCATGGTCTCAATCCGATTGAATAGCTCATTTGAAATGAGGGGATGGTAGGACGCGTGTCGCTGAAGCTAGTGGAGTTTATATGTGGCGTCGCAGTTTCGGAGCTACATGAAAGCGGATCCGGATCCTGTTTAGCCATGGTGGATCCGGTCACAATGGCCGGATTTGGCATTCTAGACAGCCCAGGGGTTACGACTTCATCAGAAGCGGGGCCCAATGTCTCTGCGTCGAGGCGTCGAGACATGCATGCTTCTTCATAAGAGTTGAGGGTTCTATTAAGACAAGTTCTCCCCGTGAATTAGCGACGAACAAGTGGACGAAGGTGTTTCCGATCGGGGGAAATATTTCCGATCTGGTCAAGGTGGACGATCGGGTGCCGAACTTGATTCCTTGATCGGGGGAAATGTTTCCGATCTGGTCAAGGTGGACGATCGGGTCGGCGTGTGACAAGCTACCGCCGGTTGTGAGAATCTGATCAGGGGTGAGAATCCCCTGTATGCAGATCTCGTTACTTGTGACAAGGCGAACCATCAATTCCATTGGGGATCACAACAGAACTCTCAATCAAAGCACCAATGTAGGTGTCAAAACTGGTGGATCTCGGGTAGGGGGTCCCGAGCTGTGAGACTAGAATCGATGGTAACAGGAGACGAAGGAGACGATGTTTACCTAGGTTCAGGCCCTCCTATGGAGGTAATACCCTTCGTCCTGCTTGATTGTATTGATTATATGTAGGTTACAGAGTTGATCTACCTAGAGATCGAATAGCTAAACCCTAGATGAGTTGTCCTCCCTCCTACAACCTAAAACCCTCCGG
The DNA here is from genome assembly GCA_022496015.1 of Hordeum marinum. Classification (NCBI taxonomy): domain Eukaryota; kingdom Viridiplantae; phylum Streptophyta; class Magnoliopsida; order Poales; family Poaceae; genus Hordeum; species Hordeum marinum. Next base: position 462,834,642 of record CM039674.1, read on the forward strand.
CTTATATAGACACTGAGGGTACCTAGGGTTTACACATGGTCGGTTGCACATCAAAGGAAAAACATGCCTATCTATTGTCGACAACTTGGAGGACATGCCATGGCTCCTTGAAGCTTCCACCCTGGCAACGGGGCCTTTGATCCTCCAATGCTCATCCAGTGGCCCATATAGTCCAGCCCATGAGTAACAGGTTCGCTAACCGAGGACCCCTTAAACCAGGACTCCCTCAAGAGGTGTCGATAGAAACAAAATACAGACATAGTAGCATCATGCTTATTATCATAACAACAACAAACTTTACCTCTTCCATATAACTTTTATTTCATAAAAACATCATATGACTTCTCATGAACAAGTAACAATTCATCACAACATAGAAGTATAAAGCATAAACCTTATTGGAAACCAACAAACTATGTTCTCAGTCAACTTTGCAACTACAATTCATCATATTTCTAGGAAGGTTCTCATGTCGAAGCCTTTTGGCAAGTTCGCATACTCAACCATCATATAGTCTTCTATGGTTGCTAACACTCACACCATACCCATGAGAAAAAAGATTCAACCGAACACATAGGAAGATAGGGGCTTATTGTTTTGCCTCCCAATGTATTCACGTCAAGGGTGATGACAACAATAATAACTCATGCTCACTCATATCCAACTGGATATATGTGCCTAGATCTTTCCTCACCACATGATGCTTGCAAAAGGAGAAAAATAAAAAGGAATGGGGAAGAATACTTTGACTCTTGCATAAAATTAAATACATAAAGGTAAAATATAGTCCCTTCACAGAGGGAAGCAGAGGATGTCATGCGCTTTTTAGTTTGTATGCCAAATCCCTTAGTGAAAAAGAACGTCACGTTGTATTGCCCCTTCTGATAGCAACCTTTGTTCGAGATATGCCCTAGAGGCAATCATGTATGATGATATTTCCTATGTGTTTATGAATAAAGATAGTCCTTGGACATTATCAGCAATATGTATTAATAAGTATGTGACATGTTTGTGAGACTATGCATGGTATGATAACTGTCCTAAATGGTCCCTAGTCGAAAGGGTTGTGTGGATGCGCAACTAATCAGACTAGCATATGACACGGTGGATGGTTCGGTCTCACTAACCATGTAGCACTGGATTCTAGCCGGATAATATGGACTCAGAAAGGTCTGGTCGGATTCCACATAGTCGGATCCGAGTCCAGATAAGGTCTGAGTTGGACATACCCAACTATGAGACGCAACAATAGGTCATCTATGAGTCTCTAGTACAACATACATTCTATGTCCCAAGACCTGAGCTGGCGCATGTACTCGGGATGGTGACAGACTTGCTTTGGGCCGACCAAACGCTACTTCGTGATTGGGTAGTTACAAAGGTAGGTTTTGGGCTTGTCCAGACCGATGCTACGAGATATGGTCGAGCAAGATGGGATTTGCCCCTCCTACCAGGAGAGATATACTCTGGGCCCCCTCGGGTGATCCGATCTGGATAAGAATGGCCATGCGATGTGGATTATGAGATGATCCGAAGTGTTGGTCGAATTCACCGGAACGAGAAAGAGGTCGTGCTGCAACAAGGATGACCATGTCGCCTTGTGCACGACAACATATATCATGTGGCAAAGGGAACATAAGTGTGAAGTATAGGTTCACCTAACCAAATTCATCGGACACTTGGAGTCGACACGTCTTGCTAGAGGCCGCTACCGACCGGTCGAGTCGGATGTCATCTGACTCATGACCAACTGGATGATAACCTAAAGGGTCACGCGCTTAAGGGAAGGAACATGTGGGCTTTAGGATCCGTTCAAGGCCCAAGAGTTGAGCCCGCGCCGGATGCCTATATATAGTGGAGGTGCAACACACCCATCGGTTGATCGCTTCGGCGCCATCATCAGGGCTTTGCATGAGTTGCAACTAGCCACCTCCACTCGCTGTCGTCGACCGTGTGATCGGACCTAGTAGTCTGTCGCACGGGTGTTCCTCCTGAACGTGTGGATACCATTAGAGGTGGTGCACTTCCCCGCTTTGGCGAACCTGTACATGGGATCCGGCGACCGACTGTTCGAGGGAGATTGGAACGGCTGTTCGAGGGAGATCGGACGAGGAGGAGAGGGACCACACGAACGCGCTGCCCCAACTCTACTTCCGCTGTACAACACTGTGCGTCTAGTGGTAACAATCGGTGATCCATCTCCGTAGCATGGTCTTGGATGTTCTGTGTGTAGGAAATTTTTAATTGGCATGCGATGCACCTATAGTAGAACCCAACAGTGGTATCAGAGCCTCAGCTATAGGATTTGGATTCAGATCGGATGCATATTTGATATGTGTAGGCGGCGGATGAGATCCGTCATCGTTCATGAGATCGGCTATGTGCACGGTTGATGAGATCAACTTCACATCAGGATATATTGAGGCTATGTTTTTTGTCAATTGGAATCGATGAGGTCGTGACACAAGCTACCCCTACTGGTCGGTATCCGCCATCGGGATTAACCGTGAAACGTAAATACGATTCGGGTTCACGATGATCAATGAGATCGGTCAGATCAGAAAATTTGGCGTGATTGGAGTGCAGATGCGATATGTGACTTCCGAAAACGTCAGGTACTGCCCGCACCCTCGAGGGGCGCTGCGCGTTTGAACCTCGCCCACTAACCGGCTAGCGGGACCTCCGTGTGCGTAGCGCCTTGTATTTCGTACATGATCACACAAACCAGTAGGATGCGATTCTATGCATAAGTTTGTTTTGCAGGTTTGATGTGAATAGTATGGCTCGTATGTATGTGATGCATGTGTGTAACTTAACATGACCTGTGTGTCATGATTGTCAGCCGGCGGGAGCGAACGTGCTGTCATTATATTGTATAACGACCCGCGTGTCGACTTGTGATTCTCTGTAAATTCATTACTAGTTGTAGTAGTTGGAGGACAAAGATCAAGATCGGGGGTTTGGCGTCCTGGCGTGACGGACAAGATGGAGTTACGCCTTGGTCATCGGAGTAGGTTCCAACCATGGAAGGACGCCCATGAAGGAGCCATACTATTTCACATATTTATGTTTATATGTGATTGATATTGCTTCTTGTTTATATGCATGTTATAATGGTAGAAAGATCCCTGATTAATATCAAGTATATTTCCATTGCGGATGTTGCACCTTCGCACGTCAAGTACGTCTAGTGGTGGGCTCATAAAATTGAGGTGCTACTAGGTGTCCTTAAACTGGAGGGTTTGTGACGGACACGGACATGCACTGCATTGGGTTAACTTGAGAAGGCTATCAAAACAGTTTTGGGCATTGTGGCAGAGAAAGTTGGGATCCGGGGTATGAGATACCTACCCAACTGACAAGAGTCGTATAGAGATACGATTAGTAAGGAGTTGCTTACCGAATAGGCAAGTTGGCTAGCAGTGATGCTAAAGCTCACTAGTCGCTCGCGCTAGACGGGTCCTGAATCACTAAGAGTTTGCGGAGGGATGCTGACTTCAGTGGGAGTATTTATGTTTAAGGCTTGAATTGCTCTACATAAACACATTGCTTAGTGATTGCATATTTTCTGTTGTAGATCAATGGCACCACCTGCTCAACCCAACTTTGCATTGAAATCAATTCTGGAAAAGGATAAATTGAATGGAACAAACTTTACCACCTGGTATAGAAATATGAGAATTGTTCTCAAGCACGATAAAAAGGACCATATTATAGAGGATCCACTTCTAGAGGAACCTCCCGAGAATGCTAACGCCACAACCAAGAATGCCCACCAGAAACTCGTTGATGAATTAAACGAGATCAGCTGCCTCATGCTGGCTTGTATGGAGCCCGATTTGCAACAACATTTTGAAAACATTCAGGCTTTCGATATGATCAAGGGTTTGAACAGCATGTTTCAGGTGCAGCCTAGGACCGAAAGGTTCAACGTCTTGTAGTCCTTGACGGATTGTAACCTAAAGGAGGGTGATCCACTGAGACCGCATGTGATCAAGATGACCGGGTACGTGCAAGCTTTGGATCGGTTAGGCTTCCCACTTGGGGACGAGCTGTCCACGGATGCAATTTTGGGTTCTCTTCCAACTAGCTATGGGACGTTCGTCTCGAACTATCATATGCACGGCATGGATAAGAAGCTCACCGAATTGCATGGGATGCTCAAGGTGGCAGAGCAAGATATTAAGAAAGGCACGCATCAAGTGTTGATGTTGCAGAACTGGGCTAAGGTCAAGAAGAGTTCGTCCAAGAAAAAGGGTAAGACAGAGGGCACGGATAAGGCTATCTCCACCGCTGAGCCAAAGTCCGACCGAACTCAAAGAACATTTGCTTTCACTGCAAGGAAGCTGGTCACTGGAAGAGGAACTGTAGCAAGTGCCTTGCTGAGCATGGCAAGAAGGCCGGAGATGCTTCTTCAGGCAAAGGTACACTTGTTACATATGTTATAGACATTTACCTTGCTGACATACCTAGTAGCTCTTGGGTATTTGATACCGGATCGGTTGTTCATATTTGCAACTCGATGCAGGGGTTGGTAAGAACTAGGCATGTGGCACAAGGGGAGATTGACATCAGGGTCGACAACAAAGCAAGAGTTGCTGCGTTGGAGGTCGGCACGATGTAGCTCAAGCTTCCTTCTAGATTTATTTTGGAATTGAATAATTGTTATTACATTCCCGCACTTAGTCGGAACATTATTTCTGCCTCATGTTTGATGGTCAAGGTTATGAATTCAATATAAAGGACAATGGTTTCTCATTTTATTTGAATGGAATGTTCCATGGCTATGCACCCATAGTAGATGGTTATTTATTTAAATCTAGAAATGGAACCAGTCTATAACATGAATGTCAAGAGGCATAAGCCTAGTGAGATAAATATGACATACTTCTGGCATTGCCGGCTTGGACACATTAGTCTGAAACACATGAAGAAGCTCCATGATGATGGACTCCTAACCTCGTCCGACTTCGGGTCATTCGAGACATGCGAATCATGCTTGCTAGGCAAGATGACTAAGTCACCTTTTGCAAAGAGTTGCGAGAGGGCGTCCGAGCTGTTGGAGCTTATACACAGTGATGTATGTGGTCCAATGAGCACAATGGCCAGATGTGGCTATCAGTACTTCGTGACTTTTACCGACGACTTGAGTAGATATGGATATATCTATTTGATGAGGCAGAAGTCGAAAACTTTTGAAAATTTCAAAGAGTTTCAGAACGAGGTTGAAAATCAGCTAGATAAGATGATAAAACTTCTACGATCAGATCGTGGAGGTGAGTACACGAGCCAGGAGTTTGATAATCATCTGAAAAGCCGAGGTATAGTACCTCAGCTCACACCTCCTGGTACGCTGCAGAGAAACGGTGTGTCAGAACGGAGAAATCGAACCTTGTTGGACATGGTCCGGTCGATAATGAGCAAATCAGATTTACCCTTGTCATTCTGGGGACACGCTCTAGAAACTGCAGCTTTCACACTTAATAGGGTATCATCAAAATCTGTAGACAAGACACCACATGAGATGTGGACTGGGAAGAGTCCTAGCTTGTCTTTTCTAAAGATTTGGGGTTGTGAAGCATTTGTCAAACGACTCATGTCAGACAAGCTTACACCCAAGTCGGATAAATGCATATTCGTGGGATATTCGAGGGAAACCTTGGGATATAACTTCTACAACCAAGAAGAGAACAAAGTGTTTGTTTTTCGGAACGGGGTTTTCCTAGAGAAAGAGTTTCTCAATCGGGAGGCCAGTGGGAGAACAGTGCGACTCGAAGAAATTCGAGAGCCACTCGAGGATAACTCAGCTGGTGATGAGATCATACCGGAGTTGATCAGGGAACCCGTAGTGCAGTCGGCACCGGAGCCATGGAGGTTGGAAAGATTGCGCAGAGTGAGTGACATTTTGTTGCTAGAAAGCGACGAGCCGGCCACGTATGAGGAAGCGATGGTGAGCCCAGATTCCGAGGAATGGCTAGAGGCCATGAGATCCGAGTTAAAGTCCATGGATGACACTCAAGTCTGGGACTTGGTTGACCCACCACCTGGTGTAGTTGCCATTGGCTGCAAATGGGTCTTTAAGAAGAAAACTGATGTGCATGGAAATGTTCAGATCCACAAAGCTCGGCTTGTTGCTAAAGGTTATGGACAAATTCATGGAATTGACTACGACGAGACCTACTCGCTGGTAGTGTTGCTAAAGTCGGTGATGATCATACTAGCTATAGCTGCATATTTCGATTATGAGATATGGAAGATGGATTTCAAAACGGCTTTCCTTCATGGAAATTTAAAAGAGGATGTATACATGATACAGCCCGAAGGTTTATAGATCCAACTAACGTTGGTAAAATATGCAACCTCAAGAGATCTATTTATGGATTGAGGCAAGTAGCTCATAGTTGGAACATTCGTTTTGATGAAGTCATCGTTGACCTTGGTTTCATCAAGAACGAAGAGGACTATTGTTTATACAAGAAGTCTAGTGGGAGCTTGGTAGTATATTGGATCTTATATGTGGATGACATACTGCTGATCGGAAATGATGTTTCGATGCTGAACTCTGTCAAGGATTCATTGAATGGCAAGTTTTCGATGAAAGACCTTGGAGAGGCAGTATACATTTTAGGCATCAAGATCTATAGAGATAGATCGAGGAGGCTGTCCGGCTTAAGCCAGAGCACATACATAGACAAAGTGTTGAAGAGGTTCAACATGTGTGAGGGCAAGAAAGGGTTCTTGCCCATCTCACATGGTATAAGGCTAATCAAGACTCAGAGTCCTACGACTTTGATGAGCGAAACCGGATGAGTAGGATTCCATATGCCTCGGCAATTGGATCCATCATGTATGCCATGCTATGTACATGGCCTAATGTTGCCTACACAATAATCTTAACAAGCAGATACCAGGCCGACCCAGGTGAGAGTCACTGGGCAGCGGTAAAAACTATCTTGAAGTACCTGAAAAGGACAAAAGAGATGTTCCTAGTTTATGGAGGTGAGGAGGAGCTCTGCGTAAAGGGTTACGTTGATCCTAGTTTCCAAACCGATAGGGATGATTGTTGATCGCAAACTAGATTCGTGTATGTCATGAATGAAGGAGCAGTAAGCTGGACAAGTTCCAAGCAAGATAAGGTGGCCGACTCCACAACAGAGGTCGAATACATTGTGGCTTGTGAAGCCGCAAAGGAAGGTGTTTGGATTCGGAAGTTCCTGGAAGATGTTGGTGTGTTCCCGGTCTGGCCAAAACCGTTGGACCTTAATTGTGATAATCCAGGTGCCATCGCACAGGCCAAGGAGCCGAGACAACACCACAGGACCAGTCACATAGACCGAAAATATCACTTGATACGAAAGCTCTTATAGAAATGTGATACCAATTTGTGCAAGATTCATACGTATGCAAATGTTGTAGATCCGTTGACTAAGCCGCTTCCACAACCGAAGCATGAGGGGCACATTAGAGCTATGGGCATTCGATGTCTATTTGATTGACTCTAGTGCAAGTGGGAGACTGTTGGAGATATGCCCTAGAGGCAATCATGTATGATGATATTTCCTATGTGTCTATGAATAAAGATAGTCCTTGGACATTATCAGCGACATATATTAATAAGTACATGACTTTTTTGTGAGACTATGCATTGTATGATAACTGTCCTAAATGGTCCCTAGTCGAAAGGGTCGTGTGGACGTGCAACTAATCAGACTAGCATATGACACGGTGGATGGTTCGACCTCACTAACCATGTAGCATTAGATGCTAGCTGGATAATATGAGCTTAGAAAGGTCTGGTCGGATTTGACATAGTCGGATCCGAGTCGAGATAAGGTCTGAGTTGGACAAACCCAACTATGAGACGAAGTGATAGGTCATCTGTGAGTCTCTAGTACAACATACGTTCTATGTCCTAAGACCCGAGCTGGCGCATGTACTCGGGATGGTGACAGACTTGCTTTGGGCCGACCAAACGCTACTCCATGTCTGGGTAGTTACAAAGGTAGGTTTCAGGCTTGTCCATACCCATGCTGCGAGACATGGTCGACCAAGATGGGATTTGCCGCTCCTACTAGGAGAGATATACTCTAGGCCCCCTCGGGTGATCCGACCTGGAAAAGCATGGCCATGCGATGAGGATTATGAGATAATTCGAAGTGTTGGTCGGATTCACCGGAACGAGAAAGAGGTCGTGCTGCAACAAGGATGACCATGTCGCCTTGTGCACGACAACATACATCGTGTGGCAAAGGGAACAGAAGTGTGAAGTACATGTTTGCCTAACCAGCTTCATCAGACACTTGGAGTCGGCACGTCTTGCTAGATGCTGCTACCGACCGGTCGAGTCGGATGTCATCTGACTCGCGACCAAGTGGACGAGAACCTAAAGGGTCGCGCACTTGTGGGAAGGAACACATGGGCTTTAGGATCTGCGCGAGGCCCAAGAGTTGAGCCCGTGTCGGATGCCTATATATAGTGGAGGTGCGGCACACCCATCCAGTTGATCGCTTTGGCGCCAGCATCAGGGCTTTGCATGAGTTGCAACTAGCCACCTGCACTCGCCGCCGTCGACCGCGTGATCGGACATAGCAGTCCGCCGCACGGGTGTTCCTCCTGCACGCGCGGATATCGTTAGAGGCGGTGCACTTGCGCCGCTCCGGCAAACCTGTACGTGGGATCCGACGACCGGCTGTTCGAGGGAGATTGGAACGGCTGTTCAAGGGAGATCGGACGAGGAGGAGACGGACCACACGAACGCGCTGCCCCAACTCTACTTCCGCTGCACGGCACTGTGCGTCTAGTGGTAACAACCTGTGATCCATCTCCATAGCATGTTCTTGGATGTTCTGCGCATAGGAAATTTTTAATTTGCATGCGATGCACCTACGGTAGAACCCAACAACCTTTATTATGCACTCCGTCGCTTTTATTACTTTGCTATGAAAAGTTCGTGAACGCTCAATTTTCTCTTACACTAATTGATCCAACACTTTTAGAAGCAATTTTTATTGCCTTAGTGCACCGATTACAACTTACTTAAAGGATCTTATTCAATCAATAGGTAGGTATGGTGGACTCTCAAAGCATGAGTTTGGGTTCGGGATTTTGGATGCACAAGTAGTATATCTACTTAGTGCCAAATTTTTGGTTGACAAAGATATAGAGCAAGCACCACATGTTGAAGGATCTATGACAATATAACTTCTATGTGAATATGAACAAACATAAATCATTACATTGTATTCCTTGTCCAACGTCAACAAGTTTGGCATATAATATTTAATGGGGGCTCACAATGATAGAGTCCAAGATAGTGTATTTGCATGTGAATCTTCTCTCCCCTAATTAATTCTTTTACTAGTTGTATCATTGACTAATTCTATGTTTGCCAATCTCCAATAAATTTACCACTTATACTTTTCCTTATGTGGTGTCATTACTCACCATAAGATTAGCATATGATCTTTTTCATTTATTTTCTTTTAGTATGATTGCAACAAAAAAGTAAAGAGGCAAAAGCTCAAACTAAACTTTTTTATTTTATAACTCTCACTTGATTACATAGATAGATAGATCACGAAACTAGCACTCGGAAATAGATCATACTAAACCTTTATTCAGCTAAATCACAAAAAGTCTAAAGATTGAAATAAAAAGTAAAGGCAAAAAGTGATGGTGATACGATACCGGGGCATCTCCCCCAAGCTTGGCTCAAGCCAAGGGGAGTGCCAATACCCGTGTACTCAAGTCTCGTTTGGTGGTGAAGATGATGAAGGTGGTGGTGATGAAGAAGTAGTAGGTTTGTCCTCCGGCTTTCAGGGCAAGGGTTCACCATCAAAAGTTGATGCACGAGTCCCCTAAGTCCCGCAACTAGCAGCTAAACTCATACCTTTAAATCTTGCTTCATATTCAAAAACTTGATTTTGAAGATCATAATTTGACTTTGCAGAAAGTTGATTCGCTCATTGAAGGTGAAGACAATGTCCTTCATGGACTGGCCATCCACCATGTGATCACATGTGAATTTCGTGATCATGGAGTGATTGGCACTAAGTCCATGCTTCACCATCCATTTGCACTTGAAGATGTCTTGTTCCACTTCTTCAAGCCTAGCCTCGACGCTTTCGTTCTTTTTAGGCCCTTGAATATCTCGGATGTTGAGCACCCCCTGACGCATCTCAATGGTTTGAGGGTGCTTCATCATCTCCGATAAGTATGGATTGATAACCTTCTCTAAGAACTTGTCCTTGGGATAACATGGTGGAGCCATGGAGATCTAGATCTAAGAAGAAAACAACACGAAACATGAACAGACAATATTTTTGCGATGCGGTGGTTGATAAGTCTCGAACGTATCTATAATTTTTGATTGTTCCATGCTATTATATGGTTTGTTTTTTATGTTTTATATGCGTTAATATGCTATTTTATATTATTTTTGGGACTAACCTATTAACCTAGACCCTAGTGCCAGTTTCTGTTTTTCCTTGTTTTTGAGTATTGTAGATAAGGAATATTAAACGGAGTCTAAATGGAATATAATATTCGCGAGGATTTTTCTTCGACCAGAAGACATCTACCTGACTTGGAGAGGGGCCCACGAGACCTGCCAGGAGGTCACCAGCCACCCTGGCGAGGCCATGGGGGGCCACACCATCTAGATCTTCGGCCTATAAATTTCCAAATACCCCCCAATAAAAAAAAGAGCCACGGAAATACTTTTCCGCCGCGAGAAGCCTCTGCTCCTGAGAGATCCAATCTTGGAGCCTTTTTCGGTAATCTGTCGGAGGGGGATTCGATCACGGATGGCATCTACATCAACTCCATTGCCCCTCCAATGATGTGTGAGTAGTCCACCAAAGACCTATGGGTCCATAGCTAGTACCTAGATGGCTTCTTCTCTCTCTTTGTGCTTCAATACCATGTTCTTCATGATCTTCATGGGGATCTATCCGATGTAATACTCTTTGTGGTGTGTTTGTTGAGATCCGATGAATTGTGGGTTTATGATAAGCTTATCTATAAATATTATTTGGTTCTTTTCTGAATTCTTGTAACATCCCAAATTTTGGAATGTTATAATAAATACTAGAATGATTGTTTGTTTGCTTGAGTGATTGAAATTGAGTGGAATTTTGAAACTTTTGAAATTTTAATGAGAGGAAATAAAATGACTTTCCCAAAAAATTCTATTTCGGATCCCTTTTCAATTTTGAGTTCGAATATTTTCAAAAACCCTCTTATAAAAAAATCAAATGAGAGGAGGTAAAAGACACTCAAAAATCAAATACAATGTTTTGACTCAAATTTTAAAATAAAAACTATTTGCCATTTATTTGAAATTCAAGTTTCTTTTCATTTTGGAGTTATTGCAAAAAAAAAAATTCAAATTATTTTATTCGGCCTCGAAAAAATGTTCATATTTTAGGAAATTTGTCTCTGAAAATTTTGATATATAATATGCCTATATAAAATGTTTGTCAGTTTTGTGTTTATTTGTTTCTCTTTGCTGTTTAAAAAACCCAGGAAACACCGTTCATGGCGGACACACTGTTCATCCGGGACAAAAAAAAACTGCAGCCACCGAAGGCCATGTGGCTCCTCTTCTTCTGTTTTTTCCTCTTTATCTATGATTTTAGTCCCACCTCGCTTAGATTTAAACCTTTGCACCTCCCTCCCACGTATAAATATAGACCCATAGGTGAACCCAAAAATCATCCACCTCGGGTTAAGCCAATCTTTTGGTTTGACTAGCTTTATTAAATAAAAATATTTTCTTCTCTCCGGTGGGATTTCTCGAAGTCGTCGCATCTTTGGATTTATATCTTCTCTGCATTCTAAAGGTATTTTCTTCGTATTTTCTTTTATACTCCTGTAGTTTAATATCTCTAGACTAGTATTTTTACATTAGTATATGGTCGAGTAATTAGATTATTAATTAGTCTCTGTATTTACACATTAGTATTAGAATTCTTTTAGACATAACATTTTTCTTCCGTAAAATAGCTTGGCCCAAAATTTTCAAATAGCCATAACTTTCTACTCGTTTATCAGAATTAGATGAAACCAACGCCTAGATTTTCGTCTTGACTTCACCTATCTAATCAACCTATCACGTCAACTTTTTCAAATTTTCAAATTTCGAAATTTATTCAGATTTATATTCAAACTTGTTTTGATCATATATTTTTATCCGTAGCTCCGTTTCCGATGAATCCAATTGTGTCGGATCCATATCAAAGTAATATTTCCGTTCACATCATTAGTGTTATCGTTTCAACATATAATTTTGATCTTGCTCATACTTCTCTATTAGTCCCCAAAATGTGTTCACACACCGTACTAAGCTAATTCAATGCCATATTGAATTGCTTATAACTTTTGATCCTTTTTTAACCTAGTAATTCTTTTTTCTACACGTTCATATTGACTTCCCATATATAGTAACATCATTGGTTTCAGTATTTGAACCTTTCAAATTTGAGCGATTCAATTTGAATCCGAACCTTCATTTGATCATATCTTGCAAACTGTAACACCTTTTCAATTGATTCCTTTTGCCCCTAAATACTCGTGTCATATATTTCTATTCATAACCATCCTACTTCGGTTCAACTTCTTTTGACCTTTGTGAATTCAGATTCAATTCATACTTGCATTTACAATTCATTTCATACTTCAATTCGCTATACCTTGTGTTGTAGTGCTCCATTTCAATTAAATTCTTTCTACAAATAAATTCTTATGTCTTAAGCTATTTGTCAAACAACATTCATGTTGTTCTCCCATACTTTGGATCGTCTTCCATAGTCTCTCCAACCTAAGCTTATATAGCAATAGTTCATCATCCATTAACTCTTTTGAGTTGATTCCTTCACCTTTCACCTTACAACCCCATAAGAACCTATCTTTTCTTATTAAACCTAGTATGTTGTTATTTTCGCACCAAGACATGTTTTGTTCTTGCGTTTTTCAGTTCTTTGTTTTGGCATGAATGTTTATTGAATGTTATTTGCTTATGATAGATTTTCATCGGAGAGTGATGAATAGTCTATCAGTTACTTCTGAGAGCGATATTATTCTTCATCAACAGTACAGGCAAGTCACTTTGACCATGTATACCTATGTTTTATTGCATTAGTTCTTCCATCTCCCCAATTGCATGCAAAGTAGGTAAATTGGAAATTTGGTTACTTGTTGTAGTATCATGTGGTAGGTACCCCTCAACCCTTTGACACAGTGGCCCCGGGAAACGTTGATTTAAATTTTGCTATGCTATTAGTAGACGGGGTTGGTTGTGTGATTCATGAGAGTTGTGAGTTAATAATTTTCAAGACCTGCATTATGATCAAGACTTCAAGACTCCGAGTTTTTCAACTTACCTCTAGGTGGATGATGGTTGAACGGCGCCCTGGAGAAACTAGTGGTTAGCCTAGGTGTTGCTGGGGAAGTTCTAGTATTCACGCGGAAAGGTCCGCCCAGGCACAAAGACATGGATGGATGCTTCAAGACCCAAAGCTTACCTACACAGCGACAAGTCATTATGGGCTCTGGCTTGGTTGGATATCGTGGTGACCCTGGACAGGCGGTGCTACGAGATGTAGAAGAACGGTAGGAAAGGACGGGCACCGACAGAGTCTCAGGGAAACCCTTTAGAAGACCATGTTTTGGTCATCCGTTTCTCAAACACCCTGAAGTGCGAGAAATCTAACGGAGGCAATCAAATCTTGTGGGGAACGTGTGCAAAACTCTGCAGAGTACTCAAACCTAATCGATTAGCCGTGTCCACGGTCATGGACAACTTGAGCCAAAGGAACTGAAACTATCTGGAACTCTCAACACAATTAATTACATTGATGTCGGTATTAATGTCAACTTGGGTATGAGAATTGGTTGGTGGAACCATCTCATTAATCAACCAACATTTTTAGTAATTATGCTTTTGCCCTCTCTTGTTGTAGGAAAAAATTGGCTTTATGCAAAAACCTACTACCCCACTTGCCATATATGCATGTAGAATAGATGATTACTTTACACCCCCTCTTTTGTAACTTGCCGACATATTCAAAATGCTGACCGACACGGCTGCAACGTCTTATGTTGCAGATAAGCTCTATGACGGGTAAGAGTACGATTCAGGGTTACGGTCTACACTCAACCTGCCGTTGGTGTTATTGGGACTCCACTCCTGTTGACTGTTTCCGCTGAGATTTTAAGGTATATATATCAGTTTTACATTAATTACATGTGATTGCACTTTGATATATACATTTATGTACTGTGTGTGCCAGCATACTGATCCAGTGATGGCACAGAAAACACGATATTGCGGTGTCCTCACCCAGTGACAAAGTAGGGGTAGCGAGACACGTATTGTATTGTTGCCATAAAGGGTAAAAAGGTGGGGTTTTCATCATATTGCTTGAGTTTATCCCTCTACATCACGTGATCTTACTTAATGCGTTACTCTGTTCTTCATGAATTTAATACTCTAGATTCCGGCAAGAGTCGGTCGATAGGTGGAGTAATAGTAGTAAAGGCAGAATCGTTTCGGTCTACTTGACACCGACGTGATGCCTATATGCATAATCATTGCCTTGGATATCATCATAACTATGCGCTTTTCTATCAATTGCTCGATAGTAATTTGTTCACCCACCATGTTATTTTCCTTCAAGAGAGAAGCCTCTAGTGAAACCTATGTCCCGCGGGTCTATTTTCCATGTTATATTTTCAGATCTATATAACAAAAATACCTTGCTGCAATTTAATTACCTTTTTTACTTTCCGCAATCTTCCATATCTATCTCTATCAGATCTAATCCTTGCAAGTAACCGTGAAGGGATTGATAATCCCTTATAGCATTGGGTGCAAGAGTTTGATTGTTTGTGTAAGTTCATCCATTGGTGACTTACGTGTTCCTCCTACTGGATTGATACCTTGGTTCTCAACAACTGAGGGAAATACGTATCTACTTTGCCGCATCACCCTTTCCTCTTCAAGGGAAAACCAACGCAAGCTCAAGAGGTAGCAAGAAGGATTTCTTGCGTCTTTGCCGGCAAGGATACACATCAAGCCTACCAAGTACCCATCACAAACTCATCTCTTGCATTTACTTTATTTGCCATTTGCCTCTCCTTTTCCTCTCCCCCACTTCTAAAATGATTTTTAGAAAAAACCAAAAAGATTTGCCTTTTTATTCGCCCATCTTCCATTCGCGTTTTCGTTTGCTATTTGTTTGCTTGTGTTCTAGATCGATATGTTACCACCATGTCTGAATCTGGGAAGGTGGTCATTGAAATTTTTGAGGGTATTGCTAGTACAAATCTTGAGAAATTGTTTGGATCTTGATGTCTAGATCATGAATCTAAACCTCCTCCTAATTATAAAGTTAAATCTTTTCAAGTGGCAGACGGTAATATTATTGGGAAGAGTGTTATTCAAGAGTTCTTTGATTGTACAGGAGTAATCCCTATGAATAAGAGATCTATTCTTCTTAGCACAAATTGTTATGCAGATGCTATTGCCATGCTCGTTGAAAAATTGGAAAGATAATTTGTGCACATTCATCCCACTTTGCAAGAGGTGTTTTATGAACTTTCCCAAAATTAATAGTTCTAAGGCCAAAAAGATTGCCACTACCATCCTTATGCACGAATTCGATTTTATCTTACAAGAAGCTAGGCAAATCTTTGCTTTCTATAAAAAGGATATTGAACACCCTCGGATTAAAGGAATCCTACACGATAAATAAACCTTGCGTAGCTTTGAGTCTAGGGATTATCAATCTTACCATGATAATCTTAGAAGAAGAGTTCCCTATTCTGAAATTACCCAAACCATTTATCTTGAAACCTATGATGAATTTGGTTGGATCACTAGGGGCATTTATGTAGGATTCAATGATGATTGGTTAGAAGAAAAAATGAGGGAACCCGTTAAAAATGAGATACACATTTTATATGATGATATTTATGGTGATAATCCAGATTAAGAGAACGGATTGCGTATGAAAGATGACAATACATAGATCTAGTGTGTTATGCCTAGCTAGGGGCGTTAAACAATAACGCTTGTTGGGAGGTAACTCAATTTTATTTTTATGTTCCTTTTTTGAGTTTATCACACATTACTACCTTTGTAGTAATTGTTTTTTGTGTTTTAATTAGTGTTTGAGCCCAGTAAGACCTTTGGGATGGTCTATGGTGATTGTTGATTTGATCTTGCTGAAAAACAGAAACTTTTGCAACCAGTCCAGGAATTTTAAAAATTTATCAGAGCATATAATGAGTATGAAAGTATAACAAAAGATTGATATATAAATTTCCCTGGATTTCCTAAATTTTCAGAATTTTTGGAGTTACATAAGTATACGAAGTTTCCAGATTCCCACAGATTGTTCTGTTTTTGGCAGATTCTGTTTCCTTTGTGTCGTTTACCTATTTTGATGTATCTATGGGTTGTATCGGGGGGGGGGGGGTATGAACCATGAAGAAGTTGGAATACAGTATATATTACTCCAATATAAATAAATAATGAGTTCACAACAGTACCTAAAGTGGTGATTTATTTTCTTATACTAACGGATCTCATGAGTTTTCTGTTAAGTTTTGTGTTGTGAAGTTTTCAAGTTTTGGGTAAAGATTGGATGGACTATGGAATAAGGAGTTGCAAGAGCCTAATCTTGGGGATGCCCAAGGCATCCCAAGGAATCAAGGATGCCAAAAAGCCTAAGCTCGAGGATTCCCCGGAAGGCATGCCCTCTTTCGTCTTCAATCCATCGGTAAATTTACTTGAGGATATATTTGTATTCACCACATGATATGTGTTTTGCTTGGAGCGTATTGTATGATATGAGTCTTTGCTTTTTTATTTTGCCACAATCATCCTTGCTGCACACATCTTTTGATAGAGACATGCATGAATCTTGAATTTATTAGAATACTCTATGTGCTTCACTTATATCTTTTGAGCTAGGCAATTTTTCTCTAGTGCTTCACTTATATCTTCTTAGAGCACGATGGTGTTTTGTTTTATAGAAATAATTGAACTATCGTACCTCACTTATATTATTTGAGAGTCTTTAGACAACATGGTAATTGGTTTTGGTTATGCATTTAGTCCTAATATGATAGGCATCCAAGAGGGATATAATAAAAACTTCCATATAAAGTGCATTGAATATTATGAGAAGTTTGATTCGTTGCACAAAGTTTTGAGATATAAAGATGGTAATATTAAGAGTCATTTTAGGAATTAATTGTGAATTGGTAAAAATACTTGTGTAAATCTTTGTGTTTCCCGCAGCATGCACGTATGGTGAACCGTTATGTAAGGAAGTCAGAGCATGATTTGTTTATTGATTGTTAGCCTTTGTGTGAGGGTCGGGAGCGCATGATAGTTTACTCCTACCAACCTATCTCCTAAGGGCATGCATCTAATACTTTGCTTTGATGACTAATAGACTTTTGCAATAAGTATGTGAGTTCTTTATGACTAATGGAAGTCCATGGATTATACGCACTCTCACCCTTCCAGTTTTGCTAGCCTCTCTAGTACCGCACAACTTTTGCCGGTGCATTAATCCCACCATATATCCTTCCTACAAACAGCCACCATACCTACCTATTATGGCATTTCCATAGCCATTCCGAGATATATTTCCATGCAACTTCCACCGTTCCGTTTATTATGACACGCACCATCATTTTCATATTGCTTTGCATGATCGCAAGATAGCTAGCATGATGTTTTGATGTCATTTGCTATGCTAGATCATTGCACATCCCCGTACACCACCGGAGGCATTCATATAGAGTCATATTTTGTTCTAGATATCGAGTTGTAATTCTTGAGTTGTAAGTAAATAAAAGTATGATGACCATCATTATTAGAGCATTGTCCCATGTGAGGAAAGGATGATGGAAGCTATGATTCCCTCACAAGTTGGGATGAGACTCTGGAATTTATGAAAAATAAAAGAGGCCAGCAAATTCCAAATAAAAAAGAGGCCAAATATGCCCACCAAAGAGAGAGAGAGAGAAAGAAGAGATAAGGGAAAATGCTACTATATTTTTTCCACACTTGTGCTTCAAAGTAGCACCATGATCTCCATGAAAGAGTGTCTCCTATTTTGTCACTTTCATATACTAGTGGGAATTTTTCATTATATACCTCGACTTGTTTATTCGAATGATGGGCTTCCTCAAATTGCCCTAGGTCTTCATGAACAAGCAAGTTGGATGCACACCAGCTTAGTTTCTTTTTGAGCTTTCATACACTTATAGTTCTAGTGCATCCGTTGCATGGCAATCCCTACTCACTCACATTGATATCTATTAATGATTATCTCCATAGCCCGTTGATACGCCTAGTTGATGTGATACTATCTTCTCCTTTTTCTTCACAACCTCCACAATATTCTGTTCCACCTATAGTGCTATATCCATGGCTCACGCTCATGTATTGCGTGAGAGTTGAAAAGGTTTGAGAACATGAAAGGTGTGAAACAATTGCTTGACTTGTCATCGGGGTTGTGCATGATATAAAAACTTTGTGTTGGAATATGGAGCATAGCCAGACTATATGGTTTTGTAGGGATAACTTTATTTTGCCATTATATTTCAAAGAGATACAATTGCTTTGTTAGTATGCTTGAAATATAATTGTTTTTATATCAACATTAAGCTTTTGTTTTGAGTCTTATGGATCTAAACATTCATGCAACAGTAAAGTATATGACATGGATAAATATGTTAGGTAGCCTTGCACATCAAAAATTCTATTTTATCATTTACCTACTCGAGGACGAGCAGGAATTAAGCTTGGGGATGCTGATACGTCTCCAACGTATCTATAATTTTTGATTGTTCCATGCTTTTATATTATCTATTTCGGATGTTTTATATGCATTAATATGGTATTTTATATTATTTTTGGGACTAACCTATTAACCTAGAGACTAGTGCTAGTTTCTGTTTTTTCCTTGTTTTTGAGTATTGTAGATAAGGAATATTAAACGGGGTCCAAACGGAATAAAATCTTTGCAATGATTTTTCTTGGACGAGAAGACATCTGCCAGACTTGGAGAGGGGGCCAGGAGACCTGCTAGGAGGTCATAAGCCACCCTGGCACGGCCAGGGCCCAGGGTGGTGCCCCCCTAGCTTGTGTCCCCCCAGCAGATCTCCTAACCCTAATCTTCGGCCTATAAATTCCCAACTATTCCCCCAATACAAAAAAGAGCAACGAAAATACTTTTCCGCTACCAGAAGCCTCCGTTCCCGAGAGATCCAATTTTGAAGCCTTTTCAGGTAATCTACCAGAGGTGGATTCAATCACGGAGGGCATCTACATCAACTCCATAGCCCCTTCGGTGATGCGTGAGTAGTCCACCACAGACCTATAGTTCCATAGATAGTAGCTAGATGGCTTCTTCTCTCTCTTTTTTCTTCAATACCATGTTCTTCATGATCTTCATGGGGATCTATCTGATGTAATACTCTTTGCAATGTGTTTGTTGAGATCCGATGAATTTTGGGTTTATGATCAGCTTATCTATGAATATTATTTGGTTCTTCTCTAAATTCTTATATGCATGATTTCATATATTTTCAAGTCTCTTCGAGTTATTGGTTTGGTTGGCCAACTAGATTGGTAATTCTTGCAATGGGAGAAGTGCTTAGTTTTGGGTTCAATCTTGCGGTGTCCTCACCTAGTGACAAAGTAGGGGTAGCGAGACACGTATTGCATTGTTGCCATCAAGGGTAAAAATATGTTTTTTTATCATATTGCTTGAGTTTGTCCCTCTACATCATGTCATCTTACTTAATGTGTTACTCTGTTCTTCATGAACTTAATACTCTAGATGCAGGCAGGAGTCGGTCGATGTGTCGTGTAATAGTAGTAGATGCAGAATCGTTTCAGTCTACTTGACACGGACATGATGCCTATATGCATAATCATTGACTTGGATATCGTCATAACTATGCGCTTTTCTATCAATTACTCGACAGTAATTTGTTCACCCATCGTGATATTTCCCTTTAACAGAGAAGCCTCTAGTGAAACCTATGCCCCCCGGTCTATTTTCCACATTATATTTTCAGATCTATATACCAAAAATAACTTGCTGCAATTTATTTACCTTTTTTACTTTCCGCAATCTTCCATATCTATCTCTACCAGATCTAATCATTGCAAGTAACCGTGAAGGGACTGACAACCCCTTTATAGCGTTGGGTGAAAGAGTTTGATTGTTTGTGTAGGTGCATCCATTGGTGACTTACTTGTTCCTCCTACTGGATTAATACCTTGGTTCTCAACAACTGAGGGAAATACTTATCTACTTTGCTGCATCACCCTTTCCTCTTCAAGGGGAAACCAACGCAAGCTCAAGAGGTAGCAGTGGTCAAAACAATCAGATATATATATAGAGATTTTTTTTCTTGGAAAGCAAGCAAACAGAACGAAAATGGAGTCGGGAAGGTTCCCAAGGTGGGCACAACCCACCAGGGTGTGCCAGAAAGGGCAGGCGCACCCTGGTGTATCGTGCTCACCTAGGTTGCTTTCCCTTTTTATTTCTTATTTTCCTATTTTTTATAATAGTCTAAAACTGACAGAAAATATTCTTGCGGATTTTTCGAAGTCCGTTTACTTGCCGTATCACGTACCTCTTCTTTTTCACGATTCTGGAGTGTTCCAGAAGGTTTCACTTATGTGTTCCTCCGATGTCATGGTTTTGATAACATTGCTTTCAACATTAATGGGCGTATTACGTGGGTTGAGACTGAGCCGGTAGTTCCCCAAAGTGGAAGGGATGATACAACACAACAACTGTAAGTATCAATCCATAGAGGAAGATCACACACCCACATAAACAACACCTGCACACAAACCACAAATACTTGCAACCCAACGCGAAAGAGAGGTTGTCACGCTCTCTACGGTAATAAGATAGATTAGGTAATGATAGTTTTGGCAAATAGATCTCGCAAGATCACAAAATAATATAAGTAAACAAAAAGTGCAGCAAGGTATTTTTGGGTTTTTGGATTAATAGATCTAAAAACAAAAGATACAAATAGTAGATCGGAAAGCAATATGTTGGAAAAGTAGACCTGGGGGGCGAAGGTTTCACTAGTGGCTTCTCTCATAAGTATAGGGCATGGTGGGTGAACATATTACTGTTGTGCAATTGATAGAAGATCAAAGAATCATGACGATATCCAGGCAATGATAATTATATAGGCATCACGTCCAAGACAAGTGGACCGAAACGATTCTACATCTACTTCTATTACTCCACACGTCGACCGTTATCCAGCATGCATCTAGTGTATTAAGTTCATGGATAAACAGAGTAATGTACTAAGAATGGTGAGATGATGTAGACAAGATCTATTCATGTACGAATAGACTCCATCTTGTTATCCTTAATGGCAACGATGCATGTGTGTCTTGCTGCGCCTTCCGTCACTAGGAAAGAACACCGCAAGATCGAACCCGTCACAAAGCACCTCTTCGCATGGCAAGAAAAATCGATCTACTTGGACTAACTAAATGAAAGATCCGAGAAGAAATGCGAGGCTATAGGTAATCATGCAAATAAGAGATCAAAGAAGACTCAAATCATATTCATGGACAGAAACTGATCATGAACTCAAAATTCATCGGATCCCAACAAATACACCGCAAAAGTCATTACATCAAATAGAAATCCAAGAGACCATTGTATTGAGAAACATAGAGAGAGAGGAAGCCATCTAGCTACTACCTATGGACCCGTAGGTCTATGGTGGACAACTCACGCATCATCGAAGAGGCACCTATGAAGAAGATGAACCCGTCCATGATGGTGTTAGATTGGATCAATAGGTTCTGGAACTTGCGGCGGATGGAATTGTGTTTCGTTGACTCCCTAGGGTTTTCTAAATATTTGGGAATTTATAGACTCGATAACCGGTTGAGGGGGTGCCCGAGGTACCCACCCTCTACCAGGCCAAGCTAGGGTCCTCTCGCGCACCCTGGTGGAGGGTGGCCACCCTGGGTGGCCCTCTTCTGGTGATCTCTGGCCCATCTGCTTCCTTTTGGTCCATAAAAATTCCACAAAAATTCCCGCAGCGCTTGGGCTCCGTTTGGTAATGGTTTTCTGCGAAGTAAAAAAACAAGAAAAAATAGCAACTGGCACTTGGGCACTATGTCAATAGGTTAGTCCCAAAAAATGATATAAAGTTGCTATAAAATGATTGTAAAACATCCAAGATTGATAATATAACAACATGGAACAAGCAAAAATTATAGATACGTTGGAGACATATCAGTGTACCTAAGATATAATGTTTAATTCTTTGTCCATTGACCACCTTCGGGTTAGTACCTTCAGTATTATTAATATTGATAGCTCTAGAGGGATAAGCCTCTTTGATAAAATATGGTCCTTCCATTTGGAAAGAAGTTTCCTGCAAACAATCTGAAATGAGAATTGTACAAAAGAATATATTCTCCAACTTTGAATTTCTCTCTTTTTGATTCTTTCGTCATGCCATTTTTAACCTTTTCTTTGAACAGTTTAGCATTTTCATAAGCTTGGGTTCTCCATTCATCTAGTGAGCTAATATCAAATAATGTCTTTTCACTGGCAAGTTTGAAATCATAGTTGAGTTCTTTAATTGCCCAAAATGATTTGTGTTCTAACTCTAGAAGCAAATGACAAGCTTTCCCATATACCATTTTGTATGGAGACATACCCATAGGATTTTTATAAGCTGTTCTATAGGCCCAAAGTGTGTCATCTAGTTTCTTAGACCAATTATTTCGGGACCTATTGACGTTTTTTTGTAATATCAATTTATTTCTCTATTGCTAAGTTCAACTTGGCCACTATATTAAGGATGATAGGGTGATGCAATTCTACGTTTAACATCATATTTAGCAACCATTTTACGAAAAGCACCATGAATAAAGTGTGAACCACCATCAGTCATTAAGTATCTAGGAACTCCAAACCTCGGGAAAATAACTTCTTTAAGCATTTTGATGGAGGTGTTATGATCATCTCTACTATTTGGAATAGCTTCTACCCACTTTGTGGCATTATCAACAACAACCAAAATATGAGTATACCCATTAGAGGAAGGAAAAGGAACCATATAATCAGAACCCCAAACATCAAATGGTTCAACAACAAGTGAATAGTTCATAGGCATTTCATTATGCTTACCGATATTACCATTTCTTTGACATTCATCACAAGGCAAGACAAAATTACGGGCATCCTTGAAGAGAGTAGGCCAATCAAAACTAGATTGTAATACCTTATGAGCAGTTCTATTTCCCGCATGATGTCCTCCATAAGCTTCAAAATGACATTTCCACAGGATTTGTTCTTGTTCAAGCTCAGGTACACAACGTCTAATAATACCATCTACTCTTTCTTAATAAAGATGTGGGTCATCCCAAAAGTAATGTCTTAAATCATAGAAGATTTTCTTTTTCTTTTGTTGGTATGTGGAACTAGGTGGTATATATTAAGCAACAATGTAGTTAGCATAATCAGCATACCAAGGAGTGTTTTGAGAAACATTTATTGGAGCTAATAGTTCATTAGGAAAACTATCATCTATAGGTAGTGGGTTGCTACCTCTTGAGCGTGCGTTGCTTTTCCCTTGAAGAGGAAAGGATGATGTAGGGAAGTAGATAAGTATTTCCCTTAGTTGTTGAGAACCAAGGTATCAATCTAGTAGGAGGAACAAGCAAGCCACCAATGGTTGCGCCTACACAAATAATCAAACTCTTGCACCCAATGCTATAAAGTGGTTGTCAATCCCTTCACGATTATTTGCAAGGATTAGATCCGATAGATATAGATGGAAATAAGAACGGAAAGTAAAAGGTAAATAAATTGCAGCAAATTATTTTTGGTATTTTGGGTTTATAGACCTGAAAGTATATTTTGCAAAGTAGACCCAGGGGCCATAGGTTTCACTAGAGGCTTCTCTCTTGAAGGCAAATATCATGGTGGGTAAACAAGTTACTGTCAAGTTGTTGATAGAAAAGCGAATAATCATGTAGCTATCCAAGGCAATGATCATTCATATAGGCATCACGTCCATGTCAAGTACACCAAAACAACTCTGCATCTACTACTATTACTCCACACATCGGCCGACTCCTGCCAGCATCTAGAGTATGAAGTTCTTGAAGAACAGAGTAACACATTAAGAAAGATGACATGATGTAGAGGGATAAAATCAAGCAATATGATGAAAAACCCATCTTGTTACCCTTGATGGCAACAATACAATACATGCCTCGCTACCCCTACTATGTCACTGGGTGAGGACACCGCAAGATTGAACCCAAAACCAAGCACTTCTCCCATTGCAAGAATTACCAATCTAGTTGGCCAAACCAAACCAATAACTCGAAGAGACTTGCAAGGGTATGAAATCATGCAAATAAGAATTCAGAGCATATTCAAATAAGATTCATGTATAATCTAAACATAAACTCACAATTCATCGGATCTTGACAAACACACCACAAAAGAGGATTACATCGGATAGATCCCCATGAAGATCATGGAGAATATGGTATTGAAGATCAAAGAGAGAGAAGAAGCCATCTAGATACTAGCTATGGACCCATATGTCTGTGGTGGACTACTCACGCATCATTGGAGGGGCAATGGAGTTGATGTAGATGACCTCTGTGATCGAAACCCCCTCCGGCAGATTACCGGAAAAGGCTCCAAGATTGGATCTCTCGGGAACGGAGGCTTCCGGCGGTGGAAAAGTATTTGTGTGGCTCGTTCTGGTGTTGGGGGGATTTATACGCGAAGAATTAGGGTTAGGGGACCTGCCATCAGGCGACAAGCCTACTAGGCGCGACTAGGGGGGCCGCACCTAGCGGGCTTGTGGCTCCCTTGCACCTGCCCTGCCGTGCACTCCAAGCTTGATCGATTTGTTTGCTTCCAAAAAAATTCCTTCCGAATGTTTTATTCCATTTGGACTCCATTTAATATTCCATATCTACAAAACTCAAAAACAAGGAATAAACATAAACTGCCACTAGGCTCTAGATTAATAGGTTAGTCCCAAAAATAATATAAAATAGCATTTTAATGCATATAAAACATCCAAAATAGATAATATAATAGCATGCCATGATAAAAAATTATAGATACATTGGAGACGTATCATGGGTCATCAAGAATATTTTCTAACCTAGACAAGTTATCAGCTATGGGATTCTCAACTACTTTCCTATCAGTGATATGTAAATCAAATTCTTGAAGTAAGAGAACCCATCTAATGAGTCTAGGTTTCGTATCTTTATTTTCCATAGGATATTTTATAGAAACATGATCGGTGTGAACAATAACTTTGGAATCAACGATGTAAGATCTAAATATATCACAAGCAAACACAACTACTAAAAATTCTTTTTTCAGTTGTAGCAAAATTTCTTGGGGAAGTGTCTAGAGTTTTGCTAGCATTGTCGGTGTACTAAAGTTTGGGCTTTTTAGTACCCCATACTTGTGCATGGGAAGTTGTGGCCACACCAGCGGCGAGGCCTACCAGGGGACTGTTGGAAGCGAATATAAAGACGTCAAGGAATATTCAAGTCAACAAGCACAAAACCGAAGGCCGAAGGCTGGAAACCCAGCAAGATCTTGCTGGGGGTGACCTATGGAGCCCTGGAAAGGAGTGCACCCGGCAAGGCCTCACCACCCTACCAGCGCAGAGGCCAGGTGTCGACCCACCAAGATACGTGTCGAGGCGCTGGCGATGGAGAGGCCAAGCGGTGCCGATGGGAAGGGCTCTTGTCCTGTCCCGTAGAAGGTTAGGGAGACCTCACGGAGCATTAAATGCATTTGTCCTACACCGTCAGTGTTAGGTATGATAACACTGTAGCACTGTGCCCCTTGTGCATGCACTATACGCCGCTGTTGGGATCCCCTTAGTCGTATAAAAGGAGGCCCAAGGTGTTACGAGAGGGGGGCTTTTTCTATCACCTTCTGGGTCACACGCATAGCAGCTGTTCATAGCACTCCTATAGCAAGAACCCTAAAAACACTCACAATACACTAAAGCATGAGTAGGGTTTTACGCTTCTCAGCGGCCCAAAACTTGGGTAAAAATCTTGCCTCGCTCCGTTCGTTCGATCTACACTTTGTGCATACCCACTCCCCAACGAACCACAAAGGGATCCTCGCAATCCCATTGGTGTCGTGCACCGACATCTTTGGCACGCCAGGAACATGGGCGAGGTTGTGTGAACCTGATCACACGATCGGTGTGCCAGTTCCTTCATCATCTTCATCTCCATGGCCCCCCAAAAGAAGGGTTTCACGGCGGTTGAACCGTCCACATCCTACGTGCCCGTAGCCACTTAGACGGGCAGCGGTGTGGATGCAAGCGGAGGGCTCGAGCCTCCACGACATTCTGGTGATCAAGGCCAAGCCAGCGGTGCCGTTCGTAGCGACGGTGGCAATCCATGCGCCACTGGATCTCAAGATGGATCCGTGCGGTCTACGGGTGGCATGGTGAACTCCAGAGATGGTAGGGTGCCTTCCAAGACACCTACGTAGGTGCATACGCCACGGCCTTCTCAGGTCGTGCGCGATGAGCAGCACCATGATGTCGGTGGTTCTAAGCGCCCCCATGGAAAGGCCCCTGCGCATCAATCTCGAGATGCGCGGGACCAACATGCGTGCCAAAATGCTGACGAAGGTGGCGCGCGGTCGTGGGACCGTGATGGAGCTCCTTCTAACACAGTTAGGAGTCAGAGCACCTCACATTCATCACACCTTCCGCTGCCAGCCTCGTCAGCACAAGCATTGCCGCGAGCGAAGCTGCTCCTGAATTTCCCTCCTGTGGCAAAGAAGCTTGATGAGTGGAGAGCTACTATCCAGAGCCTCGTCAGCTTCATTGATACGGGTGGACCGCAGCGGGCGGAGCCCTCGCAGCAGCGGTTCGTCGAGTCAACACGCACTAATGGTGACAAGGTCGGAGGTGGCACGACCACAGTGCACTCTCCTCCGTAGTGATAGCAGCGGTTGCCGACTCGACTGGTAGGCGCTGGTGGTGACGACTCCACGGCATCATCTGATCCGCGAACTCGCTGCGATCAACGTTAATTTCTTTGGGAGCGAACCAAAGAGGACGCTCAAACCACCATCGAGCGATGACAGGAAACACACCATCAATCCGATAAGCGCGCAGGGCCCTCATATGTCTCCGTCATATCTATAATTTTTGATTTTTTCATGGCAATATTATACAAGTTTTACATACTTTTGGAAACTTTTTATATGATTTATTGGACTAACCTATTGATCAAGTCCCCAGTGCCAGTTCCGGTTTTTTGTTTGTTTTTTGTATCGCACAATTTCCATATCAAACAAAGTCCAAATGCAATAAAATTTTACGAAGAATAATTTTGGAATATTTGTGATTTTGGGGAGTTGGAATCACCGCAAACGGAGGCCCACACAGGGCACAAGGCACCAGCATCCGACCCTTGAGCCAGGCGTGTGGTGGTGTGTTGTGCCCACCTCATACGTCGGTTCGAGATCTACTTGGGGCGCAAGGAAGCTTATATCTGGGAAAAAGTCATGTTAAAATATCAGCGCAATCTGAGTTACGGATCTCAGGGAATATAAGAAATAGTTTTCGGCCAGATCTGGAGAGCGCGAAAGAGAAGAGAACAGAGAGGGAGATTCAATCTCGGAGGGTCTCCCGCGCCTCCGCCGCCAAAGGAGACCATGGACCAGAGGGGGAACTCTCCTCCCCATCTAAGGGGGAGGCCAAGGCAGAAGAAGAAGTAGGGGGGCTCTCTCCCCCTCGCTCTCGGTAGCGCCGGAGTGCCACCGGGGGAACGATCAAGACGGTGATCTACATCAACAATCTTGCTACAGTCAACACCAACTCTCTCCCCCTCCATGCAGCGGTGTAACACCTCTTCTCCTCGCTGTAATATCTACTTAAACATGGTGCCCAACTCCATATATTATTTCCCAACGATCTATGGTTATCCTATGATGTTTGAGTAGATCCATTCTATCCTCTGGGTTAATCATGATCTTGGTTGGTATGATTGTATATTTTATTTATGGTGCTGTCCTACGGTGCCCTCCATCTCGCGCAAATGTGAGGGGGGCCCACTTTAGGGTGTTGCAATATGTTCATGGTTCGCTTATGATGGGTTGCGAGAGTGACAGAAGCTTAAACCCGAGTAAGTGGGGTATGACATATGGGAGTAAAGAGGACTTGATACTTAATGCTATGGTTGGGTTTCACGACCTTAATGATCTTTAGTAGTTGCGGATGCTTTCTAGGGGTCCAATCATAAGTGCATATGATCCAAGTAGAGAAAGTATGTTAGCTCATACCTCTCCCTCATATAAAATTACAAGAATGATTACCGGTACTTGTTATCGATTGCCTAGGGACAAATAACTTTCTTGTTGACACAAACCATTTTACTAAACACCTAACTTTTATTATCTTGCAAAGTACTTCTAGTTTTATTATTGCAAAATAGTTCTAGCATCACTCCAACAAAATAGTTTCATACTTGTTTTAGGTAAAGAAAACGTCAGGTGTGTGTAGAGTTGTATCGGTGGTCGATAGAACTTGAGGGAATATTTGTTCTGCCTTTAGCTCCTCGATGGTTTCGACACTCTTATTTATCGAAGAAGGCTACAAACGATCCCCTATACTTGTGGGTTATCAATACCTTTTTCTGGCGCCGTTGCCGGGGAGTTATAGTGTGGGGTGAATATTCTCGTGTGTGCTTGTTTGCTTTATCACTAAGTAGTTTTATTTCCTGTTCTAAGTTGTTCTCTATCTTTAGTTGTGGATATGGAACACGAAACACCAAAAAAATTAGTTGTACCTGCTACTCATGGAGATGGGGAAACTCCTAAAACCCTCGATGCTCGCTATGTGAAAGATATTATGCACTACTTTGATAATCCTGAGAAAACCCCATTCAACTATATAATGGGAGTAACATTGGATCAACGTGAATACTTTAGGGATTATTGCTTGACTCATAAAGGGAAATTTTTATGGGATAAAATTCATATATTGATGTGGTATGCTTGGAATCTATGCTCTAGATATGATTATACTTGTTGCTCTAGGATGAATACTCCACATCTTCCCTTTTCATGCAAATTTAATGATAATGAAACCTTAGCTTCTTATGCTAATGGTATATATGATTATTATGATGTGGAACGAATAGAAGAATTTGTTGCTTTTAAGGGTGCTTGTGAAATTGAATCTTTGTTTAAAATATTTGAAGATTTTGAATGTTCAGTTTATAGACCTAAAAATCTTGCTATCCATAAATATTGCTATGATAATTATAAATACAATTATGATATTGATGTGTTTATTGATAAAGTATCTGCTGTCCAAGAAGAGACTAATATTTTGCAGGAGTCTATGGAAGAAGAAATTGATGACACTGCGAGCTCATTGGATTAAAAAGATGATAAGGAGAGCGAATAACAAACGGAGGAAGATAAGATTAGCTACCCATGCCCACCTTCTAATGAGAGTATCTCTTCAACTCATACATTATTTAATTCCCCTTCGTTCTTACCAAAGGATGAATGCTATGATAATTGCTACGATCCCATTGATTCATTTGAAATATACCTTTTTGATGAACTTGATGCTAGTTATACTTGTGGCCAAGATGCCAATATGAATTATGTTTATGGAGATGAACTTGCTATAGTTCCTTATGTTAAGAATGAAATTGTTGCTATTGCACCCACACATGATAGTCCTATTATCTTTTGGAATTCTCCCAACTACACTATATCGGAGAAGTTTGCTCTTATTAAGGATTATATTGATGGGTTGCCTTTTAATATTTCACATGATAATTTTGATGAATATAATATGCATGTGCTTTCTTCTCCTACTTGCAATAATTATGAGATAGGAACTACATCTCCACCTCTTTATGTTTCCAACATGATAAAATTGCAAGAAACTGCTTATACTATGCATTGGCCTTTACTTGATGTGCATGAATTGTTCTTGTATGACATGCCAATGCATAGGAAGAGAGTTAGACTTTGTCATTGCTTGATATATGTTGCTTTGTGCTCACTACTAAATGCTAAATCATTGTTGATTCAAATTGGCTTTGATATACCTTGGGATCCGGGTGGATCCATTACTTGAGCACTTTATGCCTAACTTAATGGCTTTAAAGAAAGCATTGCCAGGGAGACAACCCAGAAGTTTTAGAGATTCATTTACTTATGTTGAGTGCTTTTATAAAGTTTAAAAACAAAAAAATATAGAGGGGAACTTAAAACTTTTTCAAAAAAGAGAAGCGATTGAAAGGTGATGCATTGCGGAAGTAAGGGTCGGCCTTGAACGCTTGTGTTCATGCTCATGGAAACAATGTAGAATTTTTCATGAATATTATCACAAAAATAGTTATACACTTGTAAAATTCCATTGTATTATAAAAATAATGTACCAAGTTTTGCCTTTAGGATGATTAGATTGCTTGTTGGTTTGTGCGGTGCAAAACAGAAACTTTGGCTGTAGTGTGCGATTCGTCATTTTTACTGGAATGTCAAGTGGTTCTAAAACTTTTTGTAATGTATTTATATACAAATATTTTATTTTTTAATAATTTTCCATAATTATTAGAGTTACATAATTATGGTGGATGTTCAAATCTTTATAGACTGTCCTGTTTTTCACAGATTGCTGTTATAGCTTCATTATTTGCCTATGTTTGAATTCTTGTTGAAGCCTCCTTGACTTGGGGCCACAGAATTGTGATAGAATACAGTGGTTAATATTTGTTTATAATTATACAATAATGTTACAGTAGTACATGATGGGATTTCATTGCCATATTCACTAACCCCGCCACTAAAAGTTTAGTTAAGTTTTGTGTGGATGAAGTGTTCGAAGATCGAGGAGGTCCCGATGTGAGGAGAAGGAGGAGAGGCAAGAGCTCAATCTTGGGGATTCCCAAGTCACCCCAAGTAAATATTCAAGGATACTCAAGCATCTAAGCTTGGGGATGCCCTGGAAGGCATCCCATCTTTCTTCAACAAGTATCGGTATGTTTTCGGATTTGTTTCGTTCACATGATATGCATAAATTCTTGGAGCATATTTTGTGTTTATTTTTCATTTTTATTTTATGCACCATGATGGTATGATATAGTCCATGGTTGATTTATAGAATTCTCATTGCACTTCACTATATATCTTTTGAGTATGGCTTTATAGAATGCTTCATGTGCTTCACTTATATCATTTGAAGTTTGGATTGCCTGTTTCTCTTCACATAGAAAACCGTTATTTGTAGAGTGCTCTTTTGCTTCACTGATACTTATTAGAGAATGGTATTTTGTAGAAATAATTAAACTCTCTTGCTTCCCTTATATCTATTTAGAGAGTCAACAGGAAATGGCCAATTGCATGGTTAGTCATAAATTCCTACATACAACTTATGGATCACTGAATATGATATGTTTGATTTCTTGCAATAGTTTTGCGGTATAGAGATGGAATATGTGGGAGGTACTAGTAAACAGTTGTGGTTAGTAAAAACATTTGTGTTAAGGTTTGTGATTCCCGAAGCATGCACGTATAGTCTCTCGTTATGCTATGAAGTTGGAGCATGATTTATTATTGATTGTCTTCCTTTGCGTAGAGGTCGGGATAGCTCGATGGTTAACACCTACCAACCCTTCCCCTAGGGGCACGCATAGTAGTACTTTGCTTCGGGGGATAATAAACTTTTGCACTAAGTATATGAGTTCTTTATGACTAAGGTGAGTCCATGGATTATACGCACTCTTACCTTTCTGCAATTTGCTAGCCTCTACGATACCATGCATTGCCCTTTCTCACCTCGAGAGTCGGTGCAAACTTTGCCGGTGCATCCAAACCACATGGTATGATATGCTCTATCACTCATAAGCCTTATTATATCTTCCTCAAAACAGCCACCATACGTACTTATTATGGCCCTTCCATAGCCATTCTGAGATATATTGCCCTGCAACTTCCACCGCTTCCGTTTTGATGACTTGAGCATTCATTGTCATATTACTTTGCATGATCATATAGCTGACATAGTAGTTGTGGCTCAACCACCGTTCATCATTTTCTATACATGTTACGCTAGATCATTGCACATCCTGGTATTGCCAGAGGCATTCATATAGAGTCATACTTTGTCATAGGTATCGAGTTGTAATTTTTATTTCTTTTGAGTTATAAGTAAATAGAAGTGTGATGATCATAATTATTCATTATTAGAGCATGTCCCAGTGAGGAAAGGATGATGGAGACTAGGATTCCTCCACAAGTCGGGATGAGACTCCGGACAATTATAGAAAAAAAATGAAAAAGAAAAAGAAAGAAAGAAAAAAAAAGAGAGAAGGGGAATGCTAGTTCCACACTTGTGCTTCAAAGTAGCACCATGTTTTTCATATAGAGAGTCTCCTATGTTGTCACTTTCATATACTAGGGGAAATTTTCCATTATAGGATTAGAGCACACCCACTTACTTTTCATATGGAGCTTTCATACACTTATAGCTCATAGTGCATTCGTTGCATGTCAATCCCTTCTCCTCGCATTGATATAAATTGATGGGCATCTCTATATTTACCCCTATAATCATACTCCATTCCACCGAGCTTGTGCTATATCCATGGCTGAAGCGCGTTAAAAGTATGAAACAATTGCTTGGCTGACACCGAGGTAGTACATGATAAATACTTTGTGTTAAGAAGACAGAGCATGATAAGACTATATGAATTTGTAGGGATAGCTTTCTTTAGCGGTGATATTTTGAAAGACATGATTGTTTGTTGGGATGCCTGAGTATTGATGTCTTTATGTCAAATTATAGACTATTGCTTTGAATCACTTATGTCTTAATATTCATGCCATGACTAGACATATGATCAAGTTTATCTTAGGTAGCATTCCACATCAAAAAATTATCTTTTATATCATTTACCTGCTCGAGGATGAGCAGGAATTAAGCTTGGGGATGCTGATACGTATCCGTCATATCTATAATTCTTGATTGTTTCATGCCAATATTATACAAGTTTTACATACTTTTGGCACCTTTTTATATGATTTATTGGACTAACCTATTGATCGAGTGCCCAATGCCAGTTCCTGTTTTTTGCATGTTTTTTGTATCGCAGAATATCCATATCAAACAAAGTCCAAATGCAATAAAATTTTACGGAGAATTATTTTGGAATATTTTGATTTTGGGGAGTTGGAATCACCGCAAACGGAGGCCCACACAGGGCACAAGACACCAGGATCCGACCCCCGAGCCAGGCCCGTGGTGTTCGGTTGTGCCCACCTCATACGTCAGTTGGATCTCTACTTCGGACGCAAGGAAGCTTATATCCGGCAAAAATCGTGTTAAAATCTCAGCGCAATCGGAGTTACGGATCTTCGGGAATATAAGAATCAGTTTTCGGCCAGATCTGGAGAGCGCGAAACAGAAGAGAATAGAGAGGGAGATCTAATCTCGGAGGGTCTCCCGCCCCTCCACCGCCATAGGAGACCATGGTACAGAGGGGGAATTCTCCTTCCCATCTAGGGGGAGGCCAAAGAAGAAGAATAAGTAGGGGAGCTCTCTCCCCCTCACTCCCGATGGCGCCTGAGTGCCGCCGGGACAACGGTCGAGACGATGATCTACATCAACAATCTTGCTACCGTCAACACCAACTCTCCCCCCTCTATGCAGAGGTGTAACACCTCTTCTCCTTGGTGTAATATCTACTTAAAAATGGTGCTCAACTCCATATATTATTTCCCAATGATCTATCGCTATCCTACGATGTTTAAGTAGATCCGTTTTGTCCTGTGGGTTAATCGTGATCTTGGTTGGTATGATTGTATATTTTATTTATGGTGTTGTCCTACGATGCCCTCCGTATCACGCAAACGTGAGGGCCCCCCGCTGTAGGGTGTTGCAATATGTTCATGGTTCGCTTATGGTGGGTTGCGAGAGTGACAGAAGCTTAAACCCGAGTAAGTGGAGTATGACATATGGGAGTAAAGAGGACTTGATACTTAATGCTATGGTTGGATTTCACGACCTTAATGATCTTTAGTAGTTGCGGATGCTTGCTAGGGGCCCAATCATAAGTGCATATGATCCAACTAGAGAATGTATGTTAGCTCATGCCTCTCCCTCATATAAAATTACAAGAATGATTACCGGTACTTATTATCGATTGCCAAGGGACAAATAACTTTATTGTTGACACAAACCCTTTTACTAAACACCTAACTTTTATTATCTTGCAAAGTAGTTCTAGTTTTATTCTTGCAAAAATTTTCTAGCATCACTCCAACAAAATAGTTTCATACTTGTTTTAGGTAAATCAAACGTCAAGTGTGCGTAGAGTTGTATCGGTGGTCGATAGAACTTGAGGGAATATTTGTTCTGCCTTTAGCTCCTCGTTGGGTTCGACACTATTATTTATCGAAGAAGGCTACAAATGATCCCCTATACTTGTGGGTTATCAGGCCCACTATAGACCAGCCTACGCCAGGGTATCCTATCTACCTGCCTTATGAGGTAGGTTGTCCAGCATTTACCCGTGACCTGCGCGAGTCTTGTGGCCCAATTCCCAAATGTTCAAACGGAAGGTCCCAGAGAAATACAACGGCAAGACCCACCCATCGGAGTTCTTGAGAATCTACACCATTGCGGTGCGGGCTGCTGGTGCTTGCAACGACAAGATACTCGCCAGCTAATTTCTGTTGGTGTTGAAGCCCAACGCCAGGTCGTGGTTGATGCATCTGCCGGAGAATTCCATTTCTTCCTGGGCAGACCTATGCCACGAGTTTGTTGGCGCCTTTACAGGAGGCCACCAAGCTCCTAGTCAAGCAAGCGATTTGTATCTCATCCCCTAGAAAGAAGGCGAAATCTTGTGCAAGTACATTCAGTGATTCAGCCATATACATCACAACATCCCAGACGTTCATCCCGCTGCTGTTATCAGCGCGTTTCAATAGAACGTGTGTAACCGGAGGATGCACAAAGAGCTGGCGATGAATGAAGTCAAGGATGTCACCAAGCTCTTCGCCCTAGCTGATAGGTGTGCTCGAGCTGAAGAAGGGAGGAGAATCCCCGGCAAGGATGTCGGTGCTGGAGTCGACTCTGATGAAGAGCTACGGCCCCGACAAGGAAAGGCCGACAGCGGAACAAGAAACGCAAGGACAAGGCCGTGCTTGCCATCGAGGAATCTGGAAAAATTAGCACCACCAAGAAGACAAAGGTTGACAACCTAGGCAAGGAGGTTGCCAGGTGTGCATCTTCTCAGGCCTTGGCGGCTGCTAACAAGATGCAGGGCTCTGACAAGCAGTATTGCAAGATCCATCGCACCAAGGGCCACGATCTCCAAAACTGCCGACAAGTCGAGCAACTTGCCGAGAGGTAGAAAGTTGAGTACGTAAGGGGAGACAAGGAGAAGACCCAAGAAGGTGCAGAGGGGTCCGGCAAGAAACACGGTGGCCGACGAGGTCGCCATGGCAAGACCAAGCAGCAGGAGAGGCCCGCTCATGGCCGCGACAAGGAAGAGGAGGATGGTGATGGCAATGAAGAGGACGATGAGTCCAGCAAGCACGAGTTTCAGAGAGCTACGGATGTCACATGCATCGACGGAGGCGCTTGTTGCATTCTTCCTGCCGCCAACTCAAACAGTGGCCCTGCGAGATTTATGTGACAAAATCATCTATTGCAGCCCGTAAACCTCTAAGATGGTCCCATGCGGCTATCATTTTCAACGTCGAGGATCACCCTGATCGCACAACAGTGGTTGGGTGTCTCCCATTGTTGGTTTCGCTAACAATTCACAACCTCAAAGTGACGAAAATGTTAGTTGATGGTGGGTCCAGTCTGAATCTGATCTCGCCTGATGTGATCAAGAGGTTGCAAACTCCTGACAAAGATCTCGAGGAGACAGACACTTTTTAGGGGATCAATCCGGTAAGGACTCAGCCGAAGGGCAAGATCACATTGTCGGTTACATTCGGCACTGACATGAACTTCAGAACATAGAAGATTATATTTGACGTCGCCAAGATACCCTTGCCGTATAATGGGATCCTTGGACGCCCGGCGCTGGCCAAGTTCATGGTAGCATCACACTATGCTTGCAATGTGTTGAAGGTGCCCGAGCCGATCAGCCTCATCACGATCAACTCTAACAAGAAGGATGCACTTATATGTGTTGAGCAACTTTACCAGGAGGCAGTTGCAGCACCTGCCGCCAAGGCACCTGCTCTTGCCACTAAAGCTCCCGAGGGGAAGAAGACCGGCAAGGCCTCTGGTGCACACTCCGGCAAGCGCGCCTCTTTGGTGTGATGCGCTCCCGTCGACGATGTGCCATAGAGCTCCACCGACAAGCAGCTCCACCAGAAACTAAGAAGGTGCCCGTCAAGGAAGATGGCATGGGAGGAACTTTCACCATAAGTTCCACCCTCGATGACAAATAGGAAAGCACACTCATTGCCTTCTTGTGGGCGAACGTCAATGTGTTTGCATGGCAACCATTTGATGTCCCCGGTGTTCCTAGGGAGGTAATTGAGCACCACCTTGCCGTTTGTCCCCACGTGCGGCCCATCAATTAGAAAGTTAGGAAGAAAGCCTTGGAGCGGCAAGAATTTATTGCTGAAGAAATCAAGAAATTAGAAGCACCAGGCTTGGTCAGAGGAGTGCTCCATCCAACATGGTTGGCCAATCTAGTTGTAGTGTGCAAGGCGAATGGAAAATGGAGGCTATGCACTGATTATATAGATCTCAAAAAAGCATGTCCAAAAGATCCTTTCCCCTTGCCGCGCATCGACCATATTGTGGACTCCACTATAGGCTATGATTTGTTGTCATTCCTCGATGCTTATTCAGGATACCACCAGATCTTCATGAACAAGGAGGACGAAGAGAAGAGCACATTTATCACCCCATGTGGTACGTATTGCTTTGTACGTATGCCTTTCAGGTTGAAAAGTGCTGGTTCGACATTTGCAAGAGCAGTACAGATTGGTTTTGAGCCTCAGCTACATAGAAATATGGAAGCCTATATGGATGACATAGTGGTTAAAACCAAGGACAAAGCAACGCTAATACAAGATCTGGAAGAGACGTTTGCAAACTGCGCAAGATCAACTTGAAGCTCAATCCTGAGAAGTGTGTGTTTGGTGTTCCCTTTGGTAAGTTTTTCGGGTTCTTTGTGTCACAACGCAGGATCGAGGCGAACCCCGACAAGATCAAAGCAATTGAGCAGATTGAAGCACGAAAACGCGTCAAGGATGTGCGTCATCTTGCCGGCTGTGTTGCGGGTCTAAGTAGGTTCATCTCAAAGTCTGCTGAGCGTGCCCTGCCCTTTTTCAAAATCTTGAAGAAGGCGGGTCCAATGAAGTGGACTCTGGAAGCGGAGGCACTGCTGCAGTATTTGAAGAGATACCTCTCCTCTCCGCCAATACTAGTTGTGCCTAGACCACATGAGCCATTGTTAATATACTTGGCGGCAATGAATCAGGTGGCTAGTGCTGCGTTGGTGGCATAGAGAGAAGCCGACGATTAAGAAGCGGTAGGGGCAGGACCGCCAAGCGACGAACCGGGGTCCTCCCCGGCAAGATCTGGTGCCGACAAGTCAGGACCTGCACAGATGAACGAAGCTACACACAAGAACAAGATGGTGCAGTGCCTAGTGTACTTCGTCAGGTCCCTTTTGCAAGGGGGCATGTCAAGGTACTCTGGCGTCCAAAAGTTACTTTTTGGCCTCCTCATGGCCTCAAGGAAACTGCGCCATTCTTTCCAAGCACATGAAATTACCGTCGTCACTCGCTTTCTGCTACAGCGGATTTTGCGAAACTCGAACGCGACCGGCATGATTGTAGAGTGGGCTTTGGAGTTGTCAAGCTTTGGTCTCGAGTTTGAAAGCACTTTAACCATCCAGAACAGAACCTTGGCAGAATGTATTGCAGAATGGACTCCAAAGCCACACGAAGAGATCATAGAAACGACCCTCCCCGGCAAGGAAACAAGCCAAGAATGGGTTATGTATTTTGATGGGGCTTTCTCCCTACAGGGAGCCGGCGCTGGCGTGCTGCTTGTCGCACCCATCGGAGAATGCCTCAAATATGTAATTCAGATGCACTTTCCCTGGGGGAAGTCGAGAAACAACACCGCAGAATATGAGGGGCTGCTTGTCGGTCTCAGGATTGCGGCAGACCTTGGGATAAAGAAGCTTGTTCTCAAAGGAGATCCACATCTTGTCGTCAAGCAAGTAAACAATGATTATCAGAGACTGTTGATGGAAGCTTATGTTGATGAAGTGAGGAAGATGGAGGAACACTTTGACAATCTTCAACTAGAGCATGTTCGTCGTCCAAAGAATAGTGTTGCTGACGAATTGTCGAAGCGTGCTGCCCTCTAGTTACCTGTGGAACCAGGGACTCTTTTGCTCCAACTGACTCAGCCATCCGTATCACCGTCGGCAAAGCCGAACAAGAGAAGGAAACAATATTCCGACCAGTCCTTCCCAGCAGAGCTCATAGAAGCTGCCAACAAGGAAGTTGTCGGGATCAATGCCAATCTTTTCGGGGAGCAACATGCTCCGGCAAGACCTCAAGCCCTTGCCGTAGAGACAAGCGCCCCCGTGGCAGAAGTGTTGGGGAACGTTGCATGGGAAACAAAAAATTTCCTACGCACACGCAAGATCTATCCATGGTGATGAGCATCTACGAGAAGGAGGGTGGATCTACGTACCCTTGTAGATCGCTAAGCGGGAAGCGCTAAGAAACGCGATTGGTGTAGTCGAACATCTTCGCGATCCAAATCGCCGAGCGTCCCGCGATCACATCACGATCCGTCCCGCGATCCAATCACGATCTGTCCCGCAAACGCATCACGATCTGTCCCGCGATCTCATCACGATCCGTCCCGTGAACAGATCACGAACCGTCTCGCGATCTTGTTCACGGTCCTTTCGATCTATCGCCGAACGGACGGCACCTCCGCGTTCAGCACACGTACAGCTTGATGACGATCTCCACTGTCTTGATCCAGCAAGAGGGAGTGGATAGGAAGAAGAGTTCTCCGGCATCCTAACGGCGCTCCGGCGATGGTGGTGGGGCAATTCCGGCAGGGCTTCGCCTAAGCACTGCAGAAAACCGATCTAGAGGAGAAACTATGCACTAGAGGAACAGGTAGCACGTGGCTGAAAATTCTATGTCAAAACCCTAAAATCCTCTAGTATATATAGGAGGAGAGGAGGAGGAGTCTTGGATGCCAAAAAGCCATTCCTTGGGTCGACCAAAGTGGGGAGGAGAGGAGGACTCCTCCAATCCTAGTAGGACTAGGATTCCTCCTCTTTTTGGCCTTTTTCCACCTTTTTCCCTTTGGGATTTTCCTCCCAGCCGCATGGGCCTTGTGTGGGACTTCCACCAGCCCACAAAAGGCTGGTATTTACTCTCCCACAGCCAATGAAGCCTCTTGGGTCGAAATACCCCTCTCGGTGGTCTCCCGGTACACTACCGGCACTCCCGGTACACTACCGATAATCCCGGAACTTTTCCGGCGACCAAAACAGGACTTCCTATATATGAATCTTCACCTCCGGACAATTACGGAGCTCCTCGTGACATCCAGGATCTCATCCGGGACTCCAAACAAACTTCGGTCACCACCATACATAACTCTATACTACCAAAACGGCACCAAACCTTAAGTGTGCAGACCCTGCGGGTTCGAGAACTATGTAGACATGACCGAGACACCTCTACGGTCAATAACAAATGGTGGGACCTGGATGTCCACATTGGTTCCTACATATTCTACGAGATCTTTATCGGTCAAACCTCTATGTCAAGGATTCAGTTAATCCCGTATGATGTTCCCTTTGTTCTTCGGTATGTTACTTGCCCGAGATTCAATCGTCGGTATCTCCATACCTATTTCAATCTCGTTACCGGCAAGTCTCTTTACTCGTTCCGTAATACAAGATCCCGCAACTAAAAATTAGTCACATTGCTTGCAAGGCTCATTGTGATGTTGTATTACCGAGTGGGCCCTGAGATACCTCTCCATCACACGGAGTAACAAATCCCGGTCTTGATCCATGCCAACTCAACAGACACCCTCGAAGATACCTGTAGAGCACCTTTATAGTCACCCAGTTACGTTGCAACGTTTGATACACACAAGGTACTCCTCCGATGTCAGTGAGTTGCATGATCTCATAGTCATAGGAACACATACTTTGACATGCAGAAAACAGTAGCAACAAATTGACACGATCATATGCTACGTTTGTAGTTTGGGTCTTGTCCATCACATCATTCTCCTAATGATGTGATCCCGTTATCAAATGACATCACATGTCAATGGCTAGGAAACCTTGACCATCTTTGATCAACAAGCTAGTTCACTAGAGGCATACTAGGGACAGAGTGTTGTCTATTTACCCACACATGTAATGTGTTTCCATTCAATACAATTATAGCATGGATAATAAACGATTATCATGAACAAGGAAATATGATAATAACTAATTTATTATTGCCTCTAGGGAATATTTCCAACAGTCTCCCACTTGCACTAGAGTCAATAATTTAGTTCACATCACCATGTGATTCGCATTGTTATGAATCTAACACCCAATGATTTCTGGGGCTCGATCGTGCTTTGCATGTGAGAGAGGTCTTATAGTCAACAGGTCTGGGACATTCAGATCCATGTGTACTTTGCAAATTTCTATGTCAAACTGTAAACACTGCTACCACACTCCACTTGGTACTATTCCAAATGGCTGCTCCTACTATACGTATCCAGATTGCTACTACGAGTTATCTGGATTGGTGTTAAGGCTTGCATCGACGTAACTCTTTACGACGAACTCTTTATCACCTCCATAATCGAGAAACATCTCCTTAGGTTTTAGTTACTAAGGATAATCTTGACCGCTGTCTAGTGATCCACTCCTGGATCACTCTTGTACCCCTTGATGGACTCATGGCCAGGCACACACAGGTGCGGTACATAGCATGTCATACTATACAGAGCCTATGGCTAAGGCATAGGGGACGACATTCGTCCTTTCTCTTTCTTCTGCCGTGGTCGAGCTTTAAGTCTCACTCAACTTCATACCTTACAATGCAGGCGAGAACACTTCTCTCTGACTAATCCATTTATAACTCTTTCAAAATCTTGTCAAGGTATGTACTCATTGAAAGTCTTATCAAACATCTTGATCTATCTTTATAGATCTTGATGATCAACAATTAGGTAGCTTTATCCAGGTCTTCCTTTGAAAAACTCTTTTTCAAACAACCGTTTATGCTCTCCAGAAATTCTACATCATTTCCGAATAGCAATATGTCATCCACATATACTTATCGGAAACTCTATAGTGCTCCCACTCACTTTATTGCAAATACAAGTTTCTCGTAACTTTGTATAGAGTCAAAAACTTTGATCACCTGATCAAAGTGTATATTCCAACTCCAAGCTGCTTGCTTTAGTTCATAGAAGAATCACTGAAGCTCGCACACCTTTTAGCATCCTTAGGACTGACAAAACCTTATGGTTGTATCTCATACAACCTTTCCATAAGGAAGGAAACGATGTTTTCGCATCCATCTGCCAGATTTCATAATTGAAAAATGCAGCAACTGCTAACATAATTCCAATAGACTTTAGCATCGCTAAGAGTGAGAAAGTCGCATCGCAGTCAACTCTTTGAACTTGTCGTAAACTAGTTTGCAACAAGTCGAGCTTTACAAATGGTAACATTTACCATCAGCGTCTGTCTTCATTTTAAAAATCCATTTGTACTTAACGACCTGCCGTCCAACGAGCAAGTCCACCAAAGTCTATACTTGGTTTTCATACATGGATCCTTTCTCGGATTTCATGGCCTCTAACCATTTGTTGGTTTCCGGGCCCATCATCGCTTCTCCATAGTTCGTAGGTTCATCGTTGTCCAACAACATGACCTCCAAGACAGGATTATCGTACCGCTCAGGAGCAGTGTACACATCCTTGT
Source organism: Hordeum marinum (assembly GCA_022496015.1). NCBI lineage: Eukaryota > Viridiplantae > Streptophyta > Magnoliopsida > Poales > Poaceae > Hordeum > Hordeum marinum. The sequence continues at coordinate 462,876,739 of CM039674.1, forward strand.
CGCCCTACGAGGTTTGATAGTAACTTGATCTGAAGCTTCATGATCATCATCATTAATCTTCCTCTTCAACTAACGTAGGCTTCACAGAAACAACTTCCTGCGCTGCGCCACTCTCTGGTTGAAGTAGATGTTCAATAACCTCATCAAGCTCTAATTTCCTCGTAGGTCAATAGTAACTTGATTCGAAGCTTTCATGATCATCATCATTAACTTCATCTTCAACATACGTAGGCTTCATAGAAACATTTTTCTGTGTTGCGCTACTTTCCGTTTGAAGCAGAGGTTTCAACAACCTCATCAAGTTCTATCCTCCTCCCACTCAATTCTTTCAAGAGAAACCCTTTCTCGAGAAAGGACCCAGTTTTAGCAACAAACATTTTATGCTTGGATCTGAGATAGAAGGTTCACCCAACTGTTCTTAGGGTATTCTATGAAGATGCATTTGTCCGCTTTGGGTTCGAGCTCATTAGGTGAAAACATTTTCCACACAAGCGTCACAGCCCCAAGCATTAAGAAATGACAGCTTAGGTTTCTATCAAACCATAGTTCACATAGTTTCATCTCAACGGATTTAGATGGTGCCCTATTTTAAGTGAATGTAGTTGTGTCTAATGCATAACCCCAAAATTATAGTAACAAAACGATAAGAGACATCATAGCATGCACCATATCAATAGAGCACGACTATGACGTTCGGATAGACCATCAGACTATGGTGTTCTAGGTGGCGTGAGTTGTGGAACAATTTTCACATTGTCTAAAGTTGTATGCCAAACTCGCAACTCAGATATTCATCTCGACGATCATATCGTAGACATTTTTATCTTCTTGTCACGATGATCTTAAACTTCACTCTGAATTTGCTTGAACCTTTCAAACGATTCAGACGTGTGTTTCATTAAGCAAATATACACTATATCTACTCAAGTTATTAGTGAAGCTAAGAAAATAGCGATATCCACCGCACGCTATAAGACTCATTGGATTGCATACATCAATATGTATCATTTCCAATAAGTCACTTCCCCGCTCCATCAAACCAAAAAAACGGGGTCCTTAGTCATCTTGACCAAGAGGCATGGTTCGCATGTTCTCAACCGATTCAAAATCGAATGAGTCCAAAGATCCATCAGCATGGAGTTTCTTCATGCGCTTTATACCAATATGACATTTAGCGGCAGTGCCACAAGTATGTGGTACTATTATTATCAACTTTGTATCTTTTGGCATCAATGTTATGAACATGTGTATTACTACGATTAAGATTCAACAAACCATTCTCACTGGATGCTTGACCATTGAAGGTATTATTCATGTAAATAGAATAACCATTATTCTCTAACTTAAATGAATAATCGTGTTGCAATGAACATGATCTAATCACGTTCATGCTCAACGCAAAAACACCAAATAACATTTATTTAGGTTCGTCACTAATCTCGAAGGTAGAGAGAGCGTGCGATGTTGATCACATCAACCTTGGAAACATTTCCAACACACATCGTCACCTCACACTTTAGCTATATCTCCGTTTATTCCGTAGCTTTTATTTCGAGTTACTAACATTTAGAAACCGAACCGGTATCCAATACCTAGGTGCTACTAGGAGTACAAGCAAGGTACACATCAATAACACGTATATCAAATATACTTCTGTCGACGTTGCCAGCCTTCTTATCTACCAAGTATCTAGGGTTGTTCCGTTTCAGCAACCTCTCTCCTCATAATTGAAGCACTTAGTCTCGGGTTTGGGTTCAACTTTGGGTTGCTTCACTGGAGCAACAACTGACTTGCCATCCATGAAGTTTCCCTCCTTGCCCTTGCCCTTCTCGAAACTAGTGGTTATACTAACCATCAACACTTGATGCTCCTTCTTGATTTCTACCTTCGTGGTGTCAAACATCGCGAACAGCTCAGGGATCATTCATTCTATCCCTTTCATTTTATAGTTCATCACCAAGTTCCAGTAGCTTAGTGAAAGTGACTTGGAGAACTATATCAATCACCATCTTATCTGGAAGATCAACTCCCACTCGATTCAAGCGATTGTAGCACCCAGACAATCTGAGCACATGCTCAACGATTGAGCTATTCTCTTTCATATTACAGGCAAAGAATCTTGTTGGAGATCTCATATCTCGCAACACGAGCACGAGCCTGAGATCCTAATTTCAGCTCTTAGAACATCTCATATGTTCCATGACGTTCAAAACGTTTCGGAGCCTCAATTCTAAGATGTAATGCATGACGCACTAAACTATCAAGTAGTTATCAGAACGTGCCTGTCAGATGTTCACAACATCTACAAACAACGCTAGAGGGGTTGGCGCACCGAGCGTTGCATTAAGGACATAAGCCTTTTGTGCAGCAATGAGGACAATCCTCAGATCACGAAGCCAGTCCGCAATATTGCTACCATCATATTTCAACTCTATTTCTCTAGGAACATATACAAGGGAGCTACAGCGCGAGCAAGTAATCTACAACATAATTTGCAAAGACACTACTGACTATGTTCATGATAATGAGTTCAATTAATCATATTACTTAAGAAATCCCACTCAAATTGACATCCCTCCGGTCATCCGAGTGATACATGATCCAAATTCACCAACTCAAGTCCGATCATCACGTGAGTTGAGGTGGTTACAATGGTGAACATCATCATGTTGATCATATGTACTATATGACTCATGTTCAACCTTTCGGTCTCTTGTGTTCCGAGGCCATATCTGTACATGCTAAGCTCGTCAAGTTTAACCCGAGTGTTCTGCACGTGCAACACTGGCTTGCACCCATTGTATGTGAACGTAGAGTCCATCACACCCAATCATCACGTGGTGTCTCAACACGACGAACTTTCGCAACGGTGCACACTTGGGGAGAACACAATTTATCTTGAAATTTAAGTGAGGGATCACCTTATAACGCTACCGTCGTACTAAGAAAAAAAGGTGCATAAAAGGATTAACATCACATGCAATTCATAAGTGACATGATATGGCCATGAACTTGTGCTTTATATCTCCATCTTGAAAGCACTGGCATGATATCCATCGTCACCGGCTCGACACCATGATCTCCATCATCTTGATCTCCATCAACGTGTCACCATTGGGGTTGTCACGCCCTGCATGCTTCTACTACTATTGCTACCGTTTAGCGATAAAGTAAAGCATTACATGGCGCTTAATGATTGACACGCGGGTCATACTATAATTAAATACAACCCTATGGCTCCTGCCGGTTGCCATACTCATCGACATGCAAGTCGTGAAATTCTATACATCACATGATCATCTCATACATCATATATATCACATCATGTAATTGGCCGTATCACAACACAACATACCCTGCAAAAACAAGTTAGACGTCCTCTAATTGTTGTTGCATGTTTTACGTGGCTGCTACGGGTTTCTAGCAAGAACAATTCTCACCTACGCATAAACCACAACGGTGATCATAATTTGCTTTTCAACCTTCTCAAGGACCGCCTTTGTTGAATCCGATCCAACTAAAGTGAGAGAAACTGCCAACCACAAGCCATCTAGGCAACAAGTTGCGTCGAGGGAACCGGTCTCTCGTAAGCGTACGAGTAATGTTGGTCCGGGCCGCTTCATCTCACAATACCGCTGAACCAAAATCCGACCAAGGGAGGAAGCAATCTAAGCATCAACACCCACAAACCTTTTGTGTTCTACTCGACATCTCATCAACACATAGACCTAGCTCATGATGCCACTGTTGGGGAACGTTGCATGGGAAACAAAAAATTTCCTACGCACACGCAAGATCTATCCATGGTGCTGAGCATCTATGAGAAGGAGAGTGGATCTACGTACCCTTGTAGATTGCTAAGCGGGAAGCGTTAAGAAACGCGGTTGGTGTAGTCGAACATCTTCGCGATCCAAATCATTGAGCGTCCCGCGATCACATCACGATCCGTCCCGCAATCCAATCACGATCCGTCCCGTGAACTCATCACGATCCGTTTCGCGGTCTCATCATGATCCGTCCCGTGAACACATCACGAACCGTCTCGCGATCTTGTTCACGGTCCTTCCGATCTAGCGCCGAACGGACAGCACCTCCGCGTTCCGCACACGTACATCTTGATGACGATCTCCACCGTCTTGATCCAGCAAGAGGGAGTGTAGAGGAAGAAGAGTTCTTCGGCAGCCTAACAGCGCTCCGGCAATGGTGGTGGAGCAATTCCAGCAGGGCTTCGCCTAAGCACTGCAGAAAACCGATCTAGAGGAGAAACTATGCACTAGAGGAACGGGTAGCACGTGGCTGAAAATTCTGTGCCAAAACCCTAAAATCCTCTAGTATATATAGGTGGAGAGGAGGAGGAGTCTTGGCTGCCAAAAAACCAGCCCTTGGGTCGACCAAAGTGGGGAGGAGAGGAGGACTCCTCCTCCAATCCTAGTAGGACTAGGATTCCTCCTTTTTTGGCCTTTTTCCACCTTTTTCCCTTTGGGCTTTTTCTCCCAGCCGCATGGGCCTTGTGTGGGACTTCACCCAGCCCACAAAAGGCTGGTATTTACTCTCCCACAGCCCATGAAGCCTCTTGGGTCGAAATACCCCTCCCGGTGGTCTCCCGGTACACTACCGGCACTCCCGGTACACTACCGATAAGCCCGGAACTTTTCCGGCGACCAAAACAGGACTTCCTATATATGAATCTTTACCTCCAGACCATTACGGAGCTCCTCGTGACGTCCAGGATCTCATCCGGGACTCCGAACAAACTTCGGTCACCACCATACATAACTCTATACTACCGAAATGTCACCAAACCATAAGTGTGCAGACCCTGCGGGTTCAAGAACTATGTAGACATGGCCGAGACATCTCTACGGTCAATAACCAATGGCGGGACCTAGATGTCCACATTGGTTCCTACATATTCTACGAAGATCTTTATCGGTCGAACCTCTATGTCAAGGATTCAGTTAATCCCGTATGATGTTCCCTTTGTTCTTCGGTATGTTACTTGCCCGAGATTCGATCGTCGGTATCTCCATACCTAGTTCAATGTCGTTACCGGCAAGTCTGTTTACTCGTTCCATAATACAAGATCCTGCAACTAACAATAGTCAAATTGCTTGCAAGGCTCATTGTGATGTTGTATTACCGAGTGGGCCCTGAGATACCTCTCCGTCACACGGAGTAACAAATCCCAGTCTTGATCCATGCCAACTCAACAGACACCCTCGGAGATACCTGTAGAGCACCTTTATAGTCACCCAGTTACGTTGCGATGTTTGATACACACAAGGTACTCCTCCGATATCAGTGAGTTGCATGATCTCATGGTCATAGGAACACATACTTTGACATGCAAAAAATAGTAGCAATAAATTGACACGATCATATGCTACGTTTGTAGTTTGGGTCTTGTCCATCACATCACTCTCCTAATGATGTGATCATGTTATCAAATGACATCACATGTCAATGGCTAGGAAACCTTGACCATCTTTGATCAACGAGCTAGTTCACTAGAGGCATACTAGGGACAGAGTGTTGTCTATTTACCCACACATGTAATGTGTTTCCATTCAATACAATTATAGCATGGATAATAAGCGATTATCATGAACAAGGAAATATGATAATAACTAATTTATTATTGCCTCTAGGGCATATTTCCAACAAGAAGATATGCATTTAGTCCTTGCCGTCGAGCCTCAGGCTCCAGCATGGGCACATCACATAGTTCAGTTCCTTCAAACAGGAGAACTCCCAGAGAAACAGGAAGAAGCGGAGAAAGTAGCCCGACAATCTAGTATGTACCAGTTTGTGGACGATGTCCTGTATAGAAAGAGACCGAATGGTGTGAAATTGAAGTGCGTTCCTCGGGAAGATGGACTGGAGCTGTTGGCAGATATACATGGAGGCATATGTGGCTCCCACATAGGATTGAGAGCTCTTGTTGGAAAGGCCTTCCGGCAAGGTTTCTTTTGTCCTACTGCTCTCCAGGATGCAACTACACTAGTAACCAAGTGTGAAGCATGCCAGTTCTATTCAAAGAAGCTACATCGACCATCTCAAGCTCTTCAGACAATCCTTCTTTCCTAGCCATTTTTGGTCTGGGGGCTCGACATCTTGGGCCCCTTTCCCCGTGCCACCGGGGGGCTTTGAGTACTTGCATGTTGCAATCTACAAGTTCACAAAGTGGTCGGAAGTGGAAGAAGTGAGAAAGTTGATAGCGCAATCAGCCGTCAAGGTCTTCAAAGGACTAGTTTGCCATTTTGGTATACCAAACAGGGTCATCACCGACAATGGCACACATTTCACAAGACACACCTTCATGCAATATGTCCAAGACCTTGGTGGCAAGATTTGTTTTGCTTCTATCGCTCATCCAAGGAGCAACGGCCAAGAGGAAAGGGAAAATGCTGAAGTGCTATGAGGGATTAAGACAAGAACTTTCGACAGGCTACACAAGTGCGAAAGACGTTGGATTGATGAGCTGCTGACGGTTCTTTGGTTAATCAGAACAACACCAAATGGAGCCACTGGCCAGACACCCTTCTCCCTAGTGTATGGGCTGGAGGCATTTCTCCCTACGGAACTCATATACGGTTCGCCTCGAGTGCTCGCTTATGATGAGCTTCAGCAGGAGCAGTTGCGCCAAGACGACGTGACGCTCCTTGAGGAAGATCGTCTTTGGGCTGCTGTGTGAGCTCCATGCTACCAGCAAGCTTTGCACCGCTACCATAGCCGCAAAGTTCATGCCCGAAGTCTTGAGGAAGGCGACCTTGTTCTTCGGCACGTTCAATCGGCCAAGAATTCAAACAAGTTGACGCCAAAGTGGGAAGACCCTTATCGGGTAGTACGAGTCACCAGGCCTAGCGTAGTCGGCCTGGAGACCAAAGATGGCATCCCATTGAGCAACTCCTAGAACATTGAACATCTTCGTAAGTTCTATCCATAAGGCGCAGTTGTTGGGTCACCCGGCAACCACCTTTTGTACAAGTCTTGCCGACAGGGCATGTCATCCTTTGTACAAAGCCAGGCGTAGACCCTGTGCATAGTTGAATAAGGTCAGGCATCTTGCAACTCTTGTCGATTCCCATGTTATGCATGTATATCTGAGATGTTGCATTACGCTTTAGTCCTAGCAAGTGCTAACGAACCGCCAAGGTTTCATACCTCAATTTTCTCTTCTTTATTTTTCTTAAAGGATAGAAGGTTCCTTCGCGTGCAAGTTTGCCGGGGGTGATGAGATAGTGTTGACACCTACGGGCGACGTTTGAAGTTGGCACCTTGCGGAAAGGAGTACAACAACGGAAAGCTAACTTACAAAATTCTAAGTAAACTTTTACTATGAGGTTATTTTGTCAATGGACGATTTAAACTTTTGTATGGGAAACCTGCACACGAGGGAACCTTGCCATGATCGGTTGCGCCTTTGCTCTATTTCGAGTCCGCTCAACAATTTAAGTGGTTGCACTAAAAACGTCAAGGTAACTTGTCATGATTGGTCGTGCCCTTACTCTGTTTCGAGTCCGCTCAATAGTTTAAGTGGCTCCACTAAAAATGTCAACATATCTTGCCGGCAGCGGTACCGCCACCAAGCTGCTAAGGATCCGCTCCTGAAGGCGCTCACGGCGGTGTTGGATATGCCGGCAAGTTTCCGATAAAGTGTAGGGGCACACCATATAGAGGAAAATCGGACAAGAAGAATAACATGCATCAATTCGAAACACAGACAGTTATATTACACTAAGGAGTTGCCGCAGTTCTGACTTAAGATAGAATCTTCTTTGACATGAAACAGCGGTGACAAGAAAAGCTTTAGCATCTAGCCCCTGCAATCACCCTCGACCCTATTGACTTGGTTTACCTTGTCGACGATGGGTGCGACAAGTTCCTCAAGCGCCTTGACGTCCACTTCCTTCGGCAGACAGTCAAGGACGTTGGTGAAGTTGATGTCAGGGTTCTTATGCGCCACTTGGATGAGCACCTTGAGCAGGATGGCCCGGCAGAGCTTGCGGGACTCGTTAGCTAAATGGGCCACTCGATCAGACTAGAGATGCTTCAGGGCGTCGATTATGTCGTTGAAGAACATCGTTATCCTAGCGCTTGAAGACACCCTGTCGTTGGAGGAGAAGTTGAAGCTTTGCAAGCCCAAGGTGGACAACCGTGCATCAAGTTTCTTCGCCACATCCACAAGGCACTCAGTCCAAATGTCCATGCCTTGCACATAGTCATTGGGAGAGGCAGCGACGCTCTTGAGCAAGTCTTGCTCACTCTGGAGATCCTTGGCAAGAGCCTTCTCACGAGCCGTGCTGCTCTCTAGAGACTCCTTCAGCATATCCAACTTCAGCTCCACATCGGCGATGGACTCTTTGGCTGAGGAGAGTTGTTTGGTCTTCTCGGAGATGGCGACCTGTATCTCTGTCAAGCTGTGGAGAGTTTTCTCTCTCTCGGTCTTGAGCGTCGAGATCTCTTTGCCCTGTTCCTCAAGGTCTGCCTCAAGCCTCTTCACCTTCTCGGCAAGTTCGTTTCTGGCGGCCTCTGCAGCTTTGGCGGCATTGACGGATTCCTTCATCTTGCTGGCATGGTCGATGACCAGAGCCTCATGGGCTTCCTTGTGCCTCTGCTCCAGCTCCTGGGTTCCCCACGCGATGAGTTTTTCGATTTCTTCAGCCTTGCGATGAACCTTGTAGGCAAGCGCCCCCTCGCGAGCAACGAGGTCCTCTTCATGGGCGTCAAGGCCGATGCTGTGTTCTGTCAGGCGAGCATCCTCCGCAGCATCCTGTTATGAAGCCACCTCTTGGTCTCTCTCGACGTCAGACTGCTGCAGGAGGAGCTCATTCCAGCCTTTGCCCAACTTCTCCCAACCGGTCTTCAAGTCCTTGAAGGCTTCGGCAAACCAGGCCTATGTTTCCTCAACGCGCCCCTGGAACTCCTCCTCCGTCACCTGCATAACTACCGCCCTGGTGTCTAGCTTTTCCTTCTAAGTGCGGTAGAGTGCCTGAAGCTTTCGGAAGTTATCGCCCATCGCTTGGAGGAGTTGTTCTTCCTTGGGTTGGCCGTTGATGTCCGCCTCACCGAGAACTTCGGGTCCAGTAGCAGCAGTGATTTCCTCGTTAAGGGCCTCTCCTTCAGTGGGCTCCCCAATAATTGTCATTCCTGGCGCATTGACGAACAGGTTCTCACCAGCCTTGAGATATCTGCTCGGAGAGGGCACTTCGGATGTTGATGGTTGATCCTCGACAACCGTCCCACCGGCGGCTGGGGGCTCCATGGCCGATGCAGCACCTGGCGCTCCTGCGGCAAGGACGCCGTCAGTACGGTCATCGGACCCCTTGTCAACCCCCTCAGTGGATCTCTCAGTGGTGTCTTCTTGGGCGTCCCTAGAAGCCTCATCAGCGACAACCCCGGTGGCCTCAGCGGCAGCATCCCTAGCGGTCTCCTCAATGATGACGTCGACATCCAACTATTCTGCCGGGGGAGATCTGAAAGCCGGAAATGTAGAGCAAGATGAGGCCAAGGTTGAAATTCAAGATAATAATATATAAGAACGGATTGACAAGTGCTCTGTAGCAAACAGTCTTACCTGCACCAAGCTATTGGGAGGTGGCTCCTCCCTCCCCGACAACTTCAGTTGCTGGCATAGGACTGTCGGCGCCAACACTTGCCGGACTCTCCTCGGCAAGAGTCGGCTTGTCAGCGGAATCCCTTGCCATGGATCCATCTCTGGGCGGCATAGTTCACAGAGGCGGCACGTTAGGGGCGTTCGCCAATGGCCCCCTTTGTTGCCGCCTTTCTACTACAAGCCTAGTGATGTCAGCTATGAAGATACATGTCCCAACGCTCGCCAGTGGGAAATGAGTAACGGACTCACGCTAGGGGCTGTGTTGGGGGCTGCATCGTGGGCTGGACTCTGGGCTAATGTCAATGAGCTCCGGCGTGCTTGTGGTGCTAGTTGGCGGCACATCACCCGTCGAAGTCTTCGCCCTCTTCACCATCCTTTGCGTCAGCGTTTCTGAATCTCTGCGGGAACAGGACAAAGCGAGACAAATAAGTTAAACGAAACCGAGAAAAATCGGAAGATAAGAGATGTGGCAGGATCCTTACTCTTCTTCCCTCGAGTTGAAGGCGGAGAGATCGAAGTCCACCTCCGCCACGGCGTTCGAAGGCAGAGAAGGGGCGGTCCTAGGTCGCTTGGCTGCGGCTGGAGCGGAGGGGTGTCATTGAGCTTCTTGCCGCTGCACAGCCTTGTCAGTCGCACCCTTTCCGGGGGCTCCACTGCTTGAGGAAGTTTGGAGAGCTGGGGCACCAGAGGAAGATTTCCGAAGGACACGCTTCTTCCTCTGGAGGGCTGGGGGCTCCTCGTGCGACTGCTGTTCACCTGTGTCTTCGGCGGAAGGGCCCCAAATAGCAATGCCACTCTGTTCTCCAACAACCTCGCCTTGCTCGGCAAGTTGTTCCTTCGACACCACTTCTCCCTCGCCGGCTTCCTCTTCTATGAAGCCTACATTGTCGGCCTCCTTGGCAAGAGTCGCCCTTCCACCATGCTGGCGATGTATGCCATTTGTTCTTCGGTGGTGTCACAGATGAGGTTCGTCTCTTTCTGAATGGCCTTCTCCGACAAGCCGTCGAAGAACTCTTGTAACCATTCTACGGACGGCGCTTCCCAAGTACCATCATGACCGTGAACATTGCACACTGGCATTATGGTGAGGATCGAAGCCAAGGCGGAATTGTTTCACAGGGGAATCACACCGGCCGGCAAATTATGTGTCACAACAGACCTGAACAACTTCTGACATAGAGCTGTGTGTTGCATCACTGTCAAGTTATTGTTCAGGCGAGGGCACAACCTCATGATGTCTGCCACGTTCGTGGACTCCCAGGATGGCCTCCCTTTGCTCTGCTGAGGGGCTATGCACCAGCAGAGAAAATCGTCACCGATCATGTCCACTATGAGCCCGACAACCTTGAGGCGGTGGATCCTGGTGATTGCGACTATGAGCTTCTCATCGTGACGATCGAAGTCACTGCAGCCATCACTGCGCGCCATTTTTGTCTGTCGGGGCGAACAGAAAGACTGGGGATCGTCCTCCCGAATCCAGCACCACCTGGCCCACCATTCATCCCACTTATCATGGAAAGCCCCGGTTGGGTATATTTCCTTGTTCCATCCCCTTGGAATCCAGGCGATAGAACCAGAAAGGGCTTCTCCCCCTTGGATACGAGGGATGAAGTAGTGGCAGAATAGGGCAGTGTTGGGGACTACCCCGGAAAAATTCTCGCAGAGGTGGGCGAAGACGGACATACATGTTACAACATTCGGTGTGAAATCCAAGAGATGGAATCCGTATGTGTACATGATGTCATTGAAGAAATCGGAAAATGGGGGACAGAGCCCGTAGTAAAAATAATCGGCAAAGAAGGGGAATTTGTCACGGCCACCATTGGAAGAACCTGGATCCATGCGGGTTGCGGGATGCGCCTTCATATCCCTTGCCCACATGCTCTGATACCGATCCTTTAAGGCCTTCGCATCGAGCACTGGAGGGAAGACGACACGCTCCTTCCGCATCTTCACTAGATCTTTCTCCATGACGGTGGTTTTCGTCCCCTTGCCCTTGCTCGTCTTGGGAAGCATGGAGCCTGTGGGTGCGAAGGCTAAGACCGGAGAGAGGGTGGAGGCGGAGGTTGAGTGGGAGAAGCTTTGTTTCAGGCTTGAGGAAAGAGATGATGGTAGTTTCCAGATTGGAAAAGATAGGGAGTAAATGAGCAAGTGACTCTACGGATCCGTTTTATGGGGAAGACGTGGGGCTACCTCTTTACTGACCAATGGTAAACACCTTCGCGAGCGCTCTGCCGTTACGGCCGCTCCGCACACGTCTCCCACGTCGCGCACTTAACGCACATCGTGGGCAGGCGTAGTAAGCGGAATGATTGCAACCATAGGCTCCTACCACGCGTGCCCGTGCACTGTTTGGGCCTAGCCCAACAACGCCTCGCACCCGTGTGTGGCCCAGGCCCGAGGGCTCCTGTCGGTGTACTAATGTTTGGGCTTTTTAGTACCCCATACTTTTGCACGGGTAGTTGTAGCCACACCAGCGGCGAGGCCTACCAGGGGACTGCTGGAGGCGAATATAAAGACATCAAGGAACATTCAAGTCAACAAGCACAAGAGCGAAGGCCAAAGGCTGGAACCTCGGCAAGATCTTGCCAGGGGTAACCTACAGAGCCCCGGAAAGGAGTGCACCCGGCAAGGCCTCGCCACCCTACCAGCACAGAGGCTACGTGTTGACCCCCCAGGATATGTGTCGAGGCGCTGGCGATAGAGAGGCTAAGTGGTGCCGATGGGACGGGCTCCTGTCCCGTCCCGTAGAAGGTCAGTGACACCTGACGAAGCATTAAATGCATTTGTCCTACACCGTCAGTGTTAGGTATGATAACAACGTAGCATTGTGCCCCTCGTGCATGCACTGTATGCCACTGTTGGGATCCCCTTAGTCGTATAAAAGGAGGCCCAAGGCGTTACGAGAGGGGGTCTTTTTCTCCCACCTTCTGGCTCACACGCGTAGGAGCTGTTCATAGCACTCCTGTAGCCAGAACCCTAAAAACACTCATAATAAATTAAAGCAGGTGTAGGCTTTTACGCTTCTCAGCGGCCCGAACCTGGGTAAAAACTCCCCTCGCGTCGTTCGTTCGATCTGCTCTTTGCACATACCTTCTCCCTACCGAACCACAAAGGGATCCTCGCGATCCCATAGGTGTCGTGCACCGACAAGCATAATGGATAACATTTAATTTCTTATAAACTCTTTGTCCTAGAACAGCAGCAACATCATAATCACTAGCATCACACATTATTTCAAAAGGCAAGCTCCAATCAGGTGGTTGAACAATAGGTGCAGTAGTTAAGGCTTTGTTAAGTGTTTCAAAGGACTCTACACAATCATCATAAAAAACAAAGGGAATATCCTTTTGTAAAAGATTAGTAAGAGGCCTAGAAATTTTGGAGAAGTCTTTAATAAACCTCCTATAGAAACCAACATGACAAGGGAACTCCGAATACCTTTGATGTCTTTAGGAAATGGCATTTTCTCAATTGCATCAACTTTAAATAGATCCACCTCAATATCTCATTCGGAAATTTTATGCCCCAAGACAATACCTTCATTAACCATAAAGTGGCACTTCTCCCAATTCAAGACGAGATTAGTTGGTTCACAACTCTATAAAACTGGATCAAGGTTGCTTAACAAATCATCAAAAGAAGTTCCGTAAACGGAAAAGTCATCCATGAAAACTTCCACAATATTTTCACAAAAATCAAAGAATATAGGAGTCATACATGTTTGAAAGGTAGAAGGTGCATTGCATAAACCAAAAGGCATACGTCTATAAGCATAGGTTCCAAAAGGACAAGTAAAGGTGGTTTTCTCTTGATCGGATTGTGATACAGGTATTTGAGAGAAATCGAAATATCCACCCAGGAAGAAAAAGTGTGTGTGCTTTGATAATCTTTCTAACATTTGATCAAGGAAAGGCAAAGGGTAATTATCTTTTCTAGTACCTCTATTTAGTTTTCAAAAATCGATTACCATTCTACAGCCAGTGACAATTCTCTGAGGGATAAGTTTATTTTTATCATTAGGAACAACAGTAATACCTCGTTTTTTAGGGACACAATGAACGGGAGTTACCCATCTACTATCGGCTATGGGATAGATTATACCTACTTCCAGAAGCTTCGGTATTTCAGTTCTTACCACTTCTTTTGTTTTAGGGTTCAATCGTCATTGGTGATCAACAACGGGTTTAGCACGAGGTTCCATATTAATCTTGTGCTGACATAGACTGGGACTAATGCCCTTAAGATTATCAAGAGTATATCCAATAGTGGCCCGATGCTTCCTCAGAATTTTAAATAATCTTTATTCTTCATGTTCCAAAAGGTTGGCACTAATAATAACATGATATATCTTTTTATCACCAAGATAAGCATACGCCAAAGTGTCAGGAAATTGTTTTAATTCAAACACATGATCACCTTTAGGTGGAGGAGGACCTCCTAGAGTTTCAATAGGAAAATTGTGTTTTAGTAGAGGTTGTTGTTCAAAGATAATTTTATCTATTTCATTTCTTTGATGCAAGTGCATCTAATTTTCATGGTCTAGCCCAAATTGTTCTAGTGGATCATTAGGAGGAACAGAAATAGAAGCAAGACCAATTAATTCATCCTTACTGGATAATTCTTTGTCACAAAGATGTCTACTAAACTTGGAAAAGTTAAACTCATCAGACACATCACCAAACTTAACAATGACGGTTTCTTTTTGACAATGTATCTTAGCATTAACAGTGTTCAAGAATGGTATACCCAAGATAATGGGACAAAATTCATCTTATGGGGAACAAGAACTAGAAAATTGGTAGGATATTTTATTTTCCCACACATGACTTCAACATCTCTAACAATCCCAAGTGGTGTGATGGTGTCTCTATTAGCAAGTTTAATAGTAACATAATGTCTTCTATTTCAGCAGGTGCTATGTCATTAATAATTTCTTGGTATAAAGTAAAAGGAATATCACTCACACTAGCACCCAAATCACATAATCCATGATAGCAATGATCTCCTACTTTAACCGAGACAATAGGCATGCGAACTACGGGTCTATCTTTTTCTTTTTCATCGGGTTTAGCAATTCTAGCAGCTTCATCATAGAAGTAAATAACATGCTCATCAATATTTTCTACTAAGTTTGACTCTTAGATGCTTTAATATTACTCTTGCGAACCATAGTTGATACCTTAGCATGTTCCTTTGTCCTAACGGGGGAAGGTGGTTTATCAAAATAAGTAGTAGGCTTAACTGGATCAACATTGTAAATAATAGTTTGTTCTTTAGCTATGACTGGTTCTTTGATTTCTTATTTAATTGGGGGAAGCTATTTAAACCACTTATCCTTAGGGAGATCAACATGGGTAGCAAATGATTCACAAAAAGAGGCTACTATCTGAGAGTTAAGTCCATATTTAGTGGTAAACTTGTGAAAAACATTGGTATTCATAAGAGATTTAACACAATCAAACTCAAGCTTAATACCTGATTCATTACCTTCATCGAGTTCCCAATCTTCATATTTGCGTCTAATCCTTTCTAAGAGATCCCACTTGAATTCAATAGTCTTCTTCATAAAAGAACAAGTAGAAGAAGTATCGAGCATGGATCTATCATTATGAGAAAGCAGAGCATAAAAATTGGAATAATAATTTCTCTCGAGAGATCATGATTGGGGCATGGATATAGCATTGACTTAAGCCTCCCCTAAGATAGAGCGATGCTTTCTCATTCACGAGGACCAAAATTATAGATATAATTCCGATCATGATGAACTAGATGCATAGGATAAAACTTTTGATGTAATTCCAATTCCAATCGATTCCAGTTCCATGATCCAATATCATCACATAGCCTCTACCATGTCAATGCTTTTCCCTTCAAAGATAAAGGGGAAACCTTCTTCTTAAGTTCATCTCCGGATAAACCTGCGGGCTTAAATAATCCACAAATTTCATCCACATGTAATAGGTGTATATCAGGATGCTTAGTGACGTATCCTGCATAAGGATTAGCTAGAAGTTGTTCTATCATACCTGAAGGAATTTCATAACCAATAATTTTAGTAGGTGCATTAGGTTCAGGAGCAAATAATTATGGTTCTGGTCAACGTGAAGATACCCCGAACAAACTCCTTAAAGGATTGTTCTTCATAGTAACAAGTGACAATAAATTTCAGCATGTAGTATAAGTTTTTCCTTACCGATTTCCACTTACCAAGGGCGCTTCACTCCCCGCCAACGGTTCTAGAAAAGATCTTGGTGACCCACGGGTATAGGGGGTCAATCGTAGTCCTTTAGATAATTAAGAGTGTCAAACCCAACAAGGAGCAGAAGGAAATGGCAAGCGCATTTCAGAAAGGTAGTTTCTGCAAGCACTGAAATTGTAGGTAATAGATAGATTGATAGCATGATAATTGGTAACGATAAAGTAACAGTAACGGTAAATAAAGTGTAGCAGGGTAGCCCAGTCCTTTTGTGGCAAAGGACAGGCCAAAACGATCTCTTCTAATAAGCTAAGTATTCTTGAGGGTACACAAGAATTTCATCTAGTCACTTCATTATGTTGGTTTGATTCGTGTTCGCTACTTTGATAATTTGATATGTTGGTGGACTGGTGCTTGGATGTTGTTCTTTCTTGAACAAACCTCCCACTCATGATTAACCCCCTCGCAAGCATCCTCAACTATGAGAAAACTATTAAGATAACATTTAACCATAGCATTAAACATGTTGATCCAAATCAGCCCCTTATGAAGTAGTGCATAAACTATGGTTTAAGCTTATGTCACTCTAGCAACCCATCATCTGACAAATACTCCACAATGAATTACCTTAGGCCCAAGGATGGTGAAGTGTCATGTAGTCGACATTCACATGACACCAATAAGGAAATCACAACAACATACCATCAAAATATCGAACACATATCAAATTCACATGATTACTTGCAACATGACTTCTCCCATGACCCCAAGAACAAAGGTAACTACTCACAAATAGTACGCATGCTCAAGATCAGAGAGGTATTGAATAGCATAATGGATCTGAACATATAATCTTCCAGCAAATAAACCATATAGTAAGCAACTACACAAGGTAATCAACACTACTAGTCACCCGCAGGTACCAATGTGAGGTTCTGGTACAAAGATTGAACACAAGAGATGAACTAGGATTTGAGAGGAGATGGTGTCGTTGAAGATATTGATGAAGAACGGCCTCCGAAGGATGAGATGGTTGTTTGTGATGATGATGGATTTGATTTCCCCCTCTAGGAGGGATGTTCCCCCAGCGGAAATCACTCCGCCGGAGGGCAAAAGTGCTCCTGCCCAAGTTCTGCCTCGAGATAGCGTTCAATCCCGAAAGTCTCTCCTGTTTTTTGTAGGTCAAAACACCTTACATACCAAAATATGTGCTTCGAAGGTGGGCCGTGCTTAGCACAACCCACTAGGGCGCGCCTGGGGGGCCTAGCGTGCCCTAGTGTCCCCCTCCTGTAGTTATTTGCTCCAATATTCATCATATATTCCATAAAAAATCTCCGTGAAGTTTTTGGTCATTTGAAGATGTGCAGAATAAGTATCTCTGGTATGCTTTTTCGGTCGAGAATTCCAGCTACCAGTATTCTCCCTCTTTGTGCCAACCTTGTAAATTATGAGAGAAAAGGCATTAGAATTACTCCATAAAGCATTATTATTCATAAAAACATTTTAAATAACATGAAATCATGATGCAAAATGGACGTATCAAGAATTTGACTTACATATTAATTACCGATAGGAAAGAAGCTTAGAACCCTGTAGCTGACAACTTTTCTAGGTTAGAAAATATTCTTGATGAACCACTACCTATTGATGATAGCTTTCCTGATGAATAACTAGTTGTAATAAATGCTTCTCATAACATTCCTTGGTATGCTGACTATGCTAATTACATTGTTGCTAAATATATACCGCCTAGTTTCACATACCAACAAAAGAGAAAATTCCTCTATGATTTAAGACATTACTTTTGGGATGAACCACATCTTAATAAAGAAGGAGTAGATGGTATTATTAGACATTGTGTAGCTGAGCATGAGCAGGAACAAATCCTACAGAAATGTCACTCTGAAGCCTATGGAGGATATCATGCGGGAGATAGAACTGCTCACACGGTATTGCAATCTGGTTTTTACTGGCCCACTCTTTCCAAGGATGCATGTAAGTTTGTCTTGTCTTGTGATGAATGTCAAAGAATTGGAAATATCGATAATCATCAGGAAATGCCTATGAATTATTCACTTGTTGTTGAACCATTTGATGTTTGGGTTTTTGATTATATGGGACCTTTTCCATCCTCTAATGGGTATACACATATTTTGGTTGTTGTTGATTATGTTACTAAGTGGGTAGAAGCCATTCCAACTAGTAGTGATGATCACCACACCTCCATTAAAATTCTTAAACAAGTTATTTTTCCAAGGTTTGTAATCCCTAGATATTTAATGACTGATAGTGGTTCACACTTTATTCATGGTGCTTTCCGTAAAATGCTTGCTAAATATGATGTTAAACATAGAATTGCATCACCGTATAATCCTCAATCTAGTGTTCAAGTTGAACTTAGCAATAGAAAAATAAAACTAATATTACAAAAAATGTTAATAGGTCCCGAAAGAATTGGTCTAAGAAATTGGATGATGCACTTTGGGCCTATAGGAAAACTTATAAAAATCATATGGGTATGTCTCCTTATAAAATGGTTTACGAAAAAGCTTGTCATTTGCCTGTGGTATTGGAACATAAAGCGTACTGGGGAATTAAGAACTTAACTATGACTTTAAACTTGCCGGCGAAAAGAGGTTATTTGATATTAGCTAACTAGATGAATGGAGAACCCAAGCTTATGAAAAATGCCAAACTATTCAAAGAAAAAGTCAAAAGATGGCATGACAAAAGAATCCAAAAGCGGGAATCCAAATTTGGGGAATATATTCTTTTGTACAACTCTCGTTTTATATTTTTTGTAGGAAAACTTCTTTCCAAATGGGAAGAACCATATGTTATCAAAGAGGTTTACCACTCTGGAGCTATCAAGATTAATAATGCCGAAGGTACTAACCCAAAGGTGGTCAATGGACAAATAATTAATCACTATATCTCAGGTATGCCTATTAATGTTGAAAGCAATATTATCCAAACCATGACACTGGAGGAACACATAGAAGAAACCTTCCAGAATACTCCAGAATCCTGAAAAAGAGGAGGTGCGTGATATTGTAAGTAAACAGACTCTGAAAAATCGACAAAATATTTTCTTTTAGTTTTGGAATACTAAACAAATAGGGAAATAAGAAATAACGAGGAAGGCAATTGAGGTGGTCACGATACACCAGGGCGTGCCTGTCTCTCTTAGCGCACACTGGTGGGTTGTGGGCCCCTCGGGCACCTTCTCGACTGTGTTTTCCTTCCATATGCTTGTTTCCCAAGATAAAAATTAATTATATATACCTTTGTACTATTTGACTACCTCATCATAGAAATATCCTTTGTTCTTGTTTCTTGGTGTTTTTCTGTCAAATCTATCAAGCCAGGCATCATTTCTTCTCCCTCTTCCAACAACGTAGAAGAAGATGCATGGTTGATGAAGGTGGAGCTGAAAACAAAGGAACCAAAGGAATCCAACAAGGAGGATGATGGGAAGGAATCTATGGGAGAACAAGCCCTAGAGGGAAGACATGATATGTTAAGAGGTGGAGAGGAAGAAGAAAATATCCTTCAACCTTACTACAACCATCTTACCCCCACTAAAATTGAAGACTTTAGGGCCTTGGAAGTGATTTGTGTTCAAAATAAATTTGTCACTCGTGAAAATATTTTGTTAGAAGAGCACATCATCGCCCTCCGAAGCATCAGACGTAGATTGGAGTACCTATTGAGGCTGAAGTGTGATACTACTTCAACATCATCATCTTACCCACCAATGGAGACTTGAGTACATGGGTATGGGCACTCCCCTTGCCTCCAGCCAAGCTTAGGGGAGATGCCTTGGTATCGTATCACCAATACTTTTATTACCTTTGCTATTTCGTGATTTAGTTGAATAAAAGTTTAGTATGATCTATTTTCGAGTGCTAGTTTCGTGATGTATCTATCAATGTAATCGAGTGAGAGCTATATAATAAACTTTAGTTTGAGTTTGTGCTTCTTTACTTTTATGTTGCAATCAAAATAAAATAAATAATGAAAATATCATATGCTAATCTTATGGCAAGTAATGACATCACATAAGGAAAATTATAAGTGGTAAAAAAATTGACAGTCGACAAACATAGGATTGGTCAATGATGCAACTCATGAAAGAATTAATAAGGGAAGAGAAGAGTCACATGAAAATACACTATCTTGGACATCTTTTATGATTGTGAGCCCCCAATAATTATTATATGCCAAAATTGTTGACATTGGACAAGGAAGACGGCGTAATGATTTATGTTTGTTCATATTCACATAGAAGTTATATTGTTATAGAACCTTCAATATATGCTGCTTTCCCAACATCTTTGCTAGCCAAAATTTTGCACTAAGTAGAGATACCACTTGTGCATTGAAAAACCTTAAACCCAAACTGAAGTTTTGATAGTCCACCATACCTACTTATGGATCGAGTAAGATCCTTCAAGTAAGTTGTCATCGGTGCAATAAGGCAATAAAAATTGCTTCTAAATGTGTTCGATCATTTAGTGTAAGAGAAAATTGAGCATTGTACAAACTTGTGATAGCAAAGTAATAAAAGCGATGGACTGGATAAAAAGCTATCATAAGGGCACTATAACATGACGTTCTTCTGCACTAAAGGATTTCACATAAAAAAACAAAATTCGCATAACAACCTCTGCTTCCCTCTGCGATGAGACTATCTTTTACTTTTATCTATTTACTTTTATGCAAGAGTCAAAGTATTCTTCTTTATTCCTTTCAATTTTTCTCTTTGGCAAGCATCATGTGGTGAGGAAAGATCTAGACATATATCCAGCTGAATGTGAATGATCATGAGTAATTATTGTTCACATCAACCTTGAGGTGAATGAGTTGGGAGGAGAAACTATAAGCCCCTATCTTTCTATGTGTACGGTTGAAACTTTTTGCTCATATGTATGTTATGAGTGTTAGAAATCATAGAAGATTAAATGATGGTTGAGTATGTGGACTTGCCAAAAGGCTCTGATATGTGACCCTTCCTGAAAATATGATGAATTGTAGTTGCAAAGTTTACTAAGAACATAGTTTGTTGGTTCCCAATAAAGTTTATGCTTTTTACTTCGACGTTGTGATGAATTGTTACTTTTTCATGACAAGTTATATGATGAAGTTATATGATAAAAGTTATATGAAAAAGTTTGTTGCTGTTATAATAATAAGCATGATTCTACCATGTTTGTATTTTTTTTTTATCGACACCTGTCTCTCTAAACATGTGGAGATGATTTTCGATATCGGCTTTCGCTAGAGGACAAGCGAGGTTTAAGCTTGGGGGAGTTGATACATCCATTTTGCATCATGTTTTCCTACTATTATTTACAATTATTTTATGCATAATAATGCTCTATGGAGTAATTCTAATGCCATTTCTCTCATAATATGCAAGGTTTACACAAAGAGAGTGAATGTTGGCAGCTGGAATTCTGGACCTAAAAAAGCATGTCAGACATACCTATTCTGCACATCCTCAAATGAGCTGGAATTTTACAGAGAATTATTTTGGAGTATATAAAAAATACTAGAGCAAATAACTACCAGAGGGGGGCACCTGGTGCCCACAAGGCACCAGGGCATGCCAAACCCCCCAGGTGCAAGGAATCATCGTAGGAATTTCCAAAGGTGGAAGTGATAAGTATGGAGTGTCGAACCCACAAGGAGGTAAAGGTCAGACCAATATTCTCTCAAGTCCTATCTGCCACTGATACGACTCTACGTACGCCGAACGTTTGCTTCCAACTAGAAACGAGAAATAAAACTAAGTTGTGGGTATGCAGAGAATAGCTTTGCATGATATCGGAGAACTACAATATAAAAATAGGTGTTGTTATCATAAATTTAGAATATATTACAATATATTACAAATAGAAAGTGTGGAATAATGATGGGTCAGTGTGCAGAATTTTCAAGGCAACTGTTAACAAGATCGGTAATCATTATTGCAATTTTATATGAGGGAGAGGCATAATCTAACATACTTTCTCTACTCGGATCGTATGAACTTATGATTGGAACTCTAGCAAGAATCTGCAACTACTAAACATCATTAAGGTAAAACCCAACCATAGCATTAAAGCATCAAGTCCCCTTTATCCCATACGCAACAACCCCTTACTCAGGTTTAAGCTTCTGTCACTCTAGCAACCAACTATAAGCAAATCATGAACGTATTGCAACACCCTACAACGGGAGTCCTTCACGTGTGTGCGGCAAGGAAGGCACCATAGGACAACACCAAAATAAACATACAACTCAAACCAATATAGATCATCAATCAACCCATAAGACAAAATAAATCTACTGAAAACATCATAGGATGGCAACACATCATTGGATCGTAATATGTGGTACAAAGCACCATGTTCAAGTAGGGGATTACAGCAGTATGCGGGAGAGTGGACCGTTAAAAGATATGAGGACGATGATGAAGAAGGTGATCTTGAACAAGACGATCACCGCGGCGATGGTTCCCCCGATGGCACTCCAGCGGCACCGAGAGAGAGGGGGAGAGGGTCTCACCCTTGTGCTTCCACCTCCATGGCCTCCCCCCTAGGTGGGGAGAGGTTCTCCCTCTGGTCCTTGGCCTCCATGGTGACGATGGCCCCTCTGTCTTCCTCCTTCATGGTCTCTGGTGATGATGACCCCCTCCGGCAGGGTGCCGGAGAGGGCCAAGATTGATTTTTCGTGGCTATAGAGACTTGCGGTGGCAGAACTTCTGATCTCCATTTCTTTCTGGGGGTTACGAGATTAATAGGAGAGCTTGGCCTTGGAATCAAGTCCGGGGGACTCCTGAGGGGCCCACAATCCAGGGGTCATGCCCTAAGGGGGGCGCCCTCTAGGCTTGTGGCTGCCTCAGGACTCCTCTTTGGTATACTTTTACTCCTGTATTTTTTATATTTTCCAAAAATATTCTCCATAAATTTTCAGCCCATTCCGAGAACTTTTATTTCTGCACAAAAAATGACACCATGGTAGTTCTGCTGAAAACAGCGTGAGCCCGAGTTAGTTCTAATGAAATCATACCAAAATCATATAAAATTATTGTAAACATGGCATGAATATTTCATAAATTATAGATACATTGGAGACGTATCAGCATCCCCAAGCTTAATTCCTACTCGTCCTCGAGTAGGTAAATGATAAAAGACATAATTTATGAAGTGTGAATGCTAGCAAGTGCACAAGTTTGATCAATGATAATTCCAGTCGCTTTTTCTAGCATCAATATAAACCATATGTCATGGGGAACGAACACCTATGGGATCGGAGGAACCCCTTTCGATTCGGCTGGGGAGAAGGCTCGCACAAAGAGCAGGGCTGATGAGCAGCACACAGGGATTTTACCCAAGTTCGGGCGACAAAGATGCTTAAAACCCCACTCCTTCTTGGTTGTATTGTAGATGTTCATAGGGTTCTAGCTACAGGAGCGCTATGAGCAGCAGCTACATGTACGAGCTAGAAGGTCTAAAGTCGAAAAGCCAAAAGTCCAGAAGTGCCAAGGACCAAAAATCCTCCACCGTATTGCCCTGGGCCTCCTTTTATACTTTGAAAGGGATCCCAACAGTGGCGTACAGTGCGTACACAGGGTGTACAGGACTATAGTGCTATCATACCTAACTCCGATGGAGTAAGACAGGAGCATTTAATGCACCATCAGGCATCTCTGACTATCCACGAGACGGGACAGGATCCCGTCCCATCGGCACCGCTTAGCCGCCTCCATCATCGACGCTGCGACAAGTGCTTAGGTGGGGCGACACCTTGCATGTGCGCTGGCGGGGCCTTGCCGTGTCTTGGCCTTGCCGGGTCTTTGCCTTATCAGAGATTTGCTTTGCCTGAGGGTTCGATAGTCATCCCGACAAAGGGTCTTGCCGGGGGTCTTGTTTCTCCTGTTCTTGTACCTGGCAGCTCCCTGTCGGGCCTCGTCACCAGGGTTGCTACTACTGGCCGTGCACGAGTAAGGGTCACCAGAGAGCCCAAAACTCTAGTGCACCGACACCATAAACAGTATCTCATCTCATAAAACTTCTCATGATCAAGTAAGAAGCTATTCACATGTTAAAGTATCAACCAGAAAGTTTCTTGAAAACTAACAAACCATATTCCTAGTCATCGAACAATTGCAATTCATGTTATTTTCAGGAAGGGTCTACGTAAGAGCTTTGATTTAGAAAATTCCACATACTCAACTATCATATAGTCTTCCATGATTATTGACACTCAAAGCATATTTTTAGAACAAATAGCATCCATCGAACACACAGAAAGATAGGGGCTTAATGTTTCACCTCCCAGCTTATTTATCATATAGATAATTGTCAACAATAACAATTCATGATCAAATATATTTGTATGGATATTTATGTATAGATCATTCTCGAAGACATGACGCTTGCCAAGAGAAAAAGGCGAAATATAAGAAGTGGTGAAGATCACCATGATTCTTGCATAAAGGTAAGTACTAGAAAGTAAAATATAGGCCCTTCGTAGAGGGAAGCAGAGCTTGTCATGCGCTTTTTGTTTTTGGATGTGCAAACCCTTAATGCAAAGGAACGTCATGTTGTATTGCCCATTGTGGTAGCAACCTTTCTTATGCAGTCTGTCGCTTTTATTTCTTTACCATCACAAGTTCGTATAATGCTTATTTCCCATTACTATGAAAGATCATACATATTTAGGAGAAATTTTTATTGCTTTTTGCACCAAGGACAACTTACTTGAAGGATCTTACTCAATCCATAGGTAGGCATAGTGTACTCTCATGGCAAAACTGGTTTAAGGGTGTTTGGATGCACAAGTAGTATTTCTACTTGGTGCGGAAGTTTTGTCTAGTATGAGGTGGAAGCAAGAACCACATGTTGGAGGATCCATAACAATATAAGTTCTTTACAAATATTCCCAAACATAACTCATTAAGTTGTCTTCCTTGTCCAATTTCAGCTAATTTGCTCGAGTTTGAAAATAATTAATGAGCTCACAATCATAGAAGATGTCCAAGATAGTATATTTATATGTGGAATCTCTCTTCCTTTAATATTATTTCATGAATTGTTCAAGTGACCAATGCGGTGTTTGCTAACTTTCAATAAATTTTACCACCTATACTTATTATGTGTGAAGTCATTACTCCCCATGGGATAAGTATATGAAGCATAGTTAATTTCAGATTTATGATATTCAATTCATTCAACCATTTACTCCGACTTCCTTACATAACGGTTCACCATACGTCCATGCTATGAGAATCACAAACCTTTACATAAGTATTTTTACCAGTTCACAATTACTTACTAACATGAATCTTAAAATTACCATCTTTATATCTCAAAACTATATGCAAGGAATCAAACTTCTCATAATATTCAATGCACTTAATATGGAAGTTTTTATTATATCGCTCTTGGATGCCTATCATATTAGGACTAAATTCATAACCTAAACCAATTACCATGCTGTTTAAGGACTCTCAAAATAATATAAGTGAGGTACAAAAGTTCAATTATTTTTATAAAACCAAACACCACCGTGCTCTAAAAAGATATAAGTGAAGCACATAGAGCAAAATTGCCTATCTCAAAATATATAAGTGAAGCACATAGAGTATTTTAATAAATTCACGATTCATGCATATCTCTCTCAAAAGATGTGTGCAGCAAGGATGATTGTGGCAAACTAAAAAGCAAAGACTCATATCATACAATACATTCCAAGAAAAACATATATCATGTGGTGAATAAAAATATAGCCTCAAGTAAATTTACTGATGGATTGAACACGAAAGAGGGGATGCCTTCTGGGGCATCCCTAAGCTTAGGTCCTTTGGCATACTTGAATATGGCTTGGGGCGCCTTGGGCATCCCCAAACTTACGCTCTTGCCACTCCTTATTCCAAAGTCCATCCAATCTTTACCCAAAACTTGAAAACTTAACAACACAAAACTTAACAGAAAACTCGTGAGATCCGTTAGTATAACAAAAATAAATCACCACTTTAGGTACTATTGTGAACTCATTCTTTACTTATATTGATGTAATATCTACTACTCCCTCCATCCCAAAATAACTGTCTCAACTTTATACTATCTCTAGTACAAAATTGTACTAAGGTTAAGACACTTATTTTGAGACGGAGGGAGTATATTCTAACTTCTCCATGGTTCATACCCCCCGATACGACCCATAGATACATCAAAATGGGTAAAGAACACAAAGAAAACAGAATTTGTCAAAAACAGAACAGTCTGTAGCAATCTAAAAACTCCATATACTTCTGTAACTCCAAAAATTATGAGAAATTAGGACAACCTAGAAAATTTGTATATCAATCGTGTGTAAATATTTAAGACTCTGATAAATTTATAAAATTCTTGGACCGGGCACAAAAGTTTCTGTTTTTCAACAAGATCAAATCGATAACCAACATAGACCATCCCAAAGGTCTTACTTGGCTCAAACACTAATTAAAACACCAAAACACAATTACTACAGAAGTAATAATGTGTGAAACACTCAAAACATAAGCAAAAAATAGAATATAAAAATAAAATTGGGTTGCCTCCCAACAAGCGATATTGTTTAATGCCCCTAGCTAGGCATAATGCAACAGATCTAGGTATTGTCATAATAGTAAGGGAGATCATCCATGCTCATCTCATACTCCATTATTTCAGTGGCAAGTTTCCTTTGTGTCAAGCAAAAATAATTAGAAGGGCTAAATTTAATGGGATAAGGATCCTTAAGATCAAGTGCGGGAGGAATAGGTTCTTCCTTCGCCCCCCTATAGTGTATAATCAATTCATCATTGTAAGCTTTCCTTTGGGTGAAATTCATAATCCTATTTCTTAATATGAACTCTAATACGTTGTTTTGTATAGCGAAATTATCATTGAGTTCAGAAATCTTATCAACCAAAACCTCTATTGGGACCCTTTTTCTCAAATTTTCATTATAAGCAACATAATCTGGAGATTGCAATCTCATTATATCTTCTTGATTAAAAAGGATCTCCTCTATGGGGGGACATCCACCATTAATTCTATAATGAGTAAAATGTTTGTTAGCCTCTTCCATGATAAATCTAAACTCGTGGGCTAGAAATATAGTGGCGGCATTCTTAACGGAAGAAGGGCAAATAAAAACACAAATCCTTTTGGTATTTTCTGAAAACTATTTTAGAAGTGGGGGAGAGGAAAACGAGAGGCAAATGGCAAATAATGTAAATGCAAGAGATGATTTTTGATGGGTACTTGGTAGGCTTGATGTCTATCCTCCCCGGCAACGGCGCCAGAAATCCTTCTTGCTACCTCTTGAGCTTGTGTTGGTTTTCCCTTGAAGAGGAAAGGGTGATGCAGTGAAGTAGATAAGTATTTCCCTCAATTGATGTGAACCAAGGTATCAATCCAGTAGGAGGAATAAGCAAATCACCAATGGATGCACCTACACAAACAATCAAACTCTTGCACCCAACGCTATAAAGGGGTTGTCAATCCCTTCATGGTTATTTGCAAGCATTAGATCTGATAGAGATAGATGTAAAATATTGCGGAAAGTAAAAGGTAAATAAATTGCAGCATGGTATTTTTGGTTTATAGATCTGAAAATATAATATGGAAAGTAGACTTGGGGGGCACAGGTTTCGCTAGAGGCTTCTCTCTTGAAGGAAAATAACACGGTGGGTGAACAAATTACTGTCGAGCAATTGATAGGAAATCGAATAATTATGACGATATCCAAGGCAATGATTATGCATATAGGCATCACGTCAGTGTCAAGTAGATAGAAACGATTCTACATCTACTACTATTACTCCACACATCGACTGACTCCTGCCAGCATCTAGAGTATTAAGTTCATTAAGAACAGAGTAACGCATTAAATAAGATGACATGATGTAGAGGGATAAACTGAAGCGATATTATGAGAACTCCATCTTTTTACCTTTGATGGCAACAATACAATACGTGCCTTTCTACCCCTACTTTGTCACTGGGTGAGGACACCGCAAGATTAAACCCAAAACTAAGCACTTTTTCCATTGCAAGAATTACCAATCTAATTGGCCAAACCAAATCAATAACTCGAAGAGACTTACAAAGATATTAAATCATGCATATAAGAATTAGGAGAAGAATCAAATAATATTCATAGATATCATAAACCTAGTATTCATCGGATCTCGACAAACACACCGCAAAAGAGTATTACATCGGATAGATCTCCATGAAGATCATGAGGAACATGATATTGAAGCACAAAGAGAGAGAAGAAGCCATCTAGCTACTAGCTATGGACCCATAGGTCTGTGGTGCACTACTCACGCATACTCGGAGGGGCAATGGAGTTGATGTAGATGCCCTCCGTGATCAAATCCCCCTACAGCGGATTTCCAGAAAAGGCTCCTAGATTGGATCTCTCGGGAACGAAGGCTCCTGGTGGTGGAATATTATTTGCGTGGCTCTTTTTTGGTATTGGGGGAATATTTGGGTATTTATAGGACGAATATTAGGGTTAGGAGTCCTGCAAGGCAGTCACAAGAATGCTAGGCGCGGCCAGGGGTGGTGGTCGCGCCCCCTGGCTAGTGACCTCCTGGCAAGTCCTTTGCCTTACACTCCAAGTCTGGTAGGTGTCTTCTGGTCCAGAAAAAATCAGTGCGAAGATTTTTTCTGTTTGGACTCTGTTTAATATTCCGTATTTGCAATGCTCAAAACAAGGAAAAAATAGAAACTGGCACTAGGCTCTTGATTAACTAGATGATACCCCATGCGTTGTTGCGGCAATTGTCTATCGCTTAGTAGGATGATCAATGGAGTGGGAGTAGAGAAATCATGATGGCATTTTATGCCTGCAATTAGTGTAACTAATCTGGATATAAAAGGGATTACCACTCAAAATGTAAAAGTATATGAAGTTCTCAACATGGTATGGAAGCAAACAAAACCAAATGAGAGTTATTTGGGGTTGAAGTTGTTGAGTCTGCCATCATGGAATGAATATAGATCAAAGTGGTCACCCTGTCGATAAGATAAGATAAGTAGTCTTTCATTAGTGGTATTGCATGGTAAAGGAGCAAATATGAACTATGCAAGATAGATGAGTTGTTATTCATGCAGATACTTTCACAGGGTCAGTGTGAGAGTGTTCTTCTGGATAGCAATTAAAGTTCCACTAAGAAAGCAAACAATCAAACTTGATCAACTCAATGAGCACTAATTATTCATGTATGCAATAGTATACCAGATTTTAGGAAGAAATAGGAGTAGTTCATGAGAATCTTGCATGGGTGGTTGACAATGTCCTGCATATGCCAAAAAAACATTATTGTAAAGATTAAATTTGCATAGTTAAGCTAGTGTGAGAAACTAAACATGACGCTCAAATAAATGGAATCAGCAGACCAATAGGATGGCAATAATTGCTAGTACTATTGATCTTTACAAATCAGATGGAAATTGCTCAAAGGAAGCATGTGTTGTTATTTTGTTTGTAGGTGACCAACATGTTCAAACAACATTACATGGGAGAATCTATGGGAGCAAATTCTTATTTCTACCTACACATAGAAAAATAAATAGAAGGGCATTCTCATACAACAGTAACTAATTAAATTCAGAGATGGGAGCTTCATGCGAACAGTATAAGCAAAAAAATAGAATATTAAAAGAAGCATGTGCTCAGCTCATCCATTGTAAATAAGAAAATCAAGAGATGAGACTTTCTTTCCCGAGTAGCAAGAGTCCTAAGAATCAACCAAGCCTAAGTGACCCTTGGAGGCAAAACTTTGAGAACATTTCGAGTTGTAGTGCGATCTGAAAAATTCAAAGCCATGAGATCGGGGATAGTAGAAATCAGGGCTAGTTGAAAACTAAAACTGCTACATAAACCAAAGTGCACGACAGCCACTGACGTTGACAGTCACGGTGCAAAGCAATGGTTCACAACGGTCTCGCCGGTTATGCATTCATCAATGACCTCGAATTCTAGGCGGCTGGCGATGGAAAGACGGTCGTCCCATGTCCTCACACCCAAAGAGATAGAGGCGTGGAAGATCGTCAGGCATGCTGAAGGATGTCAGAAGGATAAGATCGGAGTGCACACACTTTGATTTGGCTATGCCTTTCTTACAATCCTGGTGGCTAGCAATACAATTGTGGCCCAGCCCACGCAGAGAGGAGTTGGAGGCAAGGCAAACTGGCACACACTTTTTTATGTGGGAGATCGAGATGCAAGGCTCTTTGTTCTGACGGAGGAAGCCTTTTAGGATACGAGAGAGGCTGCTTGGCTCCTATAGTTGGAAACGGAAGAATTAATGAGGACAGGAGAGAGCTGCTCGGCTCCTATGGTTAGAAACTGAAATATTAATGAGGAATCAACCTGCTAGTATTCGTTTTGCTGAACTTTACATGCATATGTGTTTCATTAAGTCCACGTAGTTACCTCAAAAATAAAAATAAAAATTATTGATAAAATACTAAACTAAAAATGATGATGTAGCTACATGTGTTGGTGTGGCATGGGTGGGACATGTGTGATGAGGTGGATAGGTTGCATGTCAAGATAAATAGGTTAATGGGGATGAACTTCTTAGGTATATAGGATAGGTTAATCCCGAAAACAATATAAAATAGCATATTAATGCATATAAAACATCCAAAACATATAATATAATAGCATGGAACAATAAAAAATTATAGATACGTTGGAGATGTATCAGCGTGCCCAAGGCGATCACATCAACCTTGGAACCATTTCCCACGCGCATCATCACTTCGTCCTTAGCGAGCCTTCGTCTATTCCGTAGCTCCTGTTTTGAGTTGCAAATGTGAGCAACAGAACCGGTATGAAATACCCAGGCACTAAAATGAGAGTTGGTAAGGTACACATCAATAACATGTATATCTTATACCATGTTTGGTGTTGGCCGCCTTCTTGTCGGCCAGATACTTGGGGCAGTTCTGCTTCCAGTGACTAGTTCCCTTGCAATGAAAGCACTCATTTTATGGCTTGAGTCAGTGTCGTGGTTTTATCACGGCAGATGTCCGGGTGAACGGACTTAGGTTTGAGGCTATCGCTAACGGGGTGGACTCAAAGGTGTTAGTCGGGACGAAAGACATGGATTTACCCAGGTTCGGCCCCTCAAATCGAGGTAATAGCCTACATCCTACGTGTGTTTGTATTGCTTGTGTGTCGATTACAAGGAGCTAGAAGCTTGACCTAGTTCTCCATCGCCTCTCTCTAAGTCGCCCCGGGTCTGCCCTTATATAAGAGGTCAGGACCACCGGGTCGTCAGAATTGCTAACCGAGTCTCTCTCTATCTTCCTGTCCAAGCCGTCTATGAATCGTCTTGCACGCCCGGGTCTTCTCCGTCCGGGCCGTTTGTACGGCCCACACCTTGCGCCACCTATCTTCCTAGGCCACCAGTCTTATGGCTCACCTTTGGGCCGCCTCATGTAACATCCCAAAATTTCATTTTGGAATGTTATGAAATATAGCTTTGCATCATCATCATTTTGTTGGAATGTAATGAATTTGTTGAAGTGTTTATTTTGTTTTTCTGAAAGGTCATTTCTACTTTCCCATGTATTTGTTTCACCTATTTGAAAATCTTTGGAAATGTTCAAACAAAGAGGGGAGTAACATGACACTCCACACCATGGGCATCTTGGTGAAATATTTGAGCAATAAAACCAGGTTGTTATTTGATAATTTATCTCAAAAGGATTTAAAATCAATTAGGCATTTTCTGAAAATAAATTTTAAAAAGATATTCAATATGACAGAGGAAAAAATGTTCATTAAATAGCATTAATTCTCCTGATCATTTTGATATATATATTTTCTATGTTTGGAAATGTTTTGATTGCATTAAAACAGTTTTTACTGCGCTGGAAATAGAAAAGGAAAGTATTTAAATCGAACCGGGCTGGCCCACCGTCTTTAATTCCCGAAACCACTCCGGGTCGGCCACCAACGCGCTAACCACGCCCCACCCTCACTGATGCGCGGGACCCACCGTCCGACCGTGGCGTCAGCGCGGTCATCCCTTTCCCCATGCCCGACCGCCGTCGCCGTAGATCCCTCTCCGTGGATCTCGCCCCTCGTGCCCTCCCCGACCACCGCACCGCCACTATATAAAGCCCCGACTCTCCTCTCTCCGTTCCACACCCGAAACCCACTTTTCCCTCGCCGGAGCGCTGCACTAGCTCTCACTGGAGTTCGGCACCCCAACCGAACGTCCCCAAGCTCGTGCATTTCGCCACACTCACCCCCAGCCCCCTCCGATGCCACCAATCGACGTCGGAGGCTCGCCGCCACCGTTTGAAGCCTTCGGACGCCGCCCCCGACCACCGCACCGTCGTCCCCGAGCATCTCCGACCACCGGCCGCCGTTGACCTCGCCGGAGACCCCGACCCCCTCTCTGTAAGCCTCCACCTTCACCCGTACTCGTCGGATCCGTAGTCAACGCGCGAGATTAGATCTGTTTAATAAATGAACCGGTATGCTTTAGTTGTCGGTCGTCCACTCGTTAGCTCTCATGCGCACGCCCTCGCGGCCAATCACAGCCTGCCACGTAGACCCTGTCTGATCGATAGGAAGTTTTTCTTTTTCTTTTCTGTTTTAGAAAACAGAATGTATTCTGTTTTTGTTTTTATCATATCTTTTAAAATATTTGGTGTTTTTATTTGATTCTTTTTGCATTAGTTCACAAATTTGTTGTAGTTTATGACTGTATGCTTAGATTTCAAATTTGAGCTTTAAATTTTGAATCTAATCAAATTTGTTTAAATTACTAAAATCTGTATAACTAGAGTTTAAAAATATATTTTCGAGTGAATCTTTTTGCCACTGTTTGGTATTAGTTATACCTATCATTATACATAGTTTGAGAATTTTTAGGATGAATTTGGTTACTGTTTTTAACAAAAACAGAATCTGTTTAGTTCTTAATAGATTTTAATTAAATTGATTTCTATTTAATTTGAACCTGAATTAGTTTAACTTTTGTTTTTACATTTCAGTAGGTTCTGTTGATTCAAAATTAGGTGTATTTTTTTCTGTTAATAAAATATGTTTTTTCAAATTGGTTTGTGCTCTAGTTTGAATAGGTACATCTTGTTTTCACCATTTATATTGTTTAGAAAAAAGGTTTTGTAGTAATTCTTTTAGCACAATACTTTTATAATGAAATACTTCTGTTTTCAAATAAAATTTTTGTATTTACTTTTATGTTATCTAAAATATCTAGTTGTTCAAAAAAATTGACTTCTATGTCTTAGTAGGGATTTTGACACCAATATTTTTATAATCTTATACTTCAAGTGATTCTTCTTTTGATTGTGCTTTTGTTTGTTGAAGCATTTGTTTACCTTGCTGTTGAATGAATTGCATTGTGTTTATGCTTATGGTGTGCTCTTGTTTGATTCGTTAGATCATTCGGAGTGCGAAGCTTGTTATCTAGAGTCACTTGATTACGAGGATCGTCAGCAAGGCAAGTCACTTTGACCATGTATACCTATGTTTTATTGCATTAGTTCTTCCATCTGCCCAATTGCATGCAAAGTAGGTAAATTGGAAACTTGGTTACTTGTTGTAGTATCATGTGGTAGGTACCCCTCAACCCTTTGACACATTGGCCCCAGGAAACGTTGATTTTAAAATTTGCTATGCTATTAGTAGACGGGGTTGGTTGTGTGATTCATGAGAGTTGTGAGTTAATAATTTCAAGACATACATGATGATCAAGTCTTCAAGACTCCGAGTTTTCAACATACCTTTGGGTGGATGATGGTTGAACGGTGCCCTGGAGAAACGAGTGGTTAGCCTAGATGATGCTGGAGAAGTGCCAGTAGTCATGCGGAAAGGTCCACCCAGGCACAAAGATATGGATGGATGCTTCAAGAACCAAGGCTTACCAGCACTGCCATAAGCCATTATGGGCTCTGGCTTGGTTGGATATCGTGGTGACCCTGGACAGGCGGTGCTACGAGCTGTAGAAGAACGGTAGGAAAGGATGGACACCGACAGAGTCTCGGGGAAACCCTTGAGAAGACCATGTTTTGGTCATCCGTTTCTCAAACACCATGAAGTGCGAGAAATCCAACGGAGGCGATCAAATCTTGTGGGGAGTGTGTGCAAAACTCTGCAGAGTACCCAAACCTAATCGATTAGCCATGTCCACGATCATGGACAGTTTGAGCCAAAGGAACTGAAACTATCTGGAACTCTCAACACAATTAATTACATTGATGTGGGTATTTTAATGTCAACTTGGGTATGAGAATTGGTTGGTGGAACCATCTCATTAATCAACCAACATTGTAGTAATTATGCCTTTGCCCTCTCTTGTTGTAGGAAAAATTTGGCTTTATGCAAAAACTTACTACCCCCACCTGCCATATATGCATATAGAATAGATGATTACTTTACCCCCTCTTTTGTGACATTGCCGGCATATTCAATATGCTGACCTATACGGCTGCAACGTATCATGTTGTAGAGTACTTTTCCGACCAGGAGTGAGGATATGCTCTACACTCGGTGAGATGCCCTTGGAGTCAGATGGACTCAACTACCTATGGAGCTTCCGCAAGTTTTTGGTTTAGTTTATCTCATGAGTTGGCCTTCAGCCACTTTATTGTAATCCTTATTGTAATAAAGGACTCGATATGAGATTATGATTAATTAATGTTGTGTGATTTCCCTTTGATATATACATTGATGTACCGTGTGTGTACCAGCATGATCATGGGATGGTACAGAAACACCGGAGATTCGACCTTTCAGGTCGGGTCGCTACAGAAATGGTATCAGAGCACACGCTGACCGTAGGACGTAACCTCTAGGATTGGAAAACCCTTAGGATTTAATACTCTTTTGTCTTTAAAATTCTTATACTCTCATCTACTCCTTTCTGACTTCCCTCCGATTTATTTCAAAATTTATAGATGGCCACCTTCATCCCAGTTTTGATCACGGAGTTTTGTCAGCCTGACGCGACGATGCCCTTTGGCAAGGAGCTGATGTGGATCGTCAGGGACGTAAGGATTGCTTTGCCGAGCATCACCGGGACTCCTATCGTGTCTTTTCCACAAGACGGACGCTACAGGATCGAGGTGCACATCCCCGGGAAGGCCTTTGGAAATCGTAAGGAACCCATCGACTTCAAGTTTGTGGCACCCAGCTGGATACTTGGGAGAGATATGGCAATTCATCGTGCTCTTGGGCGTATTCAGGAGGAATACAGAGGTGGAATCATTTCACCAGGACTCAACGTGGTTTGTCGCAGGGATGCCAATGGAAATATCATAACCACTCCCACTGAAGACACCACCATTTCCTATATCCAGACTTTGGAGACGCACATCAGGACCTTGGAGCTTCGGGTACGTGCTGACACGAAGACAATCAAGAGACTGATGAATCCTGAGATTGACCTCGAAGCTGACCTATGGGAAGCCAAGTACGAGCATGAGTATGAAGCGAAGGGTTTCTTAGAGAGGATCGATAAGCTGAACACTCGCACTGCAACTCTGGAGGAATAGATGGACATGGGTGTAAATCTTTATCGAGTAGGAGACATGGCTCCTTTGATCAATAACGATGATGACTATGAGGAGAGCACCACCGGAGGAGGCCACTTCACCATGTACTTTTGAGGACAACTTTAGTTGTGCCCCCATGTATCTTCATTTTCGTCGTTAAAGCGTAGGTCGATGCTTAGTTTGATTGGGAGATTTGTATCTCGATGGTTGAACCTTGAGTTGAATAAATGAATGAGTGTTTGGTATGATATGTTTGTTGCATTGCATATGGGTAGTGAATTTTCCTTCTAGGTCATTGTTGTATTCTAATTCTCACCCCTCTGATAACAGCAAGATGCCTCCGCGACGTGAGCCCGACTTCACTTTCCCTCCAGAACTCACACAACTTCTCCAGCAGCAGAACGCACTGATGCAACTATTGATTCAGAACCAGACCAACAACCAACCTCCACCTCAAGGCGACAACCTCACCCGTTTTTTGAGACTGAATCCCCCAACTTTCTCCAGCAGCACTGAGCCCATTGTGGCAGATGATTGGCTTCGCAAGATGGAGAGGGAACTCATCACCGCAGGATGCACTGAGGCTGAAAAGTGCGCTTTGCCGCCCATCAGCTGGAGGGACCAGCAGCTTCATGGTGGGAGAACTACACCACCACGTACCCCATTACTGGTGTGACTTGGGAGCAGTTCAAGCAAGCTTTCCATACCGCTCTTGTCTCAGCTGGAGCCATGAGTCTGAAGAAGCATGAGTTTCGCAACTTACGCCAGGGGAACCGTTCCGTGGCCCAGTATGAGGATGACTTCAGCACGTTGGCTCGTTATGCACCAGGAGATGTGGCCGATGATGCAGCCAAACAGGAGAAGTTCTTGGAAGGACTCAACGATGAGTTGAGCGTGCAGCTGATGGTGGCTACTTTCAGCAACTACCAGGAGCTGGTAGACAAGGCCCTCATCTTGGAGGGGAAACAGCAGCAAATCGAGAACCGCAAGAGGAAGTATGCACAGGGGAAGTCTACCTCTGGAGCTCATCAGAAGCCCCGCTACTCCCCGTACTCAGGAAATACCGGATCAGGGACCGGTAAGTATGGAGGACACACTCATCCCGTGCACAACCATGGAGGCCATAACCATGGAGGAAATGGGAATAATCTTCCCAACAATGGCAGCTTCAAGAATGGTAATGGAAGTGGGAATGGCAACCAACACCGTCCCGCTCCAGCTCAGAAGGATCTGAACCATATCACCTGTTTCAAGTGTTAGAAGACAGGGCACTATGCCACTGAATGCCCTTAGAACAAGCAAGGAAATGGAAACAGCAACAACAGTGGCAACTCCGCAGCTAAGAAGCCAAATCCTTTTCCTCGTGCTCAGGTGAACCACCTTGATGTGGAAGAAGTCTATGATCAGCCTGAGACTGTGGTTGGTAAGTTTTTATTGCATTCACGTCCAGTTATGGTACTTTTTGATTCTGGTGCAACTCATTCATTCATATAAAGGGTAGTTGTGGAAAAGTATGGTTTACCCACCAGAACCCTTAGTCAGCCCATTAAGGTCAATTCCCCAGGAGGTATGATGATGGAAGGGATAGGATGCCACGCCTTGAAACTCCACATAGGAAACCATGTTTTTCCTACCGACCTCATCGTATTAGAATCCCAGGGATTGGATGTAATCCTAGGCATGGATTGGATGACCAAGTATGAAGGAAAACTGGATTGCCCCAGCAAGTCTATTTCCCTCACCACTCCGGAGAACAAGAGGATTAAGTATGTATCCCGACGCACACAGATGAGTGCTCAGTTAAACTCCCTCACAGGAGTTGTTCAGGAGGAAGTGTCAGTTGTACAAGACTTTCCAGATGTTTTCCCGGAGGAATTACCAGGCATGCCACCAGATAGGGAGATTGAGTTTCTGATAGAGCTACTACCAGGAACCACCCCAATTTCTAAGAGACCCTATCGGATGCCCGCAAATGATTTAGTAGAAATCAAGAAGCAGATTAAGGAGCTATTGGATAAGGGATATATTCGCCCAAGTTCTTCACCTTGGGGAGCCCCAGTTCTTTTGGTGGAGAAGAAAGATAAAACCTTGAGAATGGTGGTCGATTATCGTGCATTGAACGAGGTGACTATCAAGAATAAGTACCCTCTGCCGATGATTAATGACCTGTTTGATCAGCTAGTAGGCGCCAAAGTATTCTCCATGATTGATCTTCGATCAGGGTATCACCAACTGAAAATTCGTGAACAGGATATACCCAAAACAGCCTTCACCACAAGGTATGGCTTATATGAGTATACAGTCATGTCCTTTGGTTTGACTAATGCTCCTGCCTACTTCATGAATATGATGAACAAAGTGTTTATGGGATATTTGGACAAGTTTGTCATGGTGTTCATTGATGACATTTTGATATTCTCCATGAGCGAGGAAGAACACAAGGAACACTTGCATTTAGTTCTGGAGAAGCTTAGAGAGCATCAACTATATGCCAAGTTCAGTAAATGTGAATTTTGGCTGACGGAAGTCGGATTCCTTGGACACATTATTTCCGGAGAAGGAATAGCAGTAGACCCCGCTAAGGTTGAAGCAGTCACTGAGTGGAAGTCACCTACCTCAGTTAAGGAGATCCGCAGTTTTCTCGGACTTGCCGGATATTACCGGAGATTCATTGAGAATTTCTCAAAGATTGCCAAGCCCATGAAAGAGCTGTTGAAGAAAGAGTCTAAGTATATCTGGACTGAGGAATGTGAGGCCAGTTTCCAGGAGTTGAAGAAACGTTTGGTCACAGCCCCAGTGTTGATACTACCAAACATCCGGAAGGACTTCCAGGTTTATTGTGACGCATCACGTCAAGGACTTGGAGGAGTACTCATGCAGGAGGGAAAAGTTGTAGCTTATGCATCCAGACAGCTACGACCCCATGAGTTGAATTATGCCACCCATGATTTCGAGCTAGCAGCCATAGTGCACGCACTCAAGACCTGGAGACATTTTCTTATCGGAAATAGTTGTGATGTGTACACTGATCAGAAAAGCCTGAAGTATATCTTCATGCAGAAGGAGTTGAACCTCCGACAGAGGAGATGGTTAGAGTTAATCAAGGACTATGACATGAGATTACATTGCCATCCAGGAAAGGCAAATGTTGTGGCAGATGCTTTGAGTCGAAAGAGTTATGTGAACACACTCATAGTCGGAGGATTACCCCAGGAGTTAACCAATGATCTCAGAGAACTTCGGTTAGAGATAGTTCCACAAGGATATGTTGCCACACTAGAGATTTAGTCCACCTTGACCGAAAGAATTCGTGAAGCCCAGAAATCGGACAAGGAGATAGCTGAGATAAAGAAGAAAATGAAGGAAGGAAAGGCTAAAGACTTTCGTGAAGATGAACAGGGTACTCTATGGTTTGAGAACCGAATCTATGTGCCCAATGACCCAGAGCTTAGGAAGTTGATACTTCAAGAAGCCCATGATTCACCATACTCGATACACCCAGGCAACACCAAGATGTACCTGGATTTGAAGGAAAGTTACTGGTGGACAGGTATGAAGAAAGATATTGCCGAACATGTTGCGGTATGTGTTGTTTGTCAGCGAGTAAAGGCGGAACATCAGAAACCAATAGGGTTGCTCCAACCTTTGCCGATACCCGAGTGGAAATGGGATAAGCTTGGTATGGACTTCATCACAGGACTGCCAAGGACCCGCTCAGGATATGATTCCATCTGGGTAGTGGTCGATCGCTTGACCAAGGTGGCTCATTTCATTCCAGTGAAGACCACCTATACCAGTGCTAAGTTAGCCAAGATATATATGACCAGGATCGTATGTCTGGATGGAGTTCCGAGGAGTATCGTGTCAGATAGAGGAACACAATTTACCTCAAAGTTTTGGCATCAGCTACATTAAACTTTGGGTACAAGGCTGGAGTTCAGTACAGCTTTTCATCCGCAGACCGATGGACAGACTGAGAGAGTCAACCAGATTCTGGAGGACATGTTGAGAGCTTGTGCGTTAGACTATGGGTCCAGTTGGGATGACAACTTACCTTACGCAGAGTTCTCGTACAACAACAGTTATCAGACCAGTCTGAAGATGGCCCCTTTCGAAGCTTTATATGGAAGGAGGTGCAGAACACCATTGATGTGGGATGGTGTTGGTGACCGAAAAATCTTTGGTCCCGATCTTATCAGAGATTCTGAAGAGAAGGTCAAACTTATTCGAGACCGACTCAAGATAGCTCAATCCAGGCAGAAGAGTTATGTTGATAACAAACGCAAGGAGGTGACATATGAAGTAGGAGACCGAGCATATCTTCGTGTGTCCCCACTTCGAGGAATCAAGAGGTTTGGTGTTAAAGGAAAGTTAGCACCCGGATTCATAGGCCCCTACAAAATTCTGGAACGTAGAGGTGAAGTTGCATACAAGCTGGAATTGCCAGAAGGACTGTCCAGAGTTCATGATGTTTTCCATGTTTCCCAGCTAAAGAAATGCCATGCTGAGATGGCTGATATTCCTTTGAGAGACACAGTGCCCCTAGAGGCCATACAACTTGACAGTGACCTGACCTACGAGGAGAAGCCTGTCAAAATCCTTGAGACTACCAACAGAGTTACCCGAAGCAAGACCATCAAGTTCTGTAAGGTTTTGTGGAGTCACCACACCGAGGAAGAAGCCACCTGGGAACGCGAAGAAGATCTTCGTAGAAACCACCCGCACCTATTTTTCTAGCCAACCCGAATCTCGAGGGCGAGATCCATCTTAAGGTGGGTAGGTTTGTAACATCCCAAAATTTCATTTTGGAATGTTATGAAATATAGCTTTGCATCATCATCATTTTGTTGGAATGTAATGAATTTGTTGAAGTGCTTCTTTTGATTTTCTGAAAGACCATTTCTACTTTCCCATGTATTTGTTTCACCTATTTGAAAACCTTTGGAAATGTTCAAAGAAAGAGGGGAGTAACATGACACTCCACACCAGGGGCATCTTGGTGAAATATTTGAGCAATAAAACCATGGGTTATTTGAAAATTTATCTCAAAAGGATTTAAAATCAATTAGGCATTTTCTAAAAATAAATTTTAAAAAGATATTCAATATGACAGAGGAAAAATGTTCATTAAATAGCATTAATTCTCCTGATCATTTTGATATATATATTCTCTATGTTTGGAAATGTTTTGATTGCATTAAAAGTGTTTTTACTGCGCTAGAAATAGAAAAGGAAAGTATTTAAATCGAACCGGGCTGGCCCACCGTCTTTAATTCCCGAAACCACTCCAGGTCGGCCACCGACACGCTAACCACGCCCCCACACTCACTGATGCGCGGGACCCACCGTCCGACCACGGCGTCAGCGTGGTCATCCTCTTCCCCACGCCCGACCGTCGTCGCCGGAGATCCCTCTCCGTGGATCTCGCCCCTCGTGCCCTCCCCGACCACCGCACCGCCCCTATATAAAGCCCCGACTCTCCTCTCTCCGTTCCACACCCGAAACCCACTTTTCCCTCGCCGGAGCGCTGCCCCAGCCCTCACCGGAGTTCGGCACCCCAACCGAACATCCCCGAGCTCGTGCCCTTCGCCACACTCACCCCCAGCCCCCTCCGACGCCACCAATCGACACCGGAGACTCGCCGCCACCATTTGAAGCCTTCGGATGCCACCCCCGACCACCGCACCATCGTCCCCGACCCTCTCCGACCACTAGCCGTCGTTGACCTCGCCGGAGACCCCGACCCCCTCTCTGTAAGCCTCCACCTCCACCCGTAGCCGTCGGATCCGTAGTCAACGCGCGAGATTAGATCTGTTAAATAAACGAACCGGTACGCTTTAGTTGTCGGTCGTCCGCTCGTTTGCTCTCACGCGCACGCCCTCGCGGCCAATCACAGCATGCCACGTAGACCCTGTCCGATCGATAGGAAGTTTTTCTTTTTCTTTTCTGTTTTAGAAAACAGAATGTATTCTGTTTTTGTTTTTTTCATATATTTTAAAATATTTGGTGTTTTTATTTGATTCTTTTTGCATTTGTTCACAAATTTGTTGTAGTTTATGTCTGTATGCTTAGATTTCAAATTTGATCTTTAAATTTTGAATCTAATCAAATTCGTTTAAATTACTAAAATCTGTATAACTAGAGTTTAAAAATATATTTTTGAGTGAATCTTTTTGCCACTGTTTGGTATTAGTTATACCTATCATTATACATAGTTTGAGAATTTTTAGGATGAATTTGGTTACTGTTTTTAGCAAAAACAGAATCTGTTTAGTTCTTAATAGATTTTAATTAAATTGATTTCTATTTAATTTGAACCTGAATTAGTTTAACTTTTGTTTTTAGATTTCAGTAGGTTCTGTTGATTCAACATTCGGTGTATTTTTTTCTGTTAATAAAATATGTTTTTTCAAATTGTTTTGTGCTCTAGTTTGAATAGGTACATCTTGTTTTCACCATTTATATTGTTTAGAAAAAAGGTTTTGTAGTAATTCTTTTAGCACAATACTTTTATAATGAAATACTTCTGTTTTCAAATAAAAATTTTGTATTTACTTTTATGTTATCTAAAATGTCTAGTTGTTCAAAAAAAATTGACTTGTATGTCTTAGTAGGGATTTTGACACCAATATTTTTATAATCTTATACTTCAAGTGATTCTTCTTTTAATTGTGCTTTTGTTTGTTGAAGCATTTGTTTACCTTGCTGTTGAATGAATTGTATTGTGTTTATGCTTATGGTGTGCTCTTGTTTGATTCGTTAGATCATTCGGAGTGCGAAGCTTGTTATCTAGAGTCACTTGATTACGAGGATCGTCAGCAAGGCAAGTCACTTTGACCATGTATACCTATGTTTTATTGCATTAGTTCTTCCATCTCCCCAATTGCATGCAAAGTAGGTAAATTGGAAACTCGATTACTTGTTGTAGTATCATGTCGTAGGTACCCCTCAGCCCTTTGACACATTGGCCCCGGGAAACGTTGATTTTAAAATTTGCTATGCTATTAGTAGACGGGGTTGGTTGTGTGATTCATGAGAGTTGTGAGTTAATAATTTCAAGACCTACATGATGATCAAGTCTTCAAGACTCCGAGTTTTCAACATACCTCTGGGTGGATGATGGTTGAACGGCGCCCTGGAGAAACCAGTGGTTAGCCTAGATGATGCTGGAGAAGTGCCAGTATTCATGCGGAAAGGTCCACCCAGGCACAAAGACATGGATGGATGCTTCAAGAACCAAGGCTTACCTGCACAGCCACAAGCCATTATGGGCTTTGGCTTGGTTGGATATCGTGGTGTCCCTGGACAGGCGGTGCTACGAGATGTAGAAGAACGTTAGGAAAGGATGGGCACCAACAGAGTCTCGGGAAAACCCTTTAGAAGATCATGTTTTGGTCATCCGTTTCTCAAACACCATGAAGTGTGAGAAATCCAACAGAGGCGGTCAAATCTTGTGGGGAACGTGTGCAAAAGGCTATAGGGTACCCAAACCTAATCGATTAGCCATGTCCACGGTCATGGACAGTTTGAGCCAAAGGAACTAAAACTATCTGGAACTCTCAACACAATTAATTACATTGATGTGGGTATTTTAATGTCAACTTGGGTATGAGAATTGGTTGGTGGAACCATCTCATTAATCAACCAACATTGTAGTAATTATGCCTTTGCCCTCTCTTGTTGTAGGAAAATTTTGGCTTTATGCAAAAACTTACTACCCCCACCTGCCATATATGCATATAGAATAGATGATTACTTTACCCCCTCTTTTGTGACATTGCCAGCATATTCAATATGCTGACCTATACGGCTGCAACGTATCATGTTGCAGAGTACTTTTCCGACCAGGACTGAGGATACGCTCTATGCTCGGTGAGATGCCCTTGGAGTCAGATGGACTCAACAACCTATGGAGCTTCCGCAAGTTTTTGGTTTAGTTTATCTCATGAGTTGGCCTTCAGCCACTTTATTGCAATCCTTATTGTAATAAAGGACTCGATATGAGATTACGATTAATTA
Source organism: Hordeum marinum (assembly GCA_022496015.1). NCBI lineage: Eukaryota > Viridiplantae > Streptophyta > Magnoliopsida > Poales > Poaceae > Hordeum > Hordeum marinum. Next base: position 462,920,144 of record CM039674.1, read on the forward strand.
ATGCTGTCTGATTTCCCTTTGAAATATACATTGATGTACCGTGTGTGTACCTGCATGATCTTGGGATGGTACAAAAACACTGGAGATTTGACCTTTCAGGTCGGGTCGCTACAACTCACGAGCCAGCAACATGACCCGGAGCCTCCGGGGCGGGTCATATCGTGGGGTCATATCCCCAACATTAGGCCCCAGGTTGAATGGAGTTTGCTTACTTCATCCTTCTCTTCCATTTTTGGCAAGTCGCCCGAAAATGACCCGCCGTGACGTCATGAGATCTGCTGACGTATCACCAACTCTTTCATTAACTGTTATCCCGAGAATCGCGGCGTCCGCCTCGGTCAAACGGTGTCATTGCCTGGATTTTCGTGCCTTCCTTAACCCCCTTTTAAATATGACCCGTGCGGGTCAGAATTTCCATCCTCCCGCTCGTGCCACTTCTTCTTCGTCTTCTTCCTATCACCGCCCCTGCGTCTTCGAGCTTTGCTCCGGCGCCGTCCGTACGTCGTCCCCAACTTGGCCGCTGCATCACCCTGAACGTACCAGAGATTCGTCCACCTCTGCTGCGCCATCTCTGGTGACTTCTCCTGCTCCTTAGATTGCCGCTGCCATAGTAGGGTTTCCACCGGGGGCTCCGCCGCCGCCACTCGGGCTCCGGCACCGCCTTCGCTAGTGTATCTCGACGCCGCTAACGCCTTTAGAATGCGCTGTTGCTTCGCCGCCGCGCGTGGGCCGGCCGCGCGTAATGTGTGGACCACGATGGCTCCAATCTATTTCCTTTTCTTCCGCTGTTCATCGCTAGGTCCGGATAAAATTTATTTTCTCTGCTTTTGTAGATCCGTAGACATAGCAATATCTTGCAGAATCTGTTTTTTAGGACTTAGCCAATTTTCAATCTTCCTTCCCCTGTATGAGTCGCTAAGCCTTGTCCGGCTCTTGTCACCCGAACAGAAGCATGATATCATAGAGTCCATAAATTTGTAAGCCGTCGCAGATTCCTGCTTGTTCTTAATTTGCCGTCTTTATCTCCTTTGTACAGTAGTTAAGCCGCCGTCATGTCTCATGCGTCCAACTCTTGCAACTGGGTTGGCTCCTGCGTCACAGAAGAATATTTAGCAGATCTTGTCGAAGCGGGCACTCTCCATCCCAAAGAGGTTCTTCACCGGCGGGCTCCGGGTAATGAGACCCGGCCTGCACCCAAAAAAGGAGAAGTAGTCATTTTCACCGACCACATTGAGCGAGGGTTCATGCCGCCCGACTCTAAATTTTTCCGGTACATTCTTCATCTGTATAAGTTGCACCCTCAAGACTTGGCCCCCAACTCTGTTTCAAATATATGCAACTTCCAAGTGCTCTGCGAGGCTTATCTGTAGTCCAGGCCGTCTGTGGGGTTCTTTCAGGAGTTCTTTTATGCCAACCGCCAAACCAAGATGAAGGGCGGTCAAAGTCTGGAGCTTGGAGGGATCTCTATCCAGCGTCGTAGAGACATCATTTTTCCGGCTACGCAAATGCCGAGTCACCCAAAGGACTGGAATAAAACCTGGTTCTACTGCAAGGATACCTCTCCTGAGGGTGAACGCCCCTTGCCGGGCTATCGTCCCTCCCGACTCAAGACAGATTCGGAGCTTCCGGGCCGGCTCGTAGCCTCGGAGCGTGCCAAATTTGAATCGGCTCATACCAAGCTCAAGGCGCTCATGGCCAACGGACTAACAGGAATAGACTTGATCCGCTGTTGGGTTTCTTGGCGGGTCATGCCCTTAAGCCACATTGCCCTTAAGCCAAAGTGGCCGGCTTATGTGTGAATATGAAGGCAAGTACGATAGTTCCTTGTGCTTTGGTAAATCAATTTTGACCGAAGATGACATCACTATGACCATCCGGAGCCTTGTTCACGAAGCCTCCGGCTCTTGCAGTGCCATCGGGCAGGCGCCTTTCTGCGTCAATCATCCGGCTCCGGACGTAAGTTAACCTCTTCCCATCCATCTCTCGGATGTTGCTTGTACTTTGCTGATTTATTACTCCTTCCCCGGGTCACTCCTGTAGGCCGACTCAGACTTCTTGAAGAAGGAATATGTTGCCCCTCCGAAGAAATCCAAGAAGAAGGTCGTGACTAACAAGGCTAAAAAAGATGCCCCACAAGACAATTTGTTTGACCCGCCACCATCATCCAGCTCAAAGGTAAAGTTTTAACTGCCTTGTTTGATTTTTTACCTTCCTGCTTTATTAATGCTTGTTTTACTCGTAGGATGAAGTGGAAACGAGCCGTGCCAATGCTCCTGAGGTAAATTACATTTCTTCCGGCTCAGAATGTTTCGTCCCGCGAAAGCCGCAGCGGGTTATCAGAAAAGTTCCTCTTTCTCACCCTCTTGCTTATCTGGCTCCCTATTTTCTCTTAAAAAAGCAACAGTGAGTCGAGCGTCGACAGACTCGAAGCACCGGCTCTACTGAGCTCATGTCCGAGCTACCAAACTCTCCGGCTCCAAAGAAACGCCCCGCCAAGGTTTAAGTCTCTACTTTTCTTTTGACTTTCCTTTATAAACTTGATACTTTCCTCACCTTTCTGTTATGTTCTTTGTAGAAATCTCCTTCCTCCGGTGACTCTTCAGCGTCAATTCTACCACCGCCCAAGATTAATCCGCTGTAAGCATTCCTTACTATGATATCTGGATATCCGGCAGTTAATATGATAGCAACATCTTCAACTGCTGATCCTTCTATTTTGCAGTGCTCAAGCTAAACGTCGCAAGACCAACAAGCCCTCCTCCGGCCCAGTTATCGAAGAGTCAGATCCTGAACAACCGGAGGAGACTCAACTAGAAGAAAACCCGCCGGCTGCCTCCACTGAGTCGGCCGCTGAAGATGTCATCATGGAGAGCCCTCCAAGGGCTCCTTCAAGGCCGGCAACTCCTGCCAAGACCCCTGAAACTCCCGATGTTGTTATCACTGGGTCTTGTCACCAAACGTCTCCAGCTCACGTGCTAACCAAACATACAGAGCCGGCTGAAGCCTCAAAGAAGCTGAACTTTGACTCTTCGTACGAGAAGATGACAGCCGAAGAGCTCCATGCCGGGTATATAAACCGGGTTACCACCAGCCGGGATCTGGAACTTTGGTTGGTCTCTTCAATGAAGACAAAATATGAGGTAACTTTCCTTCTTACCATATCCTTACTTAGCCCCCAAGAGCCAGTTTAACGTACTCAATCATTGAGCCAGGTCTTTCTGTGACCTCTATAGATATTGTCATGCCAAATTCCCTTAGAGTTGCTTTAGCTTAGTACTGTAGATAAAGTTAACCGCCAATTGTAGCCCCCAAGGGCCGTCTCAGATTATATTTGAGTCGAGTCTTTAATATAGACAGCTTGAAGATCTAATCGTAGCCCCCAAGGGCCGGCTCAAACTTGATCAAGTTGAGTCGGTGCTTCCATTATTAGTACATTGAAGAGCCGTAGTGTAGCCCCCAAATTCTAGATTAGCTTCGAAGGAGATGAACAGGAATTGCATTGCATACTCTTTGAGAGATCAAATATACATTAGCCCCCAAGTGTCAAATATATTGCTTGCAATCTGTTTGAGACTTGCCTAAATTTGCTTTTAACACTTGTCCTGTATTTTGATGACTTATCATGTATTTTGATGTATTATAGGAAGCTTTAAATGACACCGGGTCTCAGTTGGCGGATCTGAAGGCCAACCTGGCGGCTCAGCAAGAAGCCCGAAGCATTGCTGACAAAAAGTGTCAGCTTCTCTTTGAGGAGCTGGCCAATGTCACTATTGAGCTTACCTCTTTAAAAGAGACGGCTGAATCTGAAAAGGCCGCTCTGACCAAACGGGCGGACGACGCTGAGCAACGGCTTACAGCTGTGGCGGAGGAACTCCAAGGCCTGAAGCAGCACATAGCGAAGATGTCATCCGCCCTATTTGGTAAGTTTCTGTTTTACTTTGTACTTTTAACATTGCTAGTGAAAAACTGGCGACTCATTAATCTTTATCCGATTTATCCGGGTCCCAGGAGCCGGGAGTTGGCTTCTGATAGCCTTCTGCCACTGAAGGCCATCTACACCTTTGCGGAACAGCTATACTGCGGCGCCATCTTCACGATCAAGAGCGTGCAATATAAGGAGAAGATCCCCACTGCTCTGAAAGGGGTCTTGGAACTCTTCTCCACCATGCCAAAACAAATTGAAGAACTGAAGAAGTCCGCCTTCCGCCAAGGAGCCGTTGCTGGATTGAGCCGGGCTCTCGCCTTCGCCCCCGAGCTAACGCCGGCTGAAATGATGGATGGTTACCCGTCCAAAAGAGATGACAGCTCAGAATTCACCGAAGAAGATTACATGTGGTGTGTTAAAGAGTCGTGTTATCTGGCCTCTGTACTGGTGGATGAAGCTGATTTGAGCACTTATCAGGCGGCTTATGATGCAGAGGAGAAGAGAATCCACGGGCCTCTCTACGAGTGGAAGGATCTGACACCCGCCCGCAGTAAGGACCTCTTCCCTTGTGAGCTTGACGCGTCCCCGTTCCTTGAAGGGTCTTTCGCTGCCCTGGCTGACTGTAATTGGGAATTGGGAAATCTCCAGATAAAGCCAGCGGAAGAACCGGAGCAGGATGAGCCGGCCAATAGCTGAAAATTGTACTTTTAATCTTTCTGAGCACCAACTCATGTAATGACTCATGTAATGACCTGTCGTGAGCGGTTGAAAACTTGGCAATACCTTTTGCTCCTTCTGAGAGTAGTTTTTCTAAAGTATGACCCGGACGTTTGGCAGCTGTATAAATCTTTCACCTCTCTGTGTGCACTTTCCTTCTCTCTGTGTTTCAATTTTAATGTGTTGCCGGCTCTTCATGGATATACCTTGAGCTTTTCTGATGAGGGGTGTCTGTCTTTGAAGATGCCATTCCTTCTCCGGAATATTAGAGCCGGATAATCTCTTTTAAAAAACTCAATTTTTGTCAACCGGAGCAACATGGCTCCGATTCTTGTCGGATGAATCCATTAAGGAGCCGATTGTCGTAGGATAATGTAAGCTATACCTGATGGTAAGAAGCCTCTATCGACAACTGCAGCTATTGATGAACCGGAACTTTTGAGGAGAATTGCGGTTGTGTAGCCCCCAAGTGCTGGGTAGTTCTGCCTGCACCAACCTGGGACTTGTAATTGCCTTTGCTCTGACCCGGCTTGATAAGCCGGCATGATACAATATGTGATGATGATCTTTCTTCCCTCAAAAAATCCATATGATGGCTCTTCTGCGTGGATTCGAATGGTTGAACTCATACCAGTTCAGGGTCTCTATCGAGATTGCCCGTCAATTTCTTGAACCGGCTCAGGGTCTCTAGGTGAGATTGACTGGTAAGAGTGCAGCAAACGCCGGCTGTCGATGGGAGATGTAAGCTATACCTTAAGCAAGAAGCCTCCATCGACAGCCACGGCTAATAATCAGCCTGAGACGGCATAAAGCCGGCTGTTTGAAAGGAGAAGTAAGCTATACCCGACGGCAAGAAGCCTCTTTCAACAGCTACAGTTGATAAGCAACTGAGGTTTGGCGTAAACGCCGGTTGTTAGGGTGAGATAAGAGAACCCATCGGTAAGAAGCCCCCTTCGACTACCGCGGTTAATAAGTAACCGGAAGTGGCACAAAGCCGACCATTAGGGTGAGATAAGCGATACCCGTCGGTAAGAAGCCCCCATCGATGGCCGCAGTTGATAAGCAACTGGAATTTGGTGTACACGCTGTTGTCTTAGGGTCCTGTAAGCTATACCAAGGTAAGAAGCGTCCATCAACAACAGCGCTTAATGTAACCAAACTAGGCATAAAGCCAACTGTGCAAGGGAGAAGTAAGCTATACCTGGAGGCAAGAAGCCTCCTTGCAACAGTTTAATAACAGCTGGTTGTGCAAAGGAGAAGTAAGCTATACCCGAAGGCAAGAAGCCTCTTTGCAATAGTTTAATAACAGCAGGCTGTGCAAAGGAGAAGTAAGCTATACCCGAAGGCAAGAAGCCTCTTTGCAACAGCGTTTGATAAAGCATAAAACCGGATCAGCCGTTTGGACGGCGAATAAATCACTTTAACTCAAAGTTTTGAGCTGGAAAAATTTCATCTTGATTGCACAAAGGTATACATAAGAGCGGAGGACCCTGTCTTTGTGGGGATGCTAGCTTTTACTCATGTAAGCATGATATATACAATGATAGCGGCTTTCAATGCCTGCTAAGTAAAGTATGGTCACAAATGTGCGATATTCCATGGCCGCAACGTCTCTTGACCCGCGGCTTCCAATTCATCTCGGATATCAACGAGGTAATATGACCCATTGTAAAGGTTTCGGCTGATCACAAAAGGCCCCTCCCATGATGGAGATAACTTATGCATTCCAGATTGGTCTTGAATCAGCCGGAGCACCAGGTCACCCTCCTGGAACGTCCAGGTCTTCACCCTGCGGCTATGATAGCGTCGTAGGTCTTGTTGATAAATTGCTGACCTGGCTGCTGCTAACTCTCGTGCGTCATCCAAGGTGTCCAACGCATCTTGGCGTGCTACCTCATTGTCCGTCTCAACATAAGCCACCACTCTTGGTGAGTCGTGTCGGATATCGCTGGGTAGAACCGCCTCAGCATCATACACCATGAAGAAAGGTGTGAAACCTGTAGATCTATTAGGGGTAATTCAGATGCTCCATAAGACGGAGGGCAACTCCTCAACCCAACATCCGGGTGTCCGCTTCAAAGGGACCATGAGTCGTGGTTTGACTCCTCTTAAGATTCCCTGATTGGCTCGTTCCGCCTCACCATTAGACTGTGGATGTGCCACGGCTGAAACATCAAGCCGGATATGCTCCTTCTCACAAAACGCTTTCATATCTCCTTTGGATAGATTTGTTCCATTGTCCGTAATGATACTGTGCGGGTAACCAAAGCGATGGATCAGCTTCTTAATAAATTAAACCGCTGTAGCTGCGTCACATTTGCTGACCGGCTCTGCCTCTACCCACTTAGTAAATTTATCAACCGCCACCAAAAGGTGCGTTTTCTTATCCTTGGATCTCTTGAAAGGTCCTACCATATCGAGCCCCCAGACCACAAACGGCCAAGTGATTGGTATCATCCTCAACTCTTGAGCCGAAACGTGAGCACGCCGGCCAAACTTCTGACAACCGTCACACTTACGGACTAGGTCTTCTTCATCCTTGTGAGCCGTTAACCAGAAAAAACCATGTCAAAAAGCCTTGGACACTAAAGATTTTGACCCGACGTGATGTCCAAAGTTGCCAGCATGAATTTCACTCAAGATCTGTCGGCCCTCCTCCGGTGAGACGCAGCGCTGAAAGACACCCATCACACTACACTTATGTAACTCACCATTGATAACCGTCATAGACTTAGAATGCCGGGTAATCTTCCTGGATAGATCCTCCTCCTGAGGTAACTCACCGCGTGTCAGATACGCCAAATAAGGAATAGTCCAGTCTGGGATAGCATGCAGAGCCGCCACCAATTCCGCTTCCGGGTCAGGAATAGCTAGATCCTCCTTAGAGGGTGACTTGATAGTCGGATGATGCAATACATCCAGAAAAACATTAGGTGGTACCGGCTTTCATTGAGAGCCTAACCATGACAAAGCATCATCCGCCTCATTCCGGCGACGATCAATGTGATCCACCTGGTACCCCTTGAAGTGACCGCCAATGATGTCAACCACCTGTCGATAAGCCACCATCCGCGGATCCTTGGAGTCCCAAGTACCTGAAACTTGCTGAGCCACCAGATCTGAGTCGCCTAAAAATCTGACCCGGCTTAAATTCATCTCTTTAGCGACTCTAAGACCATGGAGTAGTGCTTCATACTCAGCTGCATTATTAGTACAAGGGAACATTAACCGGAGCACATAACAAAACTTGTCACCCTTGGGGGAGGTGCGAACAACTCCTGCACCGGGCCCTTCTAGCTGCTTGGACCCATCAAAGTGTATAGTCCAATACGTGTTATCTGGCTTCTCTTCGGGGGCTTGATATTCGGTCCAATCATTTATGAAATCCACCAAAGCTTGAGATTTAATCGTTGTACGAGGAACATACTTGATGTTAAGAGGACCCAGCTCTAAGGCCCACTTGGCAATCCTCCCTGTAGCTTCTCTATTTTGGATGATATCTCCCAACGGGGCGGAACTGACCACTGTTATCTGGTGCCCCAAAAAGTAATGTTTTAACTTGCGGTTGGCCATGAAAACTCCATATACTAGCTTATGCCAATGCGGATACCTCTGCTTAGACTCTGCCAAAACTTCACTAATGTAATAAACTGGCCTTTGCACAGGATACTCCTTCCCTGCCTCCTTGCGCTCAACCACAATTGCTACACTGACCACTCTATTGTTAGCCGACACATAAAGGAGTAATGGCTCTTTCTCAACCGGAGCAGCTAACACTGGCGGCTCAGTCAACTGTTTTTTAAGAGCTTCAAGTGCTTCGGCTGCTGCTTTGCTCCACTTAAACTTGTCTGTCTTTTTCATCATTTGGTATAAGGGAATGGCTTTCTCCCCAAGCCGGCTTATGAAATGGCTCAATGCAGTAATCTTTCCTGCAAGGCGCTGAACATCATTAATGCACGTCAGCTCCCCTAAAGAAGTGATAGCCTTAATCTTATCCGGGTTAGCCTCGATGCCCCACTCAGAAACCAAGAAACCCAAAAGCTTTCCTGCTGGAACACCAAAGACACACTTCATCGGGTTAAGCATCATCTTGTAGACCCGGAGATTGTCAAAGGTTTCTTTCAAATCCTCTAGGAGACTTTCCTTCTTTCTGGATTTAACCACGATGTTGTCTACATAAGCATGAACATTTCGGCCAATCTGACTGTGGAGGCAGTTCTGCACACATCGTTGGTAAGTCGCATGGGCACTCTTGAGCCCAAAAGGCATGGAGACGTAACAGAACGCCCCAAAAGGTGTAATAAACGCCGTCTTCTCCTGATCTTTTGTTGCCATCTTAATCTGATGATATCCTGAATATGCATCCAGGAAGCACAAACTTTCACATCCGGCTGTAGCATCAATAATTTGATCTATACGAGGGAGTGCAAAAGGGTCAGCCGGGCAAGCTTTGTTAAGGTCCGTGTAATCTATACACATACGCCAAGTGCTGTTCTTCTTTAGCACTAGCACCGGGTTAGCCAACCACTACGGGTGAAAAACTTCCACTATGAAGCCTGTGGCCAAGAGCCGGGCAACTTCCTCCCCAATAGCTTTACGTCTTTGTTCATTGAACCGTCGTAGAAACTGTTTGATCGGCTTAAACTTTGGATCCACATTAAGATTGTGCTTAGCGAACTCTCTCGGTACACCCGGCATGTCAGAAGGCTTCCATGCAAAGATGTCCCGATTCTCACGGATGAATTCGATGAGCGCGCTTTCCTATTTGGGATCCATGTGAGCCCCAATGATGAACTGCTTGGATGAATCGCCTGGATTGAAGTCTACTGCCTTGGTATCATCCGCTAAAAACTTGAGTGGCGGCTCAACTTCTGTCGTAGGCTTTTTCAGCGGGGTCATATCCTCTGGGTCAACGTTCTCCTTGTAGAATTCAGATCCTCATGAGCACAACTAGACTCTGCATACGCCGCATCTCCTTCCTCGCACTCGAGAGCCGTCTTCCTATTACCGTGAACGGTAATTATACCATTTAAGCCGGGCATTTTGAGTTGCAGATAAACATAGCAAGGCCTAGCCATAAATTTGGCATAAGTCGGCCTCCCAAATAGTGCATTATAGGGACTTTTGATTTTCACCACCTCGAACCACAAGGACTCCACCCTGTAATTATGCTCATCGCCAAAAGCTACTTCCAATGAAATCCGGCCCACCGGGTATGCTGATTTACCCGGGACCACACCATGAAAGACGGTGGAGGAAGGTTTAAGATATTTGTCAAGCAACTTCATCCGCCGGAAAGTGTCATAGTAAAGGATGTTGATGCTGCTACCTCCGTCCATAAGCACTTTATTCACCATATAGCCACTCACCTGAGGGGCCACAACTAGAGCCAGCCGGCCCGGGTCATCTACCCACGGCGGGTGATCCTCCCGGCTCCACATTATGTCATACTCAGACCACGGTAAATATCGCAGGAGAGCCGAAGCAACCGCATTAACCGCTCCCCTCCGCAACTTCTCGTCTCGTTTATTGTGACCGAACATGAATACATGATACTATCCAGAACTGAGCTGCTTCGGGTTACTCTGAAACCCGGACTGATTGCGCTGCTGCTGATTGTTGTTATTGCTGTTGTTGCCAGGATGCTGTTGGTGCCCCCCTTGGTTATTCTAACCCGGATGCCCGTTTCCTGAACCGTCGGCGCCGAATCCAGCCCCTGATCCGCCGTGCCCGGAGCCGCTAGGCAGGCCACCGCCCTGGTTATTACGCGGTTGAGAATGCTGGTTTTTGAATCTCTGCATGATAAAACAATCACCCCACGCATGTAATGTCGGCTTGTCAGGCGTCCTGTGCTCTGGACAAGGCTTCCTAAGCGCTTCTTCTAAATTAAAAGGGCCTCTGTTTCTTGGCCTGAACTTTCCACACCCCTTGGGATGATTCTGTCCTGTGTTGGTATTTGCCACTAGCTCTGACCCGCTATCAGCGCTCTTCCGCTTATTCTAATTCCCATTGTTCACAAAACCTTTTCCTTGATTGTTTTTCTTCCCTTGACTGGCTTTCTCATCATCGAGCCTGGATCCTTGGTATTATCTGAGTCGGCATACTTCGTCAAGGCCGTCATGAGCTCTCCCATATCCTGACACGTGCGCTTGAGCCGGCCGAGCTTCTGCTTCAATGGAACAAAATGACAGTTCTTCTCTAAAATAAGCACTGCTTGAGCCGTCGTGATCTTCTCTGAAGAGTGAATAATGGTCGACACCCGCCGGACCCAATGATGGGCCGACTCATTCTCCTGTTGAACACAGTGGTCCAAATCAACAATGGTCATAGGCTGCTTACAGGTCCCCTAGAATTTTTTAATAAACTTCGCTCTCAGCTCAGCCCATGAGCTTATCGTGTTAGGCAGCAGACCTTTCAGCCATGTACGAGCCGGACCCTCAAGCATCATGATGAAATACTTTGCGCATACCACCTCACTGACGTCCAGCATCTCCATGGCCAGCTCATAACTTTCAACCCACGCCTCAGGGGGTAGATCAGCTGTGTAATTCGGAACCTTTCGAGACCCCTTGAAATCTTTCAGTAGTCGTTCGCTTCTCAGAGCCGGAGTTAAACATGGCACTCCCACGGCTCTGGTACTAACTACTCCCATTGAGACGGAAAGTGCCGGCTCTGGACGGGTTGCTGCTATCTCTGCCTCTCACCTGTCTCTCGCTTGGTCCGTGTGGGTTTGTGCATCAGGAGCCGCCTGCTCAACCTCAGGCGGTCCACGACGTGGATGACTGCTGGAACACACCGGCGACTCATAGCGCCGGCTGAAGCTTCGACTAGGGAGGGGGGTGGAGTGAACCCGGCTCCGGCTGTGATCATACCTCTCTTGCTGGGCCATGGACATCTGTAAATATCCAATGGCGTTTCGTACATCCTCCGCAAAGGGTGCTTCATCTGGGATGGGGATCGTCCCAAGCCGGGCGGCCGCTGCCACCATGTTTTCGGTCGGGTTAGAGTAGTGACCCGCCGGTGTTGGGAAAGCCCTAGGTGAGATCTGGTTATGCTGGGGTGGATGAATCGCCGGGCGTTCCATCGGGCGGCTCTCCGGCGCGCCCGTAACCCGCCCCGCACCCGGGGTGTTAAAAAGGTTCCTCACTTCGTAACGTTCTGGCAGACGGGACTGATGCCTCCTCCGGTGCACTGCGGCCGCTGACCTTTGCTCCAGCTCCAGAGAGAAAGCATCGGCCTTGATATGCTCCGCTTCCTCTTCCATCCGAGCCTTCAGCTCGGCCATCCTTTGCCGTTCCTCTGCCATCCGGCCCTTGATTCGTGCCACCTCTAAATTCCTGGCTGCTTGATTATCCGGAGTTACTTCTGTGGCCATGAGAGTTGTAAGCTCGTCCACCAATTCCACTAGAACCTGGGCCGGCAGCGGCAGGCTATCACCCGCTGCGGTGGCTCCCGCCGCTGTGTCACCGGCGGCTGTAGCCGATCGTGCCATGAACACCGCCGCATGAACCGGGGTTCTCAGATCATCCGACTCAAAGCCCTCTGCCTCAGAATAGGTGTCGTAGTAGCCCCCAAGGCCACCGTTACTGAGCCGATACACTGATTCTATCTCCCCACTGGAGGACTCATCTTTCGAGAAAACGAGAGTTCCTTGTGACCCGAACGCTTCCAGGTCCATGCCTTGAGTGAAGCCCACAAGAACATGCTTTTGACCTGGATTGGAGACGCCGAGCCGGCTTGACGATATTGGTGTAGACGTCCGCCCTGGCTGTAGATCCATCAACCTTTCCGATGAAAACCTGGATCCCGCCGAACGGAACCCGGAATCCATACTCCATAGAGCCAGCATCAAGCCCCCAGCCGGCGTCGTCGATGTAGAGCCGGCCGCGGCGACTCTTGCTCATCCTTCCAACCACGTATCCTTCGAGCCCTGGGAGAGAGCCCTTTGAGAACTCAACACCACCAAGCGTTATCCCCACGGTGGGCGCCAACTGTCGTGGTTTTATCACGGCAGATGTCCGGGTGAATGGACTTAGGTTCAAGGCCATTGCTAACGGGCTGGACTCAAAGGGGTTAGTCGGGACGAAAGACACGGATTTACCCAGGTTCAGCCCCTCAAATCGAGGTAATAGCCTACGTCCTGCTTGTGTTTGTATTGCTTGTGTGTCGATTACAAGGAGCTAGAAGCTTGACCTAGTTCTTGATCGCCTCTATCTAAGTCGCCCCGGGTCTGCCTTTATATAAGAGGTCAGGACCACCGGGTCGTCACAATTGCTAACCGAGTCTCTCTATATCTTCCTGTCCAAGCCGTCTATGAATCAGCTTGCACGCCCGGGTCTTCTCCGTCCAGGCCGTTTGCACGGCCCACACCTTGAGCCGCCTATCTTCCTGGACCACCAGTCTTACGGCTCACCTTTGGGCCGGCTCACGAGCCAACAACATGACCCGGAGCCTCCAGGGCAGGTCATATCGTGGGGCATATCCCCAACAGTCAGCCTTGTGTTTCTTCACATTAGGGGCAACTGCTTTGCCACTTGATGTGGAGCATCCTACGGACATCACCATGACAAGAGTCCCTTTGACAAGTGAAACTAGCCACATCTACTCCACATATATAAAGGTGAATCGCCTCCTTTACACGTGTTCACTTGACCCCTTTGAGGATGGTATACTACCTGACATTCCTCTCGTGTGCATGCATAGGTATTGCCGGAGCTTCACGGATGACGAGGAGGAGTGTCAGCACCTACGTACGACTACACCATCCGCGAGGGAAGCTTGGAAGAGAAGGAACAAGAAGCGAGGACAAGACTCTAGAAGTCCCGAACCTTCCGACCTACTCGGAACCTCAGGACCCTGGACCTTCCGGCCTGCCCGGAACTTCCGGCCTCAGAGCACCCCAAGCGTGCTAACTCTCTGGAAACCCCGGAACCTGCCCGGACCTTCCCTGGAACTTCCAACGCCCATAACTTCCAGCCTGCCTACGTGCAGCCACTCGGGTTGGAGGCCCATGTACCCACTTCTCCTATCACTTACCCCTTCGTGGCTACCACTATATATACTCCACCCCCTCCTCCATTTTTGGGTTGGCTATGGTTTTTTATCTTAGTAAGTTGAGCCTATCTCCTTCCACTACCTCTCCCATGGAGTAGATGCCTCTGTAGGAGAAGATTCCCTAGTGGATGTCAAGGCCCCTTGCGAGGGAAGATCCTCCGGGATATCAAGGCCCCATTCCCCCATGGGATTTGGGATGAACTCTACCATGTATCCTATTTCCCTTTGTTGTTATTGTACCTTTGTGGATCTTGTGTGTGGTGAGTCTAGTGGATGTGTGATTGGACTTGTTCTTGAGTGTTTCCTCCTGTGATTTCTCCTCGTTCTTCCCCGTGTTCTTCGTGTTCTTCGTGGAACCCCCTCCAATTCATGAAAGATTGACACACATGGGCTTGCGCCGTATCATATTGGTATCATGAGCCATGTTTCTCATGAATTTGGAGTCCCCCCTCTTCGTTTTCTAGCTTGATTTTGTTTGATTTTGTCCCAATTCGAAAATCCCCACCAAAAATATCCCTAGAAATTTTCTTGTGATTTGTTGTTCTTGTGAGTTTTTGTTGATTTTGATCATTGGATTTGGTGTTTGGCAAGTGGATCTACATCCCTTGGCGTCCCATAGACCTAATTCCACATTCCCCCCCCCCCCCTTCAATTTCACCCTAAAAATTGAGTTTTTCCGCTCCGTTCTCAGATCTTGAAATTAGGGTTCATCTCGGAGTTGTTTTCGCGACCCCCGGAACTTCCGGGCTCTCCCGGACCTTTTGGACCCCGGAACTTCCGTGCTAACCAGAGAGTTTCCCCGTGCCCCCCAGAACTTCCGGAGCCCGGAACTTCTGCTCGGCCCGAAACTTCCAGCCTAACTAGAGTCTTTCCCAGATTTCAGCTTCATCCATTTCACCGTTTTGGCTGTAACTTTCACTCATGAACTCAAATTTGAGTGTTCTTTGCCTAGTTTTGAAGCTATCGACGTGTCCATTATGATCATCTTGGTTTTAAAATCATTTTACCACTTCAAATGTTTCAAATTTTGGCAAGTTTTCCTAGGCCCTCCACCATATCATCTGCAATACCATCATAGTCTTCCGCAACCTAACCCATTTGGTTTACCTTTGCATTTGTGGTTGCTTGAGTTGTGATTTGAGTCTCATAAGGTGTTTTGGCTACTTAGGGAAGGTAAATTATTCATCTACCACCGGTGACTTGTATCATTCCATCATCTACATCGACCACCGACGTTCGACATCGACGACGACCATCCATCCTTTGAGACCATCTTCAACCGGAAGCAAGGCCGATTCACCCCGACTTTGTGAAAGGTTAAGTGTGACGAAGGTATACATTCCGTCATACACTTTACCTTCCTTGCCATTGCATCTTGTTAGCCCCACCATCTTTGTGATTACCTTCATACCTATTGAGACTAGCTATCCGAGTATTGCTGGGCTTTGTGAAAACTTGTGCACCTTAGTGATATGATATCAATATTATTGCATCATTGAAATATCATATAGTGCAATTGCTTGTTCGCGTGCATATCTTGTGATACTTGTCTCATATAGTTTGTTGAGGCTCAATAAGAATAGTGGAAAGGAAGAGAAGAGTCAAAAAAAGCTTCTACGCAAGAAAAAAAAAGATCAAAGCTTATAAGCAAAAGGAGTTGAGCATGAAAAGAGATACTTGTGCATGAGGATACTTGGAATAGGAAACATTTTGCTTGCATAAATAGGATTGGTGCCAAGTGGTGAATCATGCCCAAACGTGCAATAAGCTAGCGTCTCTCCTTGTGTTTGTGCAACACGAGCTTTGCTCATCCCTATAGTTGCACAAGCCCCATTATCCCACCACGTGTGTTTTTCTATAGCCCTCCTCTATATTTGTGATCACCAACTTTGCATTTTGAGTCCATTGGATTTATCTCAACATTTACAATATCTTGGACTTCATTTTTCTTGAATTTTGTGCCACTTGTCCTAACCAAGCCACTCAATAAGCTTTATGTTGTAGGTGTGAGTGAACAAGTCCGGTACCAATTCCACTATTCTCTCAATTCACATTGAGTGAAACGGGATACGTCCTCAACTTTGGGAACGGTATCTTGGTATTGTTTATCTCATTTCCCACTCACCTTTGCTCGAGTCTTGTGATGGCTAGGCAAAGCACATCATCTTCGTTCTTCGACGACTACATCGACATGAGCAACCACATCACCAAAAAGCTTAAGCGACTCGCCATCGACATACGACACTCTGAAGCTCGGAAAAGACACATGGTGGCGGCACACATGGAGCAACTTCGACACATGGTGGCCAACTACAAGTCTTCTTCCCCTTCATCATCATCATGGCGTAGACGCTCAAGTCGCACATCTTCTAAGAAACAAGTGCGTGAAGACCGAGATTACCACCAAGGACAAGCTTCAATGCCAAGATCAAGGCGATTGACTACACACATGGATGACCCTTCCATCTTCAGAAGCATCCCAAGGAAGATGGACGAGCATGGGATTTTCCCTTCGATCATGGAGGACAGTGATGATGCGCCATCTTCGGCCTTCATCCACAACGACGGCGACGAGTTGGTTGAGCATGGGATTTTCCTTTCGACCACGGCGATGTTTGGTGATGAGTTGAGAGACTTTTGCCACCATATTGAGAGTGAGAGTGACTTCACCACTATCCCAATATATGGTGAGTTGCCCCCATTTCCATGTGAGGAGAGCCACAACCCCCACCACTTGAATGAGATGAGTGACTCCACCATATGTGAGTTTGAGTGCACATATCGAGGGAGTGTGTGAGACACCACCACATAGAGCGAGTGAGATGGTTGATAGGGAATGTGAGGCCATTTCGATTTCTAACAACTTAACCTCTACCTCTATTGTGTCTACTCCTTTGGTGCAAGGTCCCATATTTGATGACGCACCGATCCTTGACGACTTCGTCCTCCATTTGGACAAGACGATGGCCATGGTGGATGATGATGCACGCCCACACGGTTCCATCACGATGAAGACGACCACGATTTGGTTTCTCCCACCTCACCTACACCACATGAGTGGAATGACAAAGGTAACATAGGTGAAGGTGATGCTATTGTCCCAATAGTGGACTATCTTGACATTGATTGCTTGCATGATGTTGATCACCTTATGGATACTTCACATGCTATGTCTTCTTCATGCTTAGATGTGCACCCTATTTATGATGAATATGATGATGAGAATATTGACTTACCTAGTTGTGATGCTATACTCCATAGGATAATGTGTGAAAATTCTATTGGTCATATCATGTTTGACAATCCACTACACTTATCATATGCTATGCGTGAAATTTCCCATATTGCATCTTTGCAATCTCACCATAGTGACTATGCATACACAATAAAAGTAAATCCCATTTTCTCATATTGCATAGATGACAAACCCATGGTTATTGGCATTTGTTTTTCTTGTGATGATATTGCCATGCTTCCTTTGCATCATTTGCACAATAATTCTCATATGACATGCCGTGACCACCTAGCTTCGAATATGCATTGTTTTGGATGTTGTCCATATTTTCCATATTATGTTTCTACTATTACACTTGAGGAGATCCCCATAGTTTCCTCATACATTCTAGGAGATTTGGTTCCACCCCATCCATTGCATGATCCCCATACTTATGTGCACAATATGATCCACATGAATATGAATGTTATTGGTGCGCCATATATTTGCATGCTCAATTTGTGTCCCCATCGTGTTGTACACAATAAATATTCTTTCATGATGGATGACATGTTACAATACCATGCATCAAATTTTTTTGAGCATTGCTTGTCTTGTGCTAACTCTCACGTGCACATACACATCATGATGGATGATGTTTATATTTACCATGCACACACCTTGTTTCGTATGTCTCTTTGTTGTGTAGGTACACATGATTCTTCGTCAACCTCGCAATCCCATGAGTTGACGAAATGAGCTCTTGAGAGCATCGATGCTTTGGGATGCACCGGAATGTGTCTCCAATCATTCCCCTCACGCAACGTGCACCTCTTCTACATGGCTCTCACATGGCTATGAGTTCTTGATCATTACATTTATTATGCCCCTATTGCCATGTTCACTTTGTATGATATGCTCATTTTGATGTCTTTACCATGCATTTGTGACACATGCCTTGCATCTCACATGTCACTTGACTATCCTATTTGTATGTGCATTTGCGAGCTTGGTGGAGATATTACTTGCTATTGCCATGTTTGCTTTGTGCCCCATGCATATGACGGTATATTGATCATGTTTTGTTCACGTGCTTGCGTTATGTCATGTGCATTGTTTATGCCTAATATTTGCTCAAATGACATGACTGCCATGATTTCCTCTAGTATGTTGCATATTCGCACTACTAGTTTGCACACCATGATCACTATGCTTGGTTATGTTGCATCATCGATGTGCTCCTTTTATGCGGTTGATCACAACCATTGCCATGCTTTGCACATGATTGATATTGCATATTGTCATATGTCTCCATTTTTGCCTCTTTCTTGCTATATGATTTGCCATGTATTGAGTGCAACAATGCTTATAATCTTGCTAATGAGATTGCCCCCATAGCTTTCTCACATCTTATTGGAGCTTTTGACATTTTTCATGTGAAGCATGCTTGTCTTCCTTCTTTGCACCATATGCCTAGTGCCATGAATATAGCCATTGTTGCATCATATTGTTCATGCACTTTTGGTCCTAATGGTAATGTGCAAAAGAGGAGAACCATCATGATGGATGATGTGTTTATCTACCATGCACATACATCCTTTGCTTTGTTGTTTGTATGTGTAGGATACTGTGACTACATGTCAACTCCCACTTCACGTGAGTTGACGATTCGAGCTCTTGATAGCGAGCCTTGCTACACCAACGAGTTTCTACATCGCACTTGCTTGCGCATCGGCATTGTGATGGATGCACAAGGTCAAGTTTTTGAGGTGACATCCTTCTTGATCATGGATATTGTGAATCTTCATACTTGTGTTGCTTGTGGTATGACACATATTGGTCATCTTGGGCCACTTACTTGCACACATGTTAGAGATATTGCTTTCATTCATGATTGCCATCGTTCCATGCCTCATGAAATATATGCCATTTGGGTTGCATCCAACTTGTGGATTGTTTGTTCCTATCATATGCTTGGTTGCAACAATGCCCATTCTTCACCTTTGCTATGCCACATCGCTCGCTACATGCTTGACTTGATTGCCTCACACATGATGACCAATTGTTCTTTCTATTGTGTTGAGTGCCACACTTTATTCGCTACATCATGTGCACATTATGCTTGGATTGTCTTGCACTTTGGATTGCCCCATGTGCTTAAACACTTCATTGTAATTGGTGTTGTGAATGATTCCTATGCCTACCATAGACCTTTTGTTGATTACTTTATGCATGATTGCTATGACCATGAGGTAGATGCTTGCTATATTGTCACACATATTTGCATCCCTACCTCACCTTGGCACACTTGTTTCCATGATTGCATTCCTTGTGATCCATTTGTATGCTTACATGCCATGACACAATCCCTTGTCACGCCATATGTTATGCATGATGACAACACCTGTACAGTGATTCACCGCTTGAATGCTTGGTTTTGCACTAACGCTAACCACATTTGTTTTTCTAAGTGTTTGTTGTCCTTCCTCCTTTTGAAGGAATTGCAAGACGGTGCGACATTGGGGAGTGCCCCATTCATGCTTGATGATGATGAGTACTTGGTGATCGTCCATTTCTACATGGCGATGCCATCTCCTTTCCATGGTGATTTGGATCTTGATTCGAGGACGGATCTTTCCCAAGGGGGAGGGGATGATGCGGAGCATCCTACAAACATCACCATGACAAGAGTCCATTTGCCAAGTGACACGTGCCACATCTACTCCACATACATAAAGGTGAATCAAATCCTTTACACGTGTTTGCTTGACCCCTTTGAGGATGGTATACTACTTGGCATTCCTCTCGTGTGCATGCATAGGTATTGTCGGAGCTTCATGGATGACGAGGAGGAGTGTCAGCACCTACATACGACTACACCATCCACGAGGGAAGCTTGGAAGAGAAGGAAGAAGAAGCGAGGACAAGACTCTGGAAGTCCCGGACCTTCCGGCCTGCCCGGAACCTCCGGACTGGGGACCTTCCGGCCTGCCCAGAACTTCTGACCTCAGCGCACCCCAAGCGTGCCAACTCTCTGGACACTCCGGAACCTGCCCGGACCTTCCCCGGAACTTTCGGCCTAGTCCATAACTTCCGACCTGCCTGCGTGCAGCCACTTGGACCCGAGGCCCATGTACCCACTTCTCCTATCACTTACCCCTTCGTGGCTACCACTATATATACTCCACCCCCTCCCCCATTTTAGGGTTAGCTATGGTTTTGCTCTTAGTAAGTTGAGCCTAGCTCCTTCCACTACCTCTCCCATGGAGTAGATGCCTCTATAGGAGAAGATTACCTAGTGGATGTCAAGGCCCCTAGCGAGGGAAGATCCTTTCGGATATCAAGGCCCCATCTCCCCATGGGATTTGTGATAAACTCTACCATGTATCCTATTTACCTTTGTTGTTCTTGTACCTTTGTGGATCTTGTGTGCGGTGAGTCTAGTGGATGTGTGATTGGACTCGTTCTTGAGTGTTTCCTCTTGTGATTTGTCCTCGTTCTTCCCCGTGCTCTTCATGTTCTTCGTGGAATCCCCTCCAATTCGTGAAATATCGACACACACAGGCTTGCCTCGTATCACCATTCTTCTTGGATTTACCCTTCTTGCCCTTTCCATTCTTCTTGAAACTAGTGGTTTTATTGGCCATAAACACTTGATACTCCTTCTTGATTTCAGACCCAACGACTTTCAACATCTCAAACAGCTCGGCGACTGACTTGTTCATCCCTTGCATGTTATAGTTCATCACAAAGCGTTTGTAGCTAGGTGGCAATGATTGAAGAACTCTGTCAGTGATCGCCTCCGGCGGAAGGGGCATCCCTAACTCAGCCAGACAATTCAAATACCCAGACATTCTGAGTATATGTTCACTGACAGACATGTTCTCCTCCATCTTGCATGCATAGAACTTATCGGAGGTCTCATACCTCCCGATCCAGGCATTCTTCTCAAAGATAAACTTCAACTCCTGGAATATCTCGAATGCTCCATGACGTTCACAATGTCTTTGAAGTCCCGGTTCTAATCCATACATCATTGAACATTGGACTATTGAGTAATCTCCAGAACGTGCCTCCCAGGCGTTCACAACGTCTTCGGACGACACTAGAGCGGGTGCTTCATCGAGCGGTGCATCAAGGACATAAGCCTTTTGGGAAGCCGTGAGGATAATCCTTAGATTATGGGCCCAGTCTACAAACTTACTTCCATTGTCTTTCAATTTGGTTTTCTCTTGGAACGCATTAAAATTCAGGGGAACTACTACGCGAGCCATTGATCTACAACATAAATTTGCAAAGGTTACTAAGACTATTGTTCAAGATAATGAGTTTTGTCGGGGATATACCCCGCGGTATGACCCGGGAGACAGTTATAACCCGGTTGTAAGTCCTTGAAGATGAGTCTTGAAGATGAGTCCTCGGTTGTAAGTCTCTGAAGATGAGTCTTGAAGATGAGTCCTCGGTTGTAAGTCCCTGAAGATGAGTCTTGAAGATGAGTCCCCGGTTGTAAGTCCCTGAAGATGAGTCTTGAAGATGAGTCTCCGGTTGTAAGTCCCTGAAGATGAGTCCCCGGTTCTAAGCCGCCTAGTTGTAAGCCGCCCGGCGTAAGCCGCCCGGCGTAAGCCGCCTGGTGTAAGCCGCCCGTCTGAGATAAGAAGCCCGGGACTCAGAAGCCCATGAAGAGAAGCCCACAATAGGAAGTCATAATAAGTTAAGTCTCAATCCGACTTAGACTCTGCATGTAAGCCGCCCCTTCAACTTATATAAGGAGGGGCGGGTCACCCCGAGAGGGTCAAGTTTTTAGACATCTCACTAGACAGGTCTTGGATATACAAGAGATTAGAGACTCTCATGATTAGAGGTAGCAAGACAGCACCCTTGTAACCGAGAGATCTTCCTCATGATCAATACCAGACAAGCAGGACATAGGCTTTTACCTCCATCGGAAGGGCCGAACCTGGGTAAAACTCGCGTCTCTCGATTCCGACCAACCCCTCTCAAGCTGCCACATAATTGCGCTTCTGCCCCGAACTTAAGTCCGTTCACCCGGACATCTGCCGTGACAAATCCACAACAGTTGGCGCCCACCGTGGGGCACGCACGGTGGTGTTGCCTTGAAGGGAGCTCTTACAGGGATTGAGAAGCAGGTCGACAACCCATGTGGTCCGATCAGTTTTCTCCTAAAGGATCGACTATGGTGTTTCAACTCCTTAGGTAAACAAAAGAAATTCAAGGCTGAAGGAATCAAGCGGACGTTTGAGTTGTGTTGGGATCAGTTTTTTCATTGTAAGTAGTACATGCATCTGGTGGTTTGCTGCTGCATGCGTGGATCTAATTCATGATGAGCGGCCAGTCCAAGCAGAACAACTGAAAGCACGGCTACATCATAAATCCCATTCTCGGATCAGCAGTCCGGGTCAAAGTAAAAGGCAAGATCAGCTTCAGACCACAAAAGAAAAGGGTGGGTTGTACAAGTGCAATAGATCAAGTGAGGTGGAATTTGAAGCCAAGATACGGAGCAGTTAAAGAGTATAGGGAAAAAATACCACGACCAAGAGTTGGAGGGGCACGCAGACGTGGATTAACCCAAACAGACACGACTTGGAGGCATACCCGGACTCGGGGCTTCAGCGCGGCTCTGCCGCCACGACCTCGCCTCCAACAGGTCCTCTCCGCTGCCATGCTCCGCCCGTTACTCACCTCCACCTAGCGATCCGACCACGCCGCTGCTCTCTCCGTGCCTGCAAACCACCGCGCACGGGTCCACCTCACCTCACCTTGAGCCGGCCTCCGTCGCCTCGGGCCGCCCCCCTCCTTGCCTCGCGTGAGCTGCTGCCCTGCCTTGAGCCGCTACCGCGTCTTGCGTGGCCTGCCTCCGCCTCGCCTGCTACCATGGCCTCTTTGAGTCACCACCGGTTCTGCTTCTACATGTTCAAGCCGGTTTCGTCGTTGTGCCGTCTATAGTCGCCTCCCTTCCAAGCCGCCATGACCGCGCCTCGTGTTGAGCCACTGCTCGGCCTCGACTGCCCGCTTCCATGGTGGCTTTACTCCGTAGCTAGCTCCCCTATCGCGTGATCTCACGCCCGCGCTGGCTCCACCTCACCTCCATTGAGTCGCCTCGACAGTCCTGGCTCGCCTGCTGTCGTCTGTTCTTGGTCACCATGAGCGGCTGCGCCAGTCTCACCTTAGCGGAGAGCCGCCGCGCTGGCCTACCTCCACCTTGGCCTTGCATGCGCCTGCGCCCATCCAGCTCCACTTTGCCTCAGCAGCACTGGAAGCCATCCCTCGACCCGCGGTCTCGCCCGTCCACCTCTATCGTTGCCACGCCTTATGCTGCACCTGCTACACCTTGCGCCTGCCTCCGCCTCGCCACCACAAGCCATTGTCAACAAAGGTCATTTTCTGCCTCCACAGCTCTCGCCTCCACTTCGTCGCCATGGCCTCGTCTCCGGGTCGCCATTGTCTCGAGCCGGCCCCGTATCGAGTCGCCCTTGTCTCGAGCTGCTTCCACCGGTGCAAGCCCGCCGGTCACAGAACAGATCGAGGACGGGATCAGCATCGTGCATCTGAATCACCGACTCCACCCCGCTCCTGTTGGCTTAGCACACCCGCCAGCCATCGTCGCGCTCCGCCGCTGGCTCACCGCTGTCGCGCTTCATCCTGCCTCCTGCCCTGGCCATTTGGCCTCTACCCTCCGCTTCGCCCGCTGCATAGCCGTTGCGCCTCGCTTAGCCCCTTGCGCGGCAGCCGCCGCCGCACCTCGAGCTCCCGCCATGACGCTTGCCTTATCGCCCGCCTCGCCAAGCGGCCTCTCCTCCTCTATCGCGGCACCGCCATAGTCACATTGAGCCGCCCAGGCTGAGCGGCCTCGCCTCTGCTGCAAAAGCTGCCCCGGCCAAAGTGGTCTCACCTCCGCCTCGTGTTGTTTCGAAGTTGCCCCGCATCGAGTTGGATTTGACACCCCGCCGTGTTTGAGCCGCTTCCGCACCATTGCGCTGGTCCCGCCGCCGCGGTTCACCTCGATGAGCTCGCCTCGGGTCACCGTCACCTCTGTCATCTAAGCCGCCGGCACGTTGATTTTGCGGGCGAGTCACCCTCGCCCAGTCTCTGTTCAGGGTTGGCCTTCTGCTGCCATGGTTTGGAACTGCCATCGTGTTGGGCGACCAGTCATCTCGCCATGGCCGTGCCTCTCCAACCCTCTAGCCTCACTCCGCCAGTGCCTCCGAGCCGCTCCGGTCGTGTTCTGCCTACACCGCCACCAGCTCTGCGTCGCGCCGCCGCGAGCGCCGACCGGAGTTGTACCTCACCGTCGGCTTAGCGCAACTACCGTTCACAGCCGCACCCCGTGCCTCTACTCTGCAGCTGCGCCATGCCGCTGGTTCCGCCTCGCCAGTTTCCCTGAGCCTGCCGGCTTGACACCCCTCTTGGGCCCGTTTGGATGGATGAGGTGGGGTAGACGGTTAAGAAAAGTGTGGTAAAAAAAAGGACCGGTTGCCCACACAAAGAAGAAGCGTCTACGATCAGAGTGTTTTCGATCAGAACGACATTTGTGATGGGATGACATTATCATCAGGTGATATTTTTCCTGGTAAAATTATTCTTGTGAAATTACTCTATTAAGAGTTTTTTGTACTTTGACTTGTGTGAATTTCTGCGCAGGTTAAACTATAAATGGGAGGCCGCTCCGGTGACCACACTGCGTTGGGAAAGCCAATGAATGGGTGAGCCGCCAACGGATGCTTATAAGACGCCACTCCTGTGATCTAGGCTACATCAACATGCCACAAAAGACCCCCGCGTCCATGTTGGTTTCCAATGTCATGGGCGACTCACCAATTGCGCCGGCCGTTTCTCGTGGCCGTCTCTCATGATCGCACCGGCTTACAATGCCGCAGGCGACTCACCGTCCGCCCGGCTCAGGACGTCGTGGCCATCTCTTGTAATCGCACCGGCTTACAATGCCGCGGTCGTCTCTCGCAACCACACTGGCTTACAACGCCGTGGCCATCTCTCACCATCCACGTCAGCTTAACAACGCCGTGGCGTCTTTCACAGCAGCACTGGCTTACAATGCCGAGGCTGGTTTTTACGTCTACATCATCATGCCAGTGGCCGCATACACCAGTACGAGCCGCCCAATGGACGGTTCTGAATCGCCGCCCTACGGTCCAATGTACATCAACATATCGGTGTAGTGCTTGCATGTATGAGCCGCCCAACTGACGCAAGCCGCCATCCACGGTCTGATCTACATCAACATATCGGTGCAGTGTTTGTCTATACGAGCTGCCCAAATGGACAGGCGCACAAGTCGCCGCCACTATAGTTTGGTAAACTTCAACAACCAAACGGGATGAACCATCGACCGGATTATTGAAACAAATCATACGGGATCATCTATAACCCACCACGGCCAACCTCAACTTTCAGTGGAGATTCTCAAGCCGCCTGTTCAAGTCAACTTAAGACTCGGGGGCTACAGACATGGCAAGACACATTTGGTCGTTTTCAACAAGAACCCTGGGTCTTTGAAAGATAAAACCCAATCCTGGGGGCTATTACATTATTGGCGGAAGATTAAAAGCTTCTCAAGAGGAAAAACCGCCGTGATGCACCATTCAAACGTGGGTGCCCAGATTTATTGGATCATCATAAAGTCACTTGGAGGCTTCTGCCATTTCTTCATACCAGACGGCAGCATACCAAGATGGTGCACAAGTTGATATCATCGACAAGGTCACTAGGGGGATTCCAACTCTCCGGGTTTAGCTTATCAGACCGTATTGATCGGCTCTTAAGCCAAATAGTTGACTCCATCAACAAAGGTCATTTGGGGGAGCTTACATACCCTCTTGATCGGCTCTTAAGCCACTCGGGTTAAACCTTCCTGTAAGCTGATGCTACTCCACTAGGTGACCAGCCAAACTCTTACCAGTTAATCTCACCTGGAGACCCTGAGCTGGTTCAAAGAGGTTGACGGACAATCTTGATAGAGACTCTGTACTGGTTAAGGTTAAACCGGCGGTTCTTGTCATGTGAGGGCCGACTTATGAAAAGCGAGGATAAACTCTCTCATCTACTGCCGACTCTCCGCTATGTGACACGTTTGTACTCTTAGACAGTTAATCTTTTAAAGACCCTGCACTATTTAAGGTTAAAACGACGGGTTTATGTCATGTGAGACGCAGTTTATGGGTTACCAGAGTACTCATGCCCTGCCGTGTCTGTTTTTGGGACGCTACACTTCCTGTCAGTTAATCTCGCTTAGAGACCCTGAGCCGTTCTAAGAAAGTGACGGCCAATCTCGAAAGAGACCATGTACTGATTAGGAGTTTTAATTAGCGAGTCCACCTAGAAGAACTGGCACATAAGTTTTTGAAAAAGCAAGATCATCATGCATTGCATCACATATTGCATCATACATTACCTCATATTCACATGTCATGCTAGCTTATCAAGCCGGGTCAGAGCAAGATTATGAAAGAAGGAGCAAGGCTATGAAGATCTAAAAATCTCTGGGTTGTGCTTTTTCAAGTCGCCCTTACAACAATGCAGAATATATTTTGTCTTGTTTATTTTTGCAGGTCTTATCTCTTAAGATGAGCCGTTGTTAAGTATGATGAAAAACTTCTGCAACAACAAATGGATCTTTAATAGCAAACTTTGCTAGATATTCATCATGGTTTGTCATAACCGGTACTAAATGATTGGGTTTTTCAAGCCAGCTCGGAGAATTCATTATTTTTCAAGAGCCGCCCTATTAGATATAATTATGTGTCATCTAATTGACCGGTTCTCGGATTTCTTTAATTGTGCTCTGTAGTAATCTACAACACTTATGGACATATATTTGCCAGGCTGCACCGCAATCACGAGCAGTGATTTCATGTCAAGGATAAAGGTATTCTTCCAGGATATTCATACCGGTTTACAACCGCGAACAAGGGTTCAAACAAATTATGATGAGTCATATTATTCTCACATGGTCCCGAGTCACCACAGGCAGACGACCCGGCACTTGGGGGCTACATCATTCAAATACAATTTATATCAAGTATGCAAGTCCCATGTCACTACAAGCATGCACCACGGCACTTGGGGGCTAATGCAAGCCGGTTTTCAAATCATTACATCATTAACAAGACCATATTATCTCAAGGAGATGAGTCGGCCTTTCTACATTTTTCTAAGTCCCAGCCCAGTAAATTTTTACTAATCCGGCACTTGGGGGCTACACCGCTCAAATCAATTTTTCAAAGTCCCAAGTCGCTGCAGGCATGCGACCTGGCACTTGGGGGCTATAGTATTCAGCTGTTTGACAGATTAAGAGGTTCAAATTAAAGACCCAGCGCATCACATTCTGATGAGCCGGACCTTGGGGGATACACCCGCTGAATCTTTATAAGGTATAAGACAGTTATAAGTCCCAGGTTGCTGCAGGCAGGACAACCCGACACTTGGGAGCTACACAGACCAATATATTATTGCAAAGCACCAAGTCATCATGGATAATCTTGGAGCTTGGGTACTACAGGTAATATGGATATATCAAAAACTTTGAGGGGAATTTGCAAGATGTTAATTATGGAGTTCGGTTGTTAGACCCGACGTCACCAACATTTATGACCCGGCGTTATCAAAAGATCATAACCTGTCAGAGTTTATATAAGCCACCCTGCTTCATAACAATGGAAGTCTGGATCTACGTCATGAGGATTTCTTATTTTTCAAGATTTTCATTAAGCCAAAGTATTGGAAGCTGACTCAATGGCATATTGAACAAACCCGGAGTTCTGAGGAGCCACTTCATAAGCCGGCCAAAGTACCAAGTCAGCCACTTAACATATTTACTATTCTCATTTCAGGAGGTTACCATGAATAAATTCAAGCTAACCTGGGGGCTAATGTCGGGGATATACCCCGCGGTATGACCCGGGAGACATTTATAACCCGGTTGTAAGTCCTTGAAGATGAGTCTTGAAGATGAGTCCTCGTTTGTAAGTCTCTGAAGATGAGTCTTGAAGATGAGTCCTCGGTTGTAAGTCCCTGAAGATGAGTCTTGAAGATGAGTCTTGAAGATGAGTCCCCGGTTGTAAGTCCCTGAAGATGAGTCTTGAAGATGAGTCCCCGGTTGTAAGTCCCTGAAGATGAGTCCCCGATTCTAAGCCGCCCGGTTGTAAGCCGCCCGGTGTAAGCCGCCCGGCGTAAGCCGCTCGGTGTAAGCCGCCCGTCTGAGATAAGAAGCCCGGGACTTAGAAGCCCATGAAGAGAAGCCCACAATAGGAAGTCATAATAAGTTAAGTCTCAATCCGACTTAGACTCTGCATGTAAGCCGCCCCTTCAACTTATATAAGGAGGGGCAGGTCACCCCAAGAGGGTCAAGTTTTTAGACGTCTCAATAGACAGGTCTTAGATAGACAAGAGATTAGGGACTCTCGTGATTAGAGGCAGCAAGACAGCACCCTTGTAACCAAGAGATCTTCCTCATGATCAATACCAGACAAGTAGGACAAAGGCTTTTACCTCCATCGGAGGGGCCGAACCTGGGTAAAACTCGCGTCTCTCGATTCCGACCAACCCCTCTCAAGCCGCCACATAGTTGCGCTTCTGCCCCAAACCTAAGTCCGTTCACCTAGACATCTGCCATGACAAATCCACGACAAGTTTAATTAATCATATTACTTAAAAACTCATACCCAAGTTTACATCCCTTCGGTCATCCGAGTGATACATGATCCAAATTCACCAACCCAAGTCCGATCATCACGTGAGATGTGGTGGTTTCAATGGTGAACATCTTCATGCTGATCATATATACTATAGGATTCATGTTCGACCTTTCGGTCGCTTGTGTTCCGAGGCCATTTCTGTACATGCTAGGCTTGTCAAGTTTAACACGAGTGTTCTGCACGTGCAACACTATATTGCACCCATTGTATGTGAACGTAGATTCTATCACACCCAATCATCACGGGGTGTCTTGAAACGACAAACCTTCGTAATGGTGCACACTCAAGGAGAACACAATTTTATCTTGAAATTTTAGTGAGCGATCACCTTATAATGCCATCGTTGTCCTAAGCAAAATAAGATGCATAAAAGGATTAACATCACATGCAAATCATAAGTGACACGATATGGCCATGAACTTGTGCTTTTGATCTCCATCTCCAAAGCACCGGCATGATCTCCATCGTCACCGGCATGACACCATGATCTCCATCTTATTGATCTCCATCAACGTGTCGCCATGAGATTGTCGTGCCAATTGGTACTTCTATGACTATTGCTAACTCATAACAATAAACTAAAGCAAAAAATGGCGAAAATAAATTAAAGACAACCCTACGGCTCCTGCCGGTTGTCGTACTCATCGACATGCAAGTCATGATATTTTATACAAAACATTATCATAGCATACATCACATATATCTCATCATGTAATTGGCCATATCACATCACAACGTACCCTGCAAAAACAAGTTAGACGTCCTCTAATTGTTGTTGCATGTTCTACGTGGCTGCTATGGGTATCTACCAAGAACGGTTCTTACCTATGCAAAAACCACAACGGTGATACACAAATTGCTATTCAACCTTCTTAAGGACCGCCTTTGTCAAATCCGATCCAACTAGAGTAGGAGAGATAGACACCAGCCAACCATCTTTATGCAACAAAGTTACATGTCAGTCGATGGAACCAGTCTCTCGTAAGCGTATGAGTAAGGTTGGTCCGGGCCGCTTCATCCCACAATACTGCTAAATCAAGAAAATACCAAGGGAGGAAGAAATCTGAGCATCAATGCCCACAAACTCCTTTGTGTTCTACTCGTGATCTCATCTACGCATAGACCTAGCTCATGATGCCACTATAGGGGAACATTGCATGGGAAACAAAAACATTCCTACGCACACGCAAGATATATCCATGGTGATGAGCATCTACGAGAGGGAGAGTGCATCTACATACCCTTGTAGATCGCTAAGCGGGAAGCGTTAAGAAATGCGGTTGATGTAGTCGAACGCCTTCGCAATCCAAATCGCTAGCCGTCCCACGATCCGATCACGATCATTCCCGATCTAGCGCCGAACGGACGACACCTCCGCGTTCAGCACACGTACAGCTCGATGACGATCTCCACCTTCTTGATCCAGCAAGAGGGAGCGGAGAGGTGGATGAGTTCTTCGGCAGCACAGCGGCGTGGCGACGGTGGTGGTGGAACTATTCCGGCAGGGCTTCGCCTAAGCACCGCCGAATCTAGAGGGAGACGATCAAGTGGGGAGAGAGGGCTGCATTGTGGCTAGGGTTTTGTGCAGCTTCCCTCTCTCCCCTCCAATATATATAGGAGGGAGGGGAGGGGTCGTCGCCCTAGGGTTTCCCCTAGGAGTCGGCCGAAGGAGAAGGTGGAGGAGTCCACCTCCAATCCTACTCCAAGTAGGATTCCAATCCTACTTGGAATCCCTTCCCCACATGGTTTTTTTCCTTTTCCCCTACCTTAGTTGCATGTTTCCCATCCCACTAAGGGCTAGTGTGCCACCCCTAAGGCCCATGTGGCCTCCTAGTATGGGTGGCCCCTCCCGATGGCCCCCCCGGCACTCCCAGTACAGTACCGGAAATACCCGAAACTTTTCCGATGACCAAAACGGGAGTTCCTTTATATCAATCTTTATCCCCGGACCATTCTGGAGCTCCTCGTGACATCCGAGATCTCATACGGGACTCCGAAAAACCTTCGGTCACCACCATGCATAACTCAATACTATCGAAATGTCATCGAACATTAAGTGTGTAGACCCTGCGGGTTCGAGAACTATGTAGACATGACCGAGACACCTCTATGGTCAATAACCAATAGCGGTACCTGGATGCTCATATTGGTTCCTACATATTATATGAAGATCTTTATCGATTGAACCACTATGTCAAGAATTCAGTTAATCCCTTATGTTGTTCCCTTTGTTCTTCGGTATGTTACTTGCCCGAGATTGGATCGTTGGTATCACTATACCTAGTTAAGTCTCTTTACTCGTTCCGTAATACAAGATCCCATGGCTAACACTTTGCTTGCAAGGCTTGTTATGATGTTATATTACCGAGTGGGCCTTGAGATACCTCTCCGTCACACGGAGTAACAAATCCCAGTCTTGATCCATGCCCACCCAACAGACACCTTTGGAGATACCTCTAGAGCATCTTTATAGTCACCCAGTTATGTTGCGATGTTTGATACACACAAGGTATTCCTCCGGTGTCAGTGAGTTGCATGATCTCATGGTCGTAGGAATAAATACTTGACATGCAGAAAACTATAGCAATAAACTGGCATGATCATATGCTTAGTTTGGTTATTGTCCATCACATCATTCTCCCAATGATGTGATCATGTTATCAAATTACATCTCATGTCTATGGCTAGGAAACCTTGACCATATTTGATCAACGAGCTAGTCTACTAGAGGCATACTAGGGACACGGTGTTGTCTATGTATCCACACATGCATTTGAGTTTCCAATCAATACAATTATAGAATGGATAATAAATGATTATCATGAACAAGGAAATATAATAATAACCACTTTATTATTTCCTCTAGGGCATATTTCCAACGGAACTTGGGCAGGAGCACTTTTTCCCTCCAGCGGAGCGATTCTGTCGGGGGAACTTCCCTCCCAGAGGGGGAAATCGAAGCCCTCGTCATCACTAACAACCCTCTCATCTTTGGGAGGCCAATATTCATCAGCATATTCAACAACACCATATACTCTCAAACCCTAGTTCATCTCTTGTGTTTAATCTTTGTACCAGAACCTCAGATTGGTACTTGTGGGTGACTAGTAGTGTTGATTAGATCTTGTAGTTGATTACTATATGGTTTATTTGGTGGAAGATTATATGTTCAGATCCATTGTGCTATTAAATAACCCTATGATCTTGAGCATGAATATCATTTGTGAGTGGTTACCTTTGTTCTTGAGGCCACGGGAGAAGTCATGTTGCAAGTAATCATGTGAATTTGATATGTGTTCAATATTTTGGTGATATGTATGTTGTGATTCCCTTAGTCGTGTCATGTGAACATCGACTACATGGCACTTCACCATCTTTGGGCCTAAGGGAATACATCGTGGAGTAGTTATTAGATGATGGGTTGATAGAGTGACAAATACTTAAACCCTAGTTTATGCGCTATTTCATAAGGGACCGATTTGGATCCAAATTTTTAATGTTATGGTTAGATTTTATCTTGATATTTTTCTCGTAGTTGCGGATGCTTGCGAGGGGGTTAATCATAAGTGGGGGGGTTGTTCAAGTAAGAACAACACCCAAGCACCTGTCCAACCACATATCAAATTATCAAAGTAGAGAACGTGAATCAAACCAACATGATGAAAGTGGCTATATGAAATTCACGTGTGCCTTCAAGAATGCTTTGCTTATTATAAGAGACTGTTTTGGCATGTCCTTTTCCACAAAAGGGTCGGGTTACCTTGCTGCACTTTATTTACCGTTACCATTACTTGCTCGTTACAAATTATCTTACTATCAAACTACCTATTGCCAACAATTTTAGTGCTTGCAGAAATTACCTTGCTGAAAACCGCTTGTCATTTCCTTCTGATCCTCGTTGGGTCTGTCACTGTTACTTATCGAAAGGACTATGATTTATCCCCTATAATTGTGGGTCATCAAGCATCACGGTAGGTCGTGCGCAGTTGATACCCTTAACAATGTGAACTATAACAAAAAGTATCCCGTCCATTAACAAGTAAATTAGAGAAACATGAACTTCACTTACCATTGTTTTGACTCAAGTCATGGAACTATTGGATCGACTCTGCAAGAGAACTTGTTAACTATATAAGCTCCTTGACAACTGATATTGTTTGCGAGCATGACAAACTATGGTAACCCGCAGGATCCTTTGAATATGCCCACTGGACATCTGTGAAGGAACAATGCCAAAAGGGCACAGAACATGTCAAAAGAAGAGCAAAACAAGAAAGACCATCACAATACAACCTCAATTCCTTCATATGGGCTGCAACATGTAGTGAATTAACTTCTGATATCCCATTGGCTTCATGGGTATGCAATCCTTCCTTCAAATCATGACACCAAAATGTTTGGGGACAACTTCATTTTATCAGCAATTGACATGAGGTATGCATAGCAACTGCACTTGCCATACTTGACCGAACGACCTCTCCCCACTGGTCTCCTTTGATAGACATGCACCATTTTACACCCTACAAATTAGTGTTACTGCAATGAGGATCATCGACATTCTTATAATCCATCCTACAAATTGACTGATTGGGCCTGCAATATTAGAATTGCACTTGAATAACTACAACATGGAACCAAAATTTAGCAAATGGATCGATCCATGAGTAAAAGAATCATCATGCAATCGGCAGTAGCACCAGATATGCTAACATAGCAAGGGCTAGTAACCACCGACAATGGAAATCTTATGGTAATTGATATGTCTCCAACGTATCTATAATTTTTCAATGTTCTATGCTAATATATTATCATTCTAGGATACTTTTGGGGCATTTATTCACCAATTTATATTATTTTTTAGCACTGACCTATTGAACCAGTGCCCGGTGCCAGTTGCTGTTTTCTGCATGTTTTTCACTTTTCGGGTTTATAGTACCAAATGAAGTCCAATTGCCATGAAACTTTTTGATGATTTTTTCTGGACCAAAAGAAGACCTGGAAACTTTGTACGGAGGCTGGAAGTCGCACGAGGGCCCCACAAGCCAACAGGGGCACTTTGATGGCTTGTGGCTCCCTCATGGCTCCTCCAACCTCGTTCTCTCGCCTATAAATTCTCTACATTCCAAAACCCCTAGAGGAATTTCCGAAACACTTTCTACACTGCCGCAAGTCTTTGTTTCGATAGGAGGCCATCTGGAGCTCCGTTTCGAAACCCTGCCAGAGGGCGGATCGATCATGGAGGGTCGCTTCATCACCCTTGCTGCCCTCATGATGATGTGTGAGTAGTTCACCACACACCTACGGGCCCTTAGTTAGTACCTAGATGGCAATCTCTCTCTCTCTCTTGATCTTCAATACAATGCTCATCGCATCTTTGCCTTGATCCATCCGATGTAATCCCTTTGTATGGCGTGTTTGTTGGGATCTGATGAATTATGTGTTTATGTTCAGATTATTCATGATAAATATTTGAGTCTTCTCCTAAATGAATATGATTCTTAGGTGCATGATCATCATAACTTCGTAATTCTCTCCTATGTATTTAAATAGTTTGGCCAATTAGTTTGATATTTCTTCGGTGAGATAGGTGTGTTGTGGTAGGTTTAGCCTGGCGAGTTTCTATATTCCAGTGACAAAGTAGGGGACACGATGCGTCTTTGTGTTGCTGATACTAAGGATAAAACAATGGGGTTTATTCATATTGCTTGAGTAAAATTTGTCTACATCATGTCATTGTTCTCCATGCATTACTCTATTTTACTTAATACTCTAGATGCATGCTGGATAGCGGTCGATGAGTGGAGTAATAGTAATAGAGGCATACACAAGTCGGCCTACTTGTTTATGGATGTGATGCCCATACTCATATGATCATTGCCATGAATATTGCATAACTATCCGCTTTTCTATCAATTTCCCAACAGTGATTTGTTTACTCACTGTATACTTATTTTCATGAGAGATGCCACTAGAAAACACTATGCCCCCCGGGTCTATTCACCATATAGTTATGAAACCTTCAATGACTTGCTTCAATTTACTTTCTTTTATTTCATTTGCAATTTACAATTATAAACACAACTCATTTGCTTGCAAATAACAATATCAAGGGGATTGACAACCCTCTTGCCAGTGTTGGGCGCAAGTTGTTTGTTCTTTTGTGTGCAGCCACTGAAGGCAGTTGAGGATTGATATTCATATTGGTTTGATAGACTAACTGGTTACATAACTGAGGGAAATAGTTACCCATATTGTGTTGCAATAACCCGTTGCTCTTCATGAAAAACCCAACGCAGATCACAAGTACCAAGAAGGATTTTTGGCGTCGTTGTCGTGGAATATAATCACCAACTATCAAGTAACTTCACAGAAATTTCCATTCACTTGTTCTTCTTTTTATTTGGTGTTATATTTAGTTTGTATCATAAAATTAAAAATACAAAAATATTGATCTTTTCTAGTTACTAGTTTACTTCTTTGCTTGCTTTACTTGTTAGTTTACTTGTCCTACTTGTTACTTTGATTGCTTGCTCACCATGTATCAAGATACTACTAAGTTGTGTGACTTCTCAAATACTAATAACAATGATTTTATTAGTAGTCCTATACCACCCGCCACTAGTGTGGAGGCTTTTGATATAATTCTGTATTGCTAAATCTTGTCATGAAAGATCAATTTTTGGGAACTCCTAATGAGGATCCCGCGCGACATCTTAATACCTTTGTCTTTGTTGAACTATATGATATGCAAAATAAAAAGGATATGGATAGTAATATTGTGAAATTAAAATTATTTCCTCTTTCACTAAGAGATAAAGCTAAAGCTTGGTTTTCATCTTTACCTCGTAATAGTGTTGGAACATGGGATAAGTGTGATACTTGTGATCGGCGTTGGGCTTTCCGTGAAGAGGAACGGGTTATCGCAGCACAGTGTGGGTAAGTATTTCCCTCAGTTATGAAACCAACATTTATCAAACCAATAGGAATACTAATCTTCAACCGTCTTAAGCGGCTGCACACAAAAAAGCAAACAACTTGCACCCAACGCTGGCACGGGGGTTGTCAATCCCCTTTGTCTCATTATTTGCAAGCGAGTTTTGTAGATAATCGTAAATTTCAAAACAAAATAAAAGAAAATAAATGGCAGGAAGGTAATAGTAGCGTTTGTAAATATATAAGTGAAAAGACCCGGGGGCCGTA
This sequence comes from Hordeum marinum, assembly GCA_022496015.1. Classification (NCBI taxonomy): domain Eukaryota; kingdom Viridiplantae; phylum Streptophyta; class Magnoliopsida; order Poales; family Poaceae; genus Hordeum; species Hordeum marinum. Next base: position 462,955,983 of record CM039674.1, read on the forward strand.
GTGTTCTCTAGTGACATCTCTCATAGGAATAGCATATGGTGGGTAAACAAATTACTATTGGGCAATTGATAGAAAAGCAGATAGTTATGCGATTTTTACGGAAATGATCATGTGTATATAGGCATCATGTCCATAATAAAATAATCCGACTCCTACCTATACCTATTACTATTACTCCACTCATCGACCGCTATCCAGCATGCATCTAGAGTATTAAGTAAAACAGAGTAATGCTTGGAGAACGATGACATGTTGTACACAAAGTAAACTCAACCAATATGAATTAACCCCATCATTTTGTCCTTAGTAGCAGCAACACAAAGACGCATCTTGTCTTTGTCATTGGGATACAGAAACTCGTCAGGTTGAACCTACCAAAACTAACCACTCCCACCGAAGAAATATCAATCTAGTTGGCCAAACTATCTCAATAGATCGGAGAGCATTACGAAGCTATAATGATCATGCAAATAAGAATCATAGTAATCAGGTTTGATTCAAATACTTTTCATGAATAATCTGAACATAAACCCACAATTCATAGGATCCCAACAAATGCACCATACAAAGGTATTACATCGGATAGATCAAGGCAAAGATGCAATGAACATTGTATTGAGGATCAAGAGAGAGAGAGAGATTGCCATCTAGGTACTACCTATGGACTCATAGGTCTATGGTGAACTACTCACACATCATCATGAGGGCAGCAAGGTTGATGAAGAGGACCCCCATGATCGATCCCCCCTCTGACTGGGTGCTGGAAAGGGGTTCTACATGGGCTCTCGTCGGAACAGAGACTTACGGCAGCGTAAAAAGTGTTTCGGGACCTCCTCTAAGGTTTTGGGGATATTAGAGAACTTATAGGCCAGAAGGGACGTCGGGAGAGCCACAAGGGGGCACCACATATCAGGGAGCCCCCTAGGGCGCTGTCCTGATGTGTGGTTGAGCCCTCGTGCGCCTCTCGACCTCCTTCCGAAGCTTCCAGGGCTTCTTTTGGTCTAGAAAAAATCATCAAAAAGTTTCATGGCAATTGTACTTTGTTTGGTACTGTAAACCTAAAAAGTAAAAAACATGTAGAAAACATCAACTGGCACTGGGCACTGGGTCAATAGGTTAGTGCTCAAAAATATTATAAATTGGTAAACAAATGCCCCCAAAGTATCCTAGAATGATAATGTATCATTATAGAACAATCAAGAATTATAGATACATTGGAGACGTATCCGCATCCCCAAGCTTAATTATTGCTCGTCCTCAAGTAGGTAAATGATAAAAACAAAAAAAATGATTTCACATGCTACCCATTATGTAATCTTTTGTATGTATGCTGATTGAGAAACGATGAATTGAAAAACATTAACATAGGAATACTTATAAGTATAAGAAACAAAATCATTACTCTTTCAAAGTATACGATCCTCAAAGAATGTTTATCTCGATTCATCTTATTATATTAGCAAGGCATGGCTCCATCTTCACCAAATTAATACAAATGTTAAGCACCACAGTGTCCAAGTCAGGCAATTGGATCGTACTTTTTCAGTATGCAGCAACTTTTTATTCTTCACGCAATACATGAGCATGAACCATTGGACATATCATGTAGGTGGAATAGAATATGATGGTTGATATCAAAGGGGTAAAAAGTGGAGACGATAGTCTCACATCAACTAGGCATACCAACAGGCTACGGAGATGCCCGTCGATAGATGTCAATGCAAGGAGTAGGGATTGCCATGCAAATGATGCACTGGAGCCATAAGTGGGGTGTGCATCCAACTTGCTTTCTCATTAAGACCTCAGGCGTTTGAGGAAGCCCGTCATCGGAATATACAAGCCAAGTTAATAATGAAAAGGTAATTCCCACTAGCATATCGAAGTGAAAGAACATGAGACTCTCTATATGAAAAACATGGTGCCACTTTGAGGCACGAGTGTGGTAAAGGATAGTAGCAAAGTCACTTCTCTCTTTTTTCTCATTTATTTTCTCCCCTTTTTTCATGGTGGGCTTTTTTTGGCCTCCCCCATTTATATATTTTTATGTATATATGGTGGGCTCATTTGGCCTCACCTATTTTATATTTTTCGTCCGGAGTCTCATCCCGACTTGTGGGGAAATCATAGTCTCCATCATCCTTTACTCACTTGTACAATGCTCTAATAAGCATGATCATCACACTTTTATTTACATACAACTCAATATGAAAAAATGATAGGACGATATGACTCTGTATGAATGCCTCTGGCAGTGTACCAGGATGTGCAAGATCTAGCGTGATATGTATCAAAATATGATGAACAGTGGCTTTGCCACAAATACTATGTCAGATCTATATGATCATGCAAAACAATATGATGATGAACGAACTAGTCGCGTGAAGTGACGATGGAATTTTCATGGCAATATATCTCGGAATGGCTATGGAAATTTCATGATAGGTAGGTACGGTGGCTGTTTTGAGGAATATATAATGAGGCTCATATGCAGAGCGTATCACGTCATGGGGTTTGGATGCACTGGCGAAAGTTACACCGATCCTCGAGTTGAGAACGAGCTATACACAGTACCGAAGAGGCTAGCAAATATGAGAAGGTGAAAATGTGTATGTCCATGTTGTCACATTAGTTATAAAGAAATCATATACTTATTTAAAAGTTTTATTAGTTTTATAAAAAATCAGAGTACTTCTCGCATGCCCCAGTGGAGTAGGTTGGGAGGAGTTAACCATCGCACGCCCCAGACTCGAAACAACACTAGAATTTTAACAAGGAATAGAAATGCTCACACATCATCACCATGCCTCTCTAATTTTTAGATGAATAAAAAGTTAACACCTCTTAATATCGAAACTTATATGAATCAATAATTGTGAAAACACACCTTTTTCATATTACCACATTAATGTCACTAATCCAAAATTCCACTATATGCGCTACATAATGGTTTTGATTATCACTCACTGAATGTCTATTATTTTGGACTAGTCTTATGATCCATGCAAATTACCGTCACTATCCATTAACTATCAAACAAATATAAGTGAGGAATGAGAGCATATTATTTCTATAAAATCTACATCCACCGTGCTCAAAAAGATATAAGTGAAGTACTAGAGCAACTGCCAAGCTCAAAAAATATAAGTGAAGCACATAGAGTATTCTAATAAATTATGATGAAGGTGTGTCTCTCTCAAATAGGTGTGTCCAGAAAATGATGATTGTCGAAAACTGAAAGTAAAAGCAAACAAAAACAAATGACACTCCAAGCAAAAATGTAGCTCCAAGTGACATAATAAAAATGTAGCTCCAAGTGACATACCGATGGATTGAGATGAAAGAGGGGATGCCTTCCGGGGCATCCCCAAACTTAGATGCTTGAGTCTTCCTTATAGTATTACCTTGGGGTGCCTTGGTCATCCCCAAGCTTAGGCTCTTGCTAGTCCTTCTTCCATGGTCCATCGTGATAACACCCAAAACTAGAAAACTTCAATCACACAAAACACAACAAAACTTCGTGACATCCGTTCATATAAGCAACATATTGAGTACTTTAGGTACTGTTATAAAATGATTATTATTTAATTTTTGCATAATATGTACTTTATTCTAACTTCTCCAAGGCTTATACCCCCCGATACAATCCATAGCATAATCAAAACAAGCAAACTATGCAAGCAAACCATAATATGTTTAAAACAAAACAATCTGTAGCAATCTGTAAAGAGTCCATACTTCTGTAACTCTAAAAATTCTGAAAAAGTAGGGAAATGTGGATAATTCGTATAGCAATTCTGTATAGAAATTTCAGATCATTATCACGCTCCGGAAAAAAAATCAAAATTCTTGTACTGGAGTCAAAAGTTTTCGTTTTGTTTCAGCATCGTTTCTACTCATCTTGTGAGTTATCCCAAAGGCTTTACTTGGCACAAACACTAATTAAAACATAGAAACATAATACTTATAGAGGCAATAATCATTTTATCATAAAATAATAGAAGGTAAAAAGAAAAAAGAAAGATAACTATTGGTTTGCTTCCCAACAAGCACTATTGTTGTATGCCCCTAGCTAGGCACAATGCATAGTTTCAAGTGTTGTAATAATCATGGAAACGATTTGTCATGCTATAATCATATTCCCTTCTTTCAGAAGCAAGTTTTATAATAGGTAAGAAAAATAATTGAAGGGACTAAACTTCACAACACAAGGGTCTGAGAGATCTATTTCAGGAGGAATGGGAGGCTCCTCCTTAGGTTTCTCATAGGTGATGATCATCTCTTCATTGTATAAGTTTTGATAAAGATATTGCCTCAATTCTCGCTCAAGATCATAACCCATTCCAAGTTTTGGTATAGCAAATTGATCATTACGTTCAGAAATTTTATCAACTAGGACATTAGGTGGAACCTTCTTTCTAAGGTTTTCATCATAAGAAACATAATTCTTGGATCTCAATTTCCGTATACCTTCCAAATCATAAAGGATCCCTTCTAATTGTGAGCACTCACATTGAATCCTATAATGAGAAAATATATCTCTATCTTCTTGTATGATATTGTTAAATTCTTGAACACGAAAAATGGTGGCTAGACATCTAGTAGGAGCTTCTTGAATATTAGAGAATTATAGAAATAACCATTGTATGAAAGGATGCATATGGACAAATTGTCTTTCCAACTGTGTTATAAGCAAAGATATAGCACCCGCACAACTTGTAGTTCTAGCAGCAATGGAATCTCCAATCATTGGTAATGATCCGCACAAGTGAAAAAATCTTGAATCTTTGTTTGCATAATGGATTGAATTTTAGAAGGATCATCATACGCAAGATTATCAAGTTTTTCCTTAGAAACTTCATCAAAAATTCTTTTAGCATTCTTAACACAAGGTGAAGTTGAAGCTCAAGGGCTTCTGCACTAGAGGCGGAAACACCACTAATTTCAAAATCAGACATGATAGCAACTTTTTAAGCGAGCAAAACAAGCAAAGGAAGAAAACTAGTAACTAGCAAAGATAAATATTTTTGTATTTTTTTTATTTGGGAAAACTAAATATAACGACAAAAAAATGAAGAGCAAGTGAATGATAATTTGTGCAAAGTTACTTGATAGTTGGTGATGGTATTCCCCGACAATGGCGCCAGAAATCCTTCCTGATACTTGTGATCTGCGTTGGATTTTCCATGGAGAGGAACGCATTATCGCAGCACAATGTGGGCAACGGCGGCAGAAATCCTTCATGATAATTGTGATCTGCGTTGGATTTTCCGTGGAGAGGAACATGTTATCCTTCCTGATACTTATGATACTCGAGGACGGGAGGCCATTTGGAGCTATGTTTCCGGCACCCTGTCGGAGAGGGAATCGATCACGAAGGGACTCTTCATCAACCTTGCTGCCCTCATGATGATGTGTGAGTAGTTCACCATAGACCTACGGGTCTGTAGTTAGTACCTATATGGAAGTCTCTCTCTCCCTCTCTTGATTTTCAATACAATGATCATCGCATCTTCGCTTTGATCCATCCGATGTAATCCTTTTGTGTGGTGCGTTTGTTGGGACCCAATGAATTGTAGGTTTATGTTCAGATTATTCATGATAGATATTTGAGTCTTCTATGAATTATAAATATGATTCTTATGTGCATGATTATGATAGCTTCGTAATTCTCTCCGATCTATTGAAATAGTTTGGCCAACTAGATTGATATTTCTTCAGTGAGAGAGGTGTGTTGTAGTAGGTTCAACCTGGCTAGTTTCCATATCCCAGTGAAAAGTAGGGGACAAGATGCTTCTTTGTGTTGCTGCTACTAAGGATAACACGATGTGGTTTATTCATATTGCTTGAGTTTACTTTCTCTACATTATGTCAGTGAAAAGTAGGGGACAAGATGCGTCTTTGTGTTGCTGCTACTAAGGATAACATGATGTGGTTTAGTTGTATTGCTTGCGTTTACTTTCTCTATATTATGTCACTATTCTCCATGCATTACTCTGTTTTACTTAATACTCTAGATGCATGCTGGATAACGGTCGATGAGGGGAATAATAGTAATAGGTGCAGGCAGGAATCGACCTATTTGTTATTTGGATGTAATGTCTATATACACATGATCATTGCCGTAAATATCGCATAACTATATGCTTTTCTATCAATTTCCCAATAGGAATTTGTTTACCCACCACATGCTTATTTTCATGAGAGATGCCACTAGAGAAAACTATGGGCCCTAGGTTTATTCACCATATTTACAAAACCATCAATACCTTGCTGTCATTTACTTGATTTTATTTTATTTTGCAATTTACAATTATCTACATAACTCATTTGCTTGCAAATAGCGAGACCAAGGGGATTGACAACCCTCTTGCCAGCATTGGGTGCAAGTTATTTGTTCTTTTGTGTGCAGTCGTTGAAGACATTTGAGGGTTGATAATCCTATTGGTTCGATGACCCAGCGGGAAATACTTATCCATATTGTGTTACGATAACATGTTTCTCCTCACGGAAAACCCAACGTAGATCACAAGTATTAGTAATCCGTCTAAAATACGTTTTCTCCCGAAGCAAAGCAAAGTCATATGACATGCGACACACCTGTGCACCGGCCAGCACAAAACACATAGGAAAAACCAAGTCTGCAAACAAATCTATATGCAGAGTGAAGACAGAGAACTAGCTTTATGTATCATATATCACTGATCATCCAAGGCAGGCTTTCTGTCCTCATCGTCCTTCTTTACTTCCACCATCCTAAGCCAAGCACGAAGGCAGCACAGAGCTTTTGCGGTTTGCGTCGACGTCCTGCCATCAGGCGAGCATCGATCATACAAAGGTATTGTACCAAACATCCTACGCGGATCACTACATCAACCTCCAAAAAGAAGAGAAACAAAAAATCAATGCAGATGGGAGGAAGAAGAAGCCCCCTGGTCTTGTTTCTCCAATGTGATTAAATCCAAAACCGTCGTGGAAGGGACGTCCTATTTGTCGCTCGTTACGGCAAATTGTCGCCACAACGCACACGCAATGCTCGAGATCAAGCAAAGTCAGCCAGACAACTACACGAGGCTTTCTCTTTTCTGGTTTTGGGAACCTTGTCGAAGTTCCACGCGGGTTTTCTTTGATTTTGGGAACCTTCCGAAAGGTTCCTGAACCGTTTTCTCTCTTAAGTTTTTTGGCGCTTGCGAAAAATCAATCGACCGAGACTTTGCGAAGTCTCAGTGGATAATATAATCCGTTGATCTTGCACTGAAATTCGTACAAACAATTTCTTTTTAGTTTTTTCTTCTTCTTGCATATTATATTACTTGACTGAGACTTCACGAAGTCTCAGTTGACTGAGACCAAGACACACCATAAATCTTTTCTATTTCTTTTTCATTTTTCATCTTTAAGTTTTCTTTTTCTTTTTCTTTTTTTTGTTTCTTTCTTTGTTTCTTTTCTTTTTATTTCGTCTCAATTTTTTCCTTTTCTTTTTCAAGTTTATTTTTCTTTTTTGAACAAATTTTCAGAAACTTGTAAAAATGTTCAATTCACATTTTTTTCATTTTTTTTAAATTTTCCCATAAAATTTCCCGATTTCAAATCTTGCTCGAAATTTCAAAGAAGTTTACAATTTCAAATTTTGCTGCCTCTTTTGAAAGAATTTCAAATTTCCAAAAAAAATATTCGCATGTTGAATTTTTTTCACAAAATTTGCAAATAAAATCGGTAATTAAAAAAATTCCTTGTTCTCAAGATATTCGACCAATATTTTATAAAAACAGGAACACTTTTTTGCAAATAAAGACCATTTTTGTTGAAACTGGAACATTTTTTGAAATTCTAGAATAAAAGTTGCAAACGCGAACTTATTTTGAAACTTCTGGAGAAAATTTAAAAACACGAATAGTTTTAATTTTCTGATCAAATTTAAACTAGAATATTTTTTGAAATCCCTAAAGAATAAGAAAACATGAAAATGTTTTGGAATTTATGAATTTGATTTGTGATTTTTTTTAAGCAGAAACATTTTGGAAAAATAGGAAGATCTTTTGCAAATAATGACCAATTGTTTTGAAATGGGAACATTTTTTGAAATTCCAGAACAAACATTGCAAACGCGGACATAATTTGAAACTTCCGGAAAAAAAACCTGAATATTTTTGAAATTTGTGAACAAATTTTCTTTAGAAATGAACAATGTTTTTTAAAATGCTAACATATTTTGAAAAAAAAATTGTGAACATTTTTTTGAATTAACGAACATTTTCTGAAACAAAGTGAACAATTTTTGAAATTCTGGTTTTTATGGGATTTATGAACAAAATTGTGTAACAAGAATATTTTCTGAAATTCTATAACATTTTTTCAATTTTATGAACAAATTGTTTTAAAATGCGAACATTTTCTGAATTTCCATTTTTTATAGATTTATGACCAAGTTCGAAAAAAATGTAAAATAAATAAAAAAGAAAAATCAAAAACAAAGAAGAACGAAACAAAAAGAAAAATAAATAAAAGAAAAGATAAACAGAACGAAAATGAAAAAAAAAATATAAACAGAAAAGGAAAAAAGAAAGAATAAAAGAAAGAATAAAAAAATAAAAAATCGTATAAGGAACCTTCTAGACGGTTCCCAAAACTGAAAAACTCGCCTGGAATGTTTTTCGAAGTTTCGCAAAACTAAAACTGCTAAGCGATGCAAAGAGTGAGAAATGGGCTCGCCCATGTGGTCGCAAGCATGTGCGATTGCTCGACTCTTTGAGGTAGAGAGCATCCAACAGGGTTTTCGGCCGGGGAAGGCCGGAGGAGACTGCTTATATGTTCCTGGTTTTTTTAGCCGGGCGCACCCATTTCCATTAAGGAGAATAACGTAAATACAGAGTTTAACTGACCGTCCAAGGAAACTGGATAGGAGAAGCGGCCTCAAAGCATCTCTGGAAAACCTACTGCAAGCACTCGTCATTGAGCGGCTCACCATAGGGCAAAAACCCAGAGACACCTACAAGAACCAACTACCCTAACCACAAGTCTAGAGGACTCACCATCCAGGTTAAAGGAGAAAGAGAAAGCTCACATCCGAGCGACATGCAAAAGCCCACACAGGAGCAACAACCAACATAAACCCACAAGTTTCAAAAGACGTAACCCATAATCTTCAGCAGCTTCGGAGACCTCAAAACAGCTTCAATCTTCAGACCTCACCCCCCGAAGCCGTGCGTATCTGCATCATGTTCAACAACTCCCCCCTCCCCTCGCTCCATTGCCTCATGGTCAGCTCCATATATCAAACCTGCCCAATAGTTGATGTAGCCACAAGCAGAGTACACCACATCAAAGGGGGGATCTCAACTTCTTGTTCTCAAAGGTAGCATGGTTGCGACAATTCCAAATTGCCCAATAGATAGCTGCCAGGCCAAATGTATAGTATTTAGCACCATCGGGGATATAAGCATAACACCAGGAAAAGTATTGCCATATGATATTTGGACCCAAACTAGTCCCCTGCACACATCCAACAATTCTCCAAACAACTCTAGCAACTCGACAAGTAAAACAAAGGTGTTGAGAAGTTTCTCTTTCATTATAGAAGGAACATCTAGGATCACCCGCCCAGTTTATCTGTTTCATCACATCTCTAGTCAAAATAGCATCCTGAAAAAGCTGCCACAAAAAAATTTGAATCTTAAGAGGAATATTGAGTTCCAAATCCATCTATACTTCCATCCAGCAATACCCTTTTCAAGATATTCATAAATGGATTTGGAAATAAATCTCCTTTTCTTTCCAGGATCCAAATAATATGGTTTGGGTTATCCAATACTGTCCAGGACTGCACCACACTTCTGAGGATTTCCCATTGTTCCACCAGTGGACCATGGAGTCATCTCCGAAAGAAATTGACATCGACACCCGATCTAAATTGCGCACAGTAACATCTTGATTTCTACAGATATTGAACAAGGCATGAAATGTATCTTTCATAGGAGGTTTATTGTGCAGAGGATCCATCCACAATCTAGCAATATTACCGGAATTCAGAACAACACCCTACCAGCAAGGTAACAATCTTTAACCTTCATAATGGCTTTCCAAATAGGCGAGTCACCAAACTCGCATCGCATCAAACTGATGTTATCTTTTTAAGGTATTTGGCTTTGATTATATATTGCCAAAGCCCTTGTTGTGTTTCAAGTTTCCACCACCACTTGGTGAGGAGACTAACGTTCTGTTTGTGGAGGTCTTTCACACCGAGCCCACCGTTTTTCTTGGATCCGCAAATCCGAGACCATTTAACTAAATGGTATCGCTTGCGACCATCATGTTCTTGCCAGAAGAATTTCTTACAGTGTTTGTCCTGTTGGAATTATTCCCTAGAGCCAATAATAAATTGGTTGTTATTATATTTCCTTATTCATGATAATCGTTTATTATCCATAATATAATTGTATTGATTGGAAACACAAATAGATGTGTGGATACATAGACAAAACGGTGTCCCTAGTATACCTCTAGTAGACTAGCTCATTGATCAAAGATGGTCAAGGTTTCCTAGCCATAGACATGAGATGTCATTTGATAATGGGATCACATCATTAGGAGAATGATGTGATGGACAAGAACCAAACTATGAACGTAGCATATGATCGTGTTAGTTTATTGCTATAGTTTTCTGCATGTCAAGTATCGGTTCCTATGACCATGAGATCATGCAACTCACTAACACTTGAGGAATATCTTGTGTGTATCAAACATCGCAACGTGACTGGGTGACTATAAAGATGCTCTACAGGTATCTCCGAGGGTGTCTGTTGAGTGGGCATGGATCAAGACTGGGATTTGTTACTCCGTGTGACAGAGAGGTATCTCAGGGCCCACTCGGTAAGATGATGACCCACAATTATAGGGGATCTATCATAGTCCTTTCGATAAGTAAGAGTGTCAAACCCAACGAGGATCAGAAGGAAATCACAAGCGGTTTCTAGTAAGGTATTCTCTACAAGCACTGAAATTATCAATGACAGATAGCTTTGTGATAACATAACTCGTAACGAGTAAGAAGTAACAAGTGTAGCAAAGGTGCAAAAAGGTAGACCAATACTTTTTGTAGCAAAGGACAAGCCTGGATAAACTCTTATATAAAGCAAAGAGCTCCCGGTGACACATGGGAATTTTTGTCAAGCTAGTTTTCATCATGCTCATTTGATTCGCGTTCGTTACTTTGGTAATTTGATATGTGGGTGGACCGGTGCTTGGGTACTGCCCTTACTTGGACAAACCTCCCACTTATGATTAACCCCTATCGCAAGAATCCGCAACTACGAAAGAAGAATTAAGGTAAACAACATATGGATCCAAATCAGCCCCTTACGAAGCAACGCATAAACTAGGGTTTAAGCTTATATCACTCTAGCAACTCGTCATCTACTTATTACTTCCCAACCCTTCCCCTAGGCCCAAATAATGGTGAAGTGTTATGTAGTCGATGTTCACATAACACTACTAGAGGAGAGACAACATACATCTCATCAAAATATCGAACGAATACCAAATTCACATGATTACTTATAACAAGACTTATTCCATGTCCTCAGGAACAAACGTAACTACTCACAAAGCATGTTCATGTTCAGGATCAGAGGAGTTTTAATTAACATAAAGGATCTGAACATATGATCTTCCACCAAGTAAACTGACTAGCATCAACTACAAGGAGTAATCAACACTGCTAGCAACCCACAGGTACCAATCTGAGGTGTTGAGACAAAGATCGGATACAAGAGATGAACTAGGGTTTGGAGAGGAGATGGTGATGGTGAAGAAGTTGATGGAGATTGACCCCCTCTTGATGAGAGGAGATGATGATGGCTTCGATTTCCCCCGCCGGGAGGGAAGTTTCCCCGGCACAACAGCTCTGCCGGAGCTCTAGATTGGTTCTGCCCAAGTTCCGCCTCGAGACGGTGGCGCTTCGTCCCGAAAGCTCTCCCTTTATTTTTTTCCAGGTCAAAACCCAACATATAGGAGAAGATAGGCGTCGGAGGAGCCACAGGGGCCCCACAAGCCTGCTAGGCGCGGCCGGGGGTGGTGGTCGTGCCTAGCAGGCTTGCGGCCTGTAGGTGGCCCCCGTCTGGTTGATTCTTGCACCAGTATTTTTTATTAATTCCAAAAATATTCTCTATAAATTTTTAGGACTTTTGGAGTTGTTCAGAATAGGTATCTCAGATTTTCTCCTTTTCCAGTCCAAAATTCTAGCTGCCGGCATTCCCCCTCTTCATATAAACCTTGTAAAGTAAGAGAGAAAAGGCATAATTATTGTACCAAAACATGTAATAACATACCATAATGCAATAAATATCAATATAAAAGCATGATGCAAAATGGACGTATCAACTCCCCCAAGCTTAGACCTCGCTTGCCCTCAAGCGAAAGCCGAGATCGATCAATATGTACACATGTTTAGAGATAGAGGTGTTGATAAAATAAAATATGGACATGAGGGCATCATGATCAACTTTAGAACAACAATACTCATTGTATGAGATTCTTTATACTAGAGTAACAATTCATTCACAAGATAAAGTATGAAACAAGAATTCTGTTGACAACCAACAAACTATGATCTCAGTCATTGAAGTGATTGACAATTTATCATAACATCCGAAAGAGTCAATATACGAGCTTGTAAAGCAAATCCACATACTCAATCATCTTTTAGTATTTCACAATTGCTAGCACTCACGTGGTACCCACAAGTTCAAAGCTTCAGTCGAACACAGAGAAAGATAGGGGCTTATAGTTTTGCCTCCCAACTATTCACCTCGAGGGTGATGTCAACAATAATAACTCATGATCACCCACATCCGAGAGGATATATAAGTCTAGATCGTTCCCCAACACATAATGCTTGCCAAGAGAGACAAAATATATGAATTGGTGAAGACCATCACGAATCTTGCACAAAGGTAAGTTCTAAAAGGTAAAAGTAGCAGATAGGCCCTTCGTAGAGGGAAGCAGAGGTTGTCATGCGCTTTTTGTTTTTGGATGCACAAACTCTTAGTGCAGAGGAATGTCATGTTGTATTGCCCTTTGTGATAGCAACCTTTATTATGCAGTCTGTCGCTTTTATTTCTTTACTATCACAAGTTCGTACAACGCTTATTTCCCTTACAATAAAAGATCACACATATTTAGGAGCAATTTTTATTGCCTTTTTGCACCGATGACAACTTACTTGAAGGATCTTATTCAATCCATAGGTAGGTATGGTGAAATCTCATGGCAAAACTGGGTTGAGGTGTTTGAATGCACAAGTAGTATCTCTACTTAGTGCAGAGGTTTTGGCTATTATGAGGTGGAAGCAAGCACTACATGTTGGAGGATCTAAAAACATATAACTTCTATCAGGAGGCAAGCAAACATAACCTATTATGTTGTCTTCCTTGTCCAACATCAACTTCTTGGCATGTAAAATTTTAATGAGTGCTCACAATCATAAAAGATGTCCAAGATAATATATTTATATGTTAATCTCTCCTTCTTTATCACTTCCTTTCAATTGCACCAATGACCAATTACTATGTTTGTTAACTCCCAACAAATTTCAATCAACATACTTTGTATATGTGAAGTTATCACTCCCCATAAGATCATTATGTATACTCTATGCTTTTATTCTATTCTTGTTTATTCATTACTTTCAAGAGCATAATAATCTAGCAAAGCCCTTTCATCAAACTACTTTTTATTATATAACTCTCGGACTTGCTTACATAAGGGGAGAAAAAGCAAATACTAAAAGGTAGATCATACTAACACTTTTACTCTACTAGATCAAAACAAAATCAAAAAGTATCAAAGTAGGAAAGATATTAAAAACAAAAAAGGAAAAAGGTGTGATGTGATATGATACCGGGGAACCTCCCCCAAGCTTGGCACAAGCCAAGGGGAGTGCCCATACCCATGTGCTCAGGTGTCCTTCTTCGGAGGTGATGGTGGTGGAGTTGTTGATGATGATGGAAACTTGTCCTCCGTCTTCCAAGGCATAGGATGACCATCATAAAAAGATGAATGATTCTCGGGAATCCTCAGATCTGCAGCCAAACTCATTCTCTTAAATCTGTATTCATACTCACAGTTTTGGTTTTGCAGATCATAGATTTGGGCTTGGAGATGCTCAATTTTCTTGTAAGGCTTGAAGATGTGCTCCCCAATGTCCTTGGTGTCCAGCTTGTGTTTATGGGTGAACTCCGAGATCATCATATGATTGGCATTGAGTCACGTTCCACCATCCCTTGGCACTTGAAGACTTGTTGCTTCATTGCTTCGAGCCTTGTTTCCATGCTTCCGGTCTTCTTTGGCCCCTCAACGTCACGAATGTGCAGCACCCCCTCATGCATCTCAATGGTTTGAGGGTGTTGCAGCACCTCCGTAAGATAAGGGTTGATGACCTTCTCGAAAAACTTGTCCTTCGGAGCACTAGGGGATGCCATGACGATCTAGATCTGCTACAGAAACAGCTCAAAACGAAAACAGGAGGTATTGTCGTGATACGAAAGTGCAAACCTTTGGGAGATTATATAATGAATTTTTGCTGACCCGAAGGAGTGTTCCACAAGAAAACGGTGTCTGGGGGGCGCACGGGGTGGTGACAAGCCCCCTAGGCGCAGCTAGGGGGTGGCCGCGCCTAGCAGGCTTGTCGCCTTCCTGTGCATCCTTCGAACTGCTTTTTATTTTCCTAATTTTTTAAATAATCCAAAACTGAATAAAATTGCTATTGGGAAACTTTTGGAGTCGGTTTACTTACCGTACCACGTACCTATTCCTTTTCAGAGTCTGAATTGTTCTGATAAGTCTCCCTAATATGCTCTTCGGGAGTTATGGTATAGATAACATTGGTTTCAACATTAATGGGAGTACCTGAAATATAGTTTTTGATTGTTTGCCTGTTTACCACCTTCGGATTTGTGCCTTCGGCATTGTTGATCTTGATGGCACTGCAATGATATATTTCCTCAATTATGTATGGTCCTTCCCATTTGGAGAGAAGTTTACCTGCAAAAAATCTTAAACGAGAATTGTATATCAAGACATGATCACCTACATTGAATTCAAGCTTATGTATCCTTTTATCATGCCATTTCTTAACTTTTTATTTAAACAACTTGGCATTCTCATAGGCTTGGGTTCTCCATTCATCAAGTGAGCTAATGTCAAATAACCTCTTCTCACCAGCAAGTTTGAAATCATAGTTGAGGTTTTTGATTGCCCAATAAGCTTTATGCTCTAGCTCTAGATGTAAGTGACATGCTTTACCATAAACCATTTTATACGGAGACATACCCATAGGATTCTTGTAAGTAGTTCTATAAGCCCATAATGCATCATCAAGTTTCTTAGGCCAATTCTTCCTAGATCTATTAACTGTCTTTTGCAAGATCAATTTAATTTCTCTATTGCTCAATTCTACTTGACCACTAGACTCAGGATGATAAGGGGATGCAATTCTATGATTAACATCATACTTAGCAAGCAATTTACGAAAAGCACCATGAATAAAATGTGAACCACCATTAGTCATTAAATATCTTGGGACTCCAAATCTAGGGAAAATAAATTCTTTAAGCATCTTAATAGAGGTGTTGTGATTAGCGCTACTAGTTGGAATAGCTTCTACCCACTTAGTAACATAATCAACAACAACTAATATATGAGTATACCCATTGGACATTGGAAAAGGTACCATATAATCAAAAACCCAAACATCAAATAGTTCAATAACAAGAGAGTAATTCATAGGAATTTCCTGATGTCTACTAATACTGCCAATTCTTTGACATTCATCACATGACAAGACAAACTTACGAGTATCCTTGAAGAGAGTAGGCCAATAAAACCATATTGTAATACCTTATGTGCAGTCCTATCTCCAGCATGGTGTCCTCGATCCGTAGGCCTCGGAATGACACTTCCGTAGGATCGGTTCCTGTTCATGCTCAGGTACACAACGTCTAATAACACCATCTACTCCTTCTTTATAAAGATGTGGGTCATCCCAGAAGTAATGTCTTAAATCATAGAAAAACTTTTTCTTTTGTTGGTATGTGAAACTAGGCGGTATAATTTAGCAACAATGTAATTAGCATAATCAGCATACTAAGGAGCATTATGAGAAGCATTTATGACAGCTAATTGTTCATCAGGGAAGCTATCGTCAATAGGTAGTGGTTCATCAAGAACATTCTCTAACCTAGACAAGTTATCTGCTATGTGGTTATCATGTTGGGGAACATTGCATGGGAAACAAAAAATTTCCTACGTTCACACAAGACCTATCCATGGTGATGAGCATCTACGAGAGGGAGAGTGGATCTACGTACCCTTGTAGATCGCTAAGCGGGAAGCGTTAAGAAACGCGGTTGGTGTAGTCGAACGTCTTCGCGATCCAAATCGCCGAGCATCCCGCAATCCAATCACGATCTGTCTCATGATCCAATCATGATACGTCCCGCGAACTTGATCACGATCCTTCCCGCGAACTCGATCACGGTCCTTCCGATCTAGCGTCGAACGGACGGCACCTCCGCGTTCAGCACACGTATGGCTTGATGACGATCTCCGTCGTCTTGATCCAGCAAGAGGGAGCGGAGGGGAAGAAGTGTTCTGTGGCACCGTGACGGCACTCCGGTGATAGTGGTGGAGCTATTCCGGCAGGGCTTCGCCTAAGCACTGCAGAAATCCGATCTAGAGGAGAAACTATGCACTGGAGGAACGGGTAGCACGTGGCTGAAAATTCTGTGCAAAAACCCTAAAACCTCCAGTATATATAAGAGGGAGGGAGGAGAGGACTTGGCGCAAGGGCCAAGTCTCCTTGGTTCGGCCGAAGTGGGGAGGAGAGGAGGACTCCTCGTCCAATCCTAGTAGGACTAGGATTCCTCCTTTTTTTGCCTTTTTCCACCTTTTCCCTTTGGGCTTTTCTTCCCTAGCCACATGGGCCTTGTGTGGGATTTAAAACAGCCCACAAAAGGCTGGTATTTATTCTCCCACAGCCCATGAAGCCTATTGGGTCAAAATACCCCTCCCGATGGTCTCCCGGTACACTACCGACACTCCCGGTACACTACCGATTAGCCCGAAACTTTTCCGGCGACCAAAATAGGACTTCCTATATATGAATCTTTACCTCCGGACCATTCCGGATCTCCTCATGACGTCTAGGATCTCATCCAGGACTTCGAACAACCTTCAGTCACCACCATACATAACTCTATACTACCGAAACGTCACAAAACCTTAAGTGTGCAGACCCTGCGGGTTCGAGAACTATGTAGACATGACCGAGACACCTCTATGGTCAAAAACCAATAGCGAGACCTGGATGCCCATATTGGTTCCTACATATTCTACGAAGATCTTTATCGGTCGATCCTCTATGTCAAGGATTCAGTTAATCCCGTATGATGTTCCCTTTGTTCTTCGGTATGTTACTTGCCCGAGATTCGGTCATCGGTATCTCCATACCTAGTTCAACCTTGTTTCCGGCAAGTCTCTTTACTCATTCCGTAATACAAAATCCCATGACTAACACTTAATCACATTGCTTGCAAGGCTTATTGTGATGTTGTATTACCGAGTGGGCCCTGAGATACCTCTCCGTCACACAGAGTAACAAATCCCAGTCTTGATCCATGCCAACTCAACAGACACCCTCGGAGATACCTGTAGAGCACCTTTATAGTCACCCAATTACGTTGTGACATTTGATACACACAAGGCACTCCTCCGATGTCCATGAGTTGCATGATCTCATGGTCATAGGAACATATACTTGACATGCAGAAAACTGTAGCAATAAACTTACACGATCATATGCTACGTTTATAGTTTGGGTCTTGTCCATCCCATCATTCTCCTAATGATGTGGTCCCATTATCAAATGACATCACATGTCAATGGCTAGGAAACCTTGACCATCTTTGATCAACGAGCTAGTTCACTAGAGGCATACTAGGGACATAGTGTTGTCAATTTACCCACACATGTAATGTGTTTCCAATCAATAAAATTATAGCATGGATAATAAACGATTATCATGAACAAGGAAATATAATAATACACACTTTATTTATTGCCTCTAGGGCATATTTCCAACATATCAGCACCCTTTCTATCAACAATATGCACATCAAATTCTTGTAGCAAAAGAACCCCGCTTGATAAGTCTAGGTTTAGCATCTTTATTTTCCATGAGATATTTAATAGCAGCATGATCAGTGTGAACAGTTACTTTAGAATCAACAATATAGGGTCTAAACTTATCACAAGCGAACACAACTGCTAAAATTCCTTTTTAGTGGTAGCATAGTTTCTTTGAGCACTGTCTAGAGTTTTGTTGGCATAATAAATAACATTTAATTTCTTATCAACTCTTTGTCCTAGAACAGCACCTACGGCATAATCACTAGCATCACACATAATTTCAAAGGGTAAGTTCCAATCAGGTGGTTGAATAACAGGTGCAGAAATCAAAGCATTCTTGAGAATTTCAAAAGCTTCTACACAATCATCATCAAAAATGAATGGAACATCTTTTTGCAAAAGATTAGTGAGAGGCCTAGAAAGCTTATAGAAATCTTTAATAAATCTCCTATAGTAACCAGCATGACCAAGCAAACTCCTTATACCTTTGATATCCGTAGGACAAGGCATTTTTCAATAGCATCAAATTTAGCCTTGTCAACTTCAATACCTCTTTCGGAATTTTTATGTCCCAAGAAAATGCCTTCATTCACCATAAAGTGGAAGTTCTCCCAATTCTAGACAAGATTAGTTTCTTCACATCTCTGCAAAACTCGATCAAGGTTGCTCAAACAATCATCAAAAGAAGTTCCGTAAACAGAAAAATCATCCATGAAAACCTCAACAATCCTTTCACAAAAATCAGAGAATATAGCAGTCATACATCTTTGAAAGGTAGCAAGTGCATTTCATAAACCAAAAGGCATACGTCTATAAGCAAAGGTACCATAAGGGCAGGTAAAGGTGGTCTTCTCTTGGTCCTCTTTTGACACAGGTATTTGAGAGGAACCAGAATAACCATCTAGAAAGAAGAAATGTGTGTGTTTGGATAATTTTTCTAGCATTTGATCAATGAAAGGTAAAGGGTAATGATCTTTTCTAGTAGCTTTATTCAATTTCCTAAAATCAATTACCATTCTATAACCTGTAACAATTCTCTACGGGATCAATTCATTTTTATCATTAGGAACTACGGTAATACCTCCTTTCTTAGGGATACAATGAACAGGACTAACCCATCTACTATCAGCAATATGGTAAATGATATCTGCCTCCAGAAGCTTTAATATTTCATTTCTTTCCACTTCCTTCATTTTAGAATTCAACCGTCGTTGGTGATCAACGACTAGTTTAGCATCAGGCTCCATTTTAATTTTTTGTTGATATAGAGTGGGACTAATGCCCTTAAGATCATCAAGAGTATATCCAATAGCAGCATGGTGCTTCTTCAGAGTATTCAATAATCTCTGTTCTTCATGCTCTGAAAGGTTAGCACTAATAATAACAGGATATATCTTGTTTTCATCAAGATAAGCATATTTCAAAGTATCTGGTAATTGTTTAAGCTCAAACACGTGATCACCCTTGGCTGGAGGAGGATCCCCAAGTATTTAATTAGGCAAGTTGTGTTTCAGGATAGGATGTTGATCAAAGAAAATCCTATCTATTTCATTCCTTTCATTCATATGCATGTCATTTTCATGGTCTAGCAAATATTTCTCTAAAGGATCGGTAGGAGGCACAGCAATAGAGGCATTACCAATAGTTTCATCCTTACTATGCAATTCTTTATCATGGGGTTGCTTATGAAATTTAGAGAAATTAAACTCATGAGACGTATCCCCAAAACTTACGGTAACCGTTTCCTTCTCACAATCTATCCTGTCATTAACGGTATTCAAGAAGGATCTACCAAATATAATGGGACAAAAATCATCTTGTGGGGAACCAAGAACAAGAAAATCAGTAGGATGTTTTTTCCCACACAAGACTTCAACATCTGTAATAATCCCAACTCGTGATATAGTGTCTCTATTAGCATGCTTAACTGTAACATCAATTTCCTCCAACTCAGTTGGTGCAATATCATTCATAATCTCTTTATATAAGGAAAAGGGAATTGAACTCATACTAGCACCCATATCACATAAGCCATGATAACAATGATCTCCTATTTTAACAGAAACAACACGCATGCCAACAATGGGTCTATGTTTATCTTTAGCATCAGGTTTAGCAATTCTAGTAGCTTCATCAGAAAATTGAATAACATGCCCATCAATATTATCAACGAAGAGATCCTTAACCATAGCAATACTAGGCTAAACTTTAATTTGCTCAAGGGGTGTAGGTGTTCTAGCATAGCTCTTACGAACCACGGTTGAATCTTTAGCATGTTCCTTTATTCTAACAGGGAAATGTGGTTTCTCAATATAAGCAGTGGGAATAACAAGATCAACATTATAAGTAATAGTTTTCTCTTCAACTTTAATTGGTTCAACTACTTTCACTTCCATCGGAGGATGATATTTAAACCACTTCTCCTTGGGGAGATCAACATGAGCAACAAAAGATTCACAAAAAGAAGCTACTATCTCAGACTCAAGTCCATATTTAGTGCTAAATTCACGAAAAGCATTAGTGTCTACGAAAGATTTAACACAATCAAACTTAAGGTTCATACCTGACTCCTTAGTTCCCAATCTTCAGAGTTGCGTTTAATTCTTTTCAATAAATCCCATTTTAAATCAATATCTTTATTCATATAGGAACCATCACAAGAAGTATCGAGGATGGTGTCGGTGTCAAAACCGGCGGATCTCGGGTACGGGGTCCCGAACTGTGAGACTAGGATCGATGGTAACAGGAGAGGAAAAGGACACAGATTTACCCAGGTTCGGGCCCTCCTATGGAGGTAATACCCTACGTCCTGCTATGATGTATTGATGATATGGGGGTTATAGAATTCTTTTAACTCGAGATCGAATAGCTAACCCTAGATGAGTTGTTCGGTCCCTACACCCTAAAACCCTCCGGCTTATATAGACGTCGAGGATGCCTAGGGTTTACACATGGTCGGTTACATGCTGAGGAAATAAACATGCCTATTCGCTACATAAATCATGGAGTACAAGCTGTGCTTCCTGAATCTTCCATCTTGGAGACTGGGCCTTCAAATATTCATGTGTTTGGTAAGTCGCCCATATAATCCGGCCCATAGAAATAGGTCGGCCACCCGAGGACCCCTTAATCTAGGACTCCCTCAGTAGCCCCCAAACTTGCCTCCAACGCCAAGGGTCCCAGCTTCAATTGCTTTACACGATCAGAGTCTTCGCCTTGCGAGGTGAGTTCTTCCCACCGAATATAGTTCGACCTCCGTTGACAAGTAGTTTTCCGCATAGTGGCACATCCGAACACTGCAAATTGGCTCGCCGTGAAGGCCAAACATCAAGGGGCAAATAATATTCCTCTAACAACCTCTCTAACGAAAGGTCACGACCCACCATGACCACTAGGCCAGTTACACAAACTCGATTCGTGGTTCGAGGCCGTTTTAATCATCATGGTCTATAAACATACCGATTGTGTCCTGTTTTTTATGGGATATGTTTAATCACGCGCACGCGACGGCTCGCACGTCTCGGGAAGAAAAGGGATTGACAATGCAACAAGGGGAGACCAAATCTATAAGCCTCATAAAAGGGGAACAAAACCCCGAAGCCTATTCACGTTTCCCATTTGCTTTCCCTGCCTTACATTCCTCTGCGCCTCCAAAGCAGAGATCTAGGCCTTCTGCCCCCACCTCCGAGCTCATCAATGGAGGGATCCAAAGGCTAGTGGGAGGTCTCCACAGTCACCGACCGGGATATTCTCAACCTCAAGAAGGCCGGCTACCTCTCTGCTGACATTCCTCATCACGCACCGAAGGAGGGCCAAGTGATCCCCACCCCCCGGCTAGGAAAAAGGGTGGTCTTCCTCCCCCACTTCATCACAAAGTTGAGCTTCCCACTTCACCCCTTCGTCAGGTGGTTGATGTTCTTCTATGCTCTGGACTTCCACGACCTCCCGCCAAATTCATTTATGCATATATCAGCTTTCATCCTTGTCTGCGAGGCGTTTCTTTGGGTCGAGCCACACTTTAGTCTCTGGCTCAAAGTATTCATCGTCAAGCCGAAGTTCGTCGGTAGGAAGCACACTGACTGTGGTGGGGCTGTCATCGACAAGCTCACCCACGTAGTGTGGCCATCAAGCACCTTCATCGACACCATCAAGGCATGGTAGAAGGAGTGGTTCTATATCACATAACCATGAGAAGAAGGTCAGATCCCTCCTGCCAAATTCAGATCCAGTCCCCCCACCACACTACCTTCATGGATCAAAAAGGGCCTTAACTGGGGACCAAGCAAGGAGGTGAGCGACCTGTAGAAGCGCATCGGCTCCCTGGTTGAGGAGGACATCAAGCTGACCAATGTGGTCCAGGTGATGCTCTGGAGGCGCATCCTCCCCTGCCAGCGCCGGGACACTCCCTTGTTGGCTCGGCAACCTGACGATGCACTCACAATCCGACACCTCTTCCACACTACGCGGGAGAAGCTATGGAAGGCACTCTTCAAGTCACAAGAGAGCTGGCCATCCAAGGAGGAAGACAGAGGCATGCAAGCCTCCAAACCCACCACCGAGGTACGGGTCACTTCTGCTTGATCGGCTTTTACATTTCCTAAGGAGGATCCATAATGTTTTCTTCCGATCATTCTTTTGTAGAAATGGCTAAAGAAAGCCGTTAACATTAGGAGTCTGGCACCTCAGCCCGAGGACGCTAGGTCCGGGCTGTCGGCAGAAATGCTCATGGAGAAGCCTTACGAGGCCCCCACGAAGAAGGAGAATAAGAAGAAACTAGGCCGAAGTGGCCTTCGTATCCGGGACCAGTCAGAGACTGTGTCCGAGGAAACTCATGCCTCCTCAAATCAAGAGGACCATGAGGAGGAAGAGGAGGAGGAGCAGGAGCAGGAGGAAGAGGAGGAGGATTAAGCCGGGGGGAAGGCAATTCCCCCTCGCAAGAATGAGAGCGGCATCATCGGACGCCCCACAGGAGGTTCCCCCTCCTGCCCCAAAGAGGACGCGTTGGGCATAGGTGATTCTGTCCGATGACAACTCGGACTCAGATACCGCGTCCGATAACCTCGAGGTGGTTACACGAAGGAACCTCAGGGTCAAGCCCCCGACTCGAAGGTTAGGATCCAAAGACCCCTTGTTTGTTCTTTTAACAACTTTAGAGTATACTAACACACAGGCGCTTATGGACTTTGCAGCCCCCCACGCGTCCTCCCCACCGATCAAATATCGGATGGGGAGACCCCGCCTACCGAACTAGTAGAGAGTGGGAATGCCTTGCATCCCGCCACTCCGGGCGCCACGAAGGACACCGCGGAGGTGTCATCCCAACATGCTCCTATGGAGCCGGGCACCGACGGCGGGGGAGACGACACAAATGGCCGAGGCTAACACCTCGGTTACCGAAGACCTGGGGGAGGTACCCCGCCCGAACACTAAGGAGGCTGGACAAGCGGCCGCTCAGTCCCCTCCAAGGGCATCTCTGGAGCGTAACACGCCTCCAGAGGTTCTGGTTCAAACCCCGGTTGGTGATCGGGTTATCCGATCACCTCCGGCGCCACCGACCAATGGGTGGCCGGTCATGGAGGAGGCTTTATCAAGCGCCTCTGTCTCCGAGGAGCACCACACCCTCATGGGTGCGATATTAAAGAGCATCCAGTCCATTGACAACGGACCGAAGGAGGCCTTCAAAGCTCTCCTAACGGGTTTTCTAGTAAGTCACCTGATACTCTTATTTGCAAAGTTTTTATTTATTTCTATTATATACATGGCAGCCCCCGAGCCCTAGGTGAGTTTGAAAAAACTTACCTAGGGGTCAATCATGTATCCGATACCATACTAGATACAATTTATGAGTCCGGCATGTTAGGGTAGCTCCTAATAAGGTCCAACATATGATCGGATTGGCTATGATGCGGGAGTTGAAAAGCCATGTAACATGTCCACTGTATGTGTACTGCAGGCATCATCATCGGCAGCGGCGATAAATGGCGCCGAGCTGGACAAGCTGAATCGGAAGCTTAAACGCTCTGAGGATGAAGTTGAAGCCCTCAACCGAAGATTCGACAAGGCACAAGGTAGGTCAAAACAAAATCCGAATAACTTTTCCCGAACTCCTTTGCCCGAACACCTTTACCCGAACACTGTCCATGCAGTTTTTCATAATGTCTTAATGTGTAAACAGCTTTGGTGAAGGAGGTGGAGAGGCTCAAGGTAGAGCTCCAACAAGCAAAAGACCATGCGGCCATTGAGAGAGCGACGGCCAAAGAAGCGGCGACCGCCCTCTCCACCCTGCAAGCCACCAGCCAGAAGCACGAGGCTAGTGTGGCGGAGGTTCAGCAGGAGCTTAAGGACGCCAGCCGGAAGTGCAAGGTCCTTGAGTAGAAGGGCAAGGAGAGAGTGGACGAACTGTCCACCCTGAAGAACGATCTTCAGAAGGAGTGGGTGGATAGCTGGTTTTATCAGGAGCAGGTTCGCCAAGCGAAGGACATAATGGATGGTAAGCCATACTTACTACAATGCGTCTTCAGGGATAGAAATTCAAATTTCTTACCCAGGTGTGGCGTTCTTTAGGTGCCTCCTTCGATCTTCAAAAGAGCATGGCGGACGCCAATATGCTATTCGCCTCGAGGGAGAAAGGAGACGAAGCTCGGCCGTTCTGGGTAAAATTCAGAGCCCCCGAGTGCTCGCCTCTTCTTGTGGAGCAGCTAAAACAACTGATGGAGCTGCACCAGATGGCAGAGCCGGCCATGAAGGACCTCTGCATCCGCTTATGGCCCGGCGAGCTGATGCCAGGCAGCTACTTTGGCCTGGTGCAGAATTTGATCGCCGCCTCGTCCCGCTTCGACACCGTGAAGCGCTCTTCCTGCATAGAGGGGGTCCGGATGGCCCTTGCCAAGGCCAAGGTGCACTAGCCGGGGCTGGATCCGATGAAGGTAGCCACCGCCCTGCCGCCTACGGGAAGGAGCATAGACACCCCGAGTTGTACTTCAATGGAGTGATGGAGAGTGCTCGGGTGATAGCATCACAGTGTTCGGGCTATAATATGTTTGAATGAGTTGTAACGCGTCCGAAGACTTACTGAAACTTTCGATGTTATAAGTTATTATGCTTTTATAGTTTTGCATTCCTTTATAACTCCCGTGCGGCCATTTAATACTGAAAGATGTGAGTCGTCGGCTTCATCCCCCATGTAGATACCACATGGGGTGTCTATGCCAATGCACTATGTCCCTTAGCCGAGTTATCGGAACCCGAAGGCGGTAAAGTGCGGCAGACTAGGCGGTCAGGCTATAGTGCTTTATTTCTTTCACCTAGTCGTAGGGCCGCAAAAAGGACTCTGAGGAGCTTATGATTGGCTACCAAAGTGTTGTGATATTTGGACGAACCACGGCTAAAGACGGTATCACAAGGTTTGCATAAAGGACAAGCCCCTCATATAACACGGAATACCCGCTTACGAGGACTGAAGTATAATACTTCTAGCTCGGGTTCACAGACCGGATCTCGCATACTATGACAGTCAATTTTTGGCTTTCTCCCCTGAGGTGCTTGACCAAACTATCCGGAAGCACAATCACAGGGGTGCTCCCTTTGCCCTTTTAGCCGAATGAGCAGAACGTAAAGGGGCAAGCATATGAGTCAGGCAACCCAACTATTGACCCAAGACACAGTTTGGAACCGATGCATATGAAGTGAACTCCAAGACGCCGAACACATAATGAACAATATGTAAGACAATTTGTATGTAGGTTTGAGCCCCCGGTGTATTATCCAGTCGTGTCATAACGTATCGAATTAATTCACGAGAAGAGGGATAAAAGGAATATATGTGCCAAGAAGGACAACCAGAAAACATGTAAAATGATGTTGTATTTTTTCTCAACAACTCTTATTATTCGGAGTGCCGAAGCAACTGCTTATAGGTATATGAAGAAAAGAGATTACAGAGCGGTTGTACCAGGGGTCCTTGATTGATGGCCTTACGTCCTCGATATGCCCTGTTGCTAGTTTACTCCTGATCTTTGTTGTGCCTCGATGGGTGGCATCATTCGGCGGGCGGATCTTGCAAACAAAGTCTTGAGAAATCGCCGAACTATGGATAGGCTTTACGCACGTGGTGGGCCCTTCAATGGTCCCTGCATTGTGTGCCAAGACATATTTAGTGGTAGTAGTCTGGTCCAGCCGGACTCCCACCTTTATTTCCCCACCGCTGCCCATGGAATTTTAAGCGCGAAGTTGTGCCTTCTTGTCACGTACTTCGCTGATCCTAGGGTCGTGCGATGGGGTGCGAGTCCCTATTTTGGGGTTGAGGAGCGCTCTGAGAGTTTGGCCTGTAGCCGAGCTCGCTTCCCAACCTTGCGTGTCTTTACGACAGATGCCGGAACTTGCCGATCATCTTGGTAACTAAATTTGGCAGCCAGGGGCCAGCACATGCTCCTCAGTTTGTAGATATCGCTCCGTATTGCCGTTGACAGTGATGACCCCTTTGGAGCCAGGCATCTTGAGCTTGAGGTATGCGTAATGCGGGACGACGTTGAAACGAGCGAACTTTGTCCGGCCAAGCAAGGCGTGATAGCCGCTGTGGAAGGGTACGATGTCGAAGAACAAGTCTTCGCTCCGAAAGTTATCGGGCAAGCCGAACACAACTTCCAGGGTTATGGAGCCCATGCATCGGGCTTTGACACCTGGAATCACCCGTTTAAAGGTGGTGTTACTGGGTTAAATCCGTGATGGGTCTATGCCCATCTTTTTCACCGTATCTGAGTAGATCAGATTAAGGCTACTTCCTCCATCCATTAGGACTTTTGTGAGCTGATACCCATCGATAATGGGGTCGAGGACGAGTGTGGCCGAACCCCCATGAGGTGATCGCGTCGTTCAAAAGTGATCGGATATGCCGACCATGGGTTATACTTCGGGGCCACCGGCTCTACAACATAGACCTCTCGAAGGGCGTCCTTCCTCTCCTTCTTGGGTATATGGGTGGCGCATATCATGTTTACCATCTTGACTTCCGGAGGAAATTTCTTTTGGTTGCCACCAATCAGACCCCGAGGATCATCCTCATCCTTGCTGTGAGGGCTCTTGCTTTGATCCTCGGGTGGGAGTTTGCCGACCTATTTAAACACCCATCAATTGCGGTGTGTGTGGTTGGCGGGCTTCTCCCAAGTCCCATGGATTTGGCAAGTCTGCTCCATTATTTTTTCCAACAGAGTGGGTCCATCGTGATTGCCTTTAGGAGGATTCTTCTGTTGTCCAGGACGGGAGTTGCGGAAACCGGCATTAATGGCCGTGTCATCGGCATCACTGTTATTGTGTCGGTGCTTGTTCTTATTGCGCTTTGGTTTTCCGTTGCCATCCCGAACTTCAGAGGCTCTGGGGTCTTCAGAATTTTGGTTGCGTCTTGCCAGCCAATTATCTTTGCCCGCGCGCAAGCGGGTCATGAGGGAGGTGAGGGCGGACATAGTCCGTGCTTTGTCCTGGCCTAGCTGTCGGGCCAGCCATTCGTTCCGAATATTGTGCCGGAAGGAGGCTATGGCCTCAGTGTCTGGACAGTCGATAATCTGGTTCTTCTTAGTCAAGAACTGGTTCCAGAATTGCCGAGCAGACTCGTCGAGCTTCTGGACGACGTTGCTGAGGTTGGAAGAATCCGACGACCGAACATAGGTTCCCTGGAAGTTGGAGCGGAAAGCATCCTCCAGGTCCTCCTAGCATCCAATGGAGTTTTGGGGGAGGCTGTTTAGCCAGTGCCGAGCTGGCCCCTTATGTTTGAGGGGAAGGTATTTGATGTCGTGGAGGTCACCTCCTCAAACCATGTGGATGTGGAGGAGGAAGTCCTTAATCCATACAGTTGGGTCAATAGTTCCATCGTACTGTTCGATGTTCACGGGTTTAAACCCTTCTAGGAACTGATGCTGCATGACCTCGTCTGTGAAACACAGCGGGTGAGAGGCCCCTCGAATCCGAGCTATATCGCGCCTATGATCGGCGTTTTTTCTGGCTCAGGTGCGTTCCCGGTCTCTATTATTACCTCATTCGAGCCATGCCATGTACCCATCCCGTCTATCAGGTAAGTATCCTCTAGATCTGTAGATGGATCTTGTGCGGCCTGCTCTGTGATCCAAGTCAACTCGTAGGTCGAACATGTCATCGGGCTCTAGTGGCTCCTTTCCCCGTCTTCGGGGTATTGCCGGTCTATAACCGGCGTCATCAGCCATCCAATCACGCCCGCGAGGAGTGTGGTCTGGCCTGTCGTATGGAGTATGCTTTGGCGATGGAGTATTAGTGAGCTTGTCGTTGAATTGTGGCAACAACCTTCTTCGCGGATAGCTCTTGGTCTGGTGTGACAGACAGGTGACATGTCCTTCCTTAGCTGAGAGGACTCTTGTCCATCGATCATTGAGGTCATCCTGTTGTCTGAACTGTTCCTGATCTTCATGGTTATTAGGGATGTCTATATCGTCGGCTTCTGGGATATCCTGCTCCTCGACAGGGGGGGGGGGGTAATTGTCGTCCTTAGAACCGTTGAAGTCGTCGGGGTTGCTTTGGTCCTCAGGCCTTTCCTGACCATCTAACGGGTGTTCGGGATTATCAGGGTCGCCACGGTCTTCGAAGGTAACTTCGTCCTTGGTGTCGATAATAGATTTCCTTCCCTTTTTGCCTTTGGACCGCTTATGCGGCTTTCGGCATCTGGACGGTGCGTCACCCGACTTATCCCCGTCATTGTTAGGCGTTTTGTCACCATTGGGAGTGTCAACCATGTAGACATCATATGTGGAAGTGGTAGCCCATTTTCCGGTATTAACAGCGGTGGGGCGCAATCCTCTTCATCCATGTATTCTGCCTCCTCGGAGGCATAGTACAGTCGGTTAAATCTTTGACAATGGCTATCAAGTGGGTGGTGGGTGGGTCGAAAAAATTGTTCCGGCTCGCACCGTAACTGATCCGAGCATAGATCAGGGTTGGGTCGTCGGTGATCTTCATCGACGAGATCCAATCCAGGGCCTCGTCAACCTTTGAGAGCCCGACCGGATCACACTGTTCGGAACTTTCGGAGTTTACCTCCAAAGTACCCAGGCATGGGGAGTGTTCGGCAAGAACGCCATGTTCGGTCTTTTGGCACGATGGTCGGACCAAGACAAGGGATTGGTCCATCGCCATGGATAACCCAATTGGCGTGTCCAAAGAAGGAACTCGAGGTTCAAGCGTTAGGGTCTTCGAGTGCTACACGTGAACCTGCGAGCCCAGTTAGCGACAAGTCACCCCGAGAATCAACATAAAATTCTCGGTTTCTGAATCTGACCTCTCGATCAGGGGCAAAACTCTCAACATGGCCTAGATGGCCGGTGGGATCAGCGTGCGGCACAACGCTTCCGAAGGCCAAGATCTGTCCTAGGACGAAAGTGTCCATGTTGCGGACCTCTTCATTGATGACAAGGCGAAACATCGATTCCTCCTTGCTCATAGAGGAACTCTCATTGAAAGCACCAATGTCGGTGTCAAAACCGGCGGATCTCGGGTAGGGGGTCCCAAACTGTGAGACTAGGATCGATGGTAACAGGAGATGAAGGGGACACAGATTTACCCAGTTCGGGCCCTCCTATGGAGGTAATACCCTACGTCCTGCTTGGATCTTTGATGATATGGGGGTTACATAGTTGATCTACCTCGAGATCGAATAGCTAAACCTAGATGAGTTGTTATGTCCCTACACCCTAAAACCCCCGGCTTATATAGACGCCGAGGATGCCTAGGGTTTACACATGGTCGGTTACATGCCGAGGAGATAAACATGCCTGTTCGCTACATCAAACGTGGAGTACAAGCTGTGCTTCCTGAAGCTTCCATCTTGGATACTAGGCCTTCAAATATTCCTATGTTCAGTAAGTGGCCCATATAGTCCGGCCCATAGAAATAGGTCATCCTCCCGAGGACCCCTTAATCTAGGACTCCCTCACATGGATTGATCATTACGAGAAAGCCAAGCATAAAAATTCTGAATAATAATTTCTCTCGAGAGCTCATGATTGGGGCATGAATATAACATTGACTTAAGCCTCCCCCAAGCTTGAGAGATTCTTTCTCCTTCATGAGGCCAAAAATTATAAATATAATTCCAATCACGATGAACTAGATGCATAGGATAGAACTTCTGATGAAATTCCATCTTCAATCGGCTGTAGCTCCATGACCCAATGTCATCGCATAGCCTATACCATGCCAATGCCTTTTCCTTCGAAGATAAAGGAAAGACCTTCTTCTTGACGTGATCCCCAAGCAGACCTGCAAACTTAAATAATCCACAAACTTCATCCACATAGATTAGATGCAAATCAGGATGTAATGTTCCATCTCCTGCATAAGGATTAGCCAGCAGTTTCTCTATCATACCCGAATGAATTTCATAATAAATATTTCAGAGGTTCAGTAGGTTGAGGGACAACTCTTTGTATTTCCGGTTGAGGTGAAGATACCCCGAACAAGGCCTCAAAGGATTACTTTCCATAGTGACAAGTGACAGTAAATTTCAGCACACTATATAAATTTTTCCTTACCAAATTCCACTTACCAAAGGCGCTTCACTCCCCAGCAACGGCGCCAGAAAAGAGTCTTGATGACCCACAAGTATATGGGATCTATCATAGTCCTTTTGATAAGTAAGAGTGTTGAACCCAACGAGGAGAAGTAGGAAATGACAAGCGGTTTCCAGTAAGGTATTCTCTGCAAGCACTAAAACTATCGGTGACAGATAGCTTTGTGATAAGATAATTCGTAACGAGTAACAAGTAACAAGTGTAGAAAAGGTGCAGCAAGGTATCCAATCCTTTTTGTATCAAAAGACATGCCTAGACAAACTCTTATATAAAGCAAAACGCTCCCGGTGACACATAGGAATTTTTGTCAAGCTAGTTTTCATCACGCTCATTTGATTCACGTTTGTTACTTTGATAATTTGATATGTGGGTGGACCGGTGCTTGGGTGCTGCCCTTACTTGGAAAAACCTCCCACTTATGATTAAACCCTATCGCAAGCATCCGCAACTACGAAAGAAGAATTAAGGTAAACCTAACCACAACATGAAACATATGGATCCAAATCAGCCCCTTACGAAGCAACGCGTAAACTAGGGTTTAAGCTTCTATCTCTCTAGCAACCCATCATCTACTTATTACTTCCCAATGCCTTCACCTAGGCCCAAATAATGGTGAATTGTTATGTAGTCGATGTTCACATAACACCACTAGAGGAGAGACAACATACATCTCATCAAAATATCGAACGAATACCTAATTCACATGATTACTTATAACAAGACTTATCCCATGTCCTCAGGAACAAACGTAACTACTCAAAAAGCATGTTCATGTTCAAGATCAGAGGAGTATTAATTATCATAATAAAGGATCTGAACATATGATCTTCCACCAAGTAAACCAACTAGCATCAACTACAAGGAGTAATCAACACTGCTAGCAACCCACAGGTACCAATCTGAGGTGTTGAGACAAAGATTAGATACAAGACATGAACTAGGCTTTGGAGAGGAGATGGTGCTAGTGAAGAAGTTGATGGAGATTGACCCCCTCTTGATGAGAGGATCGTTGGAGATGACGATGGCTTTGATTTCCCCCTCCGGGAGGGAAGTTTCCCCAGCAGAACAACCCTACCGAAGCTCTAGATTGGTTCTGCCCAAGTTCCGCCTCGAGACGGCGGTGCTTCGCCCCTAAAGCTCTCCCTTTATTTTTTCCAGGTCAAAACCCAACATATAGGAGAAGATGGGCGCCGGAGGAGCCACAGGGGCCCCACAAGCCTGCTAGGTGCGGTTAGGGGGTGGCCGCGCCTAGCAGGCTTGTGGCCTGCAGGTGGCCCCCCTTTGGTTGATTCTTGCGCCAGTATTTTTTATTAATTCCAAAATTATTCTCCATAAATTTTCAGGACTTTTGGTGTTGTGTAGAATAGGTATCTCAGATTTGCTCCTTTTCCAGTCCAGAATTCCAGCTGTCGGCATTCTCCCTCTTCATATAAACCTTGTAAAATAAGAGAGAAAAGGCATAAGTATTGTACCAAAACATGTAATAACAGCCCATAATGCAATAGATATCAATATAAAAGCATGATGCAAAATGGACGTATCATAATACAACATCACAATGAGCCTTGCAAGCAAAGTTACTAAAGAGTTAGCCATGGGATCTTGTATTACGGAACGAGTAAAGAGACTTGCCGGTAACAAGATTGAACTAGGTATAGAGATACGGACGATCGAATCTCGGGCAAGTAACATATCGAAGAACAAAGGGAACTGCATACATGATTAACTGAATACTTGACATAGAGGTTCAACTGATAAAGATCTTCATAGAATATGTAGGAACCAATATGGGCATCCAGGTCCTGCTATTGGTTATTGACCATAGAGATGTCTTGATCATGTCTACATAGTTCTCGAATCCGCAGGGTCTGCACACTTAACGCTCGATGATGTTTCGGTAGTATTGAGTTATGTATGTTGGTGACCGAAGGTTGTTCGGAGTCCCACATGAGATCCCGGATGTTACGAGGAGCTCCGAAATGGTCCGGGGGTAAAGATTGATATATTGGAAGTCCCGTTTTGGTCATCGGAAAAGTTTCGGGTATTTCCGATAGTGTACCGAGAGTGCCGAGAGGGTTCTGGGGGTCCATCAGGAGGGGCACACTCACCCCAGGGGCTACATGGGCCTAGGAGGTGGTGAACTAGCCTGTGATGGGCTGGGCAACCAGCCCCTAAGATCCCATGCGCACGGAGGTGGGATAGGGGCCAAGTGGGAGGAGTCCTGCTAGGAATCCACCTCCCTTGTGGGAGGTGGACTCCTCCCCTAGTTCGGCCGAAGCCCTCCTTGGAGGAGGGGCTAGGTCTGCCTCCCACCTACCCCCTCTCCTCCTATATCTATTGGAGGGTTTTTGAGGGCAGCCCTAATCTGAAAATCCACGTGTTGTGCTCTCTCCCTCTAGACCATATTCTCCTCTAGATTAGTTCGGCAGAGCTCGGCGAAGCCCTGCTGGATTAGTTCACCACCACCGCCACCACGTTGTCGTGCTGCCGGAGAACTCATCTACCTCTCCGCTCCCTCTTGCTGGATCAACAAGGCGGAGATCATCATCAAGTTGTACGTGTGCTGAACGCGGAGGTGTCGTCCATTCGGTGTTAGATCGGGGCGGATCGTGATTGGATCGCGGGATGGCTAGCGATTTGGATCGCGAAGACATTC
Source organism: Hordeum marinum (assembly GCA_022496015.1). Classification (NCBI taxonomy): domain Eukaryota; kingdom Viridiplantae; phylum Streptophyta; class Magnoliopsida; order Poales; family Poaceae; genus Hordeum; species Hordeum marinum. The sequence continues at coordinate 462,989,406 of CM039674.1, forward strand.
GACTACATCAACCGCGTTTCTTAACGCTTTCTTCTTAGCGATCTACAAGGGTATGTAGATCCTCATCACCATGGATAGATCTTGCGTGTGCGTAATAAAAAATTGTTTCCCATGCAACGTTCCCCTACATGTCCAGTTTATAAATGACCATCTTATGCAGTAAAAACATAGACATATATTAAAAGACAATACTTGTAAGGGAGGAGTTTAACAAGATCAGTCCCCCCTCGAAGATGCGGCATTGCCGATCCAGGATTCACAACATTTCAGGAATCTTTCATCCACAAACTCCCAATCAAGGTTTCGAAGTGTGGAGTAACTAATTGGAACTCCCGAGTATTTCATTGGAAAGTGTCCAATCTAGCAGTAAAACAGATCCACGTAATATTGCAATGTGCTATCATCACCCCCTATACAAAGAATTTCACTCTTTATATAGTTTATCTTAAGACCAGACATAAGTTCAAACATGTATAGCAGAATTTTCAGCCTGACTATCGCTTCCTTATTATGCTCAATGCATATAATAGTTTCATCTGCATATTGGAGGACGGCCACTCCATTTTCAACAAGATCAGGGGCTAATCCAGTGATCAACTTTTCCTTTTGAGCATTGAGGATCATTTTAGATAGAGTTTCAACAGCTAGGTTGAAAAGGAAAGGAGAGAAAGGGTCCCCCTAGCACACCCCTTTGTGGCTTTGAAAATAGGGCCCATTCTCATTATTAAGCTTGATACTCACAGTTCTGTTATAAAGGATTTTCTCCACCCAACCACACCAGGGTGTCCCAAAACCACGGTTAAGACGACACTCTAAGAGAAATTCCCAGTTTATCTTATCATAGGCTTTCTCAAAGTCAAGCTTAAGGATCACCCCCACTTTTTTCTTGCGATGAGTATGGTGCAGAATGTCATGCAAAGTCAAGATACCATCCATAATGTTTCTATGTTTGATGAAAGTATTCTGATGTCTACTGATTAGTATATCGGCAAATACCACAACTCTATTATCCAAAACCTTGGTAATCAACTTATAGGGGCAGCACAAACGAACATATTGGCTGATACTGCTGTATCTTTTTGCCCCATTCAGCTTAGGAATTAAAGTGATAATCCCATAGTTCAGACGAGCTACATCAAGAGTATTGTTGTGGAAAGCCTCAAACAGAAGCATCAAGTCACTTTTCACGAAGTCCCAATAGTGCTTGTAAAATTCAGCTGGAATGTTATCTCGGCCTGGACCTCTATTGCTATCCATAGAAAAAGGGCTTTCTTTACCTCCTCCTCCGTAAACTCACATGCCAAAAGGATATTATCATCACTACTCAGTTTTTCATCTTCCCCCAAGTGTTCGGGGACAAATGGAACATGTTCCCCCTAGCAGAACCAAACAACTCTTTATAATAGGCTGTGGCATGCAGTAGTAGATTTGTGGTCCTTTCAATGGTTATCTCACCATCAGTGAATGAATGGACAGTACTTTTTTTCGTTTGCGCCCATTGGCTACCTAATGAAAGAAGGTAGTATTTTGGTCCCCTTTTAGCAACCAGCGTTCATTAAACTATTGCAACCAAAAAAATTTCTCATTGATCAAAATCTCATATATTTCTGCACACAGAAATCTCCTTCTCTCATAAGTTTCAGGATCTAGGGGGGCATCTTCTTTTAGTTTCTAGATCTCTTCAAACTCCTGTTTAATCATGTTTCTTCTTCTTTCTATCATGACCAAAGGAGTTGGAGCCCCACCCTTTGAAATACTTTTTGATATGCTTGAGTTTAATATCGAGGATATCAATTGGATCACTAGAGCCCACAGGTTGCTCCCAGATATTTTTGGCTTTAGAGTAAAATTCATCATTTTTCAGCCAGTAGAGCTGAAATCTAAACTCATGCTGATGCAACGGTCCAGGTTTCTCAGGGGCCGAGGAAAGCAACAGGAGATTATGATCCGAAACATCTCTAACAAGTTTGCGCACTGTGACTAGAGGAAATAGTCCCTCCCAGTCAAAACTCATAAGGACCCTGTCCAACTTCTTTAAAGTGGGGTGTTTATGTTTATTGGTCCAAGTATATTTACCTCCCCATGTAAATCTCTCACAGGTTCAGGAAGCTGATGACAGAATTAAATTTGTCAGTTTACTGGGAATGACCAAGGTTTCTATTCTTTTTACCCTGCTCTCTAAGAATGTTAAAGTCTTCACCTATAACACAGGGAACTGATATTCGCACACATAGAGGCCATCTCAGCTAGGCATTCATCTTTACGCTCAAAACACAATTCGCTTTATGATATGCTGCTGCTGGTCTCTCCATCTCTCCATCTCGAAACGCAACTCGCTTAAAAGCCCCATCAAGCCGAACCAGACCGGGCCGGACCGAAATCCGCGTGTCTTTTCCCCTTTCTGTTCGTCCTTGGGAATCCCTAAAGAAACAAAAAACTGTGTCGGAAAACGCTTCGTGAATCAACGGGTATGGTACATATAGGTTATATTTCTAAATGTATCACAAGAGCTCCCGTAGCTCAGTTGGTTAGAGCGTTGGTCTTATGAGCCGAAGGTCGCGGGTTCGAGCCCCGCCGGGAGCACCTTTTTTTCCCTCTTCAGAAAAAACTCTTCTTCGTTTCTACACGAGGTACACACACTTCGTCCTTGCATCCCCATTTTTTTGCCCCCCTGCCCAAAGAAAGATGCTTTCAAAAATCGATGACCGCCATAGTACTCCCCTCCCCCACTCCGCCGTCGCGTGCCACTCTTTTCTTCTCCGTCGATGCGTACAACCGAACAGGAACGTTTCGGCGGTGGCGGCAAAGCGGCGCTGACGCCCGTGTGTCGGTCTCATCTCTAGTTTCACCCTACGCCGAGCTTGTCCCCGCGCTCCCCTCTGCCAGCCGTGCCACGATGCTTCATTTCTCCATCGCTACATGGAAAATTTCGTACGTACGTACGTACTCCGTAAAACATTACTACAGCGTCGCTTCACCCAATTCCTGTTGAACCACCTGCTCATTGATGGAAGAGACTTCAAGAGAGGGCCACATTTCAGTATCCATGCATTTATCATCCTGTCCAGTGCAGTCCCACAACGCCACAACAAATGAGAGAGAAACGTTTACCAAGCAACCACCCCACCCTCCCTGACGCGGTGGCCCCGTCCGGCCGTCCCTGTCAGCAGGACACGTACGCCGCTGAGGCGCCACCCAAGACGAGCAACCACCCTCGCTGTCACCAGGGACCCACAGCCCAGACCCTCAGTTAAGCTCCGCCCTCCACTCGACCGCGACCGCTCTCTTTCTCGCGATCTAAATATTTCCGCTCCGACGTTCGACCCCAAGGCCGAGCCACCCACCCGCCCCCGCCCCTGCCCGCGACCATGGACATGCGGGCCCTCAACTTGAAGGCGGCCGGCGCCGGGCCCTCCTTCCTCGCGCCGCGGCCGCGGCGCCACCCGCCGGCGACCTGGGCGCCCCTCCCCGCCGGGGAGATCGGGAGGAGGCGGCACCCCAGGCTGGCGGTGAGCGCGTCGGCGAAGAAGAGCAGGCACGGCCGCGACGGGGACGACCCCAAGAGCAAGCCCTCCTCCTCCGGTAAATTTTCATACCGCGAGTTCCCATGCTCTGTCCGTCTGATCCCAGTGGAAAGGTGGGGATCTCCGCTTGGATTTCATGCGGGACGTGGTCAAACCTTTCTGTCGATTCGATGCGCGATTCTGGTGCCCCCTTTCCCTGATCGTTACTGTTGGCCATGGCAGTGCTGAACTAGAACATGTCGTGTTGGCGTCAGAGGTCCGTGTTAGTAACGGCGAAACACTGAATGAAAACTCGTAATGGCTGATTGTTTACTGGAGTGGTTTGGATTGAGAAATAGTGGACTTATGGTTGTTCGATGATCTTATTTTCCAAATCGCAGTACTTTGTTTAGAAGTGAATAGTTGAGTTAGCATAGTAAGGTAGGCTTGATGTTTATTCAGTTGTAGGTGTAAAGAGCTAAGACTGGATTGATAATAAACTATCTAAAGGATGCATAGAATTGATGATTTGTCAATGCAGGAAAAGGTGATGCATCTACTCCCATTGGAGATGCTGATGCCGATGCAGTAAGCCAAAATCATGGCGAACTGAAATCCAGTGACACCATGTATGTACCTAGCAACCTGTCATATTGGCGAGATGTGAGAGCAAGCTTTGTGATTCCAAAGTCGGTAAGTCCAATCCTTTTGGACTAGTTTATTCCAACTGTCGCTCTCCATTATTATTATTTTCTGAAAACATTTCTCCATTATCTTGTATGAACTCTGTATTTGCAAAGTACATGCTCTAGCTTTATAAATTCCACTCATGCTAGATATTATGTATGGTCCTTTTAAGTGATTATTCAGTAGGGGCTTAACTAGCATAGCCTTGACTGAATCGCTGGAATTTTTTCTTCATTATATCAATTAGGTGGCGTCATATCAGAGAGAATGCACTTGTGTAGGTTCAGTTAGCCTGTGTGTTCACCCAACATCATACTTGAGAAGGGCTCCATGAGAACTTGGAAAGTTAAGAAGATCTAAGTGTATTGGATTGTCCATAGCACACATTTTGTTCAAAGTATTCTAGAGTCAACTTCTGATCCTAGTTCAAATTTTTTCTCGGTTTTTCTTTTTTCTGGAGGACTTTGAGATTATGCTCTCAACTATGATCTACTCCAGTAAAAGGTATGTCAATGTTCGTCCAACATTGAGATTGCACTCTCAACTATGTCAAAGTATGTAACTTGCTCTGACACTTTATTTCTTGAAGGTTCTCACCACGAATCTTCTTCAACTCCATTCATGTTTAACTTCCTGGCAGTATAATAGAGGAGTCTAATTTATTCACCTTTAAACACCAAAAGGCTAGAGCATTTCTATGCAGTGCAACAAGATTTTCAATGTTCTATTTCTAATTTTTTTGCTTGTGCTGAAATTCTTCCGGTTTGTCGTAACTGTACATAGAATACATAATTTGTTCTGTCTCTGCCTGCTACTTACTGCTGATTTAGTCGATCTAATCTCTTCTCAATCTCCGCCCCTATAATATTTGTTCCTAATTAATTCTTCATCATGTCTTCAGGAGCAAGCAGTCGATGTAAATACACTAACACAAACATCATTAGATGGACCAGTACACTGTCTTCCTCGGAAATGGGCCCATTCTATCTCCGCACCAGAATCTGGCTGTGTGTTGGTCGCCACGGAAGAGCTTGATGGGAACGGTACCTTCGAAAGAACCGTCATCCTCCTCCTGAAACTAGGTTCGAGAGACGCCTATGATGGCCCATTCGGTGTCATCCTGAACCGCCCACTCTACACGAAGATGAAACACGTGAATCCATCCTTCCGCGACCAGGCGACGCCTTTCGGCGACTGCTCCCTGTTCTTCGGAGGCCCCGTCGACATGAGCATATTCCTGATGAGGACCAACGAAGGCAGGCCCATCAAGGGGTTCGAGGAGGTGGCCCCGGGCGTCTGCTTCGGCTTCAGGACGGACCTGCAGAAGGTCGGTCACCTGATGAAGAACGGGGCGCTTAACCCCGAGGACCTCAAGTTCTACGTCGGGTACTCTGCCTGGGACCACGACCAGTTGCTGAGCGAGATTGATGCAGGGTACTGGGTCGTCACCTCCTGCAGCTCGGGCCTGGTCACCGACGCGCTGACGACGGACCCTTCCTGCCTGTGGAGCGAGGTGCTGCAGCTGATGGGGGGTCAGTACGCCGAGCTGAGTCAGAAACCGAAGCAAGATAGCGCGTGAAGTCGGATGCCTGCGCTGCGGCTCAGGCACGGTTTGCAGCAAACACTGTCTGTTGTCGTTCGATTTGTACATAATTTGAGTAATCTCGTCTGGTCACTGCCCTGTTCCGTCACGTGCCTAGACTGTTTCTGTGTTTTCGTGGTGCTATGATCAATAATACGTTTGCTGTTGGTGGGTGTACAATTTTTTTTAGAATCTTCTGGGCGAGGAAGGAAGGGTATTATAAAGCATAGCAGTGGGTATGCATATGCTCCTGCCTGTAATTCCTGGAGCTGGAGCTTCATCTGTCGTGCGTTGCGTGCTGCTCGTCGTTATGACATTTGTTCTGGTCCTATCTTATCCTTATAAAAGTGAACACCTTGACGCCCTGTGACGTGTGAGAGAAATTCCGGCACGAGTAGATAGATACAGGCGTTGTCCCTGTAGTGGTTGACCATCCATTGGGCATTGGTTGACTTTTCGTCTTCTTTTAGAACCATCCATAATGACCCTTTTTTTTCTTTTTTGTTAGAAGCATCCATAGATAGATATACAGGCTTTTCTCTCTACCCGGCGACCTCTGATTCGGCAGACCAAATAAGTACTACTTCTCACATTTCTTGTAAAAAATGCTTACTCGTTTTGTTCAAACTATGGTCAACCATGGGATAGCCTCCACGCAGTACGTGCCCGGCGAGCAGGTGCCTATGGACGGCACGAACAGTCTACAGTGTCAGGTCAGGTGGTGTTGTTTCGTCGCGGCGATGCTCCGAGGAACTTGTCAAATGCTCACGGCACAGCGGAAATGGACAACGCTTCAACTGTGCAACTGTCTGGGGCGCACAACGGACCGCAGTGCTAGTGACCTGAGTGGCGACAGTTCAACTGTTCAATCAGTATATAGCGACCCTTCTCGGCGAAGGTTTACTGCGCCAGGTTGTTATCGCTCTTCACCCAGGCCAGCTGACGTGATCAGGAGGAGTACCCGTATGACGATCGATTCCAGCCGTCAGATCTGAACGTGTTCTTTTTTTTATTCTCTGCTGCGTTGCAATTTGCGTGTTTTAGTGGTCGACAACACGGGGCCGACCTCACCCATAGACAGTCTACGTACTTGTTCCGGTCCTTTTTAATTTGTATATAAATTTTGGTCAAAATCAAAGTATCTTTACTTTGACCAAACTTATAGAAACAATTATTAACATTCATAATGCCGAATCAATGTTGTTAGATTTTTCATAAAATATAGTTTCATAGTATATATATATATATATATATATTTAACATTGTAGATATTGATATTTTTTTAATACAAATTTGGTCAAACTTTATAAAATTTGACTTGATCAAAATCTAATACGCGAAGTAAAAAAGACCGAAGGAAGGGAGTACTACGTACGTCAACTTCGTCTCCTCGACATGCAGTCGGAACCTGCAGCCAGGTCCAAAACCATACTTTTCATCCGGGTTTCCTCAATACATCAACTCTTTCTTTCTTTTTTTTTACACTCATCTTTATCCTGTGCATTTTTTTAACATAGAACAGGCGCAAGCGTTCATATACATGTGTATACATTCACCCCTATAAACGCACACACGCACACCCTATCCCTATGAGCACCTCCAAAAGACTGAGACGACATATCATCTTAAAATTTATGAAGTCGTCGTAGGCACCTCGTCGTTGACGGGAACGTCTTTTCCCACTGAATGCGGATCGTCGAAAATCCTGAAATAAATCCAAAAATAAATGCGAGCATCAGGATTTTAATCCTAGTGGGTTGGGATACCACAGTCCATCTAACCATCCAATGGTTTCGATGCATTTTTTCATTGAGGTGTTGTTTTAATGCTTTTTTTAATCAATGGATTTGGTAGCTCCTCTATCAACACTTAAAAAAGGTCCAAAACCAATGTTGAGTACAATCTGGCATTGTCACAAAGCGTGTAACAAGAAGTTGAGCGTAGCTAGGATAAAATGGCCACAAGATGAGAATAGTGCAGGTTACAATTTGCTAGCAAGAAAAATACTATGTTCAACTTCTTTTTACTGAGCTTGATGCGGGGAGGAGAGGTTTCTCACCATTAGCATTTTTCTGGATTTATTATAAGCCTTTTGGCGACGTGCGTTCTATGGAAGGGGTTGTTTCCATCGACTACGAAAGCGTCTGCGATGACTTCGTTAATCTCAAAATAATGTGCCGACTCAGTTTGTCGAAGGTGTTCATAGGGATAGGGTTGCGTGTGTGTTCATAAAGTGGGTGTATGTGTGTATGCAGTGGCGAATCTAAGGGGAGTGCTTCGACAGGTTCGAGCCCTCCCTCTAAAAATTAGATTTTTTACTAGTATTGACCCTAGTCTCGTATCAAAATCTTAACCTTATTTGAACTAAAAAACTAAGAGTTAATGGCTTTTTCTTCACACCGTTAACTTTGAGCCCCCTTCATTTTTTTATGATTTTCCATTGTGCGTGTTTACTGTAAAAGAAAAGTTATATTCCAATTTGAAAGAGACTTGATAGTCTTACAGAAGTCATTACAAGCCTAATTGTACACGATTTTTTTAAATGAAGGTTAAATCTTCGGCCTCTGCATCACTGCGATGTACACAATCATATGCTATGAAGAGAAAAAAAGACAACACTAAAATATTTTCGAAACACTGAGATGTACCATTGCCGAGAGGGCTTGCTTACCAAATTTACGCTGAGCATAAAGATCCAAAATGGCTAGTCTTCATCAAACCAGCAACCATCTGGTACCGCTCTTGCCGATGAAAATCTATGACTAACATTCACTATAAGTATCTAGGCGCAACCAAGTTGTGCAACCTTTCCTCGGGTTCGTAGAGTCGGCTTTCCCCTTTAACTGCAATGGAGGAGCCATCCCTGCCAACTAGGCGGACATGGTGAGATGCTTTTTGGGCTTATATTTTTTTTCAAAAGAAGTTATTTTAAATAATAGAAAACATGGTTAGGCAAATGTGCGGGCACTCTTGATCAAAGCTAGAGGTGGGAGAAAGGATAGGGGCCGCACAATGTAGCTCTATTAATAAATGTGGTTACACTTGTGCAAATAAATAGCATACCTACTAGGTTCTTTTGTATTAACTGCATGCTTGATGAATATGATGCCGAAAAAATGGCTAGACTCCCTCTTTTTTCTTTGGGAAACATTTTCCGCCAGTGCGCCGGCCGAAACTTGGACCGGCCGCATGCGCAGCGTTCGATCCTACACATCGTACGCGCCCCCGCGTCTCGCTGCTTCCACCATGGGCGTATTTTTCCCTCTATCTTATCTTCTTCTTCCACCTCCCTCTTTTTATCCTCTTCCTCCCTTCACTCCCACCTCCTCCATCTCTCTCTCTTTCTCCAGCGAGAGAAATCCCCTCCATGAGATTCAGCACCGGCCGCTGCTACTAGTGTCGGCCATGGCCGCTCAGCCATGCGGGAGCTCCAACCGTGACTGGATTTTGCTGGAACCGACGACCGCGAGGGAGCTGCAAGGTGACCACGGTGAGTTGTAGGGTAACCACAGCGAGCTGCATGGTGAGCATGACAAGCTGCAACCAGCACCTGAGAAAGCTTCAACCGGCGAGAAAAAAGGCTTCAACCGGAGGGACAACGGAACTTGGGGCCGACACCATAGAAGCTACTGTTGGAAATATGCCCTAGAGGCAATAAATAAAGTGTTTATTATTATATTTTCTTGTTCATGATAATTGTTTATTATCCATGCTATAATTGTATTGATTGGTAACATATTACATGTGTGGATATATAGACAACACTTTGTCCCTAGTGTGCCTCTAGTAAACTAGCTCGTTGATCAAAGATGGTCAAGGTTTCCTAGCCATTGACATGAGATGTCATTTGATAATGGGATCACATCATTAGGATAATGATGGGATGGACAAGACCCAAACTATAAACGTAGCATATGATCGTGTCAGTTTATTGCTACAGTTTTCTGCATGTCAAGTATATGTTCCTATGACCATGAGATCATGCAACTCACGGACACCGGAGGAGTGCCTTGTGTTTATCAAACTTCGCAATGTAACTGGGTGACTATAAAGGTGCTCTACAGGTATCTCCGAGGGTGTCTGTTGGGTTGGCATGGATCAACACTGGGATTTGTTACTCCGTGTGACGGAGAGGTATCTCAAGGCCCACTCGGTGATACAACATCACAATAAGCCTTGCAAGCAATGTGACTAAGTGTTAGCCATGGGATCTTGTATTACGGAAACGAGTAAATAGACTTGCCGGTAACAAGGTTGAACTAGGTATGGAGATACCGACGATTGAATCTCGGGCAAGTAACATACCGAAGAACAAAGGGAACATCATACGGGATTAACTGAATCCTTGACATAGAGGTTCGACCGATAAAGATCTTCGTAGAATATGTAGGAATCAATATGGGAATCCAGGTTCCACTATTGGTTATTGACTGTAGAGGTGTCTCGGTCATGTCTACATAATTCTCGAACCCGCAGGGTCTGCACACTTAAGGTTTGGTGACGTTTCGGTAGTATAGAGTTATGCATGGTGGTGACCGAAGGTTGTTCGGATTCCCGGATGAGATCTCGAACATCACGAGGAGCTCCGAAATGGTCCGGAGGTAAAGATTGATATATAGGAAGTCCTGTTTTGGTCACCGGAAAAGTTTCGGGCTCATCGGTAGTGTACCAGGAGTGTCGGGAGGGCAGGGGGACCATCGGGAGGGGTATTTCGACCCAAGAGGCTACATGGGCTGTGGGAGAAGGAATATCAGGCCTTAGTGGGCTGGCCTAAGGCCCACTTGAAGCCCATGCGGATAAGGAAGAAAACCCAAGGTGGAAAGAAGGCAAAAGTGGGAAATAAGGAAGGAGTCCTAATCCTACTAGGAGTGGAGGAGGACTCCTCCCTCCCACTTCGGCCGAACTAGGGTTGGCTCCCTTGAGATCCAAGCCTCCTCCCTCCTCTCCTCCTATATATATTAGAGGTTTTGAGGGTTTTTGACACAGAAAAACAGCCACGTGCTACCTCTCCTCTAGATCGTAGTTTCTCCTCTAGATCGGTTTTCAGCGGTGCTTAGGCAAAGCCCTGCCGGAATAACTCCACCACCATCGCCGCAACACCGTCGCGCTGTTGGGTAACTCGTCTACCTCTCCGCTCCCTCTTGTTAGATCAAGAAGCCGGAGATCATCATCAAGCCGTACGTGTGCTGAACGCGGAGGTGTCGTTCGTTTGGCTAGATCGGGACGAATCGTGATTGGATCACGGGACGCTCGGCGATTTGGATTGCGAAGACGTTCGACTACATCAATTGCATTTCTTAACACTTCCCGCTTAGCGATCTACAATGCTATGTAGATCCCTCTCCCCTCTCATAGATACTCATCTCCTAGATTGATCTTGGTGAAGCGTAGGAAATTTTTTGTTTCCTATGCAACGTTCCCCAATAGTGGCATCATGAGCTAGGTCTATGTGTAGATGAGATCTCGAGTAGAACACAAAGAGTTTGTGGGCGTTGATGCTTAGATTGCTTCCTGCCTTGGTCGTGTTTTGGTTCAGCGGTATTATGGGATGAAGCGACCCGGACCAACCTTACTCGTACGCTTACGAGAGACCGGTTCCATCGACTGACGTGTAACTTCGTTGCACAAAGATGGCTGGCGGGTGTCTATTTCTCCTACTTTCGTTGGATCGGATTCGACAAAGGAGGTCCTTGAGAAGGTTGAAAAGAAATTTATGTATCACCGTTGTGGTTTTGCGTAGGTGAGAATTGTTCTTGCTAGATACCCGTAGCAGCCACGTAAAACTTGCAACAAAAATTAGAGGATGTTTAACTTGTTTTTGCAGGGTATGTTGTGATGTGATATGGCCAATTACATGATGAGATATATGTGATGTATGAGATGATCATGTGATGTATAGAATATCATGACTTGCATGTCGATGAGTGCGACAACCGGCAGGAGCCATAGGGTTGTCTTTAATTATTGTATGACCTGCGTGTCAATCATTAAGCGCTATGTAATGCTTTACTTTATCGCTAAACGGTAGCAATAGTAGTAGAAGCATGGTGAGCGCGACAACCCCGATGGCGACACGTTGATGGAGATCAAGATGATGGAGATCATGGTGTCATGCCGGTGACGATGGAGATCATGCCGGTGCTTTCAAGATGGAGATCAAAAGCACAAGTTCATGGCCATATCATGTCACTTATGATTTGCATGTGATGTTAATCCTTTTTTGCACCTTGTTTTGCTTAGGACGATGGTAGCATTATAAGGTGATCCCTCACTTAAATTTCAAGATGAATTGTGTTCTCCCCGAGTGTGCACCTTTGCGAAAGTTCGTCGTGTCGAGACACCACATGATGATCGGGTGTGATAGACTCTACGTTCACATACAATGGGTGCAAGTCAGTGTTGCACGTGCAGAACACTCGGGTTAAACTTGACGAGCCTAGCATGTATAGACATGGCCTTGGAACACAAGAGACCGAAAGGTCGAACATGAGTCATATAGTAAATATGATCAACATGATGATGTTCACCATTGAAACTACCTCAACTCACGTGATGATCGGACTTGAGTTGGTGAATTTGGATCATGTATCACTTAGATGACCCGAGGGATGTCAATTTGAGTGGGAGCTTTAGTAATTTGATTAACTAAACTCATTATCTTGAAAAATAGTCTTAGTAACCTTTGCATATTTATGTTGTAGATCAACTGCTCGCACGGTAGCACCCCTGAATTTTAATGTGGTCCTAGAGAAAGCTAAGTTGAAAGATGATGGATGTAACTTTGTGGACTGGGCCCGTAATCTGAGGATTATCCTCATAGCTTCCCAGAAGTCATATGTACTTGATGCACCACTTGGTGACCAACCCGCAAACATGTCATCTGAAGATGTTAAGAATGCTTGGGAGGCACGTTCTGGAGATTACTCAATAGTTCAGTGTGCAATATTGTATGGCTTAGAACTGGGACTTCATAGACGTTTTGAACGTCATGGAGCATATGAGATGTTCCAGGAGTTGGATTTTACCTTTAAGAAGAATGCCCGGATCGAGAGGTATGAGACCTCCGATAAGTTCTATGCTTGCAAAATGGAGGAGAATGGGTCTATCAGTGAACATATACTCAGAATGTCTGGGTATTGAGTCGTGTGGCGGAGTTAGGGATGCCCCTTCCGCCAGAGGCGATCACTGACAAAGTTCTTCAATCTCTGCCACCTAGCTACAAGAGCTTTGTTATGAACTATAACATGCACGGGATGAACAAGTCAATCGCCGAGCAGTTTGCGATGTTGAAAGTCGTTGAGTCTGTAATCCAGAAAGAACATCAAGTGTTGATGATCAATAAAACCACTAGTTTCAAGAATAATGGCAAGGGCAAGAAGGGTAACTCTAAGAAGGGTGGCAAAGCAGTTGCTCCTCCCATGAAGAAACCCAAAGCTGGACCCAAGACAGAAAATGAGTGCTTTCATTGCAAGGGAACTGGTCACTGGAAGCGGAATTGCCCCAAGTATCTGGCTGACAAGAAGGGGGCCAACAACAAACAAGGTATATAATATATACATGTTCTTGATGTGTACCTTACTAGCTCTCGTTGTAGTGCCTGGGTATTTGATACCAGTTCGGTTGCTCACATTTGCAACTCGAAACAGGAACTACGGAATAGACGAAGGCTGGCGAAGGACGAAGTGACGATGCGCGTGGGAAATGGTTCCAAGGTTGATGTGATCGCCGTCGGCATGCTCTCTCTTCGATTACCATCGGGATTAGTGATGAACCTGAATAATTGTTATTTAGTGCCTGCGTTAAGCATGAACATTATATCTGGATCTTGTTTATTGCGAGATGGTTACTCATTTAAATCAGAGAATAATGGTTGTTCTATTTATATGAGTAAAATCTTTTATGTTCATGCACCCAATGTGAGGGGTTTATTCATATTGAATCTTAATAGTGATGATACACATGTTCATAACATTGATGCCAAAAGATGTAGAGTTGATAATGATAGTACCACTTTCTTGTGGCACCGCTGTTTGGGTCATAATGGTGTAAACGCATGAGGAAGCTCCATGCTGATGGACTTTTGGAGTCACTTGATTTTGAATCACTTGACACATGTGAACCATGCCACATGGGCAAGATGACTAAAACGCCGTTCTCTGGAACAATGGAATGGACGAGTGATTTGTTGGAAATCATACATACTGATGTGTGCGGTCCAATGAATATTGAGGCGCGCGGTGGATATCTTTATTTTCTCACCTTCACTGATACTTAAGTAGATATGGGTATACTTACTTAATGAAACACAAGTCTGAAACTTTTGAAAAGTTCAAGGAATTTCAGAGTGAAGTTGAGAATCATCGTAACAAGAAGATTAAATTCCTGAGATCTGATCGAGGAGGAAAATATCTGAGTTATGAGTTTGACAGTCACTTAAGACAGTGTGGAATTGTTTCACAATTGACACTGCCTGGAACACCACTGCGTAATGGTGTGTCCGAACGTCATAATCGAACCTTATTAGATATGGTGCGTTCTATGATGTTTCTTGCCGATTTGCCACTATCGTTTTGGGGTTATGCATTAGAGACATCTGCATTCACTTTAAATAGGGCACCATCAAAATCCGTTGAGACGACGCCATATGAACTGTGGTTTGGCAAGAAGCCAAAGTTGTCATTTATTAAAGTTTGGGGATGTGATGCTTATGTCAAAAAGCTTCAGCCTGAAAAGCTGGAACCCAAAGCAGAGGAATGCGTCTTCATAGGATACCCAAAAGAGACAGTTGGGTATGCCTTCTATCTCAGATCCGAAGGCAAAGTGTTTGTCGCTAAGAACGAAACATTTCTTGAGAAAGAGTTTCTCTCGAAAGAATTGAGTGGGAGGAAAATAAAGCTTGATGAGGTTATTGAACCTTTACTTCAACCAGAGAGTTGGGCAGCGCAGAAAGATGTTTCTGTGGAGCCTACAATGGTTGAAGAGAAAGTTAATGATGATGATCATGAAGCTTCGGATCAAGTTACTGTTGAACCTCGTAGGTCGACAAGGGCGTGTACTGCTCCTAAGTGTTACGACAACCCTATCTTGGAGGTCATGTTGTTGGACAACAATGAACCTACGAGCTATGGAGGAGTGATGATGGGCCCGGATTCCGAGAAATGGTTAGAGACCATGAAATCCGAGATGGGATCCATGTATGAAAACAAAGTATGGACTTTGGAAGTATTACCTGAAGGGCGAAAGGCCATTCAGAACAAATGGATCTTGAAGAAGAAGATGGACGCGGACAGTAATATCACCGTCTATAAAGCTCGATTTGTGGCAAAGGTTTTTTCACAAGTTCAAGGAGTTAACTACGATGAGACCTTCTCACCCATAGCGATGCTTAAGTCCGTCAGAATCATGTTAGCAATAGCTGCATATTTCAACTATGAAATTTGGCAGATGGATGTCAAAACAACGTTCCTCGACGGTTACCTTGAGGAAGAGTTGTATATGATGCAACTAGAAGGTTTTGTCGATCCAGAGAAGGCTGACAAAGTTTGCAAACTCCAGCGATCCATTTATGGACTGGTGCAAGCATCTCAGAGTTGGAATAAGCGCTTTGATGAGGTGATCAAAGCATTTGGGTTTATACAATTTTATGGAGAAGCTTGTATTTACAAGAAAGTGAGTGGGAGCTCGATAGCGTTTCTAATGTTATATGTGGATGACATATTGCTGATTGGAAACAATACAGAAATGCTGGAAAGTGTGAAGGAATATTTGAACAAGATTTTTTCAATGAAGGACCTAGGAGAAGCTGCTTTCATATTAGGCATTAAGATCTATAGAGATAGATCGAGACGCTTAATAGCACATTCACAGAGCACATACCTTGATAAAGTTTTGAAGAAGTTCAAAATGGAACAGTCCAAGAAGGGGTTCTTGCTTGTGTTACAAGGTGTGAAGGTGAGTAAGACTCGATGCCCAGTAACTACAGAAGATAGAGAAAAGATGAGTGTCATCCCCTATGCTTCAGCCATAGGCTCTATCATGTATGAAATGCTGTGCACAACACCTGATGTCAGCCTTGCCATAAGTATGGCCGGAAGGTTTCAAAGTGATCCTGGAATGGAGCACTAGGCAGCGGTCAAGAATATCCTTAAGTACCTGAAAAGGACTAAGGAAATGTTTCTCGTTTATGGAGGTGAATGTTGCAGACCCGTTGACTAAACCTCTTCCAAGGGCTAAACATGATCAACACGAGAACTGCATGGGTGTTCGATTCATTACAATGTAAATCACATAGTGATGTGAACTAGATTATTGACTCTAGTGCAAGTGGGAGACTATTGGAAATATGCCCTAGAGGCAATAAATAAAGTGTTTATTATTATATTTCCTTGTTCATGATAATTGTTTATTATCCATGCTATAATTGTATTGAATGGAAACACATTACATGTGTGGATATATAGACAACAGTTTGTCCCTAGTGTGCCTCTAGTAAACTAGCTCGTTGATCAAAGATGGTCAAGGTTTCCTAGCCGTTGACATGAGATGTCATTTGATAACGAGATCACATCATTAGGATAATGATGGGATGGACAAGACCCAAACTATAAACGTAGCATATGATCGTGTCAGTTTATTGCTACAGTTTTCTGCATGTCAAGTATATGTTCCTATGACCATGAGATCATGCAACTCACGGACACCGGAGGAGTGCCTTGTGTGTATCAAACGTCACAACATAACTGTGTGACTATAAAGGTGATCTACAGGTATATTCGAGGGTGTTTGTTGGGTTGGCATGGATCAACACTGGGATTTGTTACTCCGTGTGACGGAGAGGTATCTCAGGGCCCACTTGGTAATACAACATCATAATAAGCCTTGCAAGCAATGTGACTAAGTGTTAGACACGGGATCTTGTATTACAGAAATGAGTAAAGAAACTTGCCGATAACAAGGTTGAACTAGGTATGGAGATACCGACGATCGAATCTCGGGCAAGTAACATACCGAAGAACAAAGGGAACATCATACGGGATTAACTGAATCCTTGACATAGAGGTTCGACCGATAAAGATCTTCATAGAATATGTAGGAATAAATATGGGCATCTAGGTCCCGCTATTGGTTATTGACTGTAGAGGTGTCTAGGTCATGTCTACATAGTTCTCAAACCCGCAGGGTCTGCACACTTAAGGTTTGGTGACGTTTCGGTAGTATAGAGTTATGCATGGTGGTAACCGAAGGTTGTTCGGAGTCCCGGATGAGATCTGGGGCATCACGAGGAGCTGTGGAATGGTCCGTAGGTAAAGATTGATATATATGAAGTCCTGTTTTGGTCACCGGAAAAGTTTCGGGCTCATCGGTAGTGTACCGAGAGTGCCGGGAGGGTATCGGGGGACCATCGGGAGGGGTATTTTGACCCAAGAGGCTACATGGGATGTGGGAGAAGGAATACCAGCCCTTAGTGGGCTGGCTAAAGGCCCACAGGAAGCCCATGCGGCTAGGGAAGAAAACCCAAGGTGGAAAGAAGGCAAAAGTGAGAAATAAGGAAGGAGTCCTAATCCTACTAGGAGTGGAGGAGGAGGACTCCTCCCTCCCACTTCGGCCGAACTAGGGTTGGCTCCCTTGGGAGCCAAGCCTCCTCCCTCCCCTCCTCCTATATATACTAGAGGTTTTGAGGGTTTTTGACACAGAAAACAGCCACGTGCTACCTCTCCTCTAGATCGTAGTTTCTCCTCTAGATCGGTTTTCAGCGGTGCTTAGACGAAGCCCTGCTGGAATAACTCCACCACCATCGCCGCAACACCGTCGTGCTGCCGAAGAACTTGTCTAACTCTCCACTCCCTCTTGCTGGATCAAGAAGGCGGAGATCATCATCAAGCCGTACGTGTGCTGAACGTGGAGGTGCCGTCCGTTCGACGCTAGATCGGGACGGATCGTGATTGGATCGCGGGACGCTCAGCGATTTGGATCGCAAATACGTTTCACTACATCAACCGCGTTTCTTTACGCTTCCCCCTTAGCGATCTACAAGGGTATGTATATACACTCTCCCCTCTCGTAGATACTCATCTCCTAGATTGATCTTCGTGAAGCGTACGAAATTTTTTGTTTCCTATGCAACGTTCCCCAACAGCTTCAACCGGCGTCTAGGAAAGCTACAACCGTTGATGGAAAAAGCTTCAACTGGCGAGAAAAACAGCTTCAATCAGAAGGACGATGGAACCTAGGGCTGACACCAAAGAAGCTTGTAGGATCAAAAGTAGGTCTAGAGGGGGGGGGGTGATTAGACTACTTGACCAAATAAAAGTTTTGCCTTTTTTCTCAATTTTAGTTCTTGGCAAGTTTTAGCATTCATAGCATATCAAGTAACACCCTACACATGCATGACTAAAAGTGTAGTAGTGGAAAATAAAGACATTGCACATGTAAGTAAAGAGAGGGTTAGGAATACAAACACAAGTGATGACACGAGAATTTTTCCCGTGGTTCCGATAGGTGGCGCTATTGTACGTCCACGTTCATGGAGTCTTCAACCCATGGAGGGTAACGGTCGCAAGAGTCCACGGAGGGCTCTACCCACGGAGGGTTCCACGAAGAAGCAACCTTGACTATTCCATGCGGTTTCCGTCCACGAAGGACTAGACTCACTATGGGTAGATCTTCACGAAGTAGGCAATCTCCTTTCCCTTACAAACTTCTTGGTTCACTCCACAACACGAAGTAGGAGGCTCCCAAGCGACACCTAACCAATCTAGGAGGCACCACCCTCCAAAAGGTAATAGGCTCGGTAATGACGATGAACTCCTTGCTCTTGTGCTTCAAGATTATAGACTCCTCAACACACAATCTCTCTCACACAGATTTGGCTTGGTAGAAGAGATGGGATTGGTGGAAAGCAACTTGGGGAGGCTAGAAATCAAGATCCATATGGTTGGAGTGGAAGATCTTGACCTCAACACAAGGGTAGGTGGTTCTCTCTCAGAAAACTGAGTAGGATAGGTATGAAATAGTTATGTGTGCTTTTCTTTCGAGTGGGTGGTGGTGAAGGGGTATATATAGGCATCCCCAAAAATCCAACGGTTACACACAATAAGTCAGACTCGGTGACACCAATGTGTAAATCTCGGTGGTACCGAAGTGACTAAAAGTGGCAAATTTTGAATCTTGGAGGGACTGATATACAAATCTTGTTTGCATCAACAAGGTGACCAACGGTCAAATTTACCAGACTTGGTGATGCCGATTCACCATTCTCGGTCAGTCTGAAAATGAGAACTGGCGTAACACAGGAAGTTGGAAACCCAACTCGGTGGCACCGAGTGTAGTGTCGGCTGCACCAAAGTGTTAGGATTTGGCTGAGTCTGTCTAGGTGGGAGAGTTTGTGGATGTTTTGGTGACTTTCACTTGTGCACGTTTGAGCATATTGTTCACCATCAAAACTTTACCCCCTTTTAATAGTATTGGCTTTCCTATGGACTCAAGGCGATTTCTCACAAATGTAAAATGTAGAGTCCTCTTGCTTGAAGCTTGGCCAACCTATTTCTTTGAATCTTGAGGTAATTCCACAATCCTTTTGCCATTCCCATCACTGAACTTTTCCTAAAATATACTTGGTGAAGATATTAGTTCAATGACTTATATGTTGTTTTTAGTTACCAAAACCACCAAGGGAGCAAATGTGCTTTCAATCTCCCCCTTTTTGGTAATTGATGACAACATATAGATCAAAGCTTCGAAAAAGATATAATCATGGAATATAATCGTCGCTTTGAGAAGTATGTGATAAGCAAGAGCTCCTCCTAAATTTGTGCACTATTTTTGAATGTGTGTTTGAATGCAAATGCACAATCGATTAGGTACATGGGTCACTTCTCACATGTCACATACCACTTGGTGGTGTGCGAGAATAATTAGAATGAATATCATAGCACAACACAATCAACCAAAGATGAATGATCATCACATAAGCATTTAAGATGATAGGAAATAGTAGCATCACACATTAAAGCGTATGATCAAACATCATCAAACGTGTATCACAAGCAAGACAAAAGAGTATCACAGCAACCAAAAGCAATTGTTTTTGAAAAAGCAACAAAATATCATACGCTCTCTCTCTATCGAAGCCTAATGATCTATATACACTTCTCCCCCTTTGGCAACAAGTTACCAAAAAGTTCAAAGGTATCTATCTAAGCGTTCTTGGGCTGATCTCCTCCGGTTGTTGGTGAAGGAGTCGAGAGTACGGCATCGGCGAAGATCTCTGTAGATGTCGTGGATGGAGCTGCAGTAGACACTGGTGGAATAGGAGGTGATGGAGCAGGAGCTATGCTGACAGTAGCAGGAGCTGATGAAGAGGGCCTCGATTCTGGTGCAGGCACTGTGACTGATCTAGCCTGAGTGGTGAACTGGGTGCCTGTCCCGATAGGTGATTCATCCTCCTCCTCCTCCTCCTCCTCCTCATCATCATCATCATCATTAGAAGAAGTAGAAGAGACCCGAGGGATGTGCATGGAGTCAACTTCCTTCTCGAGCTCTATCACTCTCTTTGTGACTTGTCCACCTTATCACCAAGCACCTTGATCCTTGACTCAAAGATCCTCACTAGGTTGTTCTGGTTCTCCAGAATCCCCTTGATATCCTTTTGCATGCCCTGGACGGCTGAGATCAAAAGATCCATTTGCTCGTTCCTGGATCTGGGGGCTTGAGCACTAGCGGCTCGAACAACTTCTGCCTCTGCCTGTGCTGTAGCAGAAGTGGGATGATCTGGGTCCATCACCACAACATTATCCTCGAACTCTGGCTGTAGGGGCAGATGTGGACGATCTAGAGCAAAAATGTGCTTCTCCAACTAAGAGTTGATAAGCAACTAGATGTAGGGTGCATAACAGCAGGAGCGCTTTTGATCGGCAACAACCCTCTTGATTGTCTGAACAATCAAATCCATGACTCTAATCCTGATGTTCCTGTCAAGGTGGATCAGCATGTTGATGAAGTAGCCTCGGATCATCTTGTCATCTCCTGACTTGGGCATCAAGGTATGCCTGAGAATAGTGTTCATAGTCCGGAGGCCTGCTTGCAGATAGTAGATGGATCCTAGCTTGTGTGATTGCACCTTGTCTGCGGGGATAGGAGTATACATATCTTTCATGGCATTGTGACTTGCCTTGGGTTCAGAGTATACATCCAGATCTCCTTCCTAAGCTTTTGGAACTTCTAGAAGTGCAGCCCACTCCTCAACAGTGGATTCATACCTAGCACCTTCAGTCATCCATACAATTCTACCATCTCCGTAGAAATGAGCAGTGGAGTAGAATTGCATGATCATCTCGTCGTTCCATGTTGTAAGCTCTCTGCCAATGAACTTGTCCAGACCAATGCAATGGAAGTTGTCTTGGACACTTGGGAAGTAGTCCACATTGCCATTAATGAATTTCCAATCGACATATCACATATCGCTAACAACTGGGCTCCTGTCAATGTAACGCCCTGGACACACCCGCCGGTAGTCGTTACTCCTGGCAGGATCTAGACTGGCCTCACAGATCAATACTAGTCTTTTCTGCGCAATTTGTCCTCACTCATGCGCACCCGGGACCAACTTCCCGGTCGGTCACCCATCCTAGAACTACTCCAAGCCAAGCACGCTTAACATGGGAGTTTTGTTCGAATGGGCTTCCGAAAAAGAAGGAATTCCTTATTGATATGAGCAGTCTATCATCCCTAATATGCCAGGCTATTACATACACCACCACTCAGAGGAACCGACGTCCTCGTCAGGTCACAGGAACGTTCCCTCTTGGCACAAACGTCTGTGCTTCCAGTCCGATACATGTGTCATTCCGTGTGCCACGACGGGTCACAAATTTCATGAACAACATGACCGCGCACCTGTCGGCAAACATCCGTGTAACCGCGAGGGTCGGCTCTGATACCAACTTGTAACTCCCCGGACACACCCGCCGGTAGTCGTTACTCCTGGCGGGATCTAGACTGGCCTCACAGATCAATACTAGTCTTCTCTGCGCACTTTGTCCTCACTCAGGCGCACCCGGGACCAACTTCCCGGCCGGTCACCCATCTTAGAACTACTCCAAGCCAAGCATGCTTAACCTGGGAGTTTTGTTCGAATGGGCTCCCGGAAAAGAAGGAATTCCTTATTGATATGAGTAGTCTATCATCCCTAATATGCCAGGCTATTACAGTCAAGCAGCACTATCTCATAGAAATCATGTTGCTCTCTGGTGTAAAACCTATAGTCAACAGTTGTTTTCCTCCTCTGAGCATAAGGATCTATGGCTCTCTAGGCTCTCAATCCAGAGTCTTTCCTCTTCTTCATGTCCTCAACAACTAAGTGGCTGGCATCGTGCATTGGAAGATGTGGTCTGAGCTTCATCAAAGTAGTCAAGTCATCATCATATTCAGTTCTGGAGGCAGTCCCCTTGTTCTTCTTAGAAGCTGGAATGTCTCTGGTAGTCCTCTTGGACTTTTGTGCAGCAGCTTTTTTAGATGTAGGCTTGGTGCTCTTAGAGGTGCCAGTCTTTGGCATAGCATCAGCCATAGCATCGCCGCGTCTCCGGTGGGTCCCATCCAAGGTGGTGATGGCGTGGGGCTCGAGGGTTCTCCCTGCGTTCCATCCCCACCGCTAGGAGGTGAGTAGAACCTCCCTGCGGTGCCAATTGGCGTCGCCGTCGCCCGCAAGGAGCAGGTCGTCGGGTCTTCTTCCTCTTCGTCGTTGCCGCGTCTTCGCCTCTCCTTCCTCTCCGCACGTCAGGGTCGCCCTCGTCCTCCCCTAGGTGAGAAGTTGACGCGCAACCTCCTCCCCTTGTAGCTAGAGCCGTCGCCGTCATGCTCGTGTCGCCGTCGTGCTCGTGTCGTCGCCGGTCCGAAAAGCTCATGCTTGAGCTCCCTTCCACCCCCCTCGTCGCAAGATGAGCAGAGGATGGGTTCCCTGTTGTGTCCGTAGTCCCCGCGGTAGCTCCCTCTCGCCGCTAGTGCCGTAGTTCGCCGGAGCCGCTCGCCGCCGTTGCTCTGTCGCCGCAAGCCGTTCGGGTTCAGTTTCGTCAGGCATTTGTGGCGTGTGTGTATAAGAGGCAGGTGCCCCTCCTCTGTTACCAGTCGCGCTCGTAGCCCAATGGTGTGGTGCATGGGAGGCAACCAGGAGGTTGCGGGTTCGAATTCGAACCCCTCCCCATTTTTATTCTGTTTTCCTTTTTTGTTGTTTTCTTGTGTTTTTCTTCCTTTGCATATATATATATATGTGTGTGTAGATGCAACCAGCATTTGTTGGTTTTCTTTTCTTTTATAATTGAGGTGTGTGTGTGCTTTGCACATGTATGGATGTGCTTGTGTGTGTATGTGTCACATAGTGTGATGCATTCATATGCATGTGTGTAAGGGTGTAGGTGTATGTGCATGTGAGTGTGCATATATGCTTGACCTTGTGTTGTGTGAGTTTATATGCATGTGATCTTGTGTGAGAGCGTGTGTGTGCGTGTGCGGTTCGGGTTCAAAGATGTATCAGGATGGTGAAGAAAGTGAAGAAAGGTGTGGCCAAGAGCATTCCGAAGTATAAGTGCTTTAGCGTTGATGACAAAGATACCTTGTTCTTTGAGGACCGTCTTGTGGTTCCAAAAGGTGATCTCAGAAAGGTTATCATGGACGAAGCACATAATTCTCTTCTATCCGTTCATCCAGGCAGTTCAAAGATGTATCAGGATCTCAAGCAAACCTTCTCGTGGACTCACATGAAACGTGAGATTGCTTAGTTCGTGAACGAGTGTGATGTTTGTCGCAGAGTGAAGGCGGAGCATCAATGTCTAGCAGGTCTTCTTCAGCCTTTGCCTATCCCAGAGTGGAAATTCGATCATGTGGAGATGGATTTTGTCACTGGGTTTCCCAAGTCCAAGAGAGGCAACGATGCCATCTTCGTGGTTATCGACAAGCTGTCAAAAGTTGCTCATTTCCTGCCAGTCAAAGAATCTATCTTGGTAGCTCAGCTTGTAGAGTTGTATACGTCAAGGATAGTATATTTGCATGGTATTCCTCAGCTCATCTCTTCTGACCGTGGAAGTCTCTTTACTTCTAAGTTTTGGGAGTCCTTCCAGACTGTTGTGGGTACCAAGATCCGTTTCAGCACTGCGTTCCATCCGCAGACAAGTGGTCAAGTTGAGAGAGTCAATCAGATCCTTGAAGATATGATCAGAGCCTATGTGATTTCGTTCGTCATGAAGTGGGTGTTGGAAATATGCCCTAGAGGCAATAATAAATTGGTTATTATTGTATTTCATGGTTCATGATAATTGTCTATTGTTCATGCTATAATTGTGTTAACCGGAAACCGTAATACATGTGTGAATACATAGACCACAACGTGTCCCTAGTGAGCCTCTAGTTGGCTAGCTCGTTGATCAATAGATGGTCTCGGTTTCATGACCATGGACATTGGATGTCGTTGATAACGGGATCACATCATTAGGAGAATGATGTGATGGACAAGACCCAATCCTAAGCATAGCACTAGATCGTGTAGTTCATTTGCTAAAGCTTTTCAATGTCAAGTATCGTTTCCTTAGACCATGAGATTGTGCAACTCCCGGATACCGTAGGACTGCTTTGGGTGTGCCAAACGTCACAACGTAACTGGGTGGCTATAAAGGTGCACTACGGGTATCTCCGAAAGTATCTGTTGGGTTGGCACGAATCGAGACTGGGATTTGTCACTCCGTGTGACGGAGAGGTATCTTTGGGCCCACTCGGTAAGACATCATCATAATGAGCTCAATGTGACTAAGGAGTTAGCCACGGGATGATGTATTATGGAACGAGTAAAGAGACTTGCCAGTAACGAGATTGAACAAGGTATGGGGATACCGACGATCGAATCTCGGGCAAGTATCATACCGATAGACAAAGGGAATTGAATACGGGATTGATTGAATCCCCGACATCGTGGTTCATCCGATGAGATCATCGTGGAGTACGTCGGAGCCAACATGGGTATCCAGATCCCGCTGTTGGTTATTGGCCGGAGAGGTGTCTCGGTCATGTCTACGTGTCTCCCGAACCCGTAGGGTCTACACACTTAAGGTTCGATGACGCTAGGGTTATAGGGAAATGGTATACGTGATTACCGAAGGTTGTTCGGAGTCCCGGATGAGATCCTGGACGTCACGAGGAGCTCCGGAATGGTCCGGAGGTAAAGATTGATATATAGGAAGTCCAGTTTTGGTCACCGGAAAGTTTTCGGGCTCATCGGTAGTGTACCGGGAGTGCCGGGAGGGTGCCGGAGGACCCCCGAGAGGGGTGTGACGACCAAAGGACCTCATGGGCCCTTAGAGGAGGTGTGCCAGCCCATATTGGGTCGGCCAAGACCATCTATGTGGGCCCATGTGGCTGGAGATAAGGAGATAAGGCAAAAGGGATTTAAAAGGAGGAGATCCACCTCCCTTGTGGGAGGTGGACTCTCCCTTTAATTCGGCCGGCCCTCTCCTCTTTGGAGTAGAGGCCAAGCCAGCCCTCCACGTCCCTCCTCCTATATATACTTGAGGTTTTGGATGTTTTGATTGAAGATTTGATCTCTCTCTCTCACGGCAAAGCCCTACCTCTCTTCTTCCTCCTCCGCAGCGCTTAGGCGAAGCCCTGTCGAAATACCTTGCTACTCCACCACCACCACGCCGTCGTGCTGCTGTTGGAGCCCTTCCCCAACCTCTCCTTCCTCCTTGCTGGATCAAGGTGTTGGAGACGTCACCGGGCTGCACGTGTGTTTAACGCGGAGGTGCCGTCCGTTCGGCACTTGATCGGATCTACCGCGATCTGAATCGCTGCGAGTACGACTCCATCAACCGCGTTCTTGTAACGCTTCCGCTTAGCGATCTTCAAAGGTATCAAGATCCACTCTCCCCTTGCTCGTTGCTGGTTTCTCCATAGATGGATCTTGGTGAACGCGTAGGAAATTTTTTGATTTACTACTACGTCTCCCAACAGTGGCATCATGAGCTAGGTCTATGCGTAGAATCTATGCACGAGTAGAACACAAAGCAGTTGTGGGCGTCGATTTTGTTAATATGCTTGCCGTTACTAGTCTTATCTTGATTCGACGGTATTGTGGGATGAAGCGGCCCGGACCAACCTTACACGTACGCTTACGTGAGACCGGTTCCACCGCCTGACATGCACTAGTTGCATAAGGTGGCTAGCGGGTGTCTGTCTCTCCCACCTTAGTCGGATTGGATTCGATGAAAAGGGTCCTTATGAAGGGTAAATAGCAATTGGCATATCACGTTGTGGTTTTGACGTAGGTAAGAAACGTTCTTGCTAGAAACCTATAGCAACCACGTAAAAACTTGCAACTACAAATTAGAGGACGTCTAACTTGTTTTTGCAGCATATGCCGTGTGATGTGATATGGCCAAAAGGATGTGATGTGATGCATTGTGATGTATGAGATTGATCATGTTCTTGTAATAGGGTTCACGACTTGCATGTCGATGACTATGACAACCGGCAGGAGCCATAGGAGTTGTCTTATTTATTGTATGACCTGCGAGTCAATCATAAACGCCATGTAATTACTTTACTTTATTGCTAAACGTTAGCTGTAGTAGTAGAAGTAATATTTGGCGAGACAACTTCATGAAGACACAATGATGGAGATCATGATGATGGAGATCATGGTGTCGTGCCGGTGACAGTGATGATCATGGTGCCCCGAAGATGGAGATCAAAGGAGCAAGATGATATTGGCCATATCATGTCACTATATTGATTGCATGTGATGTTTATCATGTTTACATCTTATTTGCATAGAACGACGGTAGTAAATAAGATGATCTCTCAATAAAATTTCAAGAAAGGTGTTCACCCTAACTGTGCACCGTTGCTAAGGATCGTCGTTCCGAAGCACCACGTGATGATCAGGTGTGATAGGTTCTAACGTTCGCATACAACGGGTGTAAGCCAGATTTACACATGCGAAACACTTAGGTTGACTTGACGAGCCTAGCATGTACAGACATGGCCTCGGAACACGGAGGACCGAAAGGTCGAACATGAGTCGTATAGAAGATACGATCAACATAGAGATGTTCACCATGGATGACTAGTCCGTCTCACGTGATGATCGGACACGGGCTAGTTGACATGGATCATGTATCACTTGGAAGACTAGAGAGATTTCTATCTAAGTGGGAGTTCATTAATAATTTGATTAAATGTACTTAATTATCATGAACTTAGTCTAAAAATGTCCTTGCAAATTATGTCGTAGATAGCTCGCGCTGTAGCTCCACAGTTTTATTTATACAATCCTAGAGAAAAGTAAGTTGAAAGTTGATGGTAGCAATAATGCGGACTGGGTCCGTGATCTGAGGATTGTCCTCATTGTTACACAGAAAGCTTATGTTTTTTATGTACCGCTAACTGCATCACTCCCTCAAGCGTTGTCTGTAGATGTTGTGAACATATGACAGGCACTTTTTGGTGACTACGTGATAGTTCAATGCGTCATGCATTACGGCTTAGAATTGAGGCTCCAAAACGTTTTGAATGTCACGGAACATATGAGATGTTCTAGGAGCTGAGATTGTGATCTCAGGCTCGTGCCTATGTTGAGAGGTATGAGATCTCCAACAAGATTCTTTGTCTGCAAGATAAAGGAGAATAGCTCAATCGCTGAGCGTGTGCTCAGATTGTCTGGGTGCTACAATCACTTGAATCAAGTGGGAGTTAATCTTCCAGATGAGATAGTGATTAATGCAGTTCTCCAAGTCACTGCCACCAAGCTACTAGAGCTTCGTGATGAACTATAACATGCCAGGGATGGATAAGATGATCCCTGAGTTGTTCGTGATGTTTGACACCACGAAGGTAGAAATCAAGAAGGAGCATCAAGTGTTGATGGTTAAGTGAAACCACTAGTTTCAAAAGGGGCAAGGGCAAGAACGGAAAACTTCAGGAATGGCAAGCCAGTTGTTGCTCTAGTGAAGAAACCCAAGGTTGAGCCCGAACCCGAGACTAAGTGCTTCTGTTATGAGGAGAATGTTCGCTGAAGCGGAAAACCCCTAGATGCTTGGTAGATAAGAAGGCTGGTAATGTCAATGGAAGTATATTTGATATACGTGTTAGTGATGTGTACCTTGCTGGTACTCCTAGTAGCACCTGGGTATTGGATACCGGTTCGGTTGCTAAGTGTTAGCAACTCGAAATAAAAGCTACGGAGTAAATGGAGACTAGCTAGGTGAAAGGTGACGATGTGTGTTGGAAGTATTTCCAAGATTGATGTGATCACCATCGCACGCTCTCTCTACCTTCGGGATTTGTGATAAACCTAAATAAATGTTATTTGGTGTTTGCGTTGAGCATGAACGTGATTAGATCATGATTAGTGCAATACGGTTATTCATATAAGTTAGAGAATAATGGTTATTCTATTTACATGGATAATGCCTTCAATGGTCATACACCCACTCGGAATGGTTTATCGAATCATGATCGTAGTAGTACACATGTTCATAACGTTGGTACCAAAAGATATAAAGTTAATAATGATAGTACCACATACTTGTGGCACTGCCACTAAATGTCATATTGGTATAAATCGCATGAAAGAAACTCCATGCTGATGGATTTTTGACTCACTCGATTTTGAATCGGTTGAGACATGCGAGCCATGCCCTTTTGGCAAGATGACTCAGACCCCGTCATCCAATATGATGGAGCGGGCAAGTGGCTTATTGGAAATAATACATATTGATGTATGTGGTCCAATGAGTGTTGAAACACAAAGTGGATATCGTTGTTTTTCTTTACCTTCACTGATGATTTGAGTAAATATGGGGATATTTACTTAATGAAACACGAATATGAAATGTTTGAAAGGTTCAAGGAGTTTCAGAGTGAAGTTAAAGATCATCGTGACAAGAAGATAAATGTCTATGATATGATCATGGAGGTGAATATCTAAGTTACGAGTTTGGTATGCAATTTTAGACAATGTGGAAATTGTTTCACAGCTCACGCCTCCTGGAACACCATAGTGTGATGGTGTGTTCGAACGTCGTAGTCGTGCTCTATTGGATATAGTGAGTACTATGATGTCTCTTATCGTTTTACCACTATCATTATGGGGTTATGCATTAAAGACAAATCCATTCACTTTAATAGGGCACCATCTAAGTCTGTTGAGATGACACCGTGAGAATTATGGTTTGACAGAAGCCTAAGCTGTCATTTCTTAATGTTTGGGGCTGCGACGCTTATGTGAAAATGGGTTTTTCAGCTAGCGAGCTCGAACCCAAAGCAGACAAATGTATCTTCATAGAATACCCTAATGAGACATTGGGTATACCTTCTATTTCAGATCCAAGCGCAAAAGGTGTTTGTTGCTAAGAATGGGTCCTTTCTTGAGAAAGAGTTTCTCTCGAAAGAATTGAGTGGGAGGAAGATAGAACTTGATAACATTGTTGAACCTTTGTTTCAACCAGAGAATAGCGCAACACAGAAAGATGTTTCTGTAGAGCCTACTCAGTTGAAAAGGAAGTTAATGATGATGATCATGAAGCTTCGGATCAAGTCACTATTGAACCTCGTAGGTCGACAAGGACGCGTACTGCACCTGAGTAGTATGACAACCCTGTCTTGGAAATCATGTTGTTGGACAACGATGAACCTACGAACTATGGAGAAGCGATGGTGGGCCCGGATTCCAACAAATGGCTAGGAGCCATGAAATCCGAGAAAGGATCCATGTATGAAAACCAAGTATGGACTTTGGTAGACTTGCCTGTTGAATGGCGGGTCATTGAGTACAAATAGACCTTTGAGATAATCATAGACGCTAATGGTGAAATGTCACCGTTTATAAAGCTCGACTTGTCGCAAAGAAGTTTCCGCCAAGTTCAAGGAGTTGACTGTGATGAGATTGTCTCATCTGTAGCGATGCTAAAAGTCTATTAAAATTTTGTTAGCAGTTGCTGCATTTTTCGATTATGAAAATCTGGCAGATGGATGACAAAACAAGGTTTCCGTAATGGTTTCTGTGAGGAAGAGTTGTATGTGATACAACCAGAAGGTTTTGTCAATCCTAAGGATGCTAATAATATGCAAACTCCAGCGATCCTTCTATGGACTGGAGCAAGCATGTCGGAGTTGGAATATATGCTTTGATGAGGTGATCAAAGTGTTTAAGTTTATACAAAGTTTATGAGAAACTTGTATTTGCAAGAAAGTGAGTGGGAGCACTATAGAATTTCTTATAAGAATATGTAGTTGACATATTATTGATCGGAAATGATGTAGAATTTCTGGAAGAGCATGAAGGGTTGTTTGAAAAGGGTTTTTTTTTCAAAGGAAGACCCAGATAAAGCTACTATTTTATTGAGCATCAAGATCTATAGGGATAGATCAATTCGCTTGATAAGTTTTTTTCGACGAAGACATACCTTGACAAGTTTTTGAAGGAGTTCAAAATAGATGGGTCAAAGAAGGAGTTCTTGACTGTATTGTAAGGTGTGAAATTGAGTAAGACTCAATACCTGACCACGGCAGAAGATAAAGAAAAGATGAGTGTCATCTCCTATGCTTTAGCCATAGGCTCTATATAGTATGCCATGCTGTGTACCGCACCTGTGTGTGCCTTGCCATGAGTCTGTCAAGGGGTACAAGAGTAATCCAATAGTGGATCACTGGACAATGGTCAAAGTTATCCTTAGTAACTTGAGAACTAAGGAAATATTTCTCGATTATGGAGGTGATAAAGAGTTCATCGTAAAGGGTTACGATGATGCAAGCTTTAACTCCAATCCGGATGACTCTTAGTAGAAATCCAGCTACGTATAGTGGAGCAGCCATTTGGAATAGCTCCAAGTGGAGCGTGGGAGCAGTATCTACAAATATGAAATGGAAAGTTTGCAAAGGTACACACGGATCTGAATGTCGCAGACCCGCTGACTAAAAACCTCTTTCACAAGCAGAACATGAACAAACCCCAGAACTTATTGGGTGTTAATCACATGATGATATGATCACATGGTGATGTAAGTGTTAATCACATGGTGATGTGAACTAGATTATTGACTCTAGTGCAAGTGGGAGACTGTTGGAAATATGCCCTAGAGGCAATAATAAATTGGTTATTATTGTATTTCATGGTTCATGATAATTGTCTATTGTTCATGCTATAATTGTGTTAACCGGAAACCGTAATACATGTGTGAATACATAGACCACAACGTGTCCCTAGTGAGCCTCTAGTTGGCTAGCTCGTTGATCAATAGATGGTCTCGGTTTCATGACCATGGACATTGGATGTCGTTGATAACGGGATCACATCATTAGGAGAATGATGTGATGGACAAGACCCAATCCTAAGCATAGCACTAGATCGTGTAGTTCATTTGCTAAAGCTTTTCAATGTCAAGTATCGTTTCCTTAGACCATGAGATTGTGCAACTCCCGGATACCGTAGGACTGCTTTGGGTGTGCCAAACGTCACAACGTAACTGGGTGGCTATAAAGGTGCACTACGGGTATCTCCGAAAGTATCTGTTGGGTTGGCACGAATCGAGACTGGGATTTGTCACTCCGTGTGACGGAGAGGTATCTCTGGGCCCACTCGGTAAGACATCATCATAATGAGCTCAATGTGACTAAGGAGTTAGCCACGGGATGATGTATTACGGAACGAGTAAAGAGACTTGCCAGTAACGAGATTGAACAAGGTATGGGGATACCGACGATCGAATCTCGGGCAAGTATCATACCGATAGACAAAGGGAATTGAATACGGGATTGATTGAATCCCCGACATTGTGGTTCATCCGATGAGATCATCGTGGAGTACGTGGGAGCCAACATGGGTATCCAGATCCCGCTGTTGGTTATTGGCCGGAGAGGTGTCTCGGTCATGTCTACGTGTCTCCCAAACCCGTAGGGTCTACACACTTAAGGTTCGATGACGCTAGGGTTATAGGGAAATGGTATACGTGATTACCGAAGGTTGTTCGGAGTCCCGGATGAGATCCCGGACGTCACGAGGAGCTCCGGAATGGTCCGGAGGTAAAGATTGATATATAGGAAGTCCAGTTTTGGTCACTGGAAAGTTTTCGGGCTCATCGGTAGTGTACCGGGAGTGCCGGGAGGGTGCCGGAGGACCCCCGAGAGGGGTGTGACGACCAAAGGACCTCATGGGCCCTTAGAGGAGGTGTGCCAGCCCATATTGGGTCGGCCAAGACCATCTATGTGGGCCCATGTGGCTGGAGATAAGGAGATAAGGCAAAAGGGATTTAAAAGGAGGAGATCCACCTCCCTTGTGGGAGGTGGACTCTCCCTTTAATTCGGCCGGCCCTCTCCTCTTTGGAGTAGAGGCCAAGCCAGCCCTCCACGTCCCTCCTCCTATATATACTTGAGGTTTTGGATGTTTTGATTGAAGATTTGATCTCTCTCTCTCACGGCAAAGCCCTACCTCTCTTCTTCCTCCTCCGCAGCGCTTAGGCGAAGCCCTGTCGGAATACCTTGCTACTCCACCACCACCACGCCGTCGTGCTGCTGTTGGAGCCCTTCCCCAACCTCTCCTTCCTCCTTGCTGGATCAAGGTGTTGGAGACGTCACCGGGCTGCACGTGTGTTGAATGCGGAGGTGCCGTCCGTTCGGCACTTGATCGGATCTACCGCGATCTGAATCGCTGCGAGTACGACTCCATCAACCGCGTTCTTGTAACGCTTCCGCTTAGCGATCTTCAAAGGTATCAAGATCCACTCTCCCCTTGCTCGTTGCTGGTTTCTCCATAGATGGATCTTGGTGAACGCGTAGGAAATTTTTTGATTTACTACTACGTCTCCCAACAGTGGGAAGACTGCCTTCCATATGCTGAATTCTCATACAACAATAGCTTTCAAGCTAGCTCAGGCAAGGCCCCTTTCGAGATTCTCTACGGCAGAAGGTGTGTACCCCGCTTAACTGGTCTGAAACCGGTGAGCGTCAGATATTGGGCAATGACATGATCACTGAAGCAGAAGAGATTTGCCATGTCGTTCGCGAGAACCTCAAAGGAGCTCAATCCCGACAGAAGAGTTATTCAATAACAAACATCTGGATGTTTCCTTTCAAGTGGATGATCTAGTCTATCTCAGAGTCTCTCCCATGAATGGCACGCAGCGTTTTGGAATTAAAGGGAAGCTAGCTCCTCGTTTTGTTGGTCCTTTCAAAGTTGTTGGCAAGAGAGGTGGTCTTGCATATCGACTAGAGCTTCCTCCAAATTTTGCGAACGTGCGTGGTGTCTTCCATGTTTCTCAGCTCCAGAAATGCTTCAAGACTCCTGAGCAAACCATTGACCTCCAAGACATCGATCTCCAAGAAGATCTCTCTTATCGTGAGCATCCAGTTGCAATTCTTGAAGAAACTGAGTGTAAGACTCGCAACAAGTCTATCAAGTTCCTCAAGGTGAAGTGGTCTCATCATTCCAACAAAGAATCTACTTGGGAATGCGAGGACCTTCTCCGTTCCGAATTTCCAGACTTCTTTCGTTCCTAGATCTCGGGTCAAGATCCTCTTGTAGTGTGGGAGAGTTGTGACAGCCCAAGTGTTGTCCCTACCTTTTATGGCATGTAATCTCTTGTATGAACCTTGTGCCATGAGCTTAATGATGTTTTGCAACTTGTCATCCATGTCTTGTGCTTGCATTCATGCATCATGCATCCATCAATTCATGCCATGTTGTGAAGTGACCATGTATGTGAGTGTTGTGATGTGGTTTGAGTGTGGTGAAGTGTTGGTGTGCAACTATCCTCCTTCTTCCCCTCTCTTCTCTTTTCAACAAAAACCCCAACCTAATGTTTTATTCCCATGCTATTGTATAGTCAAAATTAAGTTGCCATTTAAATTATTTAAAAATGTTCAAGTGCTAGCCTAATATGTTTTAAGAGTGAGTGTGTTGGTCTTTTATTGTTTTGAGCTTTATGCATTTGTGGCATTTAAATAACAGGAGCTGTTATTTTAAAAATATTTAAAATTACTTGTCCAAAAATTCAACTTAATATTTTTATTAAATGGGGCATCTTATTTTCTTTACAAACGTATTTTTGTTTGCCCAAAAACTCCTTTATTTTATCTCTGGGTTTTTTCCTTTGTGTTGTGTTGTTTTAAAAAGATAAAACTTCTATGTTTTCTTTTAATGTGTGAGAGAGAGAGAGAGCAGAGTGGGCCTGCCTCCCTAGCGCGGCCCAGCCCGCTTGGGAGAATGGTCACCTGCCCCCATCTGTCGCCGCCGTCAGGTTCAAAGAGAGAGCTCCCTCCGCCGTCCGCCTTTTCCATCGCCGTCGCCGTCAGCCAGTGGCTATTTAGCCTTCCCTCGGCGTGCGTGCCCCCTCGGCTAGGATTCCTCTCCTCTCCGCCGCCGCTGCATCTCCCATCTCCTCCTCCATCTCTCTCCCTCCTCTCTTCTTCCTCCCTGCCAGGTAAGGGAATCAGTGAGGTTCAGAGAGTGCGCCGGTCGTCGTCGCCGCCATCGCCGCGTCTCCGATGGGTCCCATCTAAGGTGGTGATGGCGTGGGGCTCGGGGGTTCTCCCCGCGTTTCATCCCTGCTGCTAGGAGGTGAGGAGCACCTCCCTACGGTGCCAATTGGCAGCGGCGGCGCCCGCAACGAGCAGGTCGTCGGGTCTTCTTCCTCTTCGTCGCCGCCGCGTCTTCGCCTCTCCTTCCTCTCCGCGCGTCAGGGTCGCCATCGTCCTCCCCTAGGTGAGCAGTCGACGCACAGCCTCCTCCCCGTGTAGCTAGAGTTGTCGCCGTCGTGCTCGTGTCACCGTCGTGCTCGTGTTGCCGCCTGTCCGGAAAGCTCATGCTTGAGCTCACTTCCGTCCCCCTCGTCGCAAGATGAGCAGAGGGATGGGTTCCCTGTTGTGTCCGTAGTCCCCGTGGTAGCTCCCTCTTGCCGCTAGTGCTGTAGTTCGCCGGAGCCGCTCGTCGTCGTTGCTCTGTCGCCGCAAGCCGTTCGGGTTCAGTTTCGTCAAGCATTGGTGGCGTGTGTGTATAAGAGGGCAGGTGCCCCTCCTTTGTTGCCAGTCGCACTCGTAGCCCAGTGGTGTGGTGTGTGGGAGGCAACCAGGAGGTTGCGGGTTCGAATCCGAACCCCTCCCCATTTTTATTCTTTTTTTTCCTTTTTTGTTGTTTTCTTGTGTTTTTCTTCGTTTGGATATATATGTGTGTGTAGATGCAACCAGCATTTGTTGGTTTTGTTTTCTATTATAATTGAGGTGTGTGTGTGTGTGCTTTGCACATGTATGGATGTGCTTGTGTGTGTATGTTTCAGATAGTGTGATGCATTCATATGCATGTGTGTAAGGGTGTATGTGTATGTGCATGTGAGTGTGCATATATGCATGACCTTGTGTTGTGTGAGTTTATATGCATGTGATCTTGTGTGAGTGTGTGTGTGTGTGTTGCCATCTACATATGCAAATGCATATATGCATTGTGCATATATGTATGCATATGTGTGTGGATGACCACCCACACACATGAGCTTGTGTGAGAGAGTGTATGTGCCTAGTGCACTTGTGAGAGTGAGTGTGTGTATGCCTATGTGCATTATGCATATATGGGCATGTGAGTGTGTGTGTGTGTGTGTGGGTGAACACCCCCTTCTTGGGTGGTATGCTCATGAGTGTTGGTGCTCATATGCCTTGGGCATATATAGAGCATGTGTGAGTGCTTGCTTGTTGTGTGTGTAGGGTGTATGTGTGGGGGGGGACTAGTGGGTTTCCCCACTTGATAAACCCCTTGTTGTATATATATTCATGATTTTAGTTTTTTAGCTCATTTCCATCTCTATCTAAGTTACAAATCTGGTTATGATCATTTATGCTCATGTTCAAATTAGAGTTATGATTCACTTATGAGAATAGATGGTTGTTTTGCTATCTTATTTGTGCCATGTTGTTTCCCATGAACATATGAGTATGACACTTGTTTTTGGGGTATAAAGAGCCAACGGATCCATTGGTGCCTTCAGATTTCACTTTTGAGCAAGTTTATAAAACTGTCATTTTCAGCTGAGATGCTACTTTGTCATTTTTGCATGATTTAATCCTTGCTTGCTTTGGGCATGTGCCAACATGGAAGTGCTAGTGTTTTGTATCTATTATGCCATGGTACTTTTTTTAACATGACAATCACCCATATAAGTGTAAACCATCCTGCTAAGTAGTCAACTTGATGTTTCTGTTTCAGCATGCTAAAAACTACCAAGTCTGAGAATCTGCTGTTATTTTTATACCATGTAGAGTGGATGGTATCTTGTGATGTGTTGTGAATTTGAGCATGCTCAGTGCTAGTGTTTTGGAGTAGATGTTGTATAATACCATCCTGTTAATTTTCATGCCAAGAGGTGATTTCTAACATATTTAACTACTTCTGTCAACTTGCTACTTTATTAACTCAGATTCCAGAAAACTGTTGTTTTCACTAAGTCCCAGAAAACTGTTTCATCTTGTCAACTTGATAGCTTCATTATTATTGATGTGGGCCTCCTATGCAGATGGTGTAGTTCGATAAGTTGTTGCATTTGTTATGTGGTTTGTGTCAATATCTTGTTTGTGGCGGTAGGGTTCCTGTAGCTCAAGTTGTGGGCTGTGTAAGTTGCTATGTTGCTGTTTTGTGGCAGATTGTTTGTTTTATTGTTTTGTGACTTGTGGGAGCTATACTCCATGGAATTGATTGATCTTTGAGTCTATTGTGGTTGGTTTTTCATGGCCTAACCATTGGCTACCTTGTAATGTCAAGAATTAGCCCATTGGTTGTCTTATGTTTTGCCTTCGTACCTTGTCGTGAGCGTATCGTGAGTACCGTAACTCCGTCTTGCGTTCTTTATATGCATTTCTGTTGATTTTGCATGATGCATCCATACTTGGCATGTTCATGCATGTTTAAATAACTTAACATGAGGTTCTGTCCAGATTCATTAATAAACAAACTTTGCATGTGAAACATGACTAGTTTTGGACTGCCATGTTAAATTCTTCGTAAATGAATCATGCATCATCTTGGTTGTGCATTGCACCTTGGTTGGATGTTTATGGTTGTTGTTTCTCTTAGGTAGACGCGAGTGTTGATACTGAGTACGAGGACCCAGGAGAGTACTACTACGAGGATCATGCTACTTGTTCCACTGAAGAACCAACAGGCAAGATGATCGTACCCGGATCCCGATACTATTTTTGCTTGCTAGTTTCTTGCCCTTATCGTTATAATTGAGCTACCTACCACTTGAATATCAGCCTCCTAAATGCCATGAAAGCCTCTAACCCTTCACATCCTAGCAAACCTTTGATTGGCTAAGTTACCGCTGCTCAGCCCCTCTTATAGCGTTCTTAGTTGCAGGTGCGGGTTGTTCCAAGTGATAACATGGATTTGGATATCACAATATTATCATTTAGCTAATTTAATGCACATATATATCTTGGTATTGGTGAAAGGCTTGGCCTTATGCTAGGGGTTTTGTTCCGCTGTTACCGCCGTAGTTCTTGTTATCGATGTTATGTTTTCTATATTTTGCGCTCCTAACACGCTCGGGGTTGTTATGGGGACCCCCTTGTTTATTCGGTTGAGATTAAAACTTGTCTGGCAAGACCCAACATTGGTACTAAATTTTCTTAACAACTTAATAAAATTTGAATAGGGCCTTGCAAACCCGTGGATAATTAATCAACCCCCGGGCCAATGCTCCTCATGAGTGTTGGTCCAAACTAGAGCACTGTGCGGGGCCAACCCAGGGCAACTTGGGAGATTTCTATCAGGCCACCGTACACTAGCTTATCCGTCGTGTCCTGAGAACGAGATACGTGGCTCTTATCGGGTTTGTCAACACGTCGGGCGGTCTTGCTAGATTTGCTTTACCTTTATCGAGTGTCTTGCGTGTGGAGTCTGACTTTCTTCGGGTTTTCTCGAGGTGTTGGAATTCCTTTGGAATTACCAATGATGACCATGAGGTCTGTGGTCGAGGCTATTCCCACGGATTGTGGTTCTTTGTGATGGACTAGTTGGAGCACCCCTGCAGGGTTAAATCTTTTCGAGAAGCCGTGCCCGCGGTTATGTGGTAACTTGGATATTTGTTTAACACCCGGTTATAGTAAACTTGAAGTAAACTCTAATTAAAAATACACACACTTTGTGAGTAACCATGATCGTCTCGACTCGTGAACATGATCCGAGAGAGTATACGGTGGGTTTATGATTGACGTAAGTAGGTGTTCAGGATCTCATAGAGATCATACTAGACCCGATAGTTCATCGTAGGCCACTCATATTTATTTTCATGTTCCGTAAGTTAGCCAACATATATGCTTAGTGCTGCTACAACTAAACACATACCCCATCCCAACCTTTAAGCTTGAATAGTCTCAGTACCCGGGCGCTTGATTGCTGAGTCCTTGCGGCTCACAGATTATTACAACCCTCTAGGTACAGGTACAGATGAGTACGTGTAGGATGATCTTACCCAGCTCCAGTGGGAATATGATGAGGAAAGAGGCAGGATGTACGTGACTTACCCGGATGAGTAGAGGACCATGGTCGTGATCTTTGGGATAGCAAGATAGTATCATTTGCATCTGTTTTTATCGTTTAATTTCGTCCGTAGTCAGACCCTGTCTTCATCTTGATGATTTGAACTCCGTGTGGATTGTAATTTAGCATGTGGCAAGTGTAAGCGAACTTGTATACTCATCTCTTCTGTAATGTATGATGCAATGTTACTATACTTGCGAACGGCAAGATGCACCTCTATCCCTTGCGAGGCCCTCGTGTCTTAAAATGGATAGGCGCGCATCTTGGGCGTGACCTTATTCTTGCCCTTGGGCATGGTGTCTTGTGGTGGAAGGTCATCTTGAGTGTTTGTCCCCTTGAGAAGAGTATTTTCATACTTCTCCTTTTGAGGAACAAACTTGGGATGGGATATTGACCTTCTTTCCATTCAACTCCATTAGCTTTGAAGTAGCCAACACCGCGATTCTTCCGGTATCCTCCATTCTTGCGTACAATCTCATAAAATTGTTTGTACCCTTCAAGAATCTTGTAGATACTTTTCTCTATAATTCCTTTCAATAAAGCATTTTCTTGCTCAAGTGTAACTTGGCTAAGAGAATCATCATTAGTAGAATCAATGGAACTACTAGGAGCAACATCATTGGGTTTAGCATTTTTATTGTTGCTACTAGATGAAGAACCTTTCTTTCCTTTGTTACTGGTTTGCTTAGATTTGACTTGTGGCATGAATGTAGACAAGAGTAGTCGTTTGGCAATATAAGATGAAGTCTTCTTTCGGAGATCTTCATTGATAGCTTTAAGAAATTCATGTTCTTGCTCCAAATTGAGATTCTCGAAGCGTAGCTTCTCATGAGTTCTTACAAGCTCTCTATGATCTTCAAGAGTAGATTCATGAGATAACTTAAGAGTGTTGATTTCCTTAGTTAGTTCTTCTATTTTCATTTTATCATTGTCAATTGACTTATCTTGACTAGTATGAGAAATATCAAGTTCATTATGATTAACATCACTAGTTTTATCACATAGCAAGTCATAATCGTAAAGCAAATCATCTTCATCACTATCGAAATAAAGATATTCGGGGCATGATACCTTGGGGCCTTTAGCCATGAAGAAATTTCCACCTCCTTCATTTTGTGAATCGAATAGATCATAGGAGTTGGTTGTCACTAGTGCAATTCCGGCAACACCATCATCTTGACTATAGTCGGAGTTGGAGTGATAGCTTCTCTCGGATTGGTTGTCGGAGTCGGAGCCGGAAACCCATTCACCAACATGAGCTTGATGCTTTCTTCTTGAGTAGCTCTTGGTGTGCTTGTCCTTCTTCTCCGAGTCCCTACTTCTCCTTGAGGGTCTTCGTTCATAACGATCATCTCTACTCCTTCTCTCTCTACGAGGTGATTCGTCTCTTAAGCTTCGTCTTCTTGGTGACTCTTCTCTTTGTTTGTAGGGAGCCGAGCACTCATTGGAGTAGTGTCCGGGCTTCCCACAATTGTAGCAGTTTCTGTCACGACTTGACAAACGCTTCTCTTCATATGTTGAGTTGGAGCTGCGATCTTTGCTTCTATTATTGTTTAACTTGTTGAATTTCTTGACCATGAGGCTTATCTCTTCATTTGTGACAAGGTTGTCGCTTGAGGAAGAGGGAGCATCACTTGTGGCTTTGTAAGCACTGCTAGACTTGTGATGAAGGTCTTCCTTGTCTTTGAGTGTCAT
Source organism: Hordeum marinum (assembly GCA_022496015.1). NCBI lineage: Eukaryota > Viridiplantae > Streptophyta > Magnoliopsida > Poales > Poaceae > Hordeum > Hordeum marinum. The sequence goes on from CM039674.1 coordinate 463,029,433, forward strand.
CTCATGAGCAACAATTCTACCAATCACTTACGTTGGTTTGAGATCTTTGTAGTTGTGCTTCATTTGGATCAATGTGCACACGGTGTCATATCTCTCATCCAAAGCTCGAAGTATCTTCTTGATGATGAACTTGTCAGTCATTTCTTCGCTTCCTAAGCCGGCAATCTCATTGGTGATGAGAGCTAGCCTAGAGTATATTTCAACGACTTCTTCACCATCCTTCATCTTGAACTTGTCAAGTTAACCTTGAAGAACATCTAACTTGGATTCTCTGACGGACTCAGTTCCTTCGTGCATATCAACCAAAGTATCCCAAATCTCTTTTGCGTGTTCAAGACGGCTGATTTTGTTGAATTCTTCAGGACATAGGCAGTTGAAGAGAATGTCACATGCTTGCGAATTGAGTTGCAACATCTTCAATTCATCCGCTGACGCTTCACGATCCGGTTCCTTTCCATCCGCAAAGAATTCACCATGCAAGCCAACATGAACAACAACCCAAACGAAAGGATTATGACCAAGCAAATGCATTTTGATTTTATGTTTCCAACTAGCAAAATTAGTGCCATCAAAGTACGTACCTCTACGGTGATAATTTCCCTCACTAGATGCCATACTTCTCCTAGGTTGTGAAACAAATGCAATGGAGACCAAAGCTCTGATACCACTTGTAGGATCGAAAGTAGGTCTAGAGGGGGGTGATTAGACTACTTGACCAAATAAAAGTTTTGCCTTTTTCTCAATTTATTTCTTGGCAAGTTTTAGCATTCATAGCATATCAAGTGACACCCTACACATGCATGACTAAGAGTGTAGCAGTGGAAAATAAAGACATTGCACATGTAAGTAAAGAGAGGGTTAGGAATGCAAACACAAGTGATGACACGATGATTTTTCCCGTGGTTTCAATAGGTGGTGATATCGTACATCCACGTTCATGGAGCCTTCAACCCACGAAGGGTAACGGTCGCGAGAGTCCACGGAGGGCTCTACCCACGGAGGGTTCCACAAAGAAGCAACCTTGACTATTCCATGCGGCTTCCGTCCACGAAGGACTAGCCTCACTATGAGTAGATCTTCACGAAGTAGGCGATCTCCTTGCCCTTGCAAACTTCTTGGTTCACTCCACAACACGAAGTAGGAGGCTCCCAAGCGACACCTAACCAATCTAGGAGGCACCCCCTCCAAAAGGTAATAGGCTCGGTAATGACGATGAACTCCTTGCTCTTGTGCTTCAAGCTGATAGACTCCTCAACACACAATCACTCTCTCATAGATTTGGCTTGGTAGAAGAGATGGGATTGGTGGAAAGTAACTTGGGTAGGCTAGAAATCAAGATCCATATGGTTGGAGTGGAAGATCTTGACCTCAACACAAGGGTAGGTGATTCTCTCTCAGAAAACTGAGTAGGATAGGTATGGAATAGTTATGAGTGCTTCTCTTTCGAGTGGGTGCTGGTCAAGGTGTTGGAAATATGTCCTAGAGGCAATAATAAATTAGTTATTATCATATTTCCTTGTTCATGATAATCGTTTATTATCCATGCTATAATTGTATTGATCGGAGACTTAGATGCATGTGTGGATACATAGACAAAACCATGTCCCTAGTATGCCTCTAATAGACTAGCTCGTTGATCAAAGATGGTTAAGGTTTCCTAGCCATGGACATGAGATGTCATATGATAACAGGATCACATCATTAGGAGAATGGTGTGATGGACAAGACCCAAACTACAAACGTAGCATATGATCGTGTCAGTTTATTGCTACTGTTTTCTTCATGTCAAGTATATGTTCCTTTGACCATGAGATCATGCAACTCACGGACATCGGAGGAGTGCCTTGTGTGTATCAAATGTCGCAACGTAACTAGGTGACTATAAAGGTGCATTACAGGTATCTCCGAAGGTGTCTGTTGGGTTGGCATGGATCAAGACTGGGATTTGTTACTCCGTGTGACGGAGAGGTATCTCAGGGCCCACTCAGTAATACAACATCACAATAAGCCTTGCAAGCAATGTGACTAAGTGTTAGACACGGAATCTTGTATTATGGAACGACTAAAGATACTTGCCGGTAATGAGGTTGAACTAGGTATACATATACCGACGATCGAATCTCGGGCAAGTAACATACCGGAGAACAAAGGGAAACATCATACGGGTTTAACTGAATCCTTGACATAGAGGTTCGACCGATAAAGATCTTCGTAGAATATGTAGGAACCAATATGGGCATCCAGGTCCCACTATTGGTTATTGACCGTAGAGGTGTCTCGGTCATGTCTACATAGTTCTCGAACCCGCAGGGTCTACACACTTAAGGTTTGGTGACGTTTCGGTAGTATAGAGTTATGCATGGTGGTGACCGAAGGTTGTTCGGAGTCCCGGATGAGATCCCGTACGTCACTAGGAGCTCCGGAATGGTCCGGAGGTAAAGATTGATATATAGGAAGTCCTGTTTTGGTCACCGGAAAAGTTTCGGGCTCATCGGTAGTGTACCGGGAGTGCCGGTAGTGTACCGGGGGACCATCGGGAGGGGTATTTCGACCCAAGAGGCTATATAGGCTGTGGGAGAGTAAATACCAGCCCTTTGTGGGCTGGTGTAAGTCCCACACAAGGTCCATGCGGCTGGGAAGAAAAGCCCAAAAGGAAAAAGGTGGAAAAAGGCAAAAAAAGGGCCAAATAAGGAAGGAGTCCTAATCCTAGGAGTGGAGGAGGAGGACTCCTCCCTCCTTGGTTTGGACAACCCAAGGGCTGCCTTTTTGGAAGCCAAGCCTCCTCCTCCTCTCATCCTATATATACTAGAGGATTTTAGGGTTTTGGCACAAGATTTTCAGCCACGTGCCACCCGTTCCTCTAGTGCATAGCTTCTCCTCTAGATTGGTTTTCTGCAGTGCTTAGGCGAAGCCCTGCCGGAATAGCTCCACCACCATCGCCGGAGCGCCATCACGCTGCTAGAGAACTCTTCTACCTCTCCTCTCCCTCTTGCTGGATCAAGAAGGCGGATATCGTCATCGAGCTGTACGTGTGCTGAACGCGGAGGTGCCGTCCGTTCGCCGCTAGATCGGAAGGACTATGATCAAGATTGCGAGACGGATCGTGATGAGTTCGTGATACGGATCGTGATGAGTTCGCGGGACGGATCGTGACGAGATCGTGGGATGGATCGTGATGAGTTCGCGGGACGGATCGTGATGAGATCTGGGATGCTCGGCGATTTGGATCGCGAAGACGTTCGACTACACCAACCGCGTTTCTTAACGCTTCCCGCTTAGCGATCTACAAGGGTATGTAGATCCACTCTCCCTCTCATAGATGCTCATCAGCATGGATAGATCTTGCGTGTGCGTAGGAAAATTTTGTTTCCCATGCAATGTTCCCCAACAGAAGGGGTATATATAGTCATCCCCAAAAATCCAACCGTTACACTCAAAAAGTCAGACTCGGTGACACCGATGTGTAAATCTCGGTGTAACCGAAGTGACAAAAAGTGGCAACTTTTGAATGTCGAAGGGACCGATATACAACTCTCGGTTGCACCGACAAGGTGACCAACGGTCAGATTTACCAATCTCGGTGATGTCGATTCACCATTCTCGGTCGTACTGAAAATGAGAACTTGCGTAACAGAATCTTGGCAACCCAACTCGGTGGCACCGAGTGCAGTGTCGGCTGTAGCGAAGTGTTAGGGTTTGGCTGAGTCTGTCTAGGGTTTGGAACTTTGTGGCACCGGGATAGGAATGTTGGTTGCACCGATTTTGCATATGTGGCTGAGGACAGACTTTGGTGGGAGAGTTTGTGGATGTTTTGGTGACTATCACTTGTGCACATTTGAGCATATTGTTCACCATCAAAACTTTACCCCCTTTTAATAGTATTGTCTTTCCTATGGACTCAAGGTGATTTCTCACAAATGTAAAATGTAGAGTCCTCTTGCTTGAAGCTTGGCCAACCTATTTCCTTGAATCTTGGGGTAATTCCACAATCCTTTTGCCATTCCCATCATTGAACTTTTCCTAAAATATACTTGGTGAAGATATTATTTCAATGACTTATATATTGTTATTAATTACCAAAACCACCAAGGGAGCAAATGTGCTTTCAAAGCTGCAACCGGCGTCTCGGAAAGCTACAACCGTTGATGCAAAAAGCTTCAACCTGCACCGCATTTTGCTACCATCGGTGTCGCATTTGCTACATTGCACATGGCATCGCCATTTTTGCTACAACCGGTGTTTCATTTTGCTGCAACCGTTGTCTTTGTTTTCTACAACCAACAATGAAATTTGCTACCACGAAAGGTGAGCAAGATTTGGAACCACGAAATTTGCTACCACGACGAGCGCACCGACAGGGGCAGGAGGTTTTTTCGCAAGGGCTAGGGAAGAGAAGGTGTTGCCATGGAGGGGAGGCGCCATTGGGAGGATGCGTCTGCATCGAGCGTTACTCGTAGGCCAGGAAGGAGGAGGCTCTGACCTGCGTGAGGGAGAAGATGCAATTTGATCGGTCCTTATTATGTGAATCGAACGACTCGAACCAGACCAGCCGAAACTTTCGGCCGGTGTGCCGGCGCCTAGGGCCGTCCTTTTTCTTTGCGGTGGAGCCAACCACAGTTCTTTAAGTCATGTCCCTTAGTCCTCTCATTTATTCAAAAAAAAGTAGAGGAGAGTTCCCGGTTAATGCGCATAAACTCAGGTGAAAACTGTTACAACACGTCCACAAGATAAGAGTTATTTACCCAAAACCACCACATTTGGGGCTAGGGTAACAACCTGATACCACATTTCAGGCAGGGCACAAAAAACCACCAACATTGGGACTAATCTGTAACACGGAGCACTGACGCGATGATTTGGCCACAAAAACAACGAAACCAACAGGTGGGGCCCGCCTGTCGGGCTGACGTGTAGGGGTTTGATGGGTGCCGTTAGACGACGATAGACGGTCGTTGCCCAGCCCGTCTATTAGGTCTAGCCGACAGCGTTTCGGCCCTGTTGACTCCCTCCCCTCGATTCACTTAGCTCCCGTGCTCCTCCGATGGCGACTAGCTCCGACGTCGACGGCGCGGACGGAGTCGGCGGCGGCGACGGTACTCTAATTTTTTTTCTTCTCTTTCCTGAGTTGGTCCATCTCTGTCAGCACTTGGTCTCTCTCTAGCACCATTTGGTACCTCTCTTTCTCTGCCTTTGCCCTAAGAATCTGATGTAAATTGGTACTACCGTGGTCTGCCAACTTCTTGTTCTCCATCTCCTCTTTGAGATCAGTAAGAGCCAACCTAGCATTGCCCAAGTGTGTGATAGCCTCCTCCTTCTCAGCCACCATTTTTACGAAGTCCAGTTTGAAAAATCTCAGGTCTTCCTCCATCTTCCTTTTTTCTCCAACTACCTTGTCATTTTCTTCAGCCATCTTAACATTATCTCTCAACCTGTTTTCATTTTCTTTGTCATACATGCTCCATAGTTCTTTTAGGCAGAACTTCATTTCCTCTGACCACTCTAGGTCTACCCACTCTAGATAAGTGCATTTTCGTTCATCCTACAATTTAAATATTTTGGGCTCAATAATGTAAACACTAATTCATTTATAAGTGCAAAATAACTTTAATAACTGAAATTGTGGACAGGAACTCAAATTGCGGGCAACAACTGAATTTGTTGGCAGCAACTGAAATTGCAACATAATATTACAGCTCACAAATTAATTGTAGTGTGTTGATTAACTTACCTTCTCACCACAAGCAAGAAATCGTCTGTCAGTGTCAATGGATTGAAATGCCACCAGCCTGACGCATGGTTCCAGATGGAGACAAGGGGAAGACAAATCGTGAGCAATGCCACTCCATTCAAAGCAAGGGATTGTCGTTGGAAGCTAAACAACACACAAACTGCACAAATCAATGGCCTGGGTAAAATTCCCCAATTTAAGAACCCTAACCCTAACCGGAGTAAGAGGGGAACACAAAGCCAAGAAGAGAAAGAGAGGGAGAGTACCTGGCTAGAGACGGATTCGTCATAGCTCTCCGAAGAAGAGCTCGACTGGTCGCTCCAAGAAACCATGGTGGACCGGCATGCGGCGGCAAGTCGGTGGCGGCGGCGACATCACTCGCACTCGAGAGAGAGGATAGGGATGAACGGGTCCGGTTCGACCGATCCACTAAACCTGCAGGCGAATGGGTTGGGCAACGACCGTCTATCACCGTCTAACAGCGCCCGTCAAACCCCTCCACATCAGCCCGATAGGCGGGCCCCACCTATCGGTTCCGTTGTTTTCGTGGCCAAATCGCCGCGTTAGTGCTCCGCGTTACTGATTAATCCCCAATGTTGGTGGTTTTTTGTGCCCTGCTTGAAATGTGGTATCAGGTTGTTACCCTAGCCTCAAATGTGGTGGTTTTGGGTAAATAACTCACAAGATAAGACATCCCAACCAACATGGCTACCCACAAGATCCACACATGCCACCGAGGAGGAAATACCATCGAGGTTGCCTACAACGTCACCATCATCACCTTCTCCCAGAGCAAGCGATTTCAACTTCACTGTGACGACACATGAAGACGCCTCCAAACAAACGACACATGAGAAGCTTGTTGGCCCTATGACAAACAGTCGACCAAAGGAGTCAAGGACTAGAGAACTCCAATATTGCAACAAGGCTCGTAGGATAAAGTTGCAATCTTGACACTGGCCTAGCCCAACACACCAAGTGGAGAGCGATGCTAGCCAAACAACCCATCGCTAGTGATCATTGTTAGTTTGTTACCATCGTGACATCAAGACAACCTCAACTTCTTTGCATCATGGTGAGAAACAACAGAGACACACCCAAAGGCACATCGGAATGACTACATGGGAAGGACAGGTCGCGACACAACCCCTCTGGCAAGCAATGTTGTTGCCACACAAAACTGCAACGCTGCCACGTGGACAAGTCACCACCATTGATCTCCTCAATCAATGAGCTCCAAAGACGAAGACGCCAAGGAGGGGAACGGCGCAAGAGGCATTGTCATTGTCTGATCCAGGAGCCTGAATCTGAGGTTTCGTGTAGAGCATACATGAAAGGATAGACTCACAACACAACAAAACCTTCTTAAAGGACATGTCCTTCGTAATCGTCGTTGTTGCCGGCTTCGGTCATCAACCGGAGGAAAGGTTCTCGCCCGTTGGTGCGCACACTACTGTTTGAAACCGGTTGACCGCCCAAGCCTCTACTAGCCGCAGCCCACTCCACACGAGGACGCCATACCAGCTTTGTTGATGCCCGCAACAAGCATACTTGGACCCTCCCAGTGCCGTCGGAGCAAGGCCATGTCGTAGAGCTACCATCTCGCCGCAGACCACCGCCGCACGACCACTAGACCCTAATGACCGCACAGGTCCCCGCGGTGACCTGCCAATATTTTGACAAGACAACATTTGACAATTGCCAATTGCCAAACTTCCAAAAATATTTGTAAGTTTTCTAGAAAGAGCCACAACACAATTTGTAACCAATGAACTAACAACTGATGGCTATTTTCTCAGCTTTGACCAAACATTAGCAAAAGAAAATTTTGACATCAAACTAAGCATGCTCGATGCTTTGGCCCATCCTCCCTCGGCACTGGCAGGCAGGCGAAAAGGGTTGCTGGTCATTGACCGGTCTCGATCGATCCGCAGCTCAGAGAAAGGAGAGGCTCAGATTTCCATGCCAGTTGGGCTGGTCAACTTACGCCCGCCCTCAACGCAATCTCATGAGATCACCTACGTGCCGGTGGCCATGCATAGGATTACTATCACCAACTCACTCACTGGTGCATATGCTGTGCCTACACGTCTCGCCGTAGATTCGTGTCAAGTCCCCATCAAATTTAGCTGTTCCGTTTTGACGGAACAGGGACGGCGCCTTGCGTTCACGTAAGTATACAGTATTTCCTCCGTTTTAAAATATAAGACATATCTTAAAATGTAGATTCACTCATTTTATTTTATATGTAGTTCATAGTAAAAAAAATTAAAATGTTTTATATTTAAAAACGAAGGGAGTAGTATTACTCTCGAATTTCAAATGTCAACAGGACTGTTCATCATTTCATAATCCATATCGAATGTACGCGCGGAACTGTTTCCGAATTTCAGATGGTTCAGTCTTGCCAACTGCGACCGGTGTTCGATCTTTATTGTATTAGCTAGTTCTACAGGTGTTCTGGTATACTCAATTTTACATCAAAATCTCCATGTCGTCGACGCTGAGCTCGCCGGACACAAGCTGCTCCCTACCGCCACCGCCGCCACCACCACCAGTGGTATCCCCGCCGGCCCCCATATACGTGTACGCATACGCGTTCGCGCCACCCTGCGCAGCGCCTGCGCCAGCGCGCGCCTCCGCGTAGTACTGCCTGGGCGCGCCGTCCCGCGCAGCCACGAGCTGCGCGTCGGCGGCCATGCCGGCGTCGGACGCCACGCTCTGCACGGACCGCGGCGAGAGGGGCGCCACGGAGCCTGCGCCGTAAGCGGCGGACGCGCGCTCCGGGAAGTTGAGCCCCGCGCCGCCGCCGCCGCCGCGGAGGAAGTAGACGGCCGTGTCGTGCGCGACGGCGGCGGCCTCGGGCGTGGCGTAGGAGCCCAGCCACAGCCGCTCCCGCGTGCCGGGCACCCGGATCTCCGACACCCACTTGCCCCACCGCCGCCGCCGCACGCCCTTGTACCGGCACCGCTCCTCCTCGCCGCCCCTCGCCGACGACGCCTCCGCGCTGCTCATGGCCGACCACCTTCCGAGCCTCCGAGGCGCCTCTGAGGCTCTGACCTCGCCTCTTTCTCAACGCACAGGCACAGGCTGTGCTTCGAGGTGAACGTACTACGTACTACGCGCTTATATACCGGTCAGAGGTCAACCCACAAAACGAGTTGACCCTGCATGCGGAAGGATCGAATCGGTTTTGAGTTTGACCCTGCGAGCTGTTAGCAGTGGTAGTACAGCCTGCAGCCGTGTGGTGATATTTGTGGCCGGTACGGGAGCAACGGGGTCAACATCCTCAAAGGGTCAAACCTTTTTTTATGGTCGTAGTACTAGTACCGATGGTATGAACACGCATGCATGTGGTGGTAGGCTCCCGAAGTCGGCATCAGATTCTGTGGGGAACCCTCTTCTCCATCGCAGTCTACAGGCTCCAGTCTCAAGTTCCACAATATTAGTCAGGAGTATTAATTAGGGATTGACTTTTAGCTAAAACGTTAGTACGATAACATAATTGTGTTATCTAACTTCTCCTCGTAAACTTTTGCAAGAAGAGCATCTATAACTGGACCTTTCATACCCATTTTAGATAGGCCGGCACCCCTGATATCCAGCCCAAATATTAGGAGGATATGGGACGTCCGGGCACGGCCGTCACGTCGGACCTAACAAACCGATACCACCACAAATTGCATCAAATCCACCCCAGAGCTGCCGGATTCATTTACTCTTTTCTCTTCTTCCTCCTCCGCGCCATCCATCCGACAGCTCCGTTGTCGCGCGCGCTCCTCGCCATCCGTCCGTCTTGCAGTTCCGCAGTCGTGCGCGTTCCGCAGCTCTCCCGTCCTCATCGCGGGAGACGTCATCGTTGGCCCCGAAGCCTCCGCGGTACGTCCAACAACTCTCTCGCTCCGCCTTGCGCTTGATGTGTTCGACACAAGGTCTGGCCAGATTTTTACGATTTTATTAAGGAAAATGATGGATTCCAATGCTTCGTCCGACGAGAAGTATTGACCGACATGAACTATGCACGTCGGTCATTTGGTACCATTGTTTGTATGACCGACGTGCATAGTTTTGCATGGATTTGTGAGTCCGAATTTGAAATATGTGGATGAATCAATCAAAATATGTGGGGCCGTCCGAATGCGTCCGTGTGCCTTCTCGGGCGCATTCGCCAAGGGGCCGGATTTGCCCAGCCCGGATGTAGATGCTCTTAGATCACTGGTAGTGATATATGGTCACCCGCAATAAAAAGTGATATATGAAGCATTATTATTTTTATTTTTGTAAGGGTGTTTTTGTCAGATTCGTACTAGAAAGTACTTTCAAGCTTCAAAATTATAATATTTCTATCGGATAAGGTTATAAAAAATGAACCATTGCGTTATTTCTAGTATAGTCTGACTTTAGAAGGACTAGTGTGATTTCTCGTTTGCTAAACCTCTGGCACCTCTGGCAACTAAGAGCAACTCCAATCGGGCGACCCATTTCGTTCGGCACCGTCCGTTTGAGTCATCGTGGACAAAAGTGAAGGCTCAACGTGTCGACTCGTTCTCAAAACACATCCGCTTCCCGTCCATGCGGACCCATTTCAGGCCCAAATTTGGGGCGGAAATGCGTCGGCGCGGACGCAAAGCGGACGCGTCGCGCATCCTTTCGGTGTCCGTCGAGACTTCACATGGCGGCCGGCCAACTACCATTCACATATTTATTGATGACGACCGAAGAACACAGGCCCACGCGTCAGCGATCGCGGGCGTCCTTTTCTAATTCGAAAGTGCACGGGGGAGGGGGGGTCCTCATCCGCTTCCAGAAGCCGTCCCCATCTAGCCACCCCTATGCTCCCCCGTCGACGACAAACCATAGCCACCATGGGGTTCTTCTTACACGCAGGTTCAAGCAGTGGCTCGGGCAAGAACAAGGGCAAGCTCCCCGCCGTAATCTTCCCGCCCACCTCGGTAGCAGATCAGCATCCCAATGCACCAGGCGAGGTGGCACTGGGAGCACCGCATCCCCCTTCCCTACCCCGACATCACGCTGCCACATGACAGGCACTTGGATCCGGAGGGGATCCCAGTGTCGGCGGTGCCGCGGTCGATGCGGATGCATGCTGAGGAGGTGAGGCGCGGCGTCTACAGCTGATGGCTGAGCAGCGGCTCAACCCCGCCTACGCACCAGACTCTCCCGATTGGGAGGTATGGTTTGTGTTTGAGCACTAGGAGAAACACCGGTGTGGCGTCCATGAAGTGTGGGCTGGCACCCCGCCACCCCTCCTCATCGTGCGTGACGAAGGCCAGGAGGCGGAGGCTGCCTACTAGGAGGCGCTGGCAACTGCCTTCTGTGAGAGCAAGGAGGAAAAGCGACGCAAGGAGGAGGAGGAGAAGGAGGGGGAGGAGGAGGAAGAGAAGGAGGCGGCAGCTTACCAGGCACGCCTAGCGGAGGCCATGGCCCTCTCCGCTGCCGACGACTGCGTCGTGCCTCCGCTGGCCCTGCCGTCCCTAGCCAAGCACGAGCCGAGGCCTCCCCTGGGGGATAGGTACGTATGGGACGGAGTAGTGCACGAGTGGGTGAGCGCACCAGTCGTATAGTCGGGGGCGACGCCGGCACAGGAGCAGCTCTACCTGGAGCACTAGCAGCAACGATGACTGACGGAGGAGGGCCTTGAGGGACAACAGCTCGAGCAGTTGGAGCACGAGGCTGAGGCAGAGGAGGAGGAGCACCACGTAGGAGCCCAGCCAGCGGCGGTGCAGCCAGCAGCGGACGACATCGCGGTCGCCTGGAGCCGATGTTCCCCTGGGCTGGCCCAACGCCGCCGCTCGTCGACCTCACCGGTGCCGATGACAACTCGGAGGACGCCTAGGGCAGCGCGCCACCTAGTTTTATGTTTTTTACTTAATGTATGGTAGACTCGTGGACTATCACCGGCCTTTGAGGCCGTCATTAATGTTTAATTAAAGTTTTTCTTCAAAATGCTTTGATGTATTTTTTTCATGCCGCCTTAACAATGTCTCATGAAGCGTTGGGCACAAGCGCTGATTCATTTCAAAATACGTACATGGGTGTCCGCCGGCCCCGATCTAGACGGACAAAATATGAACAAAAGGCACGTCCGTTTGGGTCATCTTACAGAGGAGACACTACTCAAGCCTGAGACAAGGAGGCCATTTGTGTCCTTACGAGGGCTCGCCGAAGGAGGGGACAGTGTGGTTGTCGGCGGAGAACAAGCATGGGGGTCGTAGGTGCGGGTATGTACCTATGTGGTCATCGACGTTGAAGTTCATGTGTAAGATTTAGAGGAAAGCCAGTAGGGGTTGTTTGTGGGCACGACCAGGTGGCAAAGCAAGAGCAATAGTTTAGCTAACGACAGGGGCGTAGACAGGTCCAAGGCTGCCAAGACTGTGGCCTAGGGCGTAGGGTGCAAACACAATGTTGACTGTATGTAGCGATGAGGATGGCCTGGGGCGTGAGATCCTAGATACAACACTCGCTAAGAGCATCTCTAGCAGACTCCGTATAATGCCCCGACCCGTATAATAACCTCCAACATAAGGGTCCAGGCGAAAAAAGCTGCCCAATCAAACCCCGCAAACGGTTGGCCCGTAAATTTTTTTGAGGGGCGCGGTAAAATCCCACCTTCAACCCATGAAAACACAGGTTTCCCCCTCAACCCGCCAGTGCCCCGTATCTCAGAATTGCAGTTGGCGAGAGGGACATTTCAGCCTACGCGCGTTCCCCACCCCTTTCTGTAGCCGCCCACTATAAGAGCATAATTTTCCCTAAGTAGTTTTGATGGTTGATGATAGTGCGTTTGCGGACTAATCGTGTGCATTAAGCTTTCAGAGATTATCAGGTGGCACGAGACGGTTATCTTCCCCTCAAGTAGTAAATCAAAAGACGGGGTCTTTTCCTTATCGAGGTTAGGTTGGTGGACCTGAGTCATAGGAAAATCCGTACTATTAAGAGGGGATTCGCATCCGGAAAGGTTGGGAGGAATTACCACGTACACTTTGCACCCTTGTTTCTTTCCCAGCACAATGGAGATGTTTATGTCCCTAAGGCTCCAAAGGACCACTTAAGCGGAAGTACCGCTCTTCTGAGCAGTAGTACCGCTAGAGCGGTACTACAGCCCTGAAGAGCCCCTCGAACTACCGCTTATTTCTATCCTTCTGTTGCCTTCGGGTGTCCCTGGCTATTTAAGCGGAAGTACCACTCTCCTCGGAGCGGAAGTACCGCTCTCCTCGGAGCGGAAGTACTACTCCCTCCTGAGTACTACCACCCCAAGCGGAAGTACCGCTCCCTTTAGAACGGTACTACCGCTCAGTTGTTCCAGTACGCGTATAGGCGGAAGTACCGCTCCCTAGAACAGTACTACCGCTTATGCTCGTATCTAGGCAGAAAAACGGCCACTTTTTCCCCACCTATATAAGTGAGTCTTCTTCCCCAATGAGACTCACCTCTTCCCACAAAAAGCTCCATTGTTGCTCCTAAGCTTATTCTTGCTCCTTCTCCCTCCCTAGCCATCAACTTTTGTTGGTGCCTATGGTTTGGAGGAGAGGGCCTTGATCTACACTTCCACCGAGAGATATTTGATTCCCCCCATCAATCCCTTGCGGATCTTGTTACTCTTGGGTGTTTGAGCATCCTAGACGGAAGAGGTCACTTCAAAGCCATAGTCCATTGTGGTGAAGCTTCATGGTGTCGTTGGGAGCCTCCAATTAAGTTGTGGAGATTTCCCCAACCTTGTTTGCAAAGGTCCGGTTGCCGCCTTCAAGGGTACCACTAGTGGAATCACGGCACCTCGCATTTTGTGCAGGCGTGAGGAGAATACGGTGGCCCTAGTGGCTTCTTGGGGAGCATTGTGCCTCCACACCGCTCCAACGAAGACATACTTCCCTTTACCGGGAAGGAACTACGGTAACACATCCTCGTCTCCATCGGTTCCTCTTGTGGTTACTTCTTACCTTTACTTTGTGCAAGCTACTTATATTGTTTATCTTGCTTGTTTGTCTTGTTGTTGTGTTTAGCATCATATAGGTTGCTCACCTAGTTGCATATCTAGCTAACCTATTTGTTGCTAAGCCTAAATTGTTAAAGAAAAGTTAAAAACTGGTAGTTGCCTATTCACCCCCCCTCTAGTCAACCATATCGATCCTTTCAATTGGTATCAGAGACACGTCTCTTTATTAAGGGTTTCACCACCCGAAGAGTATGGCTGGAAAAGGGGAGCGGTTGGGAGAACTTCCCAAGGCCATGGGAGTGAACGTGGTCTCTCGCGAGGATATGAATGAAGCCATGTCCTTGCTTAAATCCTCCACAATGACCGAGGTCAAATCCATGTTTAAAGGTTTCCTTGGTACTCTTAAACTTTCCACCAATGCGTTGCAAGCGGCTAATCCCACTAACTCAACATCGGTTGTCAACTCCGTAAGGAGGGGCTGGTGCCTATAAGGATAATCGTTCTCAAGGAATTAATGGGTCGGGGACCTTTGCCTCGGTTCCCCCTCCCTTGGTCTATGGAGGACTGGTGCACCCACCTCATATAGTTATTCTCGGCCCTCCTCCTAAACTTGTTAAGAATGATTTTGCTAATTGGATTTTTCATATCAAGTCTCATTTGGATCACAGCTCAATTCAACTCATGCGAGCCATTGAAGATCGATACTATCCTCATGATCCACGCAACCTCACTCCAAGAGAAGAGGCGGATAAACAGCTAAATTCCTCCGCCTTGTTCATACTCCAAGTTGTTGTTCCTCTCGAAGATCTACCTCATCTGCGTCCCTTCACTGTTGCTAAAGAGTGTTGGTAACACATTATCACCATGTACAAGGGCATCTCAACCATTCAACGGTCAAACTATGAGGTTGTCCTTGATCAATCATATGAGTTTGTAATGATTGAAGATGAGGAACCGTGTGAGCTCTATAGGAGGCTGACTACTCTTGCCATTGCCCTCAAGGATCATGGCAGCAATGATGTGGATGACACATGGGTAAAGCATAAGTTTCTGAAGGTCATCATGGCCTACAACAAGGCCATGTCCGTCGTCATCCGTCAAAGACCAGACTTTCACACCTTGTCCTCTGGCGATGTGTTGGATGGATTTATTGCAATGAACATCTTGAACTCGATAGCAGATAATGCTCTTGCTCACGTGCAATGATCAAATAAATCATCTCCCAACCTTGCTTTGAAGGCCAAGGTCTGTCAATAGGAAGAGTAAGATGAACAATAAGAGGGTTGCACCGAGGACACCATATATGCTTACCATGAGCATATGGCTCTAGAGTCCAGGAAATTTTGGGGAAACAAGAGAAACACAAGGCCCAACTTCTCCAAGCACAACTCAAGCGGGTCAAAGAGCAAGCAACGTGTGAGGACCTGCTACAACTGTGGTAAGGTGAGTCACTTTGTAGTGGATTGCCCATATGAGAAGATGGAAGACAATGGTGGCAAGCTCCTCCGCAAAGATTAGGCCAAGTCTTTTACCAACAAGACCAACTTCACCAAGAAGACTCACAAAGTGCTGGTGGCTCAAGAAGAGTATGCCTCTGATGATGATGTTGATGACGAAGACACAAGTGGTAAAGGAATGGCAATGGCATCTATGGCAATTGCATCCTCCACTCCAACAAAGGTGTCACTCTTTGACGCCCCCAACGGGAATCACATCTCTAGGTGCCTCATGGCAAAACGTATCACCAAGGTAACCTCCAATGCCAAAACCTCAAACATTAAAACTTCTATTTCCTCCACTCTGTCTTTGTTAGATTGTGTGGATGAACATGAGGAGGCGAAAGAGTGTGAGAATGAGTTTGACAAGTTCTTGTGTAAACTCAAGGGAGAATCCAAGAAGCACTTTGTTCCTCTCATGGAACAACTTGGTGAGGACAATGACACTATTGAGTCTCAAGAAGAACACCTCGAGAAGTTGAGAATCCATAGTCGTGACTATGCTGACGAGATAGCATATCTTTCTATTGCTCTTGAAGAAGAGCGATGTTTTCGTATGACTCTTGAGGAGTCACAAAATGACGACCTTGCTAAATTACGTAAAGATTGTGATCATGATATCGTTCTTAATCGTGCGCTCAAATTTGAAAAGGTTGCACTTGGGGTTGGCCATGATCGACTCAAGGATGAGCTTGACTCACTTGACAATGCTCACAAGGCATTTAAGAGTGTTCATGCTTCTCTTAAGGAGTCGCATGATCAACTCCAAGTAAAACTCACTAAGGAAATTGCCACGCGCCCTCCTTTTGTTTTAATTGATAATGTCTCTGCTACTAACCCGTGTTGTGAGCATGCACATCTTGTGGAGGAAAATGCTAAGCTGAAAGAGAAGCTTGAGAAAGGCCTTGTGATGTGTATACAAGGTGAGAAGAATCTCAATGACCTTTTGAGTAGTCAAAAGGAAGTTGTTGCAAAATAAGGGGTTGGGTTTGCACCCAAAAACAACAACAAGAAGAAGGTGAAAACCAAGCAAGTTCCACCGCTCAAGGAAACCTTTGTCAGTGCAGGAGATGTTCCTCATGAGAAGAAGGAAGACAAGGTTGCGGTTGGTAATGCCAAGAAGGGAAAGACCACCCACCACAACAAAGCCGGCAACTTTGACCCCTCTTATGTTTTATGTTGTGCTAGTGATGGGCATGCTTATGCCAAATATGTTGGTTCTTCTTATGAGTACATTGAATGGTGTATTTGGGTTCCTAAGACCCTTGTTGCTAAAATGAAAGGACCCATTAAAGAATGGGTACTGACGAGGATATGTACCTAGGGTAGGGTCCTAGACAAGGCCTACATATCCTACCTAACGACACTACATGGGAGGACTTGAAGATCAAGCATGAAGTTCCGAGTGGATTCCTGGAGACGTTCAAAGCCACTCGACAGATACCCACTCAGAGACTCCTTCTTTCACTTGGCAGTCGCGTGTCACTCGGAAGACCTCACTTTCACTCAACGCCAGAAGACCATGAGCCATCATCAAGAGCCCAACGGGCAGACGTTGGTTCAATTGTCATTAGTAGCTTTTATTATGTACGTTACCAATAACGGTAGACTTTAACCCCACGATCGGACCCTTAGATGCTGGGTAATTATGAGGGGCAGCGAACTTTATATAAGCCGCCTCTCCCCTCCTGCAGAAGGGTTCGCAACCATTGTAATCTCTATATTCCACACGACATAAGCTCTTGATCACTAAGACGTAGGGTTGTTACCTCCATGAGAGGGGCCTGAACTCATACATCCGTGTGTACATCCTCGCCGTAGCTAGGACTCTGCCCTCTCCTTTTGTACCCCTACCATCTACTGTCAGGCTCGTTCCCACGACAGGTACCTAAAACCAAACATTGATCTCTTGTAGGGGTTTGCTTCCGGAGGAGTGTCATGGTTGCCCGATAGCGGAGCAACAAATCATATAACCGGAAGCAAGGACTTGGTGGTGGACGTTCATCCTGACCCATCCATGGCCACTCAAGTCTCATTCATTTATGATGCAATTTCAAAGGTATTGGGTCTTGGCAAGGTGATAATCTCTCCGAAACTCTCCATGAAGAATGTTATGCTTGTTGAAACCCTTGCATACAATTTACTTTCTGTTCATCAACTTGCACTCATGGGTTTTTGTACATTATTTGGTGTTGACTCTGTGGCCCTTTTGTGGAGCAAGACTCTTAAAGTAGCCTTTGTTTGGCATGTCGAGAACGGTCTCTATGTGGTTAACTTCTCGGAGCGACCCACTAAGACCGCGACTTGCCTAATGGCTAAAGTTAATGTGGGATGGCTCTCGCATCGCCGGCTAGCCCATGTCAATATGAGATCTTTGCAAAGTCTTCTCAAAGGGGATCACGTTCTTGGACTAACAAATGTGAGTTTTGCCAAAGATCGTGCTTGTAGTGCTTGTATTGAAGGAAAGCTACATGAGACAGCTCTCCGCCCCACGATTACCATTTACTCAAAGAGGCCCGTAGAGCTCCTTCACATGGATCTCTTTGGTCCTCCATCTTTCGATATCCTTGGGGTAAGGAAGTATTGTTTGGTGATCGTCGATGACTACTCAAGATACACTTGGGTATATTTCTTCAAGAGGAAGAGTGAGACTCAAAAAACCGTCATCGACTTTGCAAATGAAGTTCAATGACAACATGAGGCAAAGATTCCAATGATAAGAAGTGACAATGGCACTGAGTTCGAGAACTACACCTTGAGTGAGTTCCTTAGTGATTAGGGGATCAAGCACCAATACTCTACACCTTATACCCCTCAACAAAATGGTGTTTCCGAGAGAAAGAATCGGACATTGATGGACGCGGCAAGGACCATGA
Source organism: Hordeum marinum (assembly GCA_022496015.1). Classification (NCBI taxonomy): domain Eukaryota; kingdom Viridiplantae; phylum Streptophyta; class Magnoliopsida; order Poales; family Poaceae; genus Hordeum; species Hordeum marinum. The sequence goes on from CM039674.1 coordinate 463,047,484, forward strand.
TGGTAGAATTCAAATCTCCATACAATTTCTAGGCCAAAGCCATCAACATAGTTTGTCATGCATCCAATCGACTCTATCTCCGCAAAGTCTTGAACAAGACTCCTTATGAAATTCTTACCGGTAACAATCCCAATCTCAAGTACTTCAGGGTGTTCGGGTGTAAGTGTTTCATTCTCAAGAAAGGTGTTCGTTTGTATAAATTTGAACCTAGAGCTCAAGAGGGCATATTTGTTGGTTATGCTACAAACTCCCGCGCTTACCGTGTCCTCAATAAGTCCAATGGACTCATTGAGGAGACGTGTAACGTAGAGTTTGATAAAAATAATGGCTCCCAAGTGGAGCAAAGTGGTCTTTGTGATGTGGGTGATGAAATTCCTCCCCAAGCCATAAGAAGAATGGGTGTGGGACACTTCCTACCAGTTGAGGAACCCCTTGTGGTTGAAGAAGAAGGATAATGTTCCACTCAAGTGGAACCATCACCGACACAAGACCCACATGCTTCTGAAGAACAGAATGAAGGCCCTCAACCACATGGACAAGATCAAGGGCAAGATAAATCTACCGACAATGGTGTCATACCAAGTGATGCCCCATATCAAGTCCAGGACCCTGAGCAAGCTCAAGATCAAGATATCATTCAAGATCAAGAGCAAGCTCATGACATCACCCAAGATCATCAAGATGATGCTCCTCCTCCAGATGTTGACTCTCAACCTTCTAGGGAGGAGATCTTAGAGAGACGAGCTGCCAAAGATGCTGCCAAGATGGCAAAACTACAACATTTGTTACGAAACGTCTATGGCAGCTTAAAAAGAGGGATAACCACTCGTAGAAAATTAAAAAACTTTTGTGAACATCACGCGTTTGTTTCTTGCATTGATCCCCTCAAGGTAAAAGATTTGCTCGAGGACATCGAGTAAGTTGAAGCCATGCACGATGAACCCAACAACTTCGAGCGCAACCAAGTGTGGCGGTTGGTACCAAGACCAAAGGAGAACCACAATGTCATTGGAACTAAATGTATCTTCAAAAACAAGCAAGATGCAAACGGTGTCGTCATTCACAACAAGGAAATATTAGTGGCACAAGGCTACTCCCAAGTCGAGGGTATCGACTACGGTGAAACCTTTGCTCTTGTTCCTCGCCTTGAATCTATTCGCATGTTGCTTGCATATGCTTCTCATCATAACTTTAAATTATATCAAATGGATGTTAAAAGTGCATTTCTTAATGGTCCTCTTAAGGATTTGGTGTATGTTAAGCAACCCCCGGGGTTCGAGGATCCCAAGTTCCCCAATCATGTATACGTTCTCGATAAGGCTCTCTATGGCCTTAAACAAGCCCCCACGTGCGTGGTATGAGCACCTTACCAAGATGTTGCAAGACCGTGGGTTTGAAATTGGGAAAATCGATCGCACTCTTTTCACGAATAAGGTCAATGGGAACTTGTTCCTAACAAAGCTTTCAATGAAGAGTTTGCCACACTAATGACAAATACGTTTGAGATGTCTATGATGGGAGAGTTGAAGTTCTTCCTTGGATTCAAAGTCAAGCAACAAAGTCAAGGAACCTTCATCATTCAAGCTAAATACACTCAAGACATGCTCAAGAGATTCAACATGAATGAACTTAATCCACCCAAGGTCAACACTCCTATGCCTCTCAAATGCTACCTCGACACTGATCCCAATGGTAAAGCCGTGGATCAAAAGGTATATCGCTTCATGATTGGCTCCTTGCTTTACCTTTGTGCATCTAGACCGGATATTATATTGGCTATGGGAATTTGTGCATATTTTCAATCCGCACCTTAGGATAGCCACTATGTGGCAGTCAAACGAATCTTTCAATATTTGGCTCATACCCCAAACTTTGGCTTATGTTACCCCAAAGGTGCTTCATTTGATCTCATAGGATACTCAGACTCGGATTGGGAGGGAGACCGTGTGGAGAGGAAGTAAACTTCTAGAGGCTACCAATTCCTTGGCCGCTCTTTGGTAAGTTGGTCTTCAAAGAAACAAAATTGTGTTTCTCTCTCGTCCACCGAGGCTGAGTATGTAGCTGCTACCAGTCGATGTGCACAGATTCTTTGGATGAGGAAAACTTTAAAGGATTATGGTGTCAATTGTGACAAAGTGCCTCTTTATTGTGACAATGAAAGTGCCATTATGATCTCCAACAACCCCGTTCAACATTGCAAGACGAAGCACATTGATATTCATCATCACTTTCTCCGGGATCACGTCAAGCAAGGAGATACCAATCTTATCCATCTCAACTCTAATGAGCAACTTGCAGATATTTTCATGAAGCCATTGGATGAAGCAAGATTTCGCGAGTTAAGGCATGAGATAAATATCATTGATTGGAGCAATGTGGTTTGAATGTGTGCACACCCCACCACACTCATCATTATATCTAGTTTAGATATAGGCATGAACATAAGGGGAGTCTAGTTCTCTCAATGAACTATCCCTCCTCCTATTATGCATAAATTGATCAAGTCTTTCACATTAGTCATTTTTTATTATACTTGTGCTTCAAAGACGACTTTTGGTCATGGGCCCAAGGTTAAAATCTTCGTGGTGCCATACCAATTGACTCAAACATAGGTGGCTTCGGCCACCGCTACTACCTCTTGAGCATCTGTTGGTTTCCCTTGAAGAGGAAAGGGTGATGCAGCAAAGTAGATAAGTATTTCCCTTAGTTATTGAGAACCAAGGTATCAATCCAGTAGGAGGAACAAGCAAGTTACCAATGGATGCACCTACACAAACAATCAAATTGTTGCACCCAACGCTATAAAGGGGTTGTCAATCCTTTCACAGTTATTTGCAAGGATTAGATATGATAGAGATAGATGTAAACGAGAACGGAAAGTAAACGGTAAATAAATTGCAGCAAAGTATTTTGGTATTTTTGGTTTTTAGATCTGAAAATATATTACGAGAAGTAGACCCGGGGGCCATAGGTTTCACTAGAGGCTTCTCTCATGATGGCAAGTATTACGGTGGGTGAACAAATTACTGTCGAGCAATTGGTAGAAACGCGAATAATTATGAAGATATCCAAGGCAATGATTATGCATATAGGTATCACGCCCGTGTCAAGTACACCGAAACAATTCTGCATCTACTACTATTACTCCACACATCAACCGACTCCTGCTTGCATCTAGAGTATTAAGTTCATGAAGAACAGAGTAACGCATTAGGTAAGATGACATGATGTAGAGGGATACACTCAAGCAATATGATGAAAACCCCATCTTTTTATCCTTGATGGAAACAATACAATACGTGCCTCGCTGCCCCTACTATGTCACTAGGTGAGGACACCGCAAGATTGAACCCAAAACTAAGCACTTCTCCCATTGCAAGAATTACCAATCTAGTTGGCCAAACCAAACCAATAACTTGAAGAGACTTGCAAAGATATGAAATCATGCATATAAGAATTCAAAAAATACTCAAATAATATTCATAGATAATTTGAACATAAACCCACAATTCATCGGATCTTGACAAAGACACCGCAAAAGAGTATTACATCGGATAGATCTCCATGAAGATCATGAAGAACATGGTATTGAAGAGCAAAGAGAGAGAATAAGCCATCTAGCTACTAGCTATGGACCCGAAGGTGTGTGGTGAACTAATCACACATCATCGGAGGGGCAATGGAGTTGATGTAGATGCCCTCCATGATCGAATCCCTCTCCGGCAGATTGCCGGAAAAGGCTCCAAGATTGGATCTCTCGGGAACACAGGCTTCCGGTGGCGGAAAACTGTTTTCGTGGCTCCATTTGGTGTACAGGGAATATTTGTGAATTTATAGGCCGAGAAATAGGGTTAGGAGAGCTGTCGTGGGCCCACAAGCCGGGGGGCATGCCCTACCCCCTGGGCGTGCCCCTGTGGCTTGTGGCCACATGACGGCTATCCCGACTTCATCTCCAACTCTCCTAGGCTGCTTCTGGTCCAAGAAAAATATTTCTGAAGATTTTATTCCGTTTGGACTCCGTTTAATATTCCTTATCTGCAATACTCAAAAACAAGGAAAAAACAGAAACTGGCACTAGGCTCTAGATTAATAAGTTAGTCTCAAAAATAATATTAAATAGCATATTAATGCATATAAAACATCCAAAACAGATAATATAATAGCATGGCAATCAGAAATTATAGATACATTGGAGACGTATCAAGCATCCCCAAGCTTAGTTCCTGCTCGTCCTCGAGTAGGTAAATGATAAAAAGAGAATTTTTGATGTGGAATGCTACCTAACATATTTATCCATGCAATATTCTTTATTGTGGCATGAATATTCAGATCCGTAAGATTCAAAACAACAGTCTAATATTGACATAAAAACAGTAATACTTCGAGCACACCAACAAGGCAATCGTGTCCTTTCGAAATAACATGGCCTTAGAAAGTTATCCCTACAAAATCATATGGTCTGGCCATGCTCCATCTTCCCCACACAAAGTATCTAAATCATGCACAACCCCGATGAACAAGTCAAGCAATTATTTCACACTTTTGGTCTTCTCAAACCTTTTCAACTCTCACGCAATACAGGAGTGGGACCATGGATATAACACTATAAGTGGAATAGAATATGGTGGAGGTTGCAAGGGAAAAGGGAGAAGATAGTCTCACATCAACTAGGTGTATCAACGGGCTATGGAGATGCCCATCGATAGATATTAATGTGAGTGAGTAGGGATTGCCATGCAAAAAATGCACTTAGAGATATAAGTGTATGAAAGCTCAAAAAAAAGAAAACTAAGTGGTCGTGCAAGAAAATTTTCACTAGTTATATGAAAGTGACAAAATAGGAGACTCTCTATCATGAAGATCATGGTGCTACTTTGAACCACAAGTGTGGAAAAGGATAGCAACAATTGTCCCTTCTCTATTTCTCTCATTTTTTTGGTGGGAATCTTTGGCCTCTTTTTTATTTATTTGGGATTCGTTGGCCTCTTTTATTTTTTTTTAAAGTCCGGATACTCAACCCAACTTGTTAGGGAGTCATGGCTTCCATCATCCTTTTGTCACATGGGACAATGCTCTAATAATGAAAATCATCACACTTTTATTTACTTACAACTCAAAAATAAAGTTGCAACTCGATACCTAGAACAAAATATAACTCTATATGCAGTATGAAAGTGACGGTGCATGTCATGAAAAATAGAATGGTGGAAGTTGCATGGCAATATATCTCGGAATGGCTATGGAAATGCCATAATAGGTAGTTATGGTGGCTGTTTTGAGGAGATTATATGGTGTCTGTTTTGAGGAAAATATATGGTGGTTGTTTTGAGGAAGGTGGGTTTGATGTACCGGCAAAAGTTGCGCGGTACTTGAGAGGCTAGCAAAGGTGGAAGGGTGAGAGTGCGTATAATCCATGGACTCAACATTAGTCATAAAGAACTCACATACTTATTGCAAAAGTCTATTAGTTATCAAACAAAGCATTAGACACATTCTCCTAGGGGATAGGTTGGTAGTATTTAACCATCACGCGCTCCCGACCCTCACACAAAGGTTGACAATCATTAAACAAATCATGCTCCGACTTCGTTACATAACGGTTCACCATACGTGCATGCTACGGGAATCACAAACTTCAACACACGTATCTATTCCAATTCACAACTACTCACTAGCATGACTCTCATATTACCATCTCTATTATCTCAAAACTATATGCAAGGAATCAAACTTCTCATAGTAGTTAATGCACTTAATATGAAAGTTTTTATTATATCCCTCTTGAATGCCCATTATATTAGGACTGGAATCATAATCTAAACAAATTACCATGCTGTTTTTAAGAAACTCTAAAAATAATATAAGTGAGGTATGAGAGTTCCATAATTTCTATAAAATATAACACCACCATGCTCTAAAAAGATATAAGTGAAGCACTAGAGCAACATTGCCTAGCTCAAAAGATATAAGTGAAGCACATAGAGTATTCTAATAAATTCATGATTCAGCGTGTACCTCTCAAAAATATGTGTGAAGCAAGGATGATTGTGGCAAACTAAAAAGCAAAGACTCATATCATACAAGACGCTGCAAGCAAAACGCATATCATGTGGTCAATAAAAATATAGCCTCAAGTAAATTTACCGATGGATTGAAGACGAAAGAGGGGATGCCTTCCAGGGCATCCCCGAGCTTACGCTTTTTGGTATCCTTGAAAATGGTTGGGTTGCCTTGGTCATCCCCCAGATTAGGCTCTTGCCACTCTTTATTCCATAGTCCATCAAATCTTCACCCAAAACTTGAAAACATCACAACACAAAACTCAACAGAAAACTCATGAAATCCGTTAGTATAAGAAAAATAAATCACCACTTAGGTACTGTTGTGAACTCATTCTTTATTTATATTTATGTAATACCTACTGTATTATAACTTCTACATGGTTCATACCCCCCGATACAACCCATAGATACATCAAAATAAGCAAAAAACACAAAGAAAACAGAATCTGTCAAAAACAGAACAGTTTGTAGCAAACTATAGACTTCGAATACTTATGAAACTCTAAAAATTCTCAAAAACTAGGAAAATCAGGGAAATTTCCATATAAATATTGTGTAAAAATTTCAGAACAATTCTACGCTCTTAGATAATTAGAGAATTCCTAGACTGAGCACAAAAGTTTTTGTTTTTCAGCAAGATCAAATCAACAACTACCATAGATCACCCCAAAGGTTTTACTTGGCTCAAACAATAATTTAAAAAAGAAAACACAATTATTACAGAAGTAATAATGTGCAAAACACACCAAAACAGAAACAAAAAACAGAAAGCAAAATAAAATTGGGTTGCCTCCCAACAAGCGCTATTGTTTAACGCCCCTAGCTAGGCAAAACGCGATAGATCTAGGTATTGTCATCTTTGGTATTGGCAACTTTTGTGAGGACATTCTCGAATCCAGGGGGTTCTTTCCTATTTCCCCCATTTTTAGGGGGAGCATCCATCTTAGTGTCCAAAATTTCCAAACGCTTATTGTAAAGGGTAATCAAAGTATTCAAACGATTAAGGTTCCTGTTGATATGCTTTAGGGGTTCGTGATATTGTTGTAATTCGACCAAGTGCTTATGTAAGTCACTCGATTTGTCCAGCACTTGAGATCCCTCTTGTGATAAATTAAACCCCCTTTTTGGTGGTGGAACCCCCAAAATCCCTTCTAAAACTTCATAAGCGGCATTCGTGTCAAGCTCAATAAAATTTCTTTTGAGGCGAAATCTAGAAGCTCCATATGATGCAAAGCTAATCCAATGTAAAAATTTCTAAGCAAAACTTTAGCATCACCTTTTAGATTGGAAATACGATAAGATCCATTAATCTATACCAACCATCTTTCAAATTTTCCCCTTGTTTTTGTTTGAAGTAAAGAACTTCAAAATCTGGTGACAAGGGGGACGTGGTAATATTAGACATAGTGGTCCAGGAAGAAAGAAGCAACCAAAAATAGGAAGAATAGAGAGGCGAATCTTTCTGGTATTTACTGAAAATCGTTCTAGAAGTGGGGGATAAGAAAACGAGAGGCAAATGGAAAATAAATTAAATTCAAGATATGAGTTTGTGATGGGTACTTGGTAGGCTTGATGTGTATACTCCCTGGCAACGGCGCCAGAAATCCTTCTTGCTACCTCTTGAGCATGCGTTGGTTTTCCCTTGAAGAGGAAAGGGTGATGCAGCAAAGTAGATAAGTATTTCCCCCAGTTGTCGTGAACCAAGGAATCAAACCAGTAGGAGGAACAAGCAAGTTACCAATGGATGCACCTACACAAACAATCAAACTCTTGCACCCAACGCTATAAAGGGGTTGTCAATCCCTTCACGGTTATTTGCAAGGATTAGATCTGATAGAGATAGATGTAAATGAGAACAGAAATTAAAAGGTAACTAAATTGCAACAAAGTATTTTTGGTATTTTTGGTTTTTAGATCTGAAAATATATTATGGAAAGTAGACCCGGGGGCCATAGGTTTCACTAGAGGCTTCTCTCATGATGGCAAGTATTACGGTGGGTGAACAAATTACTGTCGAGCAATTGATAGAAAAGCGAATAATTATGAAGATATCCAAGACAATGATTACGCATATGGGCATCACGTCCCTGTCAAGTAGACCAAAACGATTATGCATCTACTACTATTACTCCACACATTGACCGACTCCTACCTGCATCTAGAGTATTAAGTTCATGAAGAACAGAGTAACACATTAGGTAACATGTCATGATGTAGAGGGATAAACTCAAGCAATATGATGAAAACCCCATCTTATTATCCTTGATGGCAACTATACAGTACGTGCCTCGCTACCTGTCGTGGGAACGAGCCTGACAGTAGATGGTAGGGGTACGAAAGGAGAGGGTAGAGTCCTAGCGACGACGAGGATGTACACACGGATGTATGAGTTTAGGCTCCTCTCGTGGAGGTACCAACCCTACGTCTTAGTGCTCGGGAGCTTATGTCATGTGGAATATAGAGATTACAATGGTTGCGAACCCCTGTGCAGGAGGGGAGGGGCGGCTTATATAGAGTTCACTGCCCCTCATAATTACCCAGCATCTAAGGGTCCGATCGTGGGGTTAAAGTCTGCTGTTACTGGTAACGTACGCAATAAAATCTACTAATGACAGTTGAACCAACATCTGCCCGTTGGGCTCTTGATGATGGCTCCTGGTCTTCTGGCATCGAGTGAAAGTGAGGTCTTCCGAGTGACATGCGACTGCCGAGTGAAAGAAGGAGTCTCCGAGTGGATATCTGTCGAGTGGCTTTGAACGTCTCCAGGAATCCACTCGGAACTTCATGCTTGATCTTCAAGCCCTCCCATGTAGTGTCCTTAGGTAGGGTATGTAGGCCTTGTCTAGGACCCTACCCTAGGTACATATCCTCGTCATTAGCCCCCGAATGGATCGGGGTTCGAGTGGTGAAATGAGGTATCAATGTCGACCTTGAGTTAGGGCACCAAATCCTTCGAATGATATTTGGGGTTTCAATGGAACTTGCATCGACTGAACTCTGGGTATTAACGTCCATTCAGGATTGGCACGCAAAATCTTCTGAATGATATTTGGGACTTCAACGAAACTTGCGTCGATTGAATTCTTCTCCGTTCGCCCGGATCCATTCAGGCTTAAAAGTGCCTGAGTGGATGTTCAACGCCTTTTTTGCTCCAAGTGAACTGAAAGTATCTTGGGAGGCGACAGGTCGGTCTAACAAACCCAGATTTTGCGAGATACGAAAATTTGGGAAGCGCGCGCGCGATGATGACGCCACAATCAAGGCAAGTGGAGGCATGACGCCTCGATTCTCACGCCGGTCATATCGCCACGTACTAGGCGCCATCAGTGGTTTTTGTGCGCGGTGATCTCACGGGTCCACTGATCAGTGGGACACTCGGCGGAGTATAAAGCCTCACGCGCAGCGGATGGCACAGTACTTCTGCCCATTCTTCCTTTCTTTTCCTCTGCCTCCTCTGCCCCCAATGCCACACTTCGTTCCTCCTCGACTAGAGCCGACGCGCCAATGACGAAGAACGCAACGGAGAAGCTGGAGCGGGCTAAGAAGGGGGCGACGAAGCTCAAGGCAAGAAGCCCTTGACCGCTTGGTTCACTGCGCCGGCGGGATGGATGTAGGGGGATTTTCTCCCCTCTGTAGTCACTCGCGCGGACATGGAGGGCCTTATCGCCGACGGGCTAGTGGCGGACGGCGCCTGGAGGCTGCCGGGGGAAGAGCGCGAGCCGGAACCATGCGACGGAGAGCGGATCCTCCTTCTCTCCCACGTTGAAAGAGGTTTCTCCATGCCACCCCACCCATTCTTTAGGGGATTCCTGAATTTCTTCGGCGCCCAACTACATCACCTCTCGTCGAATACCATTGCATATTTGTCTGCCTTCGCCACTTTGTGCGAGTGTTTTCTGGGCTGCTCTCCCCATTGGGGGCTGTTCAAGCACCTCTTTACGGTCAGATCCTAGACCGTGAAGAAAGCACTCCCCGCTAATGGGAAGACTCATGTGCTTTAGCTGTGTGGAGGGTTAGGAGTTCAGAAAAGAGCCCGTAGTTCCTTCCCTGCCATGACCTTTCCTGAGTCTGTCAAAGGCTGGCAGTCGACCTGGTTCTACTGCAAAGATGTAGCATCATCCAATATGCCAACTGGCCTTCCCCCCTATACACCTGACCGTCCAACTGTCCCCAAGTCTCTGAGGGTGACCGAAGAGGAGCATGTCCAAGTGGGTATCTTAGTTGAAGCGGTGGTGCAGCTGATCCGGGGTGGAGTGACTGGTATGGATCTGTTGGAGACGTTTCTCGGTCGATGTTTCAGCCGCTCCAAGCTAGAGACCACACCATGTGGCACTACATGGGCCCTGATGACTCGACCAGGACGCATCCAGAAGAGGTTCCATAGAAAACTATCGAGTAATGGCTTCGTAGCATCACTGGAGCTTGCGACAATCCTTTGGGAGCCAAGAGGATCCGACCTTACTCGGCCGAAATCCCGCCGAAGAATCTGGTGAGTTACGTGGTGTCGACTGATGTATTTGTACTGTCGAGTGATACATTGACTTATAAACTGACTTCCTCACTTGAATCATGCAGGAGTGGACGAACATGCACTCACATGTTCCCAACGGGAACCACGCTGAGGACAGCGTGGTGAGCGAGGGCGGCAGCATGGACAGCGACGGTCCCTCTGACTCTGAAGATGAATACATGGACTCCGAGGAAGAGGAAGAAGTCGAGTCACCTCCCCCGCGCGAAGGCTGCACCAAGTCCCGTCAGGATCCGGCAACTGTTGAGGACAAGCCTCCAGGCCCTAGCAAGAAAAACCCGAAGCGGAGTCGCCCTTCAACTGTTGAGTCGAGTGAGAGGCTGGCCAAACAACCCAAGCAAGTCACGACCAAACCTCGCAAGGCTTTGCGTCGCATGAGGATGGCCGTACCTGTCGTCTCCATGCAAGTATTTATTTTTGAATTCTTTCTGTCGACTGTGGCCTTGAGTTGTAGCTGACCGAGTGTTGTCCGATCCGTCAGAGCTACTACGTCCATAACCTCGCCTCATCGAGATGGAGGGGAGGCGATGGACATTGACATTGCTGATGCTGCCACTTCTCATAGAGGTTAGCAATTTGTTGATTCGTTTGAATGGGACTCGACACATGCAAATGCTAACATTGTCGGTTGTTGTTGCAGAGGTCATTCAAGTGGAGGACGATGAGGAGCACCTGGACACTTCGCGCACTCGTATCTGAAGAGCTTCATCCGTGCAGGCGCCTCAATGCTCGACTACAGAGTCCTCCCAGGGGATAGGCAACTCGAAACAACTCAGAGCTGAACCCGCAATGCCTCTGTCGCATGCTCCTCCAGCTGTCTCGACCGTTGTGACGTCAACTCCAACCGGACCCACTCAGACTGCCTCAGCTGCGCCAGCAACCATGCCGATCACTCCTATGATGGCCTTCTCTGTACATCGCGTTCCAGAAGATCAGACCGGAGCTGCGAAGGAGGCCATGATCCAGGCGGAGCAGATCATGCTGAGAACCAAGGAGGCGTATGAGGCCAACAAGCTGTCTTACGACGTCAGCACAGCCCTCCGCACCAATGTCCAAGTAAGTTCGCTTGTAAGTACGTTTCCGGTTGAATTCCTGTCTTTTCTTGGCTGCTATACACCCACTGGGTGCTTCTCCCCTCGAATAGATTGGATCGTAGTCGAGTAGGATTGGGGTCAATAGTACGCGTGGTACTAGAGTTAGTCGACATGTCGAGTGTTTTTTTTCTGACGAGTTACTCGTTGAATCGAGAGTTAACCATCTCAGTGGGGGCACTCTTAGTGCACCCACTGGGTGTAGTCCTCGAGACCGCTGTCGAGTGCTTGCATCGACAGGGGTCTTAGAGCTTGTCGTACCCACCACTCTACAGTTACTCTGTAGGTTTCATGGATGTTATTTACAAACCATGATATGACGCTGCATAAGGATAGACTGCACTTCTCAGAGTGATGGATGTTTCTGCCGCTCGACTAATCGAGAATCGGCAGATCCAGTGGGGGCACGCTAAGTGCACCCACTAGGTGTAGTCCCTGAGATCGTTGTCGAGTGCTTGCACCGGCGAGGGTCTTAGAGTTTATTGCATACAGGATACGTTTCGCCTTGGATCCTGCCACTCCATACCTACCTTGCGGGTTTCATGGATATTATTGACAAACCATGATATGACGCTGCATAAGGATAGATTGAACTTCACAGAGCAGGGAGGCGCGTCACTCGATGGGTCGAGTGTTCTGACAGGGTTGGCCTTGTCGAATGTTTTAATAACCAGTGAGGACACGCTAAGTGCACCCACTGGGTGTAGTCCCCGAGGCTACTGTTAATCGCAGACGATAAGTAGTAGGCTTGAAAACTTGTCGTGCGCGTGGTACTAGAGTCACTCGACATGTCCTGTGTTTTTTTTCTGATGAGTTACTCGACGGATCGAGAGTTAAACTTCTCAGTGGGGGCACTCTTAGTGCACCCACTGGGTGTAGTCCCCGGGACCACTGTCGAGTGCTTGCACTGGCAGGAGTCTTAATAGAGACAACCTTGAATTTGTTTACGGCGCACGGAGCACCAGGGCCACTTGACATGTCGAGTGGACTTTTTGCTTGAATTCTTCTTAGGTTGTTCCGAGGTTTTAATATAGTCATTTGCCGGTGTTCATAACTCAGTCGACTATCCCAGGCGCCACTTGCCGATTGAATTCATGTCTTTTGTTGGTTCCAGAGGGCTTGCAAACTTGGGACACAGTACAAGGACGTGGATGATGAAAGGAATCGGCTGCGAGTGGATCTGGCGGCCTCCAACAACGCTCTGGAGCGAGCGCATGCCGAGATGAAGTCTTTGGGAGGTAATTACTGCTGACTCTCCGCATTCCCCTCTTCATTCTTCATGTTTGGAACCGAGTGCTCTCACTCGAACAGACATACACAATGAAAACCGTCGACTCCAAGCGTGACTCAACAATGTTGTTTATTTAGATTCCATGAAGAAGGAGATGGAGGAGAAGGACAAGGCACTTGCTGACGCCCAACGAGTGGCCAGGGACAGGACTGAAGCTGCAGATCGGAAGCTGGCGGCCGCCAAGAAGCTGGAGGAGGAGAACACCAATCTGAAGCAGGAGCGTGTGGACCTCATCAAATGGAGCAATGGCCTGGAGAAGCATTTGGGCGAATTCTCGAGGAAGATGTATATTCCGCTCGACGATGAGTGTTTCTTGTCGACTGAAGTTTGTAAAAAAATTGAGGGTTGTAGTTCACCGATTCTCCTCCCATTCTCCATTCTTCAACAGAATTCTGCCAAGACTTTGAGAAGGAGACAGAAGAGGTTGAGCCCAATCCGGATCCCACCAAGTCACCAGTTGCCGATGCAGTGGCCATGAACATGCTGAGACTCAACTTCCGGCTCCAAGGCGTCCAGGCATATATTGCCCGACTGAAATCTGCAATGGAGAGAATCGACAAGGAGCTATGGCCTGAGGACACTCTTCATCTCGACCTCAACTCTATAATGGTTCGCCTGAATGAACTTCCCAGCCGAGTGCAAGCCTGGAAGAAATCTTCTGCTCGATGTGGGGCCGACGTGGCATTATCACTTGGCAGGGTCCATTGCAGGGGCATGAGGGAGGAGAAGCTGAAGGAGCTCCAGGTGGTAAACCCAAAGAAACTCCCGTTTAAGGACTTCATGGAAACCTTCATTGAGGCGGCCACCAGAATCGCTGACGGCATCGACTTGGACACTTTTGTCGAGCCTGCCAGCCCGTCATCCGTTTAAAAAACTTGGTGTTTGGAAGAAACACTTATATTTGCCTCGGTATGCCGAGTGGAATTGTATCCCTTAAAACTTCATTCAGGCCTTAGGCCTGAGCACATTTGCTTCCATACGAAACGTTTATCCGCGGTTTACCCTTTGGATTTTATTCGTATTTGGCTTTCAATCGTCTGTTTGACTGAGTTTGTTTTTAACTTAGGCGAAACATGTTTCGCAGCTAAGCCCCCGAGTGTGAGGATTGCTCATCACTCGGAGTATTTTCGAACTTAGGCGAATGCCGATTCGTAGCTAAGTTGTCGAGTGAATTGATTACTATCTACCCGACGAGGTTTTTAACTTAGGAAAAACGTGTTTTGCAGCTAAGCCCTCGAGCGTGAGGATTGCTTATCACTCAGAGTATTTTCGAACTTAGGCGAATGTCGATTCGCAGCTAAGTTGTCGAGTGAATGGATTACTATCCACCCGACGAGGTTTTTAACTTAGGCGAAACGTGTTTCACAACTAAGCCCCCGAGTGTGAGGATTTCTCATCACTCAGAGTATTTTCGAACTTAGGCGAATGTTGATTCGCAGCTATGTTGTCGAGTGAATGGATTACTATCCACCCGAGGAGGTTTTTAACTTAGGCGAAACGTGTTTCGCAGCTAAGCCCCCAAGAGTGAGGATTGCTCATCACTCGGAGTATTCTTGAACCTAAGCGAAGACGGATTCGCAAATAGGTCGTCGAGTGAATGGACTGGTATCCACCCGACAGGGTTTTTAACTTAGGCGAAACATGTTCACAGCTAAGCCCTCGAGTCTGATGATTGCTCATCACTCGGAGTATTTCTGAACCTAAGCGAACACGGATTCGCAAATAGGCCGTCGAGTGAATGAACTGCTATCCACCCGACAGGGTTTTTAACTTAGGCAAAACATGTTCACAGCTAAGCCCCCGAGTGTGAGGATTGCTCATCACTCGGAGTATCCCCAAGAATGTGACTGTATGATTGGAACCGACGATATATATCACAGAAATGTGAATTGCATTGATGAAGTATTCGTATTACATTAGAAGATCCCTGTCTCAAGTATAGAAACGCCAGAGCAGATCTGCATTCCACACTCGTGGCTCGTCTACCTGCTTCATGGTACAGGTGATAGGCTCCATTGTTTAGCACTTTAGTGATGACGAAAGGACCTTCCCAAGCAGGAGCAAGCTTGTGTGGTCGGTATTGATTCACTCGAAGCACCAGATCTCCCTCATGAAACGACCGACTCTTGACATTCTTCTCATGGAAGCGCCGGAGGTCCGGTTGATAGGCAGTAGTCTGGATCAGAGCCATCTCTCGTTCCTCCTCTAGAAGATCTACACCGTCCTGTCTGGCCTGTTCACCTTCAGCCTCAGAATACAGCTCCACTCGAGGAGAATTGTGGGCCAAGTCACTCGACAATATGGCTTCAGCACCATAGACAAGGAATAAAGGAGTTCGTCCAGTCGACCGATTAGGCGTTGTCCTCAGACCCCACAAAATAGACGGCAGCTCAGTTAACCAGGCTCTGGCGGCATGATCCAAATCACGCATGAGACGAGGCTTCAGACCTTGCAGGATGAGACCATTATCCCGCTCAACTTGCCCATTGGTTTGAGGATGCGCAACAGATGCATAATCCACTCAGGTGCCTTGGGAGTTACAGAAGTTCCTGAATTCTTCCGAGTCAAAATTAGTGTCGTTGTCCGTGATGATGCTGTGCGGGATGCCGTATCGACAAATTATATCTCTCATGAACGTGACCGCCGTACGGGAGTTCAGCTTCTTGATTGGCTTGGCTTCTATCCACTTGGTGAATTTGTCGACTGCTACCAACAAGTGAGTGAATCCTCCTTTTCTGGGTCGGAAAGGGCCAACCATGTCAAGTCCCCAAACTGCAAACGGCCAAGCAAGAGGAATTGTCTTCAGAGTAGACGCTGGCTTGTGTGATAGGTTTGCATATAACTGGCAACCATCGCAACGATCAACAATGTCTTTAGCCATCTCATTAGCTCGTGGCCAGTAAAAACCAGCTCGGTATACTTTAGCGACAATCGTCCTTGAAGACGCATGGTGGCCGCAAGTTCCCGAGTGGATCTTGTCTAGAATCATTCGACCTTCCTCGAGGGAAATGCAGCGGTAGGTGACACCAGTCGCACTCTCTCTGAACAGCTGATCTCCCATCACAGTGAAAGCCTTGGACCTGCGCACAATCTGCCGAGCCTTTGTTTCATCGTTAGGGAGCTCTTGTCTGAGGATATAGGCAATGTAAGGCACAGTCCAATCGGGAATGATAACCAGAATCTCCTTGACCAGCCCAATCACTGCGGGGACATCGACTTCTGTCAAGTCAGAGGAACTCAAAGCCTGTGGGGACTCTTTGGTGAAAGGATCTTCTTGAACCGAAGGAGTGTGTAAGTGCTCCAAGAACACATCGTTGGGGACATGCCGTCGAGTTGAACCAATCTTGGATAGTTCATCGGCCGCCTGATTTTTCAGTGGGGGAACATGATGAAGTTCTAGGCCATCAAACTTCTTCTCCAACTTTCGGACTGCATTGCACTATCCAGTCATAGCGGGGCTTCGAACATCCCACTCTTTCATCACTTGATTCACCACTAGATCTGAGTCGCCATAAACCATCAAGCACTTGACGCCGAGTGAGATAGCCATGCGCAACCCATACAACAGTGCTTAATACTCTGCCTCATTGTTGGAGGAATCACAGTGAATTTGCAAGACATAGCTGAGCTTGTTGCCCCTAGGAGATATCAGGACAACCCCAGCACCAGACCCATTCAACATTTTGGAGCCATCAAAGAACATTGTCCAATGTGTCGAGTGAACTTGGATAGGTTGTTGCTGTTTGATCCACTCGGCCATGAAATCCACCAATGCTTGGGACTTGATTGCTTTTTTGGCTTAGAATATGATGCCAAAGTGTCCAAGCTCGATTGCCCATTTAGCCACTCGACCTGATGCGTCTCGGTTATTGAAAATTTGGACAAGGGAGCATCACTGACGACTGAAATTGAGTGGTCTTGGAAATAATGCGCCACCTTCTTCGCTGATAGGTAAGTACCATAAACCAGCTTCTGATAGTGTGGATATCTTTGCTTTGAGGGGGACAAAACTTCCGAGACATAATAAACGGGCCGCTGGACTTTATAAGCTTTACCCTCCTCTTCTCGCTCGACATTTAGTACTGTAGTGACGACCTGATTTGTGGCCGCAATGTACAGGAGCAAGGGCTCTTTGCTGGCAGGAGCGGCAAGCACCGGCTGAGTGGAGAGCAGGACTTTGAGCTCAACAAACGCTGCTTCGGCTTCGGGAGTCCAGTCAAACATGTCGGAGTTCTTCATCAATTGATACAAGGGCAAAGCCTTCTCACCAAGACGAGAAATGAATCGACTCAATGCTGCCAAGCAACCTGTGAGCTTCTGAACATCGTGCACTCGCACGGGAGTCTTCATACGGGTAATGGCGCTGATTTTCTCGGGGTTGACATCAATTCCTCGCTCGGAAACGAGAAAACCGAGTAACTTGCCACCAGGGACGCCGAAAGTACACTTGGCCGGATTCAGCTTTATGTCGAATCGCCTCAAATTGGCGAATGTCTCAGCCAAGTCAGCCAGTAGGTCGAAACCTTTGTGGGACTTGACCACTATATCGTCCATGTACGCCTCGACATTCCGAGGGATCTGATCGAGTAAACATTTTTGAATCATGCACATAAAAGTAGCGCCAGCATTCTTGAGACCAAAAGGCATGGTGATGTAACAAAAACACCCAAATGGGGTGATGAAGGTTGTCTTTATTTCGTCCGGGCCATACAGACAGATCTGATGGTACCCAGAATAAGCATCCAAAAATGATAAACGCTCACACCCCGTTGTCGAGTCAACAATTTGATCTATGCGGGGGAGCGGAAAATGATCTTTTGGGCACACCTTGTTGAGATGATCGAAGTCAATGCACATGTGCAACGACTTATCTTTCTTTGGCACCATCACAACATTTGAGAGCCACTCGGAGTGGTAAATCTCGTGAATGAACTTGGCTTGCAACAGATGGGCCACTTCTTCTCCGATTGCCTTGCGCTTCTCCGCCGCTGAACGACGCAAATGCTCCCTGACGGGTTTGGCTTTCGGATCCACTCGCGGACGGTGCTCAGCCAGCTCCCTGGGAATCATCGGCATGTCAGCAGGCTTCCATGCAAAGATATCCCAGTTCTCACAGAGGAACTGGATGAGCTCGGCTTCCTATTTGCTGTCGAGTGTTGATGAGATATTCGTCGGGGCAGCATTAGGATCCATCAGATGGATGTGTACCTTCTTCACCTCCCCTGCCGACTGAAATGCCAACTCGGAAGCCGGCTTCTTTGCACGGAGCAAGTCGGCAAGGTCGGCGGTTTTCTTGTACTCCCCCAACTCAACCATGGCCATCTGGTGATCGGCGATCTTGGAGCCTTGCCGAAGGCACTCTTCAGCCCGTTGTCAATTGCCAGTGACCGTGATCACGCCTTTAGGGCCTGGCATTTTCAACTTGAGATACACATAACATGGTCGGGCCATGAAACGTGCATACGCGGGTCGACCCAGAATGGCGTGGTAAGCACTCTTGAAATCCACGACTTCAAATGTCAACTTTTCTTTTCGGAAATTTTTGTCATTCCTGAATGCCACATCCAATGCTATCTGGCCAAGTGACTTGGCCTTCTTTCCTAGGATGACCCCGTGAAACTGCATGTTGCTCTCACTCAGACAGGACATCGGAATGCCCATCCCTTTCAGGGTATCCGCATAGAGAATATTCAGGATGCTGCCGCCGTCCATGAGGACCTTCCTAAGTCGAGTCCCCCCCAGATCAACTACCAGAGCCTGTCGACCGGGAGTGGCCACATGAGCAGGATGGTCTGTCTGGTCGAATGTGATAGCATATTGGGACCATTTGAGGTAGGTGGGGTGGTCTGGTATAGCCATGTTGATGACTTTCAGATGGCTCTTGCTCTCGACATCAGCAAAGATCACCAGTGTAGCAGTGACATCCGGGAATGTTTCCTTTTCCTCACTTCATCTCCCTTCTCAGGAGATTTATCACTCGATTGGTCTCCCTTGAATTGCTGAATAAGGGTCCGACACTGTCGAGTGGTGTGCTTGGGCAAAATCAGATTGCCTTCCGCACCTTTCCTCGTGTGTATTACACACGGCTGATCCATAATATCAGTTCCTGGCTGATTTTTTCCTTCTTGGGGGGCATACTATGTCTTAGCTTTACCTTTGTTCTTCGACTGAGTTGCCAGTGCTGCCGCTTCTGCCTGAACCGGATCTTCAGCCTTTCGCTTCTGTTTCCGATTGTTGCTGCCGCCAGCCTCATTGATGACTACCTTTCCTTTGCCGCTACGGAGACTATCTTCTTCCTCGCCATTGGCATACCGAGTGGCGAATTCCATCATCTTGCCGAGTGAAATATCACCCGTTCGCCCAAACTTCAGATGAAGTTCTCTGTATCTCACACCAGCCTTGAATGCACAAACAGCCTGATGTTCCGACACATTCTCCACTGCATGATGCAGAGTGGACAATCGCTGAATATAATCCCTTAAAGTTTCATTGGGCTTATGGACACAGTGTTGTAAGTCGACCAGACCTGACAAATGCTTGCAAGTGCCCTCAAAGGTTCGGACAAACACTCGGGCAAGATCCTCCCAGCAATGTATACTAGAAGGAGCCAGGCGATTCAGCCAAGCGTGAGCTGAACCATCCAACATCAGGGACAGGTGCTTTATTGCCACATTGTCATTTCCACCACCAATTTGCACAACCACTCGGTAATCATCTAACCAAGTCTCCGGCTTTGATTCGCCAGAAAACTTCCCAATTCCCGCCGCCAACCTCAAGTTGGGGGGAATATCCACAGAACGTATGGCTCTGCTGAAACATTCAGGACCAGAAACCACTGCCGAGCTACCACTCGGAAAATCTCTGTCGTATCCTTCCCTGTGGGCTCTGCTCCTGTCTATCCGCTTCTGAACAAGGAGGGCGCGGGCGTCAAAGCCCGCATTCCGCTCATCACCGAAGGAGCGCCTTTCATCCTGGCGCCGGGGCGCATGAGGACCACTCCGCGGAGGAGTGGGCACTCGACGGTGGTCTTCGCGGTGAAACTGATATGTGTCTTGACCTTCACGGAAACTGCCGCCCCGACGGCGCAGGGGCGATCTAGGGTTGTGTGCCGACTGAATGGTCTCTGCCCTGGGTGAACTGCTATGTATCCTCTTGCGGGACTGAGAAACTACTGAATTCTGACGCTGCGCTGCATCTAACACTGCTCTGATCTGCATCAACTCTCTTCCAGCCTCTGACTGGGACAGCTGAATGGAATCTGCTATCCTAGCAACAACAACTACATTTAACACAGGAGTTCAATATACCTCAACATCGTCGCGAGATCTAGTAGGAAACAGCTGTCGCTGACATCGACTAGGGCATGGCGAGCGCTGGCGAGCGCGCTCGTCAAGCTCTGCCTGGAGTTCTTCCAAACGAATGTGTGTGGCCTCCAAAGCTTGGGCCTCGGCAGTCGCGCCGATGATGGGAGTATGAAGAACCTCCCCCTCACGACGTGGCTGCTCTTTCGACGGACCTCCAGCCTCGCGCCTGCCACGGCCAAAGCCAGGCGGGGAACTCTGATGGGAGCCCGCCATCAAGACCTCTGCTGCAGGATCGCAGCTTTCGCACTCGAAAGGCACGTCGGACGGATCGGAATCCGACTCGAACACGCCGTGAACGGACTCGGTGGGCTCAAGTGTTGCAATCTGCAGAGAAGTTTGACGCGCCACTGCGTGCTTGACCCAACGCTGAAGTCGTGAGCGGCTGGATCGCTTGTGACCGCGAACAGCGATGGGAGCCGATGAATAAGGAGTCGAAGGCTGACACAGCAACACGCCATAGGAACTTGCACGGAAGTGCACGGCCCCGCAGACCGGGAGCGCCTCGACATCAAGAGGCGCTTCCTGGAGCCATGCCGAATCGTCGGCGATGAAGGTGAGCGCTCCGAAACGGATCTCGTAGCCCAGGACAAAAACACCGCCGGAAGACATGTCGAAGGATGAAAAATGCAACCTCGTCGGAAGTCACTTAGACGCCTGCCCCATGGTGGGCGCCAACTGTCGTGGGAACGAGCCTGGCAGTAGATGGTAGGGGTACGAAAGGAGAGGGCAGAGTCCTAGCTACGGCGAGGATGTACACATGGATGTATGAGTTCAAGCCCCTCTCGTGGAGGTAACAACCCTACGTCTCAGTGCTCAGGAGCTTATGTCATGTGGAATATAGAGATTACAATGGTTGCAAACCCCTGTACAGGAGGGGAGGGGTGGCTTATATAGAGTTCGCTACCCCTCATAATTACCCAGCATCTAAGGGTCCGATCATGGGGTTAAAGTCTACCATTACTGGTAACATACGCAATAAAAGCTACTAATGACAATTGAACCAACGTTTGCCCATTGGGCTCTTGATGATGGCTCCTGGTCTTCTAGCGTCGAGTGAAAGTGAGGTCTTCCGAGTGACACGTGACTGCCGAGTGAAAGAAGGAGTCTCCGAGTGGATATCTGTCGAGTGGCTTTGAACGTCTCCACGAATCCACCCGGAACTTCATGCTTGATCTTCAAGTCCTCCCATGTAGTGTCCTTAGGTAGGGTATGTAGGCCTTGTCTAGGACCCTACCCTAGGTACATATTCCTCGTCACTACCCCTACTATGTCACTGGGTGAGGACACCATAAGATTGAACCCAAAACTAAGCACTTCTCCCATTGCAAGAATTACCAATCTAGTAGGCCAAACCAAACCAATAACTCGAAGAGACTTGCAAAGATATGAAATCATGCATATAAGAATTCAGAAAAGACTCAAATAATATTCATAGATAATCTGAACGCAAACCCACAATTCATCAGATCTCGACAAACATACCACAAAAGAGTATTACATCGGACAGATATCCATGAAGATCATGAAGAACATGGTATTGAAGAGCAAAGAGAGAGAAGAAGCCACCTAGCTACTAGCTATGGACCCGAAGCTGTATGGTGAACTACTCACGCATCATCGGAGGGGCAATGAAGTTGATGTAGATGCCCTCCGTGATTGAATCCCCCTCCGGCACATTACCAGAAAAGGCTCCAAGATTGGATCTCTCGGAAACGGAGGCATTCGGCGGCGGAAAAGTGTTTTCGTGGCTCCCTCTGGTATACAGGGAATATTTGTGAATTTATAGGCCAAGAAATAGGGTTAGGAGAGCTGTCGTGGGCCTATAAGCCTGGGGGGCATGCCCTACCCCCCTGGGCGCGCCCTTGTGGCTTGTGGCCACACGGCGTCTCTCCCGACTTCATCTCCAAGTCTCCTGGGTTGCGTCTGGTCCTAGAAAAATTATTCCGATGAGTTTATTCTGTTTGGACTCCGTTCAATATTCCTTATCTGTAATACTCAAAAACAAGGAAAAAACAGAAATTGGCACTAGGCTCTAGATTAATAAGTTAGTCCCAAAAATAATATAAAATAGCATATTAATGCATATAAAACATCCAAAACAGATAATATAATAGCATGGAACAATCAAAAATTATAGATACGTTGGAGACGTATCAACCGCCCCCACCTCCTAGTGAGGGATTTGCTTTTCTAGTGCATGTTGGTTCGACTGTGGTGATCCATGTCTTCGTCTCTTCGTGATTGGTTTCTCGTAAAGACTTGGAGTAACTCCCTTTATGTATGTTAGTAGAATGTCTTGATGCTCTTCATGGTCTCAGATTTATTGTATTCTATTTTTGTGTGCTAGGAGTAGTTTTTGGTCATAAGCGGTACCACCGCTTTGGTGGATGGTACTACCGCTCCAGCGGAAGTACCGCCCATGCTAGCGGTACTACCACTTCGGGGCTCACTGTCGATACAAGTGGTGGACAAGGGGAGTTCTAACCCCCCCCCCCCCATACTCATTCACTTGTTTCCCCTTTGGTTCTCCCTCTACCAGGCGACCGAAACTCCCTCGGAGGCTGGCTCGGGATCTCCCATTTCGTGCCATCCTTTGCACTTTTGTCCGATGGGGTTGATCCCCTCCTCTCCCTCGTGCCATGGTCCCCGGTATTGCCCTCGATCATCTTCTCCCTTGCCTTGATTTTTGGATCTTGTATCTAGGGCAATGCACGTGTCTTTCTTCTTTTCTTGCTCAAATTGGCAAGTGTAGGCCATGTGATGACCGATAGATGGGTGTAGAGTTGTTGTATGTCTAGTTTTTGGGTTCTACTGCGCTTCCTCGCCGCGGAAACCTTTTTTGTTGCTAGGGCGGTACTACCGCTGATTCTACGCCGGTACTGTTGGAAATATGCCCTAGAGGAAATAATAAAATGGTTATTATTATATTTCCTTGTTCATGATAATTGTCTATTGTTCATGCTATAATTGTGTTAACCGGAAACCGTAATGCATGTGTGAATACATAGACCACAACGTGTCCCTAGTGAGCCTCTAGTTGGCTAGCTCATTGATCAATAGATGGTCACGGTTTCATGACCATGGACATTGGATGTCGTTGATAACAGGATCACATCATTAGGAGAATGATGTGATGGACAAGACCTAATCCTAAGCATAGCACAAGATCGTGTAGTTCGTCTGCTAAAGCTTTTCTAATGTCAAGTATCATTTCCTTAGACCATGAGATTGTGAAACTGCCAGATACTGTAGGAATGCTTTGGGTGTGCCAAATGTCACAACGTAACTGGGTGGCTATAAAGGTGCACTACGGGTATCTCTGAAAGTGTTTGTTGGGTTGGCAGGAATCGAGACTGGGATTTGTCACTCCGTGTGACGGAGAAGTGTCTCTGGGCCCACTCGGTAAGACATCATCATAATGAGCTCAATGTGACTAAGGAGTTAGCCACGGGATGATGTATTACGGAACGAGTAAAGAGACTTGTTGGTAACGAGATTGAACAAGGTATAGGGATACCGATGATCAAATCTCGGGCAAGTATCATACCGGTAGACAAAGGGAATTCTATACGGGATTGATTGAATCCCTGACATCGTGGTTCATCCGATGAGATCATCATGGAGCATGTGGGAGACAACATGGGTATCCAGATCCCGCTATTGGTTATTAACCAGAGAGGTGTCTCGGTCATATCTACGTGCCTCCCGAACCCGTAGGGTCTACACACTTAAGGTTCGATGATGCTAGGGTTATAGGGAAATAGTGTACGTGGTTACCAAAGGTTGTTCGGAGTCCCGGATCAGATCCCGGACATCACGAGGAGCTCCGGAATGGTCCGGAGGTAAAGATTCATATATAGGGAGTGAGGTTTTGGTCCCCGGAAATGTTTGAGGAATTACCGGAAACGTACCGGGACCACCAGAAGGGTTTCGAGCGTCGACCAAGTGGGGCCACCAGCCCGAGAGGGCTGCATGGGCCGCAAGTGGGAGGGAACCAGCCCCTAGGTGGGCTGGTGTGCCCCCCACAAGGGCCCAAGGCGCAGCTGAAGTGGGAGGGGGGCAAACCCTAGGGCAGATGGGCCCTAAGGCCCACCCTAGGGCAGTCGCACCCCTCTCTCCTCCTCCTCCTAGGATCTGGTGGCTGCCGCACCACCCTAGGGTGGAAACCCTAGGGCGCACCCCTCCCTCCTCCTCCTCCTATATATAGTGGAGCCCCTAGGGCAGCCGGAGAGACATGCATCTCTCTCTCCCACGACGCAGCCCTACTCCTCCCTCTCCTCGTCCTCCGTAGTGCTTAGCGAAGCTCTGCCGGAGTACCACGTAGCTTCACCGTCACCATGCCGTCGTGCTGCCGGAGCTCTCCCTCAACCTCTCCTTCCTCCTTGTTGGATCAAGGCGTAGGAGTTGTCACCGGGCTGCATGTATGTTAAATGCGGAGGCGCCATTGTTCGGCGCTAAGATTGGAGTCCACAGCGATCTGAATCGCTACGAGTACGACTCCACCAACCGTGTTCTTGTAACGCTTCCGCTTAGCGATCTTCAAAGGTATGAAGATGCAATCTCTTCCTTCTCGTTGCTGGTTTCTCCATAGATAGATCTTGGTGAACGCATAGAAAATTTTGATTTACTACTATGTCTCCCAACAGTGGCATCATGAGCTAGGTCTATGCGTAGAATATATGCACGAGTAGAACACAAAGCAGTTGTGGGCGTCGATCTTGTTAATTTGCTTACCACTACTAGTCTTATCTTGATTCGGCAGTATTGTGGGATGAAGCGGCCCAGACCAACTTTACACGTACGCTTACGTGAGACCGGTTCCACCGCCTGACATGCACTTGTTGCATAAGGTGGCTAGCGGGTGTCTGTCTCTCCCACCTTAGTCAGATTGGATTCGATGAAAAGGGTCCTTATGAATGGTAAATAGAAATTGGCATATCACGTTGTGGTTTTGGTGTAGGTAAGAAACGTCCTTGCTAGAAACCTATAGCAGCCACGGAAAAACTTGCAACTACAAATTAGAGGATGTCTAACTTGTTTTTGTAGCATACTCCTTGTGATGTGATATGGCCAAAGGATGTGATGTGATGCATTGTGATGTATGAGATTAATCATGTTCTTGTAATAGGATTCACGACTTGCATGTCCATGAGTATGACAACCGGCAGGAGCCATAGGAGTTGTCTTATTTTATTGTATGACATGCGTGTCAATCATAAACGCCATGTAATTACTTTACTTTATTGCTAAACGTTAGCCATAGTAGTAGAAGTAATAGTTGGCGAGACAACTTCATGAAGACACGATGATGGAGATCATGATGATGGAGATCATGGTGTCGTGCTGGTGACAGTGGTGATCATTGTGCCCCGAAGATGGAGATCAAAGGAGCAAGATGATATTGGCCATATCGTGTCACTATATTGATTGCATGTGATGTTTATCATGTTTACATCTTATTTGCTTAGAACGGCGGTAGTAAATAAGATGATATCTCAATAAAATTTCAAGAAAGGTGTTCACCCTAACTGTGCACCGTTGCTAAGGATCGTTGTTCCGAAGCACCACGTGATGATCGGGTGTTATAGGTTCTAACGTTCGCATACAACGGGTGTAAGCCAGATTTACACACACGAAACACTTAGGTTGACTTGAAGAGCCTAGCATGTATAGACATGGCCTAGGAACACGGAAGACCAAAAGGTCGAACATGAGTCGTATAGAAGATACGATCAACATGGAGATGTTCACCATGGATGACTAGTCCGTCTCACGTGATGATCGGACATGGGCTAGTTGACATGGATCATGTATCACTTGGATGATTAGAGAGATGTCTATCTAAGTGGGAGTTCATTAAATAATTTGATTATGTGAACTTAATTATCATGAACTTAGTCTAAAATTGTCTTTACAATCTATATTGTAGATCCAATGGCCAACGCTAATGTCACCCTCAACTTCAATGCGTTCCTAGAGAAAACCAAGCTGAAAGATGATGGAAGCAACTATGCGGATGGGTCCATAGCTTGAGGATCATCCTCATAGCTTCCAAGAGATTGTCCTTGATACCTCTAGGTGACCTACCCATTTTCCTAGCGGACCAAGACGTTAAGAACGCTTGGCAGTCATGCTGCGATGGTTACTCACTTGTTCAGTGTGGCATGCTTTACAGTTTAGAACCGGGGCTCCAAAAGCATTTTGAGCAACACGGAGCATATGAGATGTTCCAAGAGCTGAAACTGGTTTTCCAAGCTCATGCCCAGGTCGAGAGGTATGACGTCTCCGACAAATTCTTCAGCTGTAAGATGGAGGAGAATAGTTCTGTCAGTGAGCACATACTCAAAATGTCTGGGTTGCACAACCGCTTGACTCAGCTGGGAGTTAATCTCCCAGATGACTCGGTTATTGACAGAATCCTCCAGTCACTCCCACCTAGCTACAAGAGCTTTGTGATGAACTACAACATGCAGGGTATGGAGAAGTCCATTCTTGAGTTGTACTCGATGCTAAAATCAGCGGAGGTCGAGATCAAAAAGGAGCATCAAGTGTTGATGGTGAATAAGACCACTAGTTTCAAGAAAGGCAAGGGTAAGAAGAACTTCAAGAAGGACGGCAAAGCTGTTGCCGCCCCGGTAAGCAAGTTGCTAGGAAGAAGAACAAGAATGGACCCAAGCCTGAGACTAAGTGCTTTTATTGCAAGGGTATCAGTCACTGGAAGCGGAACTGCCCCAAGTACTTAGCGGATAAGAAGGCCGGCAACGTTAAAGGTACATGTCATATACTTGTTATTGATGTGTACCTAACCAGCGCTCGTAGTAGCTCCTGGGTATTTGATACCAGTGCAGTTGCTCACATTTGTAACTCCAAGCAAGAGCTGCGGAATAAGCGGAGGCTGGCAAAGGACGAGGCGACGATGCGCGTCGGGAATGGTTCCAAGGTCGATGTCGCTGTCGGCACGCTACCTCTACATCTACCTTTGGGATTAGTTTTAAACCTCAATAATTGTTATTTAGTACCACCTTTTAGCATGAACATTGTATCTGGATCTCATTTGATGCGAGATGGCTACTCATCTAAATCTGAGAATAATGGTTGTTCTATTTATATGAGAGAAATGTTTTATGGTCATGCTCCGGTGGTCAATGGTTTATTTTTGATGAATCTCGAACATGATGTTACACATATTCATAGTGTGAGTACCAAAAAGTGTAAAGTTGATAACGATAGTCCCACTTACATGTGGCATTACCACCTTGGTCATATTGGTGTCAAACGCATGAAGAAGCTCCATGCTGATGGACTTTTGGAGTCTCTTGATTTTGAATCATTTGACACGTGCGAACCATGCCTCATGGGCAAGATGGCCAAGACTCTGTTCTCCAGAATAATGGAGCGAGCAACTGACTTGTTGGAAATAATACATACCGATGTATGCGGTCCAATGAGCGTCGAGGCTCGCGGTGGCTACCGTTATGTTCTCACCCTCACTGATGACCTGAGCAGATATGGGTATGTCTACTTAATGAAACACAAGTCTGAAACCTTTGAAAGGTTCAAGGAATTTCAGAGTGAGGTAGAGAATCAACGTGACAAGAAAATAAAGTGCCTACGATCTGATCGTGGCGGAGAATATTTAAGTCACGAGTTTGGCACGCACCTAAGGAAATGTGGAATTGTTTCACAACTCAGGGAAATGGTGTGTCTGAACGTCATAATCGCACTCTATTGGATATGGTGCGATCTATGATGTCTCTTACCGACTTACCGCTATCATTTTGGGGATATGCATTAGAGACTTCCGCATTCAATTTAAATAGGGCACCGTCAAAGTCTGTTGAGACGACACCGTATGAATTATGGTTTGGAAAGAAACCTAAGTTGTCGTTTCTAAAAGTTTGGGGATGCAATGCTTATGTGAAGAAACTTCAACCTGAGAAGATCGAACCCAAAGCGGAAAAGTGTGTCTTCATAGGATATCCCAAAGAGACTATTGGGTATACCTTCTATCTCAGATCCGAAGGCAAAGTCTTTGTTGCCAAGAATGGATCCTTTCTCGGGAAAGAGTTTCTCTCGAAAGAAGTAAGTGGGAGGAAAATAGAACTTGATGAGGTAATTGTACCTCCACTCGAACCGGAGAGTAGCGCAACATAGGAAGTTGTTTCTGTGGAGCCTACACCGGCTGGAGAGGAAGTTAATGATGATGATCATGAAACTTCAGATCAAGTTACTATTGAACGTCGAAGGTCCACTAGGACACGTTCCGCACCAGAGTGGTACGGCAACCCTGTCCTAGAGATCATGTTGTTGGACAACGGTGAACCTTCGAACTATGAAGAAGCGATGGTGGGCCCGGATTCCAACAAATGGCTTGAGGCCATGAAATCCGAGATAGGATCCATGTATGAGAACAAAGTATCGACTTTGGTGGACTTGCCTGAGATAAGTGAGCCATTGAAAATAAATGGTCTTTAAGAAGAAGACTGACGCGGATGGTAATGTAACCGTCTATAAGGCCTCGCTTGTCGCTAAGGGTTATCGACAAGTTCAAGGAGTTGACTACGATGAGACTTTCTCACCCGTAGTGATGCTAAAGTCTGTCCGAATCATGTTAGCAATTGCCGCATTTTATGATTATGAGATCTGGCAAATGGATGTCAAAACGGCATTCCTTAATGGCTTCCTTAAGGAAGAACTGTATATGATGCAGCCCGAGGTTTTGTCGATCCTAAAGAAGCTAACAACGTATGCAAGCTCCAGCGCTCCATCTATGGGCTGGTGCAAGCATCTCGGAGTTGGAACATTCACTTTAACGAGGTGATTAAAGCGTTTGGGTTTGTACAGGTTTATGGAGAACCCTGTATTTACAAGAAAGTGAGTGGGAGCTCTGTAGCATTTCTCATATTATATGTGGATGACATACTGATAATGGGAACTGATATAGAACTTTTGGAAAGTGTAAAAGGCCTACTTGAATAAATGTTTTTCAATGAAGGGCCTTGGAGAAGTTGCTTACATATTAGGCATCCAGATCTATAGAGATAGATTGAGACGCCTCATAGGTCTTTCACAAAGCCCATACCTTGACAAGATATTGAAGAAGTTCAATATGGATCATTCCAAGAAGGGGTTCTTACCTGTGTTACAGGGTGTGAGATTGAGTGCGACTCAATGCCCGACCACGGCAAAGGATAGAGAAGAGATGAGTGTCATCCCCTATGCTTCAGCCATAGGCTTTATTATGTATGCCATGCTATGTACCAGACCTGATGTGAACCTTGCCATAAGTTTGGTAGGGAGGTACCAAAGTGATCCCGGAGCGGAACACTGGACAGTGGTCATGAATATCCTGAAGTACTTGAAAAGGACAAAGGACATGTTTCTTGTATATGGAGATGCCGAAGAGCTCGTCGTAAAGGGTTACGTCGATGCTAGCTTCGACACAGACCCGGACGACTCCAAGTCGCAAACCGGATACGTGTATATTTTGAACGGAGGGGTAGTCAGCTGGTGCAGTAGCAAGCAAAGCGTCGTGGCGGCATCTACATGTGAAGCGGAGTATATAGCTACTTCGGAAGCGGCAAAGGAAGGAGTCTGGATGAAGGAGTTCATCACCGACCTAGGAGTAATTCCCAATGCATCGGGCCCAATGACTCTATTATGTGACAACACTGGAGCTATTGCCCTTGCCAAGGAGCCCAGGTTTCACAAGAAGACAAGACACATCAAGCGCCGCTTCAACTCCATATGTGATTACATTCAGGAGGGAGATATAGATATTTGTAAAGTACACACGGATCTGAATGTCGCAGATCCGTTGACTAAACCTCTCTCACGAGCGAAACATGATCAACACCAGAATGCTATGGGTGTTCGATTCATCACAATGTAACTAGATTATTGACTCTAGTGCAAGTGGGAGACTGTCGGAAATATGCCCTAGAGGCAATAATAAAATGGTTATTATTGTATTTCCTTGTTCATGATAATTGTCTATTGTTCATGCTATAATTGTGTTAACGAAAACCGTAATGCATGTGTGAATACATAGACCACAACGTGTCCCTAGTGAGCCTCTAGTTGGATAGCTCGTTGATCAATAGATGGTCACAGTTTCATGACCATGGACATTGGATGTCGTTGATAACGGCATCACATCATTAGGAGAATGATGTGATGGACAAGACCCAATCTAAGCATAGCACAAGATCGTGTAGTTCCTCTGCTAAAGCTTTCTAATGTCAAGTATCGTTTCCTTAGACCATGAGATTGTGCAAATCCCGAATACTGTAGGAATGCTTTGGGTGTGCCAAACGTCACAACGTAACTGGGTGGCTATAAAGGTGCACTACGGGTATCTCCAAAAGTGTCTGTTGGTTTGGCACAAATCGAGACTGGGATTTGTCACTCCGTGTGATGGAGAGGTATCTCTGGGCCCACTCGGCAAGACATCATCATCATGAGCTCAATGTGACTAAGGATTTAGCCACGGGATGATGTATTACGGAACGAGTAAAGAGACTTGTCGGTAACAAGATTGAACAAGGTATAGGGATACCGACGATCGAATCACGGGCAAGTATCATACCGGTAGACAAAGGGAATTGTATACGGGATTGATTGAATCCCCGACATCGTGGTTCATAAGATGAGATCATCGTGGAACATGTGGGAGACAACATGGATATCCAGATCCTGCTGTTGGTTATTGACCATAGAGGTGTCTCGGTCATGTCTATGTGCCTCCCGAACCCGTAGGGTCTACACACTTAAGGTTCGATGACGCTAGGGTTATAGGGAAATAGTGTACGTGGTTATCGAAGGTTTTTCGGAGTCCCAGATGAGATCCCGGACATCACGAGGAGCTCCGGAATGGTCCGAGGGTAAAGATTCATATATAGGAAGTGAGTTTTTGGTCACCGGAAATGTTTTGGGAATTACCGGTAACGTACCGGGACCACCGAAAGGGTTCCGGGGGTCCACCAAGTGGGGCCACCTACCCCAGAGGGCTGCATGGGCCGCAAGTGGGAGGGAACCAGCCCCTAGGTGGGCTGGTGCGCCCCCCACAAGGGCCCAAGGCGCAACTGAAGTGGGAGGGGGGCAAACCCTAAGGCAGATGGGCCCTAAGGCCCACTCTAGGGCAGCCGCACCCCTCTCCCTCTTGGCCGCCGGCTAGATGGGATCTGGTGGCTGCCGCACCACCCTAGGGTGGAAACCCTAGGGTGCAACCCTCCCTCCTCCTCCTTCTATATATAGTGGAGCCCTTGGGGCAGCCGGAGACACGCATCTCTCTCTCCCACGGCGCAGCCCTACTCCTCCCTCTCCTCGTCCTCCGTAGTGCTTAGCGAAGCTCTGTCGGAGTACCACGCAGCTCCACCGTCACCATGCCGTCGTGCTGCCAGAGCTCTCCCTCAACCTCTCCTTCCTCCTTGTTGGATCAAGGCGTAGGAGACGTCACCGGGTTGCACGTGTATTGAACGCGGAGGCGCCGTTGTTCGGCGCTAAGATCGGAGTCCACCGTGATCTGAATCGCTACGAGTACGACTCCACTAACCGCGTTCTTGTAACGCTTCCGCTTAGCGATCTTCAAAGGTATGAAGATGCAATCTCTTCCTTCTCGTTGCTGGTTTCTCCATAGATAGATCTTGGTGAACGCGTAGAAATTTTTGATTTACTACTATGTCTCCCAACAGGTACTACCGTTTAAAACGGACGTACCGCTCCCCTCAGAGCGGTACTACCACTTCAAGCAGAAGTACCGCCCATGCACCATGGTACTACCGCTTGTGCTATAGAACCGGATGTTTTTCATCTTTTGTCCTTTCTATTCCTTTTGGCTTATGCTTTGTGTTTACATGGGTTTTCCCTTGCCATTCCTTCTTTGTGAGTTCAGGTGATGATGGCTCTGCTCGTCGCATGAATCCGATCCGTGGTGGTTCCAAGCGGTACCACATGTCTGATGAGGGTGAAGCTGGATCAAGTGCTCAACCCCAAAGACAGTCCACGAAGAAAGTTGCCAACAAGAAGCCAGCTGTTAAGGAACCTCAGGATATGACTGGCACCGAGTTCTATGAGTTTTGTCAGCTCAATCCTTACCGTCGTGCTTAGGACCCCGCGTTGTTGGCCTTCCCTTATGGAACAAGGCTCAGTCCCTCATTTATGTTCGAATCCTCAAGGGCAAGACAAACCTCTATGTGCCTCATGTCAAATCCATTGACACGGGCCATATGGTCAGCAACCCTCACACTGCCTATTTTGTTGAAGATCGTTCTCTTTTTTCTAGCAATGGGGTTTGGATCGCATTATTGGATTCAACAAGGATTTTGACTTTGAGATTGTGGCTTAGTTTTATGCCACTGTTCACTTTCACACGGATGTGGCAAGGAGCTTGACATGGATGACTGGTGGCAGAGTTATGCATTCCAACTGGAAACCTTTATGAACTCTTTGGAATATGAGGACTCAGGGGAAGATGAGCCACTAGGTCTTCGACTGCACACTAAAACCCAAGCTATTCACAAGTCCAAGCTCGTGCGCTACCAGAGGATTGTCAAAACTGCCAAGGGTTCTCGCACTGAACTAATTCCATTCTTGGACATTATGCACCATATCTTTCACAACACCCTGTTTCTTTGTGTGGGGAACTTGGATCAGGTGCACTCTTATATCGTGAATCTGCTTCTGATGTGCATCAAGGAGAAAGGCAAAGATTTCTACTTTGGATGTTTCCCACATCATGTGGAGGGAGCTTTGCTCAACAGTTCTTGACAGGAAGGTGCCTATCTATGGTCCCTATCTCTTTAAGCTCATTGAGGGTACTTGGTCTCTACAATTCCCTGATGAGCTTATGGACACTGATCACATGGTGACTCGTGGTATTCTTAAGCTCCATGTGAAGGAGAATTGGGGAGTTGCGCCTTCTATACCAGAGATTACTCCCACTGACTCTGATGATGAGTCCGAGCCTGACTATACTGATGACACCTATGCTCCTCGTTCTGAGACTGTTCCCTCTTGGGCTGCCAAGCTCAAAACCAAGATGAAGAATCTGCTCTGCTTTCAGATCAAGGGACAGTACAAGGTCCATGTGGAGGCCAAGAAGGCTCGCAACCGTGACAAGAGAATCATGAGGAAGCTTGGTCTGGATATTGACAGCGAGTCTGAGGAGAGGATTACTGATGAGGACGAGTGGATCAAGAAGAATTGCCCTTATGTTGAGCCAGAGGATGATGTGCCTCCTACTATCGATGAGGAGGAAGATGATGAGCCGGAGGAGTGACTATTTTGTGCCTATCATCACTTGGTATCACTTTAGTCCTATGTGCCCCTTTTGGTGTCTCGATGCCAAAGGAGGAGAGAGTGTTTAAGGATTTGCTGAGTCACGAGTATTTCTCCTTTTATCTATGCATCTCTTCTCTCGTGAACTCATTTATTTGCTTTGGTTGTTTGCTTTACTTTATGGTGTTAGACTCATGAGTATTATGTATGGTGTAAGACATATGCTACCTCTTATATCCGTTATGTCTACATTATTGTGAGTTTATATTTCCTTTACTTGCTTACCTGCTTATCACTCATTCTGTCTGTATGCAAGTATTTGGCCACATCTATAAAATGTAGGGGGAGTGTTGATCCTAGTGTGTGCTATTGTGTCAAATTCAGATAAAAACCCATCAGAATTGCGGGCCAGCACATGCTACGGTCAAGCAGGCCCCTCATAGAGGAACTGCACAAATATTCCGTTTTACAGGTCTGTTATGCGGTGTCTGCTCGACCGCAACCCGCGCCAGCCCGCAAAACCGTCTTTTTCGAACTGTAGCCGAGTTTTACGGGTCGGCAATATACGGGGTCTCCTACAGATGATCTAACGCGTGAGGGGGGGGGAGCAAGATGAAGGGGAACACTTGCATTTCGAGCTAACGGTCTAGACAAAATTGATTGAAACTTTTTCACCGAACTATAAAATAGGTGCTACCTTGTGATATATATTTTTGAATGGAGAAAATACTATTTACTTGACCAATATTTGCATGTTTACTAGAGAAATATATAGACAAATTTAAGTGTCAACTGACTACAAGTTGCCAAATAATCTTTGACACCCTAATTTTTCAACATAACAACAATCATAATTAAAAAAAATGGAACTTTTAGGCATGTCAAATTTGATTATTTTTTTCATGGCAATTTATATTGGCGATGATGATAAAATTATTTTGCAAGCACGAGAATTTTGTGACAAAAAAATGAAGTGAGACAGATCTGTCATGCTCGTTAACTAAACTTACCATCCAAGAATAACATAATTTGCCATGAAAAAAATGTTCGATTTACCTTGGGCTAAAATCTGACGTCAAATTTATAATGGAGTCCTTGAAAAATCATATACAGCCACGTCGGCTTTGCGGTACCGATTATCCGGCCAGCTTTTACCTGGTAGTGTTTGTTTAATGTCTTCGTCTTCAATTTTATGGATATTTTCTAACAACAAAACATAAAGCAAGCACAACACAACGTAATGCAGCAACGAAGAAACTCATTCCTGGTCCATTGCGACTTGAGTGGCATCTCAGCACCGTTTGTATGGCGGCCGGCTTTGCCAGCGACGGGACATGGAAAGCAGAAGCACTCACTGCTTAGCCATCGCTGGGCAGGGCGAGCACGTGCATGTCTCGAGCATGAAACATGCACACAAGACAAGCTCTAGTGTATATTTTTTTTCCTTCTGTTTTTTCTACTTTTCCTTTTTTGGATTTTCATTTGCCCCTCCCCCCCCCCCCCCCCAATTAACTAAGAAATGTTTTGGTTTTTCTTATAAACCGGGCCATCTCTCTTCTTCTTGATGAAATACAAATGGCAGGACCTCGCGATGAGGTTCTTCAAAAAAAAAAAAACTTCTTCTGATCGCCTGGCTTGAGTGGCGAGCGACCAAGATGGCAATCTGCGTGTGCTCGTTTTGAGGCAGGCCGACGCACCGAACACCGAGACGTCGACGTCGGACGCGAGGCTCGCCACTCCAGGCACGTTTACTCCCACTTTCTCTCGCGACGTAAGCTCTGACGTTTTCAAGTGTTCAGACGCACGCACGGCGGGCTTTGACCTTTGAACGGGTCCTGGTTCGCTCCTTTTCCATGCAGGACTGCTCTGGATCGCCACCAGGTCCTGGCTCGCCCTTGTTGAAGAGCACTGACTTTCAGGTCGGACAGCAGCCGCTCGCGTCAGTCCTCGTGCGCCCAGAAGCAGGCCTGCGCCGGCCCGGGCCGACCGCGGCGCACAGAGCCCACCGGCTGGTCATCGCCGGCGAAGGCTGTACACGCAGCCAGCGCGGCCTTAATTACAAAGTGCTTGCCGTTACAGTAGCGTCCAGTTCTCCGCCATTTGTACAGCGACTCATTCATCTGGTGTATGGCGAGATTGATAATTACATACTAGTTCTGTTACAGTACAATAACCGAACCCCATTACATACACTGTCCATGGAAGAAACAAATGAATGAACGAATGCACTGTCACGCCCGTGATGGCAGTCGGTCGCTCGCCCGCCGCAGTTTGATCTGTGCCTCTCTTTCGCGATTCTACAAAACTGGAATGCAGCAGGCACCGCGATGTGATCCATGTGTTCTTGTTGTTGTTTATGGGTCATGGCAGACCTGCCCGCTTACAATAGAGATGTGGCGGTGCCGTTGGGAGCTGTGCCCTCACTCCCGCCCTCTTAGGCTAGTCTCGATGCGGAAGGTTGACGAAAGGATTCTGAAGAGCCCGTCAGGGTTATCTGCGTGAACCTGAAAGGCGACGGTGGATCCAAAGTTAAACCTCGCAAGTATTTGCCAAATGCCGCAACAGCTCAATTACAGGAGGCAGCGTGCGTACCCAGTGTCCAGCATCTTCAAGCACATGCATTTCAACTCCTCCGGCCTCGTCTGCGGCCACCTCCTCTGCGGCATGAATTCTCTGAAGGTCTTCAAGGGCCCATCTATGCAAACTCCTTTCGGCCTTGAGAAAATTAATGTGTACTCCTCGTGGTACGTTCTCCACAATCCTCCTGCATGATGCATTCAATTAGTTGCCCAGCACGGTTAAAGAATTTTGGATTGCTCGAGCACGCATTGCTGATGACTACCATAGGTTAGTATCTTCATACGACTTGTACATCTCAGAGATGCCATTTAAGTTGAATATCCATGAGAAGCTTGGAGAAGATCTTGGTCCTGATGGGCTGCTTCGTCTCAGATTTGTTGCCACCCACTGAACAAAGAATCAACAAAGAACTGAAATAAATGAGTAACTCTTTCATTGGATGAAGTGAAATCAACTACTCCCTCCGTTCACAAATATAAAATGTTCTAACTTTTCTTTTTCTGAATTGGATGTATATAGACACGTTTTGGTGTGTTTGCTCACTCATTTCAGTAGGTATGTAGTCCATATTAAAATATCCAAAACATCTTATATTTGTGAACGGAGGGAGTAGCTTTTAGACTAGTAAAGATCGAGTAAACTTGCAAGGGCGTCGCAACAAAAGGGTAGTATTAAAGCATACCCGTGCAACATCCACAGAAAACTTTCCTTTAACAAGAGCATCAACAACTTCCTGCTTTGAGTTAACCTATAATTTTCAATGGCAGAACACAAACAGTGAATCGTAAAGAAGACGCTTTTCTAGACTAGAACTAGAATGTACTTCGATAGTACACAAGCATAGATAATTCTGAAAGGCCAACCTGCACAGGCATTGTTCTGAGGACCTCGATAAGTTCAGCAGGATGATCTTCGCCATCTAACCCAGCACGAACTTTTCCAGGAGTAGCATCAAGAACCCACACCTTTAAGGTAAAGAATACACAGAAGAAATTTAGGTCAAAATATAATTAATAACAGTTGGCATTCCATTATTGCCACTCATATAACTCGGAAAAGGTAGTTAAGCTTACCCTGACAGGACGGGCAAGTGGTTTTGCAGCTTGTTCTACCATACTCAAAGCCACTGCAAGCACAATAAGGACTGGACAGTTATGGATTGTCTACAATATTAACCATAACACAGTGCATGGCATGTCAGATAAGAAGAACAAAAGGGAACGAGAAAAACCTTTTCCACCAAAACTGTGACCAACCAACACTCGAGGAGACAGCCTGAGTTGCCCTATCTGTTGTATTTAAACGAATTAGCATAGGGTAATAAGATGAAGGCAAATGAACTGAAAGGTGAACATTGATTGAGATATTTTCCACTGAGAAATAGACACAGTAATAAATACAATTTTAAAATTGTAAAGCAGGTGCAGTGCTTGCAACAGCTTCGTGCACTTCATGGCAATTACTTCAAATCAGCAGAGATTGATCTGTATTTTATATCATATGATCCACATGTGATGTTACCATGTATCTTACAGCTTCACTAGTCATAAGTAATGTCCATACGTAAGTTAACATATATACTATGGCATCAAAAGCCAGGTATGCTGATAAATCGCTAAGCACATGAAATGGTGCCTACCTCACAATTTATAAAGCTAGATGTACAACACAGATATTACTCAGAAATATATGTAGTCTTTTACGATGTTCTTCCAAAAAAGCTACATATTTCATTTATAATTACATTGGGTGTACCAAACACATTTAGTGTAGATATTAGAAGATAAAATAAAAATTAGCAGTGAGAAGAAAAGATAAAATAAAAATTAGCAGTGAGAAGACAATACAAACCAGCTTTAGAACGTCAAAAGCAGTTGAAGCAACAGTGTGTGGTCCTCTTTTCTTAATTGATGCTGAGTCACCGTGGCAACGCAAATCAACCAAAAGAAACTGCATGCAGAGAAATCAGATTCAGTATTCATTTTTGGTGCCGCAGTGTGAAGTTGTTAAGATCATTAGCAGAATTTTAGATATACTGACCTGCCACATTGGAAATTCCTGAGCTAACCTCTTTGCAAACGACCCTTCATGACAAATATAATTAATTAAATATTATTTAACCTCATATCCTTTACCGAGCAAACTTCTTTAAAACATGTCAAAGCATTTCACTCATTTGCAAACTTGAACCGATATCGCAACTCAGACAATCAGAATGCTCATTTACCCCAGTTTTTCCCGCTCCCAAGGATGCCATGAAGGAGTACAGCTGTTGGTGGATCAGGTATTGATTTGTCCATAAATGAGTTCCATTGTACCTGAGGTAACGTGAGGTAATGCTTATGAATAACTTACATTGCGTCAGAACATTTCAAGCAACAAACTATTGTATAACACAATTTGAAACCAGTGATAAATCATTGACGTGAATGCAACACTTACAAGGTTCCCTTGAACCAGTTCATAGGCCTGTAGGGAGAGAATAGAAATAATTAATCAGCATTGGGTGAGAACCATTCATCGCACAATTTCAAAACTTCAAGCTTCCTTACCAGAACTCCAGCATGCTTCTCGGCATCAGGCTGATAAGAAATATTTGCTTCAGCCAAAGCCACCTGAGCACACTGACAAGGAGAGGACGAAATTGACCTTGAACTAGACATTGTCGATATCAACCGGCCACGACTATCAACAGTTTCCTAACAATACAAAACATAAGACCATAATTAAAGTTCAGAATGTTGGTGTAGTTAAGAAATTGACCATTATCTAACCAGAACAATGAAATTGTATAACCGCGATTCGAATTTCAGAACGTCTGTGAAAATGCAAGAAATCAATAGTTAAATTAGCAGTTGCTGCACAAATTAACAGGTCATGCAGGTTCCACATTGTGAATATTAGTTGCTTTTACAAGTTGAATTAGCAGTTCACTACTTCACCGTGTATTTTGTTTGGTCACTAAGAATGCCATGGTAACGGTACAAATTGCAGCTACCAAGCAACATTACTCACTCCCACACTAAATAGGCCATGGACAATTAAAATTACACAAAAAATCATATCGATAAGAGACAGCTTTGGAGTTTTCTCGGAGAATTAAAACAGCGAGTTCCATGAAAAAAGTTTGATCAACACAAGCAATTTTAAACCCTCTAGTGCGGTAGTGCCTCTGGCTCGCGATGTTACGAGTTTGGTGGCTAAATGAACAATCACAAACAGGGATATGAAGTAAACCATAGACATTGATATGCCACCCAGTAAGAAATGTGACAAATATCACTTGAAGCAGAAACGCATTCCATCAGTCGCCCCTGATCGCATATTCGCATCTACATTGCGTCCATCGCGACTGCCGCCGCGTATCCTCACGACCTCAAAATTGCACCAAAATCTCGCATCTAGCTCCAGTCAGCCAACGGGAGGCGACAGTGCGAGTACCCGTAACGCCACCGCGCATCAGCCCCTGGGACTACGAACTGGCCGAGTAACCTAATTGAGGACGATTTCGATCACCGAAACCAGCTTGGAGAACAGTACCTGGCGGGAGCGGAGGCCCGACGCGCGAGCCCTGGTCCCCTGCCGCGGCGGCGCGAGGCTCGGGGCGAGCGGAGGAGCCCTCCTCAGCTCCGCGGAGAGGGCGCGCGGCGGCGGTGCGCCAGCCGCCGCCATCAGATCACCGGCGAGTAGTGGGGGTGGGAGCACCGAGGGGGCGAATTGTTGGTGTGTCCGTGGGCTTGCCGCGTCACCACAATAAACGAATTAATCGTTTTTGTTTATTCGGCGAGGGCGAAGAAAAAGCTAGAGGCGGAGAACCCAAGGAGCGGGAGAGAGGCTGGCGTGTGGGGTAGGACGACACGTGGCCGTTCCTTCCCTCGCTGACTGTGGGTCCTCTACTTTTTCGAGACAACCGTGGGCCCTTTACTGTAAGGTCCTGCGGTTTTTTTTTTGAGAATCGTAAGGTCCTGCGTGGATGGGCGCAAGGGCAGTGTGTGTGGTTTGAGGACCAGTAACTTGTATTATAAATTTTGTTAAGCGGGTCGTGACGGGTCATACTAGGTCCAGCACCTGTCACCGGTTTCTCTCCAAATTGAATTGTTGGATTGTCTAAAAAATATTGAACTGCTGGTTCTTCTCTTAAAGAAAAAGCAAAAAACTAAACCCATGAATTTTTCAATCTTCCTGTAGCTATATATATACACTAGGTGGCATTGTAAGATGGCACTGGAACTTAGAAGTATTTGTGTGTATACTAGACTTACCAGTAATCTTCTGTATTAAATGGACCCTAAATTTAATCACCCCTTTCAGACAGAGGTATTTTCGTAGAAGCATTTTTGTTTGGAGTGTTCGTGTACACGTACCACTACAAACGGTTTATGGTGTTTGAATTCACAATGGGTCGTTGTCAGCTCATGCGAGATGAAAAAGTCAAAGATGACGACGGAAGAGAAGGACGATACAAATCAATTTACAGTTGGATGGCTAGGTGAACAGTGAACTCTCCTGCCCGATGTGTTAAAAAAATTAAACAGTACGCTGTGCACCAACATGACTTTTGGCTACTTTCCTTCACCCTTGTTTATTACTACCCAACCTCAACATTAAGTTCAAACATTAAGGTCACAAACCTCACATTGAATTTACAACCCAACCTCAACATTAAGTACCATTTTGGGGTGGGATCATAGCTTATGAGATTTTAGGTGTGAGAATCATCCCCATTCTAAGTTATAATGAATCCTTTATGAATTTTAAAGTTTATAGTTGAAGTTCATGTCATTTGTAGTTTGTCAATGTGACATTATCAGGTTCTATTGTTCATTGTTTTGAGATAGCTCATCATTCATGTTGAATAGTGACGTTATTGGGTTCTAGTAGTGGTTGTTGTTGGTAATGTGTTCAATTTGTTTCTTCCTTAATTTTCCCCAAATTGATGCTTTTGCAAAATACTTGTTTTATTACGAAAAATGATTCCTATCACCGACTGATCCAAGTTGGCCAGGTCGGTTGTCCTGCATGACGGTAGTGCATTGCACCCTATCCTCCCTGGCTGCCCGAGCAACACTACCCCTTAGCTCCTTCCAACACTAGTTTCTCTCGAGTGTGGCGTTGACCTCCTCCTCCACCACCGTTTCTTCCAAAGGTCGCAAGCTCCTCCTTTATAGCCACCTCTCTCAAAGGTCGTGGAACTCAGTGTCATGGATTCTCACTCCTATGCTTGAGTTGTACCTTCAAACTGGGGTGCTCCAAGTCGCCATGCTTGGGCGAGATGGTGCATGAGGGTGGATGAATCTCGGCTCAATGGATGCAGCTCATGTGGGGATCCAGTGAGCTAAATTCATCCCCAATGAGCCTAAGGCGGAAAGGTTAGTGATCCATGGATTTGGAAATTGCATATATTGTCATCTCAAACTGCAACCTCACATACATTATGTTGTGCACACATGGGTGAGATGTTGCAATGATTCTAGACATTTGTTCCTACCATGTTCACACTGCAATGGTATTTTGTTGCAAACGTTGCCTTGTATGTTGTACGTATATACTAGCGGGCGGAGACGCAGGGGCACGCCGTCGCCACCAGAAAGCCCATGTACGCGCCTTTGTTGCTTGTTTTATTCATGATAAAAAGATGAGGTGATGGTTTCTAAAGGGAGCCAATGGAGTGATACTTTTTGTTTATTTAACGGATTCATGCATGTCCTTGCATTTTTTGCATCATACATGTGAAAGCACAACATGCTCCCTTGGTGGTTTTGATAATTCATCACAACATACATTATCTCTTGGACTAACATCTCTATCTAGTGTATTTCAGTTAATAGTCCATGGAGAGTTGGGCTAGCAAAAGGATTGTGGAGATTGTGGAATTACCCCAAGATTCAAGGAAATAGATTGGCCAAGCTTCAAGCAAGAGGACTCTATATTTTACATTTGTGAGAAATCACTTTGAGTCCATAGGAAAGCTAATACTATTAAAAGGGGGTAAGGTTTTGTTGGTGAACAAAATGCTCATACGTGCACAAGTGATAGTCACCAAAAACATCCACAAGCTCTCCCACCAAAGTCTGTCTCTAGCCAAACATTCAAAATCGGTGCAACCAACATTCCCATCCCAGTGCCACCGATTCTAAACCCTAGACAGACTCAGCCAAACCCTAGCCACTTCGGTGCAGCCGACACTGCATTCGGTGCCACCGAGTTGGGTTACCAACTTTCTGTTACGCAAGTTCACACTTTCGGTCCGTCCGAGAATGTTGAATCGGCATCACTGAGTTTGGCATTTCTGACCGTTGGTCACCTTGTTGGTGCAACCGGGATTCCTATATCGGTCTCACCAAGATTCAAAAGTTGCCACCTTTTGGTCACTTCGGTACCACCAAGATTAATGTTGGGAGACGTAGTAGTAAATCAAAAAATTTCCTACGTGTCACCAAGATCAATCTATGGAGAAACCAGCAACGAGTGTGGGGAATGCATCTTCATACCTTTGAAGATCGCAAAGCGGAAGCGTTTATAGAACGCGGTTAGTGGAGTCGTACTCGCAGCAATTCAGATCGCGGTGGATTCCGATCTAAGCGCCGAACAATGGCGCCTCCGTGTTCAACACACGTGCATCCCGGTGACGTCTCCTACGCCTTGATCCATCAAGGAGGAAGGAGAGGTTGAGGGAGAGCTCCGGAAGCATGACGGCATGGTGATGGTGGAGCTACGTGGTACTCCGGCAGGGCTTCGCCAAGCGCTACAGAGGACGAGGAGGACGAGGGGTAGGGCTGCACTGATAGGGAGAGAAACTTGTGTGTTGGCAGCCCCCAAACCCCCCACTATATATAGGAGGAGGAGGAGGGAGGGCGCAGCCCCTAGGGTTCCCACCCTAGGGCTGCGAACGGCCCTAGATGGGACTTGGGGTGGCGGCCAAGGGAGGGGAGAGGCGGTGCGGTAGCCCTACGCACCCTAGGGTGGGCCTAGGGTTTGCCCCCCTCCCTCCTTTGCCGCGCCTTAGGCCAGGTGGGACGCGCCGTAGGGGCTAGTTCCCTCCCACTCTTGGCTCATGTAGCCTCCCGGGGCTGGTGGCCCGGATGGACCCCCGGAACCCTTCCGATGGTCTCGGTACATTACCGGCGGTGCCCGAAACACTTCCGATGACCAAAACCTCACTTCCTATATATGAATCTTTACCTCTGGACCATTCCGGAACTCCTCGTGACGTCCAGGATC
The DNA here is from genome assembly GCA_022496015.1 of Hordeum marinum. Lineage (NCBI taxonomy): Eukaryota > Viridiplantae > Streptophyta > Magnoliopsida > Poales > Poaceae > Hordeum > Hordeum marinum. Next base: position 463,090,899 of record CM039674.1, read on the forward strand.
TCATCCGGAACTCCAAACAACCTTCGGTAACCATGTACACTATTTCCCTATAACCCTAGCGTCATCGAACCTTAAGTGTGTAGACCCTACGAGTTCGTGAGGCACGTAGACATGACCGAGACACCTCTCCGGTCAATAACCAACATCGTGATCTAGATACCCTGTTGGCTCCCACATGCTGCACGATGATCTCATCGGATGAACCACGATGTCAGGGATTCAATCAATCCCGTATACAATTCCCTTTGTCTATCGGCATGACACTTGCCCGAGATTTGATCGTCCGTATCCCTATACCTTGTTCAATCTCGTTACTGGCAAGTCTCTTTACTCGTTCCGTAACACATCATCCTGTGGCTAACTCCTTAGTCACATTGAGCTCATTATGATGATGTCTTACCGAGTGGGCCCAGAGATACCTCTCCGTCACACGGAGTGACAAATCCCAGTCTCGATTCATGCCAACCCAACAGATACTTTCGGGGATACCCGTAGCATACCTTTATAGCCACCCAGTTATGTTGTAATGTTTGGCACACCCAAAGTATTCCTACAGTATCTGGGAGTTGCACAATCTCATGGTCTAAGGAAACGATACTTCACATTAGAAAAGCTTTAGCAGACGAACTACACGATCTTGTGCCATGCTTAGGATTGGGTCTTGTCCATCACATCATTCTCCTAATGATGTGATCCCGTTATCAACGACATCCAATGTCCATGGTCATGAAACCGTGACCATCTATTGATCAACGAGCTAGCCAACTAGAGGCTCACTAGGGACATGTTCTGGTCTATGTATTCACACATGCATTACGGTTTCCGGTTAATACAATTATAGCATGAACAATAGACAATTATCATGAACAAGGAAATACAATAATAACCATTTTATTATTACCTCTAGGGCATATTTCCAACAGTCTCCCACTTGCACTGGAGTCAATAATCTAGTTACATTGTGATGTATCGAACACCCATAGAGTTCTGGTGTTGATCATGTTTTGATCGTGGGAGAGGTTTAGTCAATGGATCTGCGACATTCAGATCCATATGTACTTTACAAATAACTATATCTCCTTCCTCAATGTAATCACGAATGGAGTTGAAGCGACGTTTGATGTGTCTTGTCTTCTTGTGAAACCTGGGCTCCTTGGCAAGGGCAATAGCTCTAGTGTTGTCACAGAATAGAGTCATCGAGCCCGATGCATTGGGAATCACTCCTAGGTAGGTGATGAATTCCTTCATCCAGACTCCTTCCTTTGCTGCTTCCGAAGCAGTTATGTACTCCGCTTCACATGTTGATGCTGCCATGACGCTTTGCTTGCTACTGCACCAGTTGACTGCCCCTCCATTCAAAATATACATGTATCCGGTTTGTGACTTCGAGTCATCTGGATCTGTGTCGAAGCTAGCATCGACGTAACCCTTTACGACGAGCTCTTCGGCACCTCCATATACGAGAAACATGTCCTTGGTCCTTTTTAGGTACTTTAGGATATTCTTAACCGTTGTCTAGTGTTCCGCTCCGGGATCACTTTGGTACCTCCCTACCAAACTTATGGCAAGGTTCACATCAGGTCTGGTACACAACATGGCATACATAATAGAGCCTATGGCTGAAGCATAGGGGATGACAGTCATCTTTTCTCTATCCTCTGTCATGGTCGGGCATTGAGTCATACTCAATCTCACACCCTGTAACACAGGCAAAAACCCCTTCTTGGAATGATCCATATTGAACTTCCTCAATATCTTGTCAAGGTATGTGCTTTGTGAAAGACCTATGAGGCGTCTCGATCTATCTCTATAGATCTTGATGCCTAATATGTAAGCAGCTTCTCCAAGGTCCTTCATTGAAAAACACTTATTCAAGTAGGCCTTTATGCTTTCCAAAAGTTCTATATCATTTCCCATCAACAATATGTCATCCACATATAATATGAGAAATGCTATAGAGCTCCCACTCACTTTCTTGTAAATACAGGGTTCTCCATAAACCTGTATAAATCCAAACGCTTTAATCACCTCATTAAAGCGAATGTTCCAACTCCGAGATGCTTGCACCAGCCCATAGCTGGAGTGCTGGAGCTTGCATACCTTTTTAGGATCTTTAGGATCGACAAAACCTTCCGGATGCATCATATACAATTCTTCCTTAAGGAAACCATTAAGGAATGCCGTTTTGACGTCCATTTGCCAGATCTCATAATCATAAAATGCGGCAATTGCTAACATGATTCGGACGGACTTCAGCATCGCTATGGGTGAGAAAGTCTCATCGTAGTCAACTTCTTGAACTTGTCAATAACCCTTAGCGACAAGCCGAGCCTTATTGACGGTCACATTACCATCCGTGTCAGTCTTCTTCTTAAAGATCCATTTATTTTCTATGGCTCGCTTATCATCAGGCAAGTCCACCAAAGTCCATACTTTCTTCTCATACATGGATCCTATCTCAGATTTCATGGCTTCAAGCCATTTGTTGGAATCCGGGCCCGCCATTGCTTCTTCATAGTTCGAAGGTTCACCGTTGTCCAACAACATGATCTCCAGGACAGGGTTGCCATACCACTCTGGTGCGGAACGTGTCCTAGTGGACCTTCTAATAGCAACTTGATCTGAAGTTTCATGATCATCATCATTAACTTCCTCTCCAGCCGGTGCAGGCTCCACAGAAACAACTTCCTGCGTTGCGCTGCTCTTCGGTTCGAGTGGAGGTACAATTACCTCATCAAGTTCTATTGTCCTCCCACTTACTTCTTTCGAGAGAAACTCTTTCTCTAGAAAGGATCCATTCTTGGCAACAATGACTTTGCCTTCGGATCTGAGGTAGAAGGTATACCCAACAGTTTCTTTGGGGTATCCTATGAAGACGCACTTTTCCGCTTTGGGTTCGAGATTCTTAGGTTGAAGTTTCTTCACATAAGCATCGCATCCCCAAACTTTCAGAAACGATAGCTTAGGTTTGTTTCCAAACCATAATTCATATGGTGTCGTCCCAACAGACTTAGACGATGCCCTATTTAAAGTGAATGCGGCGGTCTCTAATGCATATCCCCAAAATGATAGCAGTAAGTCGGTAAGAGACATCATAGATCGCACCATATCCAATAGAGTGTGATTACGACGTTCAAACACACCGTTTTGCCGAGGTGTGCCAGGCGGCATGAGTTGTGAAACAATTCCACATTTCCTTAGGTGCATGCCAAACTCGTGACTTAAATATTCTCTGCCACGATCAGATCGTAGGCACTTTATTTTCCTGTCACGTTGATTCTCTACCTCACTCTGAAATTAATTGAACTTTTCAAAGGTTTCGGACTTGTGTTTCATTAAGTAGACATACCCATATCTGCTTAAGTCATCAGTGAGGGTGAGAACATAATGGTAGCCACCATGATCCTCAATGTTCATTGGACCGCATACATCGGTATGTATTATCTCCAACAAGTCAGTTGCTCGCTCCATTGTTCCGAAGAACGGAGTCTTGGTCATCTTGCCCATGAGGTATGGTTCGCATGTGTCAAATGATTCAAAGTCAAGAGACTCTAAAAGTCCATAAATATGGAGTTTCTTTATGCGTTTGACACCAATATGACCAAGGCGGGAGTGCCACATGTAAGTGGGACTATCGTTATCAACCTTACACTTTTTGGTACTTACACTATGAACATGTGTAACATCATGTTCGAGATACATCAAAAATAAACCATTGACCACCGGAGCATGACCATAAAACATTTCTCTCATATAAATAGAACAACCATTATTCTCATATTTAAATGAGTAGCCATCTCGCATCAAACGAGATCCAGATACAATGTTCATGCTCAAAGCTGGTACTAAATAACAGTTATTGAGGTTTAAAACTAATCCCGAAGGTAGATGTAGAGGTAGCATGCCGACGGCGATCACATCGACCTTGGAACCATTCCCGATGCGCATCGTCACCTCGTCCTTTGCCAGTCTCCGCTTATTCCGCAGCTCCTGCTTGGAGTTACAAATGTGAGCAACTGCACCGGTATCAAATACCCAGGAGCTACTACGAGCGCCGGTAAGGTACACATCAAAAACAAGTAGATCACATATACCTTTAACGTTGCCGGCCTTCTTATCCGCTAAGTACTTGGAGCAGTTCCGCTTCCAGTGACCGGTACCCTTGCAATAAAAGCACTCAGTCTCAGGCTTGGGTCCATTCTTGTTCTTCTTCCCGGCAACTTGCTTACCGGGTGCAGCAACTGCTTTGCCGTCCTTCTTGAAGTTCTTCTTACCCTTGCAATTCTTGAAACTAGTGGTCTTATTCACCATCAACACTTGATGTTCCTTTTTGATCTTGACCTCCGCTGATTTCAGCATCGAGTACAACTCAAGAATGGACTTCTCCATACCCTGTATGTTGTAGTTCATCACAAAGCTCTTGTAGCTAGGTGGGAGCGATTGGAGGATTCTGTCAATAACCGAGTCATCCGGAAGATTAACTCCCAGCTGAGACAAGCAGTTGTGCAACCCAGACATTTTGAGTATGTGCTCACTGACAAAACTATTTTCCTCCATCTTACAACTGAAGAACTTGTCAGAGACATCATATCTCTCGACCCAGGCATGAGCTTGGAAAACCAATTTCAGCTCTGGGAACATCTCATATGCTCCGTGTTGCTCAAAACGCTTTTGGAGCCCCGGTTCTAAGCTGTAAAGCATGCCGCACTGAACTAGGGAGTAATCATCACAACACGACTTCCAAGCGTTCATAATGTCTTGATCCGTTGGGAAAATGGGTGCGTCACCTAGCGGTGCATCAAGGACATATAATCTTTTGGAAGCTATGAGGATGATCCTCAAGCTATGGACATAGTCCGTATAGTTGCTTCCATCGTCTTTCAGCTTGGTTTTCTCTAGGAACGCGTTGAAGTTGAGGGCAACATTAGCGTTGGCCATTGGATCTACAATATAGATTGTAAAGACAATTTTAGACTAAGTTCATGATAATCAAGTTCACATAATCAAATTATTTAATGAACTCCCACTTAGAAAGACATCTCTCTAGTCATCCAAGTGACACATGATCCACGTCAACTAGCCCGTGTCCGATCATCACGTGAGATGGACTAGTCATCAATGGTGAACATCCCCATGTTGATCGTATCTTCTATACGACTCATGTTCGACCTTTCGGTCTCCCGTGTTCTGAGGCCATGTCTATACATGCTAGGCTCGTCAAGTCAACCTAAGTGTATTGCGTGTGTAAATCTGGCTTACACCCGTTGTATGCGAACGTTAGAACCTATCACACCCGATCATCACATGGTGCTTCGGAACAACGAACCTTAGCAACGGTGCACATTTAGGGTGAACACATTTCTTGAAATTTTAGTGAGAGATCATCTTATTTAGCTACCGTCGTTCTAAGCAAATAAGATGTAAACATGATAAACATCACATGCAATCAATATAGTGACATGATATGGCCAATATCATCTTGCTCCTTTGATCTCCATCTTCGGGGCACCATGATCATCACTGTCACCAACACGACACCATGATCTCCATCATCATGATCTCCATCATCATGTCTTCATGAAGTTTTCTTGCCAACTATTACTTCTACTACTATGGCTAACGATTAGCAATAACGTAAAGTAATTACATGGCGTTTATGATTGACACGCAGGTCATACAATAAATTAAGACAACTCCTATGGCTCCTGCCGATTGTCATACTCATCGACATGCAAGTCGTGAATCCTATTACAAGAACATGATCAATCTCATACATCACATATATCACATCACATTCTTTGGCCATATCACATCACACGGCATATGCTGCAAAAAACAAGTTAGACGTCCTCTAATTTGTTGTTGCAAGTTTTTACGTGGCTGCTATAGGTTTCTTGCAAGAACGTTTCTTACCTACGCAATAACCACAACGTGATATGCCAATTTCTATTTACCCTTCATAAGGACCCTTTTCATCGAATCCGATCCGACTAGAGTTTAAGAGACAGACACCCGCTAGCCACCTTATGCAACAAGTGCATGTCAGGCGGTGGAACCAGTCTCACGTAAGCGTACGTGTAAAGTCGGTCTGGGCCGCTTCATCCCATAATACCGCCGAATCAAGATAAGACTAGTAACGGCAAGAGAATTGACAAAATCGACGCCCAGAACACCTTCTGTTCTACTCGTGCATAGATTCTACGCATAGACCTAGCTCTGATACCATTGTTGGGAGACATAATAGTAAATCAAAAAATTTCCTACGTGTCACCAAGATCAATCTATGGATAAACTAGCAACGAGTGGGGGGAGTGCATCTTCATACCTTTGAAGATCGCAAAGAGGAAGCATTTCTAGAATGCGGTTGGTGGAGTCGTACTCGCAGCAATTCAGATCGCGGTGGATTCCGATCTAAGCGCCGAATAACGGTGCCTCCGCATTCAACACACGTGCAGCCCGGTGACGTCTCCTACGCCTTGATCCAGCAAGGAGGAAGGAGAGGTTGAGGGAGAGCTCCAGCAGCACGATGGTGTGATGATGGTGGAGCTGCATGGTACTCCGGTAGGGCTTCGCCAAGCGCTACGGAGGACGAGGAGGAGGAGGAGTAGGGCTGTGTCGAGAGGGAGAGAAACTTGTGTGTTGGCAGCCCCCCAAACCCCCACTATATATAGGAGGAGCAGGGAGGGCGCAGCCCCTAGGGTTCCCACCCTAGGGCTGCAGTCGGCCCTAGATGGGATTTGGGGTGGCGGCCAAGGGAGGGGGAGAGGTGGTGCAGCAGCCCTAGGCGCCCTAGGGTGGGCCTAGGGCCCATCTGGGCCTAGGGTTTGCCTCCCCTCTCTCCTTTTGCTACGCCTTGGGCCAGGTGGGAGGTGCACCAACCCGCCTAGGGGCTGGCTCCCTCCCACTCTTGGCCCATGTAGCCTCCTGGGGCTGGTGGCCCCTCCCGATGGACCCCCAAAACCCTTCTGGTGGTCCCGGTACATTACCGGCGGTGCCCGAAACACTTCCGGTGACCAAAACCTCACTTCCTATATATGAATCTTTACCTCCGGACCATTCTGGAACTCCTCATGACGTCTAGGATCTCATCCAGGACTCCGAAAAACCTTCGGTAACCATGTACACTATTTCCCTATAACCCTAGCGTTATCGAACCTTAAGTGTGTAGACCCTACAGGTTCGGGAGGCACGTAGACATGACCGAGACACCTCTCCGGTCAATAACCAACAGTGGGATCTAGATACCCATGTTGGATCCCACATGCTCCACGATGATCTCATCGGATGAACCACGATGTCGGGGATTCAATCAATCTTGTATACAATTCCCTTTGTCTATCGGTATGACACTTGCCCGAGTTTCGATCGTCGGTATCCCTATACCTTGTTCAATCTCGTTACCAGCAAGTATTTTTACTCATTCCATAACACATCATCCCGTGGCTAACTCCTTAGTCACATTGAGCTCATTATGATGATGTCTTACCGAGTGGGCCCACATATACCTCTCCATCACACAGAGTGACAAATCCCAGTCTCGATTCGTGCCAACCTAACAGATACTTTCGGGGATACCGTAGCATACATTTATAGACACCCAGTTATGTTGTGACGTTTGGCACACCCAAAGTGTTCCTATGGTATCCAAGAGTTGCACAATCTCATGGTCTAAGTTAATGATACTTGACATTAGAAAAGCTTTAGCAGACGAACTACACGATCTTGTGCCATGCTTAGGATTGGGTCTTGTCCATCACATCATTCTCCTAATGATGTGATCCCGTTATCAACGACATCCAATGTCCATGGTCATGAAACCGTGACCATCTATTGATCAACGAGCTAGCCAACTAGAGGCTCACTAGGGACATGTTGTGGTCTATGTATTCACACATGCATTACGATTTCCGGTAAATACAATTATAGCATGAACAATAGACAATTATCATGAACAAGGAAATACAATAATAACCATTTTGTTATTGCCTCTAGGGCATATTTCCAACAATTAACACATCAGTGTCACCGAGTTGGTAATTTTGTGTGTAACGGTTGGATTTTTGGGGATGCCTATATATACCCCTTCATCACCAGCCACTCGAAAGAGAAGCACTCAGAACTATTCCATACCTACCCTACTCATTTTTCTGAGAGAGGGCCACCTGCCCTTGTGTTGAGATTAAGATCTTCCACTCTAACCATATGGATCTTTATTTCTAGTCTCCCTAAGTTGCTTTCCACAAATCCCATCTCTTCTACCAAGCCAAATCTATGAGAGAGTGATTGTGTGTTGAGGAGTCTATCATCTTGAAGCACAAGAGCAAGGAGTTCATCGTCATTACCGAGCCTATTACCTATTGGAGGGTAGTGCCTCCTAGATTGGTTAGGTGTCGCTTGGGAGCCTCCTACTTCGTGTTGTGGAGTGAACCAAGAAGTTTGTAAGGGCAAGGAGATCACCTACTTCGTGAAGATCTACCCATAGCGAGGCTAGTCCTTCATGGAAGGGAAGGCGTATGGAATATTCAAGGTTGCTACTTCGTGGACTCTTATGGGTGGAGCCCCCCGTGGACTCTCGCGACCGTTACCCTCCGTGGGTTGAAGACTCCATAAACGTGGACGTACGATAGCACCACCTATCGGAACCACAGAAAAAAATCCTTGCGTCTCCCATTGCATTTGATCTTCCTATCCCATCTCTTTACTTACATGTGCAATGTCTTTACTTTCCGCTGCCATATTTGTGGACATGCATGTGTAGGGCTGTTAGATTTGCTAGACTTGCTAAAATAGTTAAAATCTGCCAACCAATTAACTTGGGAAAAGGTTAGGTTTTAAATTCCTGCTAGTAGTCTATTCACCCCCCCTCTAGACACTCTTCTATCGATCCTACAAGTGGTATTAGAGCTTTGGTCTCCATTGCTTCGGTTTAATCACCGTGGAGGAAGATGGGTGTGTCTAGAGTACCGAGTTTGAGTTGTAGAGTGCCCATTCTTGATGGAGAGTACTATAGTGAATGGAAGAATGACATGATTGATCTATTTGATAGATTCCATTTGACAAAATATATTGAAAACCCTTATGCGCTCCCTATTGATGAATTGCATCCCACACACGAAGAGGAAATTAACATGCTTGGTAACCTAAGAACTGTCAATCTTGTTGTTAGAGGTTTACCAAGATTCGTGCTTTCTCAATTGAAGAACTTTGCATGTGCCTACCCCTTGTGGACTGATTTAGAGAAACGATATCCAAATCTTTCATTAAGGAATCTTGATGAAATTCTTCATAAAACTGTTGCTTTTCACAAATGAAGCCTAGTGATCCAAACTTTGATAAATGCCTATTTGACCTCCGTGATCTTATGCGTGCTAAAGGAGATGTCACTATTCGGGAACATTGCGTGGGAAACAAAAAAATTCCTACGCGCACGCAAGATCTATCCATGGTGATGAGCATCTATGAGAGGGAGAGTGGATCTACATACCCTTTTAGATCGCTAAGCGAGAAGTGTTAAGAAACACGGTTGGTGTAGTCGAACGTCTTCGCGATCCAAATCGTCGAGCGTCCCGCGATCTCATCACGATCTGTCCCGCGATCCAATCACGATCCGTCCCACGAACTCATCATGATCCGTCCCACGATCTCATCATGATCCGTCTCGCGATCTTGATCACGGTCCTTCCGATCTAGCGCTAAACGAACAACACCTCCGCATTCAGCACACGTACAGCTTGATGACGATCTCCGCCTTCTTGATCCAGCAAGAGGGAGAGGAGAGGTAGAAGAGTTCTCCGGCAGCGCGATGGATTTGGGGCAATGGTGGTGGAGCTATTCCAGCAGGGCTTCGCCTAAGCACTGTAGAAAACCGATCTAGAGGAGAAACTATGCTCTAGAGGAGAGGGTAGCACGTGGCTGAAAATCTAGTGCAAAAACCCTACAACCTCTAGTATATATAAGAGGAAGAGAGACGAGGCTTGGCCAAAGGGCCAGCCCTAGGAAGCTTCGGCCGAAGTGGATAGGAGAGGAGGAATCCTCCTCCAATCCTAGTAGGACTAGGACTCCTTCCTTTTTTGCCTTTTTTGCCTTTTCCCACCTTTTCTCTTTGGGATTTTCTTTCCCAGCCGCATGGGCCTTGTGTGGGACTTCCACCAGCCCACTAAGGGCTGGTATTCACTCTCCCACAGCCCATATAGCCTCTTGGGTCGAAATACCCCTCCCGATGGTCCCCCGATACACTATCGGCACTCTCGATACACTACCGATGAGCCCGAAACTTTTCCGGCGACCAAAACAGGACTTCCTATATATCAATCTTTACCTCCGGACCATTCCAGATCTCCTCATGATGTCCGGTATCTCATCCGGCACTCCGAACAACCTTCGGTCACCACCATATATAACTCTATACTACTGAAACGTCACAGAACCTTAAGTGTGCAGACCCTGTGGGTTCGAGAACTATGTAGACATGATCGAAACACCTCTATGGTTAATAACCTATAGCGGGACCTGGATGCCCATATTGGTTCCTACATATTCTATGAAGATCTTGATCGGTCGAACCTCTATGTCAAGGATTCAGTTAATCCCGTATGATGTTCCCTTTGTTCTTCGATATGTTACTTGCCCGAGATTCGATCGTCGGTATCTCCATACCTAGTCCAACCTCGTTACCGGCAAGTCTCTTTACTCAGTCCGTAATTCAAGATACCATGACTAACACTTAATCACATGCTTGCAAGGCTTGTTGTGATGTTGTATTACCGAGTGGGCCCTGAGATACCTCTCCGTCACATGGAGTAACAAATCCCAGTCTTGATCCATGCCAACCCAACAGACACCCTCGGAGATACCTGTAGAGCACCTTTATAGTCACCCAGTTATGTTGCGACGTTTGCTACACACAAGGTACTCCTCCGGTGTCAATGAGTTGCATGATCTCATGGTCATAGGAACATATACTTGACATGCAGAAGACAGTAGCAATAAACTGACACGATCATATGCTAAGTTTGTAGTTTGGGTCTTTTCCATCACATCATTCTCCTAATGATGTGATCTCGTTATCAAATGACATCTCATGTCAATGGATAGGAAATCTTGACCATCTTTGATCAACGAGCTAGTTTACTAGAGGCATACTAGGGACACAGTGTTGTCTATATACCCACACATGTATTTAGTTTCCAATCAATACAATTATAGCATGGATAATAAACGATTATCATGAACAAGGAAATATGATAATAACCAATTTATTATTGCCTCTAGGGCATATTTCCAACAGTCTCCCACTTGCACTAGAGTCAATAATCTAGTTCACATCACCATGTGATTCGCATTGTTATGAATCTAACACCCAATGAGTTCTGGGGTTCGATCATGTTTTGCATGTGAGAGAGGTCTTATAGTTAACGGTCTGCGATATTCACATCCGTGTGTACTTTGCAAATCTCTATGTCAAACCGTAAACACTGCTACCACACTCCACTTGGAGCTATTCCAAATGGTTGCTCTACTATACGTATTCGGATTGCTACTAATAGTCATCCGGATTGGTGTTAAAGCTTGCATCGACATAACTCTTTATGGCGAACTCTTTCTCACCTCCATAATCAAGAAACATTTCCTTAGTCTTTTAGTCACTAAGGATAATCCTGACCGCTGTCCAATGATCCACTCCTGGATCACTCTTGTACCCCTTGACGGACTCACGGCAAGGCACACACAGGTGCGGTACATAGCATGGCATACTATACAGAGCCTATGGCTAAGGCATAGGGGACGACGTTCGTCCTTTCTCTTTGTTATACCGTTGTCGAGCTTTGAGTCTCACTCAACTTCACACCTTACAAATTAGGCAAGAACTCTTTCTCTAACTGATCCATTTTGAACTCTTTCAAAATCTTGTCAAGGTATGTACTCATTGAAAGTCTCATCAAGCATCTTGATCTATCTCTATAGATCTTGATGCTCAACAATTAGGTAGTTTATCCAGGTCTTCCTTTGAAAAACTCTTTTCAACCAACCTTTTATGCTTTCCAGAAATTCTACATCATTTCCGATCAACAATATGGCATCCACATATGCTTACCAGAAACTCTATAGTGCTCCCACTCACTTTATTGTAAATACAAGTTTCTCATAAACCTTGTATAGACTCAAAAACTTTGATCACCTCATCAAAGTGTATATTCCAACTCCGAGATGCTTGCTTCAGTTCATAGAAGGATCACTGAATCTTGCACACCTTTTAGCATCCTTAGGACTGACAAAACCTTCTGGTTGTATCTCATACAACCTTTCCTTAAGGAAGGAAACGATGTTTTGACATCCATCTGCCAGATTTCATAATTGAAAAATGCAGCAACTGCTAACATAATTCCAACAGACTTTAGCATCGCTACGAGGTAGAAAGTCTCATCGCAGTCAACTCCTTGAACTTGTCGGAAACTTCTTTGCGACAAGTCGAGCTCTATAAATGGTGACATTTACCATCAGCATTTGTCTTCATCTTAAAGGTCCATTTGTACTCAATGACCTGCCGGCCAAGGAGCAAGTCTACCAAAGTCTATACTTGGTTTTCATACATTGATCCTTTCTCCGATTTCATGGCCTCTAACCATTTGGGCCCATCATCGCTTCTCCACAGCTCGTAGGTTCATCGTTGTCCAACAACATGACCTCCAAGACAGGGTTGTCATACCGCTCAGGAGCATTACACATCCTTGTCGACCTACGAGGTTTGATAGTAACTTGATATGAAGCTTCATGATCATCATCATTAACTTCCTATTCAACTAACGTAGGTTCCACAGAAACATCTTTCTGCGCTGCGCTACTCTCTGGTTGAAGCAAAGGTTCAACAACCTCATCAAGTTCTATCTTCCTCCCACTCATTTCTTTCGAGAGAAACTTTTCTCGAGAAAGGACCCAGTTTTAGCAACAAACACTTTATGCTTGAGTCTGAGATAGAAGGTTCACCCAACTGTTCTTAGGGTATTCTATGAAGATGCATTTGTCCGCTTTGGGTTCGAGCTCATTAGGTGAAAACATTTTCCACACAAGCGTCATAGCCACAAACATTAAGAAATGACAGCTTAGGTTTCTATTAAACCATAATTCACATGGTGTCATCTCAATGGATTTAGATGGTGCCCTATTTAAAGTGAATGTAGTTGTCTCTAATGCATAACCCCGAAATTATAGTCAAAACGATAAGAGACATCACAGCACGCACCATATCCAATAGAGCACGACTATGACGTTCGGACACACCATCACACTATGGTGTTCCAGGTGGCGTGAGTTGTGAAACAACTTTCACATTGTCTAAAGTTGTATGCCAAACTCGTAACTCAGATATTCACCTCCATGATCATATCGCAGACATTTTTATCTTCCTGTCATGATGATCTTAAACTTCACTCTGAATTTGCTTGAACCTTTCAAACGATTCAGACTTGTGTTTCATTAAGTAAATATACACTATATCTACTCAAATCATTAGTGAAGGTAAGAAAATAACGATATCCACCGCACGTTACAAGACTCATTGTATTGCATACATCAACATGTATCATTTCCAATAAATCACTTGCCCGCTCCATCAATCTGGAAAACGGGGTCCTTAGTCATCTTGCCCAAGAGGCATGGTTCGCATGTCTCAACCGATTCGAAATCGAATGAGTCCAAAGATCCATTAGCATGGAGTTTCTTCATGCGCTTTATACCAATATGACATTTAGCGGCAGTGCCACAAGTATGTGGTACTATCATTATTAACTTTGTATCTTTTGGCATCAATGTTATGAACATGTGTATTACTACGATCAAGATTCAACAAACCATTCTCACTGGGTGCATGACCATTGAAGGTATCATTCATGTAAACAGAATAACCATTATTCTCTAACTTAAATGAATAACCGTGTTGCAATAAACACGATCTAATCACGTTCATGCTCAATGTAAAACACCAAATAACATTTATTTAGGTTCGTCACTAATCCCGAAGATAGAGAGAGCGTGCGAGGTTGATCACATCAACCTTGGAAACATTTCCAACACACGTCGTCACCTCACCCTTAGTTAGTTCTCCGTTTATTCCATTGCTTTTATTTCGAGTTACTAACATTTAGCAACCGAACCGGTATCCAATACCCAGGTGCTACTAGGAGTACTAGCGAGGTACACATCAATAACACGTATATCAAATATACCTCTGTTGACGTTGCCAACCTTCTTATATACCAAGTATCTAAGGTTGTTCCGCTTTAGTGACCACTCTCCTCATAATTGAAGCACTTAGTCTCGGGTTTGGGTTCAACTTTGGGTTGCTTCACTGGAGCAGCAACTGACTTGTCATCCATGAAGTTTCCCTCCTTGCCCTTGCCCTTCTCGAAACTAGTGGTTTTACTAACCATCAACACTTGACGCTCCTTCTTGATTTCTACCTTCGCGGTGTCAAACACCGTGAACAGCTCAGTGATCATTATTTTTATCCCTGTCATTTAATAGTTCATCACCAAGTTCTAGTAGCTTAGTGACAGTGACTTGGAGAACTATATCAATCACTATCTTATCTGGAAGATCAACTCCCACTCGATTCAAGTGATTGTAGCACCCAGGCAATCTGAGCACATGCTCAATGATTGAGCTATTCTCTTTCATCTTGCAGGCAAAGAATCTTGCTGGAGATCTCATATCTCGCAACACGGGCACGAGCCTGAGATCCTAATTTCAGCTCTTAGAACAACTCATATGTTCCGTGACGTTCAAAACGTTTCGGAGCCTCAATTCTAAGCCGTAATGCTTGACGCACTAAACTATCAAGTAGTCATCAGAACGTGCCTGTCAGATGTTCACAACATCTACAGATGATGCTAGAGGGGTTGGGGCACCGAGCGGTGCATTAAGGATATAAGCCTTCTGCGCAGCAATGAGGACAATCCTTAGATCACGGACCCAATCCACAATATTGCTACCATCATCTTTCAACTCTATTTCTCTAGGAACATATAAAAATTCAAGGGAGCTATAGCACGAGCAAGTAATCTACGACATAATTTGCAAAGACACTACTGACTATGTTCATGATAATGAGTTCAATTAATCATATTACTGAAGAACTCCCACTCAAATTGACATCCCTCCGTTCATTTGAGTGATACATGATCCAAATTCACCAACTCAAGTCCGATCATCATGTGAGTTGAGATGGTTTCAATGGTAAACATCATCATGATGATCATATCTACTATATGACTCATGTTTGACCTTTCGGTCTCTTGTGTTCCGAGGCCATGTCTGTACATGCTAGGCTCGTCAAGTTTAACCCGAGTGTTCTGCATGTGCAACACTGGCTTGCACCCATTGTATGTAACGTAGAGTCTATCACACCCGATCATCACGTGGTGTCTCGACACGACAAACTTTTGCAATGATGCACACTCGGGGAGAACACAATTCATCTTGAAATTTAAGTGAGGGATCACCTTATAATGCTACTGTCGTCCTAAGCAAAACAAGATGCATAAAAGGATTAACATCACATTAAAATCATAAGTGACATGATATGGCCATGAACTTGTGCTTTTGATCTCCATCTTGAAAGCACCGGCATGATCTCCATAGTAATAGGCATGACACCATGATCTCCATCAATGTGTCGCCATTGGGGTTGTCGTGCCCACCATGCTTCTACTACTACTGCTACCGTTTAGCGATAAAGTAAAGCATTACATAGCGCTTAATGATTGAAACGCAGGTCATACAATAATTAAAGACAACCCTATGGCTCCTACCGGTTGCCGTACTCATCGACATGCAAGTCGTGATATTCTATACAAAACATGATCATCTCATACATCACATATATCTCATCATGTAATTGGCCATATCACATCACAACATACCCTGCAAAAACAAGTTAGACGTCCTCTAATTGTTGTTGCATGTTTTACCTGGCTGCTACGGGTATCTAGCAAGAACAATTCTGACCTACACAAAAACCACAACGGTGATACATAAGTTGCTTTTAAACCTTCTCAAGGACCGCCTTTGTCGAATCTAATCCAACTAAAGTAGGAAAAACAGGCACCCGCCAGCCATCTTTGTGCAACGAGGTTACACGTCAGTTGATGGAACCGGTCTCTCGTAAGCGTACGAGTAAGGTTGGTCCGGGCCGCTTCATCCCACAATACCGCTGAACCGAAACACAACCAAGGGAGGAAGCAATCTAAGCATCAACGCCCACAAACTCTTTGTGTTCTACTCGAGATCTCATCTACACATAGACCTAGCTCATGATGCCACTATTGGGGAACGTTGCATGGGAAACAAAACTTTTCCTACACGCACGCAAGATCTATCCATGGTGATGAGCATCTACGAGAGGGAGAGTGGATCTACATACCCTTGTAGATCGCTAAGCGGGAAGCGTTAAGAAACACGGTTGGAGTAGTCGAACGTCTTCGCGATCCAAATCGCTGAGCGTCCCGCGATCTCATCATGATCCGTCCCACGATCCAATCATGATCTGTCCCACGAACTCATCATGATCTGTCCCGCGATCTCATCACGATCCGTCTCGCGATCTTGATCATGGTTCTTCCGATCTAGCACCGAACGGACGACACCTCCGCGTTCAGCACACGTACAGCTTGATGACGATCTCCACCTTGTTGATCCAGCAAGAGGGAGCGGAGAGGTAGAAGAGTTCTCCAGCAGTGCGGTGGCATTGCAGCGATGGTGGTGGAGCTATTCCGGCAGGGCTTCGCCTAAGCACTACAGAAAACCGATCTAGAGGAGAAACTATGCACTAGAGGAGAGGGTAGCACGTGGCTGAAAATCTAGTGCAAAAACCCTAAAACCTCTAGTATATATAAGAGGAAGAGAGGAGGAGGCTTGGACAAACGGCCAGCCCTAGGAGGCTTCGGCTGAAGTGGATAGGAGAGGAGGAATCCTCCTCCAATCCTAGTAGGACTAGGACTCCTTCCTTTTTTGCCTTTTTTGCCTTTTTCCACCTTTTCTCTTTGGGCTTTTCTTTCCCAGCCGCATGGGCCTTGTGTGGGACTTCCACCAGCCCACTAAGGGCTGGTATTCACTCTCCCACAACCCATGTAGCCTCTTGGGTCGAAATACCCCTCCCGATGGTCCCCCGGTACAATACCGGCACTCCCGGTACCCTACCGATTAGGCCGAAACTTTTCTGGCGACCAAAACAGGACTTCCTATATATCAATCTTCACCTCCGGACCATTTTGGAGCTCCTCGTGACATCCGGGATCTCATCCGGGTCTCCGAACAACCTTTGGTCACCACCGTACATAACTCTATATTATCGAAACGTCACCGAACCTTAAGTGTGCAGACCCTATGGGGTCGAGAACTATGTAGACATGACCGAGACACCTCTACGGTCAATAAACAATAGCGGGACCTGGATACCCATATTGGTTCCTACATATTCCACGAAGATCTTTATCGGTCGAACCTCTATGTCAAGGATTCAGTTAATCCCGTATGATGTTCCCTTTGTTCTTCGGTATGTTACTTGCCCGAGATTCGATCGTCGGTGTCTCCATACCTAGTTCAACCTCGTTACCGGCAAGTCTGTTTACTCGTTCCATAATGCAAGATCCCGTGACTAACACTTAGTCACATTGCTTGCAAGGCTTGTTGTGATGTTGTATTACCATGGGGGCCCTGAGATACCTCTCCATCACACGGAGTAACAAATCCCAGTCTTGATCCATGCCAACTCAACAAACACCCTCGGAGATACCTGTAGAGCACCTTTATAGTCACCCAGTTACGTTGCGACGTTTGATACACACAAGGTACTCCTCCGGTGTCAGTGAATTGCATGATCTCATGGTCATAGGAACATATACTTGACATGCAGAAAACAGTAGCAATAAACTGACACGATCATATGCTACGTTTGTAGTTTGGGTCTTGTTCATCACATCATTCTCCTAATGATGTGATCCTCTTATCAAATGACATCTCATGTAAATGGCTAGGAAATCTTGACCATCTTTGATCAACGAGCTAGTTTACTAGAGGCATACTAGGGACACAATGTTGTCTATATACCCACACATGTATTTAGTTTCCAATCAATACAATTATAGCATGGATAATAAACGATTATCATGAACAAGTAAATATGATAATAACCAATTTATTATTGCCTCTAGGGAATATTTCCAACAGTCACCACTATCAACAACATTATCTTTGAATCCATTCGCATTCATAAACTTGAACATCATCATGATTGCTATTCTAACGAATCTCTTGTTCTTTATGACGAGGATTTCCCACTTGATGATGACAATGTGGAACATGGCTACTATGAAGAAGATGAGTTGTTTGACATTGAGCATGAGAAGATCATAAAGAATCTTAGTCTTATGTAAAACTTTAAGGATTACATGTCCGGAGGAAAAGAGTGGATTCTCGAAATGGATGTACGGATCATATGACTGGTGATAAAGACATGTTTCAAGAGATCAAGCCTAATCAAGGTCCTCGACGGTACATGACCTTTGGAGACAACTCTAAGGGTAAGGTACTTGGCCTTGGTAAGGTGGCCATATCCCATGATAGCTCTATTCAAAATGTTATGCTTGTTGAATCCCTTGGCTACAATCTTCTTTCCATATCTAGACTTGCCAACTTCGGTTTCAATGTGTTATTCACGAAAGTAGATTGCCAAATGTTTCTTCAAGATAATCATAAAATGGTCTTTACCGGTTTCCGTAGAGGTGATATATACATTGTTGATTTCACTAAGAGATCCAAACCTCGCACTTTCTTAATTGCAAAATCCTCTAAAGGTTGGCTTTGGCATAGAAGACTTGGACATGTAGGCATGCGCAATCTAGATAAGCTAATCAAAGGTGATCATATACTTGGTGTTAAAGATGTTATCTTTGACAAATATAGACTTTGTAGTGCTTGTCAAGCTGGAAAGCATGTAGGTGGAAGTCACCCCGTTAAGAATATCATGACTACTAGGAGACCACTCGAGTTACTTCACATGGATCTTTTTGGTCCCAATGCTTACAAGAGTCTCGGTGGAAATTCCTATGGTCTAGTTATAGTTGATGATTTTTCCAGATTTATGTGGGTATTGTTTCTTGATTATAAGTCGCGGGTTCAAAAGACCTTCAAGAACTTCGCTCGCGAAGCGCAAAATCAGTTTGAAGTGAAGATCAAGAAGGTTCGGAGCAATAACGGATGGGAGTTCAAGAACACCCATGTGGATACCTTTCTTGACGAAGGTGTCTCACATGAGTTCTCAGCTACGTACAGAGCTCAACAAAATGGAGTTGTTGAGAGGAAGAACCGGATGCTCATTGAGATGGCAAGAACGATGCTTGACGAATACAAGACACCAAGACACTCTTGGGCAGAAGCCGTTGAAATAGCATGTCATGCCACAAACCGACTTTAGTTGCAAAAGCTTCTGGGTAAAACGGCATACGAGCTACTCACCAGTAACAAACCCCAAGTCAGATACTTTTGGGTATTTGGCTCAAAGCGCTACATTCTTGATAAGCATCGTCGTACTAAATTTTCTCCTAAATCTCTTGAAGGATTCCTACTTGGTTACGGATCGAACTCTCACACTTATCGTGTCTACAACAACTTCACTCGAAAAGTTGGAGAGACGGTAGATGTGAAGTTTGATGAATCTAATGGTTGGCAAGTCGAACAATTGCCAAATGATGTAGGTGATAAGGACCCTTCGGAAGCTATTCTAGATCTACCCATCGGCAAGATTCGTCCCATGGAGGTGAAGAAAAGTACTTCATCAACTCAAGTGGAAGCCTCTACTTCATGTCAAGGTGAACCTCAACATGACATGAAGGAATCCACGAGCGGTACACGACGAGATGATGAAGAGGAGGAAGTGCATCATGAAGATCCACCACAACCACCTTCACCACCACCTCAAGGAAACGACACCTTCAACAACAACGAAGATGAAGTAAATGATTATGAAGAAGAAGAATCTCCACCATCCAACAACCAGAAGCTGACCCGAGTTTGAGCTCAAGTGACAAGAACCATCCCCTAAACCAAATCATTGGTGATATAAAAATAGGGAGAATCACTCGCTCTAAAACCCGTCTAGCTAACTTTTGTGAGCATTATTATTTCATCTCTAGCATCGAGCCTTTGAAGGTAGAACAAGATCTTGAAGAAGCGGATTGGGTGAACGTTGTGCATGAAGAGCTTCACAACTTCGAAAGGAACAAAGTGTGGACACTCGTGGAGAAGCCCGAAGATGAGAACAACATCATCGTAACCAAATGGGTGTTTCAGAACAAACAAGATGAAGACGGTCAAGTCATGTGCAACAAGGCTCGTCTCGTAGCCCAAGGATATACGCAAGTCGAAGTTATGGACTACGATGAGACATATGCCCCCGTCGCTAGACTTGAAGCTATTCGTATTCTTCTTGCTTATGCTAATCACTATGATATCATGCTTTATCAAATGGATATCAAAAGTGCATTATTAAATGGTGAAATTGAATAATAGGTTTATGTTAAGCAACCACCTAGTTTTGTGAATCCTAAAAAACCTAATCATGTTTACAAGCTTCGTAAAGCTCTTTATGGTCTTAAGCAAGCCCCTCGTGCTTGGTATAAATGTTTAATGAAGTTTCTCATCGAAAAAGGTTTTGAAATTGGTAAAATTGATGCAACCTTGTTAACTAAGAGAGTTAATGGAGAATTATTTGTGTGCCAAATCTATGTGGATGATATTATCTTTGGTTCCACTAACCCTCAATTCAGTGAAAGATTTGGAAGGTTGATGTCTGAGAAGTATGATATGTCTATGATGTGTGAGCTGAAATTCTTTCTTGGATTGCAAATCAAGCAATCAAGAGAAGGAACTTTCATCTCTCAAACTAAGTATACCAAGGACTTGATCAAGAAATTCAACATGCAGGATTGCAAGGGTATGGAAACTCCTATGCCCACTAGTGTACATGTTGACCTTACCAAGGAGGATGAACCGGTTGATCAAAAGGTTTATCGATCTATGATTGGTTCATTGCTATATCTATGTGCATATCGTCCCGATATTATTCTTAGTGTTTGCATGTGTGCTAGATATCAAGCTGCACCTTAAAGAGTGTCATCTTTTGGCTGTGAAACATATTGTGAGATACTTGATACAAACACCAAACTTTGGCATTTGGTATCCCAAGGGATCTTCTTTTAATCTTTTTGGCTATTCCGATTTGGACTATGTCGGTGACAAGGTTGATAGAAAGTCCACCTCGGGTACTTGTCAATTTTTAGGTAGATCTCTTGTGTCTTGGTCCTCCAAGAAACAAAACTCGGTATCTCTATCTACTGCCGAAGCTGAGTATATTGCTGCTGGATCTTGTTGTGCACAATTACTATGGATGACACAAACGCTTAAGGATTATGGAATTTATGTTAAAAATGTTCCATTACTTTGAGACAATGAAAGTGCTATTAAAAGTGGACATAATCCTGCGCAATTCTCTTGAACCAAGCATATTCAAGTTCGACATCATTTCATTTGTGATCATGTTGCCAAAGGAGATATCAATCTT
The DNA here is from genome assembly GCA_022496015.1 of Hordeum marinum. Taxonomy (NCBI): domain Eukaryota; kingdom Viridiplantae; phylum Streptophyta; class Magnoliopsida; order Poales; family Poaceae; genus Hordeum; species Hordeum marinum. The sequence goes on from CM039674.1 coordinate 463,112,512, forward strand.
AAGCATGCTCGTACTAACAAACAATTGTCCGATATCTTCACCAAGCCACTTGATGAGAAAACATTTTGTCATTTGAGGAGTGAGTTGAACATCATTGATGCTTTAAAGTTTAGCTAGACTCATTCGGTTGCAAGCAATGGCATGAGCTTTCTTGTTATTTCCATGTTCCCGCAACTTGTTATCATATGCCATGGAATTCTATGCTCCCTTGTATTGCATCTAACCTTTTGCAGGTACTTGGAAGAACTTCATTCCACACGATTGCCATCAACTCCAATCATAAGAAATCTTGTCATTACCAAGTATCCACAACCCCTCTTGATGATGGAAGGAAGAAGACAACAAAACATATCCTTGACATATACTTGATATTAGTTGCAAAATCTTAAGTAGTATCATGTCAATTGGATATATCCATTGTTCTTCCTTGCATGACTAACCTTTGTAGGTGACTAGTGTACTAGAACGAGAAGGACCGCTCCAAATTCAAGATGATCTTCATCAATCTCGAGCATCCTCAACAAGTTCACCTACGAGCAACGTCATCAACATCACTCAAAGGTATGTACTCATATCCTTGAAAAAGCTTTACTCCAAGTCATGGGCTAAAGCCACTCAAGTGATATGAAGACATCAAAATGCTTAATCGAAAAATGGTAACCCCATTTTGAGCTTAAACAATGAGTATGCCCTATGATCAAGTATTGCTTGGCTCCTAAGTCAATATACTCTAATATAGGTGACCTAGTCACCGCCCATCATTTAGTTAAGAATCTTGCGTGGTTTGCTCTCTATTTGCATGATCTCTCGTAACCACTCAAATCTTATCTATTTGATGTCCTTTGTAATTAAAAAAACAATTTTTTTCATATTTTCTTCTTGAAACTATTCCGTTTGTCTCTGTGAAAACAGAAACTTGGTCTCTCATTCGGAGTCACCGATATAAATAACTCGGTTCTACCGAATTTGCAGATGAGCTGCACTACACAATCTCGGTACCATCAATTTATTTATCCCGAAGTCACCGATTTTTCTTTTATTTTCTTTAATATTGTTTATTTGTTTCTGTTCTTGTGATATTCTTGTTCCTTTGATGACCCCTTCATTAAAAAAATAGGGGGAGAAGAACAAACAACACTTCGGGGGAGAAATTCTTTATTCAAGGATCCCTAGCTCCAAGGAGAAGAAAACTAAAATTTGAAAAAGGGAGATAAGTTACATTCAATGATTCCCTTAGTCTTTTCATGAACCCTACTTTCAATGACCCTTGTTCTCAAGGATCCCTTCCTTGTCAATGATCTCTGTCACTACTCCCAAGTTTAAACTCTTTGGTATTTTATGCCAAAGGGGGAGAATATCAAAGCTTCATGCTAAAGGGAGAGATATGATTTAGGGGGAGAGGAAATATCAAAAGTTCACACTTATATAAACAAGGGGAGAATAATAATGTAGGGGGAGAAAACTATTTTTGGAGAAAAGTCCAAAATGAACAAAGGATTACCTTTTCTCACCCTATCCAATCCCAATATCTACATGCTGAGATTTAGGGGGCGAGGATGAACCACCACTTTCATATTTAAGGGGAGAAAAGCTATAAAAAGTTTATGCTGAAGGAGGAGACATATCAATCTTAAGGATTGTCATATCTTATATGTTCTCCATATCTTGGTATTCGTTGAGTTCTATTGCTTTTGTTTAGTAGAATACTCTTGTGTTCCCTAACATTGTTTTCCCAAGTGTGTCTCTACTACTAGAATGCTCAAGAACTCAAGGTAAGTATATGCATCATATCTTTGATCAACATGATCTCTTGCTTCTTGCACATATTATTTGCAAGAGTGAAGTCTTGATCAAGGATATACATTTCATTCACATATATCGATGCATATAGCCAAGATACACATGACTCCTTACATCCCTTTAGTCCATATGTGTATCCATGCATTCCAAAGCAACTATCCTTTAAAGGACTGCACACATTTAGGGGGACCAAATCTAGGTCGTGTGTTTCTCAAAGTCTGCATTGCATCCATGCATATCCTTATTTGAAGCTTTGATTGTATGTTGTCATCAATTACCAAAAAGGGAGAGATTGAAAGCACAACATGCTCCCTTGATGGTTTTGATAATTCATGACAACATAATTTGTCTCTTGGACTAACACCTCTATCTAGTGTATTTCAGTTAATAGTCCATGGAGAGTTGGGCTGGCAAAAGGATTGTGGAGATTGTGGAATTACCCCAAGATTCAAGGAAATAGGTTGGCCAAGCTTCAACCAAGAGAACTCTACATTTTACATTTGTGAGAAATCACTTTGAGTCCATAGGAAAGCCAATACTATCAAAAGGGGGTAAAGTTTTGTTGGTGAACAAAATGCTCATACGTGCACAAGTGATAGTCACAAAAAACATCCACAAGCTCTCCAACCAAAGTCTGTCTCTAGCCAAACATTCAAAATTGGTGCAACCAACATTCCTATCCCGGTGCCACCGATTCTAAACCCTAGACAGACTCAACCAAACCCTAGCCACTTCGGTGCAGCCGACACTACTTTCGGTGCCACCGAGTTGGGTTGCCAACTTTCTGTTACGCAAGTTCACACTTTCGATCCGTTCGAGAATGTTGAATCGGCGTCATCGAGTTTGGTATTTCTGACCGTTGGTCACCTTGTCGGTGCAACCGAGATTCCTATATCGGTCTCACCGAGATTCAAAAGTTGCCCCCTTTTGGTCACTTCGGTACCACCGAGATTAACACATCGGTGTCACCGAGTTGGTAATTTTGTATGTAATGGTTAGATTTTTGGGGATGCCTATATATACCCCTTCACCACGACCCACTCGAAAGAGAAGCACTCAGAACTATTCCATACCTATCCTACTCAGTTTTCTGAGAGAGAGACACCTACCCTTGTGTTGAGATCAAGATCTCCATTCCAACCATATGGATCTTGATTTCTAGCCTCCCCAAGTTGCTTTCCACAAATCACATCTCTTCTACCAAGCCAAATCTATGAGAGAGTGATTGTGTGTTGAGGAGTCTATCATCTTGAAGCACAAGAGCAAAGAGTTCATCGTCATTACCGAGCCTATTACCTTTTGGAGGGTAGTGCCTCCTAGATTGGTTAGGTGTCGCTTGTGATCCTCCTACTTCGTGTTGTGGAGTTAACCAAGAAGTTTGTAAGGGCAAGGAGATCGCCTACTTCGTGAAGATCTACTCATAGTGAGGCTAGTTCTTCGTGGGCGGAAGCCGTATGGAATAGTCAAGGTTACTACTTCGTGGACCCTTATGAGTGGAGAACTCCGTGGACTCTCGCGACCGTTACCCTCTTTGGGTTGAAGACTCCATAAACGTGGACGTACGATAGCACCACCTATCGGAACCATGGGAAAAATCCTTGTGTCTCCCATTGCATTTGATCTTCCTATCCAATCTTTTTTACTTACATGTGCAATGTCTTTACTTTCCGCTGCCATATTTGTAGACATGCATGTGTAGGGATGTTAGATTTGCTAGACTTGCTAAAATAGTTAAAATATGCCAATCAATTAACTTGGGAAAAGGTTAGGTTTTAAATTCCTGCTAGTAGTCTATTCATCCCCCTCTAGACACTCTTCTATCGATCCTACAACATGCTAGTAGTTGCTTTACAAGAGATGATGGCTTTTAAAGGGAGCCAATGGAGTTAATTCCATTTTACCCCCAATATGAGCCGAAGTGACATAAATTACATGTGAAACAATTACAAGTGAAACAAGAAACAATCAACATTTCACCCCTAATTTAAAGATTCGTTCATACTTTTTCCACATGTGACATAAATTACCCCTTGTTTTACCGTTTCTCCCAATTTGGTGTTGATTTGGCAGGCCACGTACATTGTATTTTCACTCGTTTTGTTCCTGTTTTATTTTTGTTTAAAACCGATTTAATTTGAGCGCACCGAACCGGATCCGATGACCGCGCTCAACTGGTCATGCCGCACCAGGTTGCCATGCCCGCCTCCTTTGGTGGTGAAAACACCGCGACATGCCTTGCTATTTCCTTCTTTGGGTATGCTTCTCCCACTCCTCTATCTCTTTCCTCCCGCTACCCCCGCTCCATTCCTTCCTCGTCAACTTTGGATCTAGGGGATCACAGCGACAGAGCACTGGACGGAGCATGCATCGCTGCTCTCCATAGGTAAGCTCTCCTCCATTTCCTCCATATCCATGTCCATGTCCTGGTAAGCACAACCCCGTCTTTGTTCTTCTACTCCATCTCCATGTCTTAGCAGTGCTCCATCTCCATGTGTTGGATCTGCTCCATGTCCATATGCTGGCTATGCTGGTTGTGTTGTGTATGGTGTGGAAATGTCATGGTCTGGACCCGGTATTTGGGGAAAAAACGCGCCCGGACCATCCCACGCACCGATAAGCCTCGCGTTGGATGGTTTTGGCGGTCCGGACGGTTTGCGGGTCGGCTCGGAGATGCCCTTGGCAATTGGTTTAACTCCTTTTTTTTCTACATCCTCCTTATTTTTTACATAAACACGTCCATTTTATTTTATACTCTGTCTGTTTCTAAATACTCCGAAATGTTAACTGGGGTGGGGTTTCTTACGTTTGCTTGAACTATGTATAAATATGAATGACGAGTGAGTTTAAATTTGAACTCCACTCCACTATAATACTTCACTCCATTGCAATATTACAACGAAATCAAAATAAATCTAACAATACACTTGAAGACGTTTATAAATCAAAGTAAGTCTAAAAAATATATTTTTTAAAATGCTAAATAATTCATACATGGTAACCTCTGAGTAAAACTTTAGATTTCAATGGTTTTTGGCTAATTGGAAGATTGCCATGATCTTACGTTTATTCACGATTTTTTCTACATAACGTATTAGAATTCTACCATATCTATAATCCACTAATTATCACATCCCCTTTAAAGAATACACGGTGAAATGTCGTATCAGTTTTTATAAAAAAAGGACCAAAACGGTTGATACACCTCTAGTGCATAGTGTGATACCATGACTATAGTGACACCCAACTCAACTCGTTCTATCCTAAAATACAAATGCCAAGGAGACACGACGCATAGCACAAAACTGCGTCTTTACGTATCAAATGGATACAACCAACACTTTAGCCTTACATATATCAATACGGCTTCGGTTATTTTGCTATACTTTTTGAAACGCCTTTCTGATTAAGCTTATTTAAGACAACTATAGCAGAGTCGCACTATCTGGTCGATCGGCATAATAACACTAGATGTATCGATTTTGGTTGAAAAATCCATTTTAATAGTCACCATACACTTCTTATCTTGCATAATTTAGGAAGCGCCAAAAAATTTGAGCCCGCGAGCCTTCATATTTGGAGGCTGGTGGACTTTGATATGGCGGCGTTCATCCACAACCATTCGTGTGGCAAAGAAATTTCAGCCCCGCCTCGTCCTCCCGTGCATAGCATGCTTAATGATGTTGTTGTATGTACTGCTGCCGCTTGATGCCCCTGCCAATGCTGCAACCGCTTTTTGCATCGGGGAAGAGCGCTAACTAATGACTAGCATCATGTTTCACACTTGTTTCCCACCCCGTAGGCGGACAAATCCACGCATGTTTCACATAGGATGCGGCCATTCGCATATAGATATACCCCATGCCCCCCTTCGTCGTTTGCCACCCCTGCCTCTCTCTTTTCCCCTCCCTGCCGTCGAGGGAGCCAAGAAATAGAGGCAAAAACATGAAAAACGCTATTTAAATAATAACAATAACCCCATCGATCATTGTGGTGCTACCGCACCCTTCTCGTGGACCTTTCTCTGGTGAGACCGAAGAGGACCATGCCAAGAGAGAGTTCTGCAATAGGGTGTGAGACTATGCTGAATGCCCCGAGGACGATGTGCACAGTAGGACTGAATCAGTCGTTGACAACGCTCACCTACCCGTCATCCTCGTCTGCTTCGTCTTCATGTTTGATTCACGTCGACGTTTAAGACAACAGCCTTATCCCACATCAAGAACCCACATGTGTCTACGTGGCGCTAAAGTCTCTGCAGCCGAAGCCTTCCCCACCTACGAGGTCACTTTCAAGAAGACGAGAAGGTCGTAGTTCAATTAGTAGAAGGACGTAATCTTAAGGTTGTTCAAATTCTAGTTGTAATCCTTGAATTTCATTTTGTAAATTTATGTTAAACTCAATTAAAATTCATTTTCAAATCTAGTACAAAAAACTTTCATTGTTGAGGTGGGGAAGGAAGATGTCTTTCATTTTTCAGATAACATCGCTCGGGATTTATCGGGGTCTTAAACAAAACTTTCCACGGGAAAACGAAAGAAAAAATCCCGGTGTCCCCGCTCTACCGCCGTGGTAACTGCGACCCGTGCTCCGCTCCGCTGACCCCAACTCCGAGTGGCGGCGGGCGAGCTGAGCGAGTGCGTCGGCCACGGGTGGGGGCGGGCCGGTCTCACGGGGGTCGGGGGCCGGTCGGGGGTGTAGGGACGTAACCTCAAACCAGACGCCGCCGTAGGTAGCCATGCCTCTTGTTTCCGCCTTGGACGCCGGCAGACAACATCGGCTCCGCGGCTTCCGCCGCCCGAGCAAGGGGATGCGGACGGAAGCCGGGCGCAGGCGCGGGCGTGGTCGCAGTCCCTGTCGCGGAGGCGGCCGGGAGCAGCAGCTGAACGAGGTCTGCCACCGGTGGCGCCGTGCCATTCGGCCGTCCAGGTCCTTCAGTTTTCCTCGCCGAGATCCTTTCCCGAGTCTTTTGCTGGCTCCAATCCAAAACGCAGTTCCGTACCTTTTATTTATCCGCGGAATGAATTGAACATGTTGCATCATTCTTGAAACCTGCATTCTGGAACCTTGAGATATACTCCTCCAAATTGTTGTGAAATTATGGAATTATTAGGCTTGAAAGTGGCAGCATATGTGGCTGAAGTCACCTGCGGAGTACTGTACTTGCAAGTGGCGGCATATATTATGAAATTATGGAATTAGGCTTGAAAAATGGATGGAGCTTGTTGAAATTTGACATTTCTGCTCGTTGGCCCCGATTAAATGTGGGCTGTCCGGTTCCTGAATATCACAAATTGCACGACAGCTGAAATCTGCAGTTCTCAGATCGGCATTTTATGCTTTCAACTAATGCGGAACTGTTTCAATCCGACAATCATGTCCACACTCCAAACAACGAGATAAAAAATTTAAAAACCCGCAGCCTTGGAGGGCTAAATACCACCTGCATAGTTTCTTCATATCTGTAATCCAATGAGATATGAAAATCAACTGCTCTGTCAAAAAAAAAAAGAGGATGAAATGTGCCGCACCAGTCTTAAAATGAAAATCGAAAACAAAGTGTTCTCAAATAAGTCCACTGGAATACTGGATATATGATGTGTTCTGCTCTCTTCTAAAATATAACCCTGTTTACTTAAAATTTGGTTAAATTTACATTGCTTTCCTAGAAAAAATAAGTCCAAATAAGAGACGCACATATTGCTGCTAATTTTCTGAGAAGTGAAATGTTTAAGATCAGATTAAAGGGATGAAGTAATCAACTTTTAGATTCTGTATCAGTAAGAAAATAACTTTTGGGTTTTGTTCTGTATTCGAAATTGATATGTCAACTTCACTGTAATAAAGTGATGGTAGTAATCAGCAATATTTACTATTTAGTCTGAGTGCTACAGTTCAAAATCAGATTTAAAGAGGCAAACCATTTACTGAAGGTTTAAGAGTAACTGGCCCTAATCCGTCAAAAAAAGTAACTGGAATATCAATCTAACAAGGAGCAGGGTGCATTCCAAAATTTCCAAAGTATGAATACTCTGATCTAGTATTTCACTATTTCTGCTACATACAAGATCAGATGGTTGGTAAGTACTTTTCCGTTTCAGTTAGCTTTTGTTTGGATCCAGATATAAATTGTCAAAACTTATTTAAACTTGTTTTAGAAAATATACTCATTGTATTTAGAATGATTTCAAATTATGCATATCTAGTATTTTATAATTTGGTCTTTTTGTTTCCTAGTAGTGGTATTCTACTGTTTGCTGTTTCTTTTTTGAAAGATCTAATTTGTTCTCCTAGGCCATCATCCACTTCAAAGAAATTATGAAATTCTGATTAACTTTTGCAGGCCATAATCAGTTCATGTTTGAAGAAATAATGTTGAGACAGAAACTCTTTGTGGAAATTGTAAGCGCTAATGGCCTTTCGGACAGTCTTGAGCTACTGAGTCCCTGTTTTCAGCTTCGTTTTGCTGGCCAAAGCTTCACTACGTCGGTCAAGAGGAAGGTTCGATGTCCTGTATGGTTCGAGAAGACCCTATTTGATGTGCTGGACATGGATGTTAGGAAATATACAACTTGTATTTCTTGGAGGCCATAGGCCAGTATATATACATGTATAAGTGTGAAATATATGCAGAAAATCCCTTATACAATGGGTAAATACGAAAAGATTACATGGCTAAATATGCAATACTCTAACACCCCCCCCCCCTCAAAGTCATGGTGAATTAACAACACTGAGTTTGGAGAGATAGAAGCCATGCTGCACTCTAGTCTGGGCCTTCGTCAGAAAATCCACCAACTGTAACTCGGAAGGCACATACTGAAGAGCATAACCTAATCCTACACATCAGCACGCACATAGAAAGCATCAACACCAATATGCTTGGTGAGCTCATGCTTCAAAGGATCGCGCGCAATGCTAATAGCACCTATACTGTCAGATAATAGCAGAGTAGGTGCAGTGACAGAAACACCAAAATCCCGAAGTAACCACCGTAACCAAGTCACCTCTGCCGTCAAAAGAGCCATAGCTCGTAACTCAACCTCTGCACTCGAACGGGAAACTGCAGTCCGTTTCTTCGTCTTCCAGGCAATGAGAGAACCATCAAGAAAAACACAATAAGCAGAAAGTGAATGACGATCGGAGGGATCACTAGCCCACGTAGCATCCGAATAGGCCTGAAGCTGTAAAGAACTGGAACTAGGAAAGAATAGACGGTGAGAGATCGTGCCCCGAAGATAACGAAGAACACGAAGGAGGTGACTATAGTGAACGGAAGTGGGAGCAGAGACAAACTGACTCAGAATATGAACCAGATAAGAAATATCCGGACGAGTGACAGCTAGATAGACAAGACTCCCAACAAGATGACGATAATGCGTCGGATCAGGTAAGGGATCACCATCAGTATCACGGAGGTGAACATTGAGCTCCATGGGAGTCTCAACAGTGCGCTCATCAGTAAGAGCAGCACGAGCAAGAAGATCCTGTATATACTTTTCCTGGGATATAAAAAATCCATCAGAGGTAGAAGAGACTTCAATCCCAAGAAAGTAGCGAAGAAGTCCAAGATCATACTTAAGAAACTGCTCACTAAGACGAGCCTTGACAAAGGCAATATACTCAGGGTCGTCGCCAGTGATGATCATGTCATCGACATAGAGTAGAAAAAGAGTCCGTCCACGAGGCGAAAGGTGGACAAACAACACTGGATCATGAGCACTCGTTGAAAAACCAGCGGTAGTCACCACAGAGGCGAAACACTCAAACTAGGCGCGGGGGGCTTGTTTAAGGCCATAGAGAGAGCGACGAAGACGACATACCATGCCATCAGGAATAGAATACCCAGGTGGTGGTTGCATGTAGACCTCCTCACGCAGCTCACCATTAAGAAATGCATTCTTAACATCAAGATGAGATACAGACCAGTGGCGTGCAGAGGCCACTGCAAGAAGTGTACGAATAGTGGTCATATGGGCCACAAGAGCAAAAGTCTCGTCGTAATCACGACCATGCTCTTGTTGAAAGCCACGAGCCACAAGACGAGCTTTGTAACGCTCAAGAGAACCATCAGAGTGAGTATTAACCTTGTAGACCCACTTACAAGTGATGGGACGAACACCTGGAGGAAGAGAAACAAGATCCCATGTACCGGTGCGTTCAAGAGCAGCAATCTCCTCTACCATTGCAAACTGCCATTCAGGATGAACAACAGCCTGGCGATAAGTAGTCGGCTCAAGAACAGCAGCACCAGCGGTTGAAAAACCATAGCGATCAACAAGCGGAAGCGGACGAGAACGCAAGCCATAGGTAGGCTGAGACGAGGAGGAGGGCACATCAGTAGATGCATCCATATGACGTGATCGACGAGTGTAATACTGAGGAAAAGATGGAAGAATACAAGGACGAATCATCGAGGTAGAATCAGGGGGTGGAGACGAAGAAGGCACCGGGGATGAAGGTGCAGAATCCGGTGACATGCGAGATGAGGAAACCGTGGGAGACGGTGGTGGCAAATCATTGGCAATAGGTGGGGAAGCAAAGTGAGCAGGACGAATAGAGAAAGGCTCGGTGGGGGTGATAGGTGTGTTAGGAAAAATGAGGAAAGAGATATCCTCCACTGAAAAACTCGAGGAAGATGGACGCGGGTAGAAGGGACGAGACTCATCGAAAGTCACATCCCGAGAAATGCGCATCCGACGACCAATAGGATCCCAACAACGATAGCCCTTATGCTCATCGCTATAACCTAAGAAGACACACTCAATGGACTGAGCGGATAGTTTGGTGCTTTCACGAGGGGCAAGAAGAACATAGCAAACAACCAAACAAACGAAGCGTCAAATAATCAGGAGAACGATCAAAAAGACGCTCGAAAGGAACACCACCCCGAAGAGCAGTAGACGGCTGGAGATCGATGATATAGGTGGAGGTAGAGACGGCCTCAGCCCAAAAGTGGGGCGGGAGAGAGGCGACGATCATCAATGCACGAGCCGTCTCAAGAAGGTGACTATGCTTACGTTCAGCCATGCCATTCTGAGCATGAGCACCAGGGCAAGAGAACTGAGAAAGAGTCCCTTGCTCAGCAAGAACACCACGCAACATCTTGAAAATATACTCACCAGCAGAGTCAGCACGAAACACACGAATAGGCGAAGAGAACTAAGTGTGAACCATGGCAGCAAAACGCTTATATATGGATAGAACTTCACTGCGAGAAGTCATAAAATATAGCCAAGTTTAACGAGAGAAATCATCTATAAAAATAATATAGTATCGATGACCCCCTTTCGAAGCAAAGGGAGCTGAACCCCATACATCAGAGTGGACTAAATCAAAAGGACGGTGGGACACTAACTCACTAGTAGGATACGAGAACTGAATCTGTTTGCCAAGCCGACAACCCTGGCACTCTACAAAGACATCTCCCGAGACAGACCCCAGAAGGCCTCGACAAACTAATGACAACAAACGAGAACCACAAAGATGACCAAGGCGATGATGCCACTGCTGGAAGGAGCTGGTAGCTGAAGCGACAGAAGCGGATGGACTGATGACAGTGTTGGCAGCGGAAGGAACATGCAGCCAGTCAAGCTCCCAAAGACCCTGAGAGTCACGGCGACGAGGGCCAGCCCCAACCAAAGTGTGCGTTCGACGATCCTGGACAGAACAAGAGTCAAAGTCAAGGATGACGCGACAACCAGAATCAGTAAGTTGACCAGTAGAAAAAAGATTCATGGTAAGTCGTGGAACATGAGCAACATCGGGAACAAAATAAGAAGCGGTGGCAAGATTGCCTCGACTAGCAACAGAAAGAAGAGTACCATCAGCAGTGAGTATATGGATAGGAAAATCAAGAGATTTAAAAGAGGACAAACTGGAAACATCAGTCATAGAACCTGCAGTACCCGTCGAAGAAGAACCTGAAGCGGTGAGCAGACGCTTAAGTCATAGAATATCCTGCTCAGTCAAAGCGGTGGCTGAAGATGGCAAAGAAGTCCCTGAAGCTGATGATCGCGCCTTACGTAGGTGCTTCTTCTTCTGAAAGCACTGAGACTCAACATGACCATCCATATTGCAGTAGCCGCAGTGAGAACGAGGCCGACCCTGACCGCCCGCAGGTGTAGGCAAGAGCGGAGGAGCACTGGAGCGGGATTGAGTTGATGCAGCAGGCGACATAGCAGGCACTCGAGCAACGAGCACAAAGGGAACCTCAAGTAGACCAGCACCGCGTAGGCGAGTCTCCTCAGCACGAATCTCAGAAAGCGCCTCCATGAGGGAGATACGACCACGAGCACACAACTGAGCACGTCGGGGCTCAAACTCCTTACGGAGCCGAGACAAGAACTCGTAGACACGATGAAACTCCAAATCAGTCCGCACAGCCTGGCAACACTGTCAAGCTGACGCCAGATGACAACCAACAGTGCGGAGAGAATCAAGCTGACGCCAGATGGCAGAACTCTGTGCATAGAAATTGTCAACGCTGGAGTCACCTTGCTGAAGAGCGTGTTCCTGTCGGACCACCGACATATATAAGGCATCACCAAAGGGCTGATAGCATTGACGAAGCCGGGTCCACATCTCAAAGACGGTAGGGAGCCTCAAGAACTCAAAGGCAAACTGAGGCAGAACACTAGCAGTGAGAACAGCTACAGCATGGGCATCCTCATCAAGCCACTGAGTGTAAGCAGAAAGAGCCTCATGATAAGTCTGAAAAGCCTCCTCATAAGTCAAAACCTGCTCATCATAAGCACGGACGGCAGCGTCATCTGCAATCTTAGCTAGATCCTTTGCGGCCTGATCAGCATCAGCAGCAAGAACCGGTGGCGTCGGCGGAGTGGGGGCCACAGGTAGAACCGGACACGGCGGACAACGGACCTCGCCAGAAAGAACACCCCACAGACGTATGCCATGCATGTGAATGCGCATGAAGCCAACAAACTCGGTGTAGTTAGTGCCATCAAAAATCACCGGACAACGAGGAACGACAACATAGCCCCGATGCTGCTGACATTTTTTTCTTTCTTTTACAATCAACAGCACGAGGGCAGAGAAAGCACAACTGCAGTCAAAGGAGATCCGTCAGTTGGAGAGGAAGAGATCCGTCAGCAAGGAGCAGGCGGGATTGATCCGGCCACGAGTCAGAGGGCTGGCGTCTTCCTGCTGGCGGCTTCAAACGATGGTAACCCGGTGGGGGAGCGACGAGCTGATGTGGGCCTTGGTGAGGGAGCGACGGGCTAACGACCGGAACGCGCCCTAGACCTGGACGAGGGGAGCGACGACCGATCTGGAGGAAAGCCTACGCTCGATTCCCGATCTGGACGGGAGCGGGGAGCGACGGGAGCAGCCTGCGCTCGATTCTCGATCTGGACGGGAGCGGGGAGCGACGGGAGGGGGGAGCGAGTCGATCTGGACGGGAGCCTCCCTCGATCTGGTTTTGACCACGGGAATCGGATCAGCGGGAGGAGCCGCGGCTGACTTGGGCAGCTGGTTGACTCGGGCGGGATCGAGCACAACTCGGAATAGAGAACCGTCGGCCTTCAGCGGAGACGAAAGAAAGCGACGGGGAGGAGAAACAGCACCGGCGGTGGCTGTACAGAGATTGGATCGGGAGAAGTACGAGTTGCGCGTGCGAAAAAAACCCTAAACTCTAATACCATGTTAGGAAATATGCAACTTGTATTTTTCAGGAGGCCATAGGCCAATATATATACATGTACAGATGTGGAATATATACAGAAAACCTCTTATACAATGGGATAAATACGAAAAGATTACGTGGCTAAATAATAATACTCTAACAATGAAAAGGCTTCCTTCTCTTGTTCTTGAAGCTTATATCTGTAATGTCATTGATAGCTGCCAAATTTTCCTTGGTAAGGTCAGGATTTCTGGGACTAGCTTTTCTGACTCATCTGTTGAAATTGTCAAAGACTATCAGTTGAAGGGTCGGATGTTCAAGCGATCAAAGGGAGTGCTGCTTCTTAGAGTATTTCTGAAGCATGAAGCCCCTGTCTCACAAGTTGTACCCTCTCCTGTTCTGGGACTTCCCGTACAGGCAGCCGCGGACGCTGTAGTCAAGTACATTAAACCAAATTTTGAAGATGGAATGATTGTTGGGCGTATATGCTACTTGTTTGTACGTGTGGTAAAGGCTCGATGCTTGCCTGATGTGGATGTTGACCAAAAGCCTGATCCTTATGTGGAAGTAAATGCCGGTAACCTTAGAAGCATCACAAACTCTGTCCCTGAGGAGCAGAACCCAGAGTGGAACTTGACTTTTGTTTTCTCCAGACGCCAGTTGGACAATGCACATATAACTAGAATCTATGTTGTTGTCTGTGACGGGTTCACAGATGATTCTGTTGGGTTGATCTCATTTGACCTAAGTGACATTCCTGAGCACTCCCGAAATGACAAACCAGTAGTACCGAAGTGGCACCAACTTATTGACCAAAGCGGAAGGACAACACAAGGTGAGTTGATGCTTTCGGTTTGGAAGGGCGTGCAATCTGATGAGGCATTCTGTGATTCATGGAAGTCCGACTGGTTAGAGGCGAGCGGGCTGTGCGACCACACATTGTGCCCAAAGCATAGTTTTAAATAGCCCGCTATAGCCTCGCTATAGCCTTTTCAGCAGGGCGCCGCTAAATGGTCTCATGTATAAAATGCACGCTATAGCCTGCTATAGCCCGCTATAGCTCCGCTATAGCCTTTTTGAAGGTCCGCCGCTATTTGCCAAGCCCGCTATTTAAAACATTGGCCTAAAGTGTATAACTTACCCAGGCCGTGGTGTCTCTGCGGGTCCATATAATTGAGTTCAAATGTATTGCACTGGCATGTGGAAGCAAAATTGTAGAGGCATATGTCACGGTGGTGGTAGGTGGTCAGCGAAAGACGACGAAGAGAACGAAGAAGCCACTAGCCCATTATGTCTGGGATGAAGAACTGACATTCGTTGCTGCAGAGCCATTTGAGGACAACCTTCGGATTTCTATCGAAGCACATCTAGGGCCTGACAGAGACAAGGTTGTGGGCCGAATCATCATACCCGTGCAAACTGTTCAGCGTCGAGTTGGAGGTCTGTTGTCGGCCAAACTTGAGCATCAATGGCATGATCTTCAAGTTCCACCAAATGCAGCAGTTGCCAGTGGTGGTGGGGATGTTTTTTTTTTTTTTTTTTTTTTTTTTTGCGACTGATGGTGGGGATGAATTGACTGTGTCGTCCGGCCGCATTCATCTCACTACCTGCCTCGACGGTGAATACGGTGCCACTGCCCACTATGGCTCTGGAGACAACACGGATGAAATCTCAAATCCTCCACTTGTTGGGTTGCTTGAGGTTGGCATCATTGGAGCTCGGGGCCTGCCTCCTATAAAAAGGAAAAATGGGAGATTGTCGTCGCATCCATATTGTGTGGCAAGATATGGCCGGAAGTGGGTACGGACTCGTACCATCATCAACAGCCGCGACCCTTTATTCCAAGAGCAGTACTCATGGGATGTTTATGATACAGCAACAGTCCTGATCGTTGGAGTGTTTGATAATGCCCAGGTGGAAGAGTCAAGTTCAGGAGGGTACAAGGGTGTCAGCCTAGGGAAAATAAGGGTACATCTTTCCGATCTCCAACCTGGTCCGATATATTGTCATGCATACCCTCTTCTTGTTCTACAGCCTTCAGGTGAAAAGAAAATGGGTGAACTGTGCCTGTCGGTGAGATTTACATCAAAATCATTAACAAACATGGCGCGTATGTACGGCTCCCCCAGTATACCAAAGATGCACCATCAGGATCCACTGCAGATTCTGATAGAAGATCTGCAGTTTCACGCTGTCCAGATTGTGGCGTTCCGACTGAGCCAGATGGATCCACCCCTACGCAAGGAAGCGGTGGAATACATGTGTGATGTGCAAAGCCACTTGTGGAGCATGCGGAAAAGCAAGGTGAACTTCTACAGGATCATGTCTGCCCTCTCAATCTTCATCACATTTTGGCGGCGGTTTCTCTATGTTTGCTCATGGGAGAATCCTGCAATCACCTTGCTGGTCCATGCTGTTTTCCTCTTGGCCCTTATGTTCCATCAGTTCATACTCCCGTCAACGCTCCTATATACCTTCTTCAGTACAGTATGGAACTACCGGCATCGCCCGACTCATCCTTCCCACGTTGACATCAAGATATCTTTGACAGACAATGTACACCCAGATGAGCTTGACGAGGAATTTGATACCTTCCCAACTTCTCGGAGCTCTAGTTTAACAACGATGAGGTATGATAGGCTAAGGTGCTTTGCCAGCAGGATACAGACGGTCATGGGAGATGTAGCGTCATGTGGCAAAAGGATCACGGCATTGACAACATGGAGGGATCCCACAGCAACAGCAGTATTTGGGCTCTTTACCTTAGCAGCACCCGTTATGATTTGTTTTACACCGTGGAAAATTCTCGTCGCGATGGTTGGACTCTACACCATGAGGCACCCCAAGCTTCGACGGAAGACGCCGTCATTTGCTTGGAATTTCTATAGGCGATTACCTCACAAGGTTGATAGTTTGCTCTGAATATCTTCTGTACTGTATGATGTCCATTGAATCTGTTGGTTGCTCTCGTTTGTGGTAACTATCCTTTGATAAACATTTTGGTTGCAACTCTCTTCTGTAATCGCTTGCTGTGTCATTATCGTGATTGCAAGACTTGGTTTTCATGCAATGTGGTTGTCAGACTTTTTTTCGATGCATGTTTAACAATATACGAACCTATTTCTCTTCTCTACCTGCTAAGCGCACCGGATTTTCAAGACGAGAATTTCGTTCATGTACTCCTAGATGCGGGTCCTGCCCGACCGGATGCGCCGGTCCTGTAAATTGATACGGGTTTCAGATTTAAGTGGCATCTTAGAATCCAATTTATAATTTGTGAAGTTACAGCTCACGGCAAGATCTGATAAATGGCATCTTAGATTTATAACTTGTTTGTTAGTTTCACTGTGTCTGTTTGCAAGCAAGACCGTGGCTACAAATTTTTGAACATGGAGCGACCAAGATGCATGCCAAATGTGCAATCCGGAGGAAAGATTAGAAAGAACTGAACAACAGCAATGCTGATTTCGCAGCTCGGTGTTCTTGGTGTACGAACGGTCTATGTTGGCAGCGGTAGCTCATGTATCACGCTCAGCTCCTTCTTCCTCCTTAGACTAGGTGAATCTAGAAAAAAATGCCCGCATGGAACATATTTCCTTCATAAAGAAATATAAGAGCATTTAGAAATACCAAAATCGACGATGGAACACGAGATTTTTCATGATATCATAATAGCTTACTAGCGTCGTGTGTGCGTTGGTCTTGTGGATTAATAACTGCTCAACTTACGCAGATTACACGATTCAGGCTGAACTTCTCTGAGAGCTCCATCTGAACCTGATAAGCATGGGTCTACAGGAGAGCGGAAAAATAATCCTCTAAAAAGCCCCTCCTCCCTCCTTTATATTATAAAGCAAACAATACCGAACACATAGCAATTGCTAGGGCCGAACAACACATCAAACCCAAAAAGAAAAAGATGAAAAGGAAATGCTACCAACGGCAGCTCGGCAAAGTACGGATGATCCTCCATCGCTGCGCCCTCCAAATTTAACCCACCACACGCTAAGGCTCCGGACCGCCGCATACCAAGCGGCACCTCCAAGAAGGAATGTGACGCCGACAAATCTGCTGCCCGGACATGTCCTAGTGTTTTCCCCGACACGCGGAGGGTAGCGGTGGATGGGTAAGATCAACACCCTCTAGGAAGCAAGGCGACACCTGCAGACGTCACCGCGTCCGAGCCGGAAGAACCGGCAGGGATTCTCCCGCACCCCAAACACCGCTACCCTCCCCCCAATCCGGAGCCACCCACCTAGACTTCCACCTGCCAGCACGCACCACCATGGTCTTGAAATCATCTATGCCGCCTCGTTGAGAACGCACACCAACACGAGGCCAAGATGACAGAAACAGACAGCAACAGGGAGCAAGGGCGGCAACACCGGAGCCGTGCGGGAGGGAACTACCTCCACCGCCGTCGAGCAAGTTGCCTGTGCCTCTCATGCTGTTACGCTCACCACTCGGACATGGTAAATGGGGCATACAAGGCCACCCGGGCCTGGCCAGGCCCAGATCGGGCCCGCAAAGCAATCGACCACCACGCTGTAGCACCAACGGCGCCAACGCCGCCATCCTCCACCAGCCCGACGCCCCTCCTCTGCCTCCCGAAAGTCACGCCAACGCCACGCCCTGCCGCCTGCCCGCCCATACCTTGATGGGTCCCAAAGGGTGTAGATCTAGGCCGAGCGGGCACTGCCAGTCCGCGTCGCTGCGCCACCCCGCTGCCAACGACAGCGCCACCGCCCAGCAGGTCTCCCGCATGTCGCCAGGCCTTCACGCCGCTGGACCGCCGTCGCCTAAGGACACCCCCTGAAGCCGCTCCGCCCCACATCGGATCGCCACCAAGAGGGGAATGGCAAGTGGCCGCCTCTGGCAGCATCGCCTGGGCCAAGCCCGACGGCAGGCGCAGACGACGGGGAGGGAGGGGAGAGGAAGGGCTTGGGGATGAGGAGGCGGGGCGCGGCCGATCGCCCGCGGGGACGATGCGGTCGCGAGAGGGGGAGGAGTCCCGGGAGATACTCCAAAAAAACACTTCAAAGTGTGAGGCTTGAACTTTAATAGCGATGCAGGTTGCAATAGCCTTGTGATTCGAACAACTGTCAATAACTTTGTTTCGATAGCCCCGTGAAACACAAAGTTTGTTCTGTCAGACCTGGAGTGGTTCCATAGTTCGTTCTACCAAAATGACTCATGCAAACTTACATAATGAATCATTATCCATCACCGATCCATGGCCTACGCTTTTACATATGGAAGCTTGCTAAGTTACTATTGTTGCTACTATTGTTACCATTGCTACAATACTACTGCTGTTACTATTATTGTTCCTATTATTATATTGTTGCTCTACTAAATCTTTGTGGGAGAGTAATCCTGGTGTGGTTGAATTGACAACTCAACTGCAGATCCCAGAAGTATAGGGGATCGCAATAGTTTTCAAGGACAGAGTATGCGACCCAAATTTATAGATTCGACACAAGGGGAGCCAAAGAATATTTGAGAGTATTAGGAGTTGAGTTGTCAATTCAACCACACCTGGATATAAATATCTGCAGCAAAGTGATCACGAGCACAGTAATATGATAGTTTGATAGCAGTAGTAACAGTAATGGTAGCAGCAATAGTAGCAGCAGTAGTTTTATAGCAAGTGCAGTAGTAACAACAGTAATAGTAACTTAGCAAGAACAATAAGTGGAAAGCTCGTAGGCACTGGATCGGAGTATTTGTTGGATGATATTCATCATATACGAGTCATAACCTAGGGCGACATAGAACTAGCTCTAGTTCGTCAATGTAATGTAGGCATGTACTTCGTATATAGTCATACGTGCTTATGGAAAAGAACTTGCATGATATCTTTTGCCCTATCCTCCCGTGGCAGCGGGGTCCATAAGGAAACTAAGGGATATTAAGGCCTCCTTTTAATAGAGAACCGGAACAAAGCATTAACACTTAGTGAATACATGAACTCCTCAAACTACGATCATCACCGCCAAGTATCCCAAATATTGTCACTATGGGGTTGATAGATCATAACACGTAATAGGTGCATATGACTAGGCAAGCTCGGATCAAGAACATAGATATAATGATGATAACATAAACGGTTCAGATCTGAAATCATGGCACTTGGGCCCTAGTGACAAGCATTAAGCATGGCAAAGTCATAGCAACATCAATATTAGAACATAGTGGATACTAGGGATCAAGCCCTAACAAAACTAACTCGATTACATGATGAATCTCATCAAACTCCTCACCGACCAGCAAGCCTACAAAGGAATTACTCACTCCCAGTGGGGAGCATCATGGAATTGGAGATGGAGAAGGGTTGATGATGACGATGACCGAAGATTCCCCTCTCCGGAGCCCCAAACGGACTCCAGATCTGGCCTCCAGATGAAGAACAGGAGGTGGCGGCGGCTCCGTATCGTGAAATGAGGTAAAACTTTCACTATGATTTTTTACCGGAGAATTGTGAATTTATAGCGTTGGAATTAGGGTCGGGGGACCCACGAGGTGTCCACCCTCCACCAGGCCGTGCTAGGGGGCCTGGCATGCTCTGGTGGAGCGTGGTCACCCTAGGCCCCCTCTCAAGTGGCTTCTGGGTCCATAATTCCTCATATATTCCAAAATAAATCTCCAAAAAATTGCGTTCCATTCCGAGAACTTTTATTTCTGCACAAAAAACAACACCATGGTAGTTCTGCTGAAAACAACGTCAATCCGAGTTAGTTTCATTCAAATCATGCAAATTAGAGTCCAAAACAAGAGCAAAAGTGTTAGGAAAAGTGCATACATTGGACAGGTATCAACTCCCCCAAGCTCAAACCCTTGCTTGTCCTCAAGCAATTCAGTTAACAAACTGAAAGTGATAAAGAAAACTTTTACGAACTCTTTTGTTCTTCTTTACATACATATGCTTAAGTTGCACCGAGGTTTTCAGCAAAGATCATGACAAACCATGTCAATAGTAACTCTTAAGGAGTATATTAACTTATCAATGACACAAGCAACTAGCGAGCAATAATAAGATATCTCAAGTGCAAACAATTTATCAAAACAATCATGATATAATATGACAATAGTGGTATCTCGCTAGCCCTTTTCGAGACCGTAAAACATAAATGCAGAGCACCTCCAAAGTTCAAGTAGCGACTAAACATTGTAATTCATGGTAGAAAAGATCCAGTCATGATGCATTCAACATTCACTATATACAATGCATGAGGATGACAATAGTGCTCTCAGATCTGGCGCTTATTTTAGAAGGTGATGACTCAACATTTAAAATAAATAGACAGTCCCTTCGCAAAGGGAAGGAGGAATTTGCAGAGGTGCCAGAGGTCAAGGATTAAATAAGAGATAGGTATAATTTTGGGAGGTACACCCTTCCTTTCAACATTACGACAAAGAGCTATCAATATCTTCCATGTCAAACAAAATAGTGGCGGTTCCCAAGTGGTAAAAGTAAATGTTTACTCCCCCTCCACCAACAAACACACTCCACGGCGAGATGAATCCACGGGTACCGTCCACACCAAAAAATCCTGGGGGGTTGTTTAATTATTTGCATTTATTTTGATTTCGGGATTGGGAATCACTATTACCACCCTTCTCGTGTAAGGACGTGTGAATAAACACTCATCATGAGAGTAACCCGCTTAAAATCGAAGATACTGACCACCCCCTGTCGCTCCATGAGTGGTCTAGGCATACAAAATAGATGTTCATTTGAAATTTTAGAGGTGGCACATGCAAATTTACTTGGAACGGCAGTGTAATACCGTATATAGGTAGATATGGTGGACTCATCTAAAATATCTTTGGTTTAAGGGTTTTTGATGCACAAGCAGAATTCCCACTTAGTACAGGTGAAAGCTAGCAAATAGGTTGAGAAGTGGCCGGCTAGAGAGCGAATACGGTCATAAACATGCATTACGAATAAGAAACATTGAATGCTATCATGAATAGGATATGGACACCATGAACATAAATATCATGAAGGCTATGTTAGTTTTGATTCAACTACATACGTGAACATGTACCAAGTCAAGCCACTTGAAACATTCAGAGGAGGATACCATATCATCATACTACATCACAACCATTTTAATGCATGTTGACATCCAAGATAAATCATTATCCACTCCTAGATACTTGAGCATGGGAATGAACCACTATAATCTCTAATTCTCATTGCAAACATGTTCAATAATAATGTGTTGAATCATGGATACTAGGTTAAATATATTTACAAAAACAAGAACAAGTTAAGTTCATAGCCGCTTTTCTCTGCCATAGTCAATTCATCAAGTATCGTCATTATTGCCTTTCACTTGCACAATCGAATGATATGAAAATAATAATAGTGCAAGAGTGCCCCGGACTAAACTAGAATCTACAAACATTTTATTCAAGAAGAGAAGACAAGGTAATATGGGCTCTTTGTTAGATCAACAATAATTCATATGTGAGCCACTCAACATCTTCGTTGTGGTTTCTCCTTGGTATGACTCGATAAAAGAAAACCAATTTCAGAGAAACACACTAAAATATTTTTGGAGTTTTTAGTTTTTCGTGAAGAAAGCAAATAAGAGAAGGAAAACAAAAAACAAGAAAAAAATATTTACACGGGAGAACTCCCAACAACCAAAAGAAGAAATGATAAATATTTTTGGGTTTTATTTTAATGCTACAACTAACTGACTTAAAAGAAAGACCGAAAAGAAACAACAAGTATTTTTGGATTTTCTCAAAGTTTTTCAAACTCACAAGAAGAAAACGACGAAAATAAATCTACCATCGATAATACAATGAAAGAGTGTGGACACCGACAACTGAAATAAAATGTGTGCACATGAATGTAATGTTGGTGGGAATACGTATCGAGGCTCTTGAGTGATAGCCTAGCTTTTGGCCTAGCTTGGTGATCACCATCCGTGGCCTTGTTAATGGCCTGAGTGATAGCCTACCGAGGCTCTTGTTGCAACCACCTCAACCCTCCTAGCAGCTTCAACCTCTGCCTTGTGCGCACGGGCCTCGCTCTCATAGACGTAATATCTTCCCTTGCTGTTAAAATCAAAGGGAGAAGGAGCAAGCAATAAAATAGGCACAATGGGGCCGTTATCAAACCTCAAGTGGTAGGTATAGTTATTAACTGTGCCTGTAAGAAATCTATGGCATTTCATGGCATCAAAGTCTAAGTACTGCTTAGGTAAGATAGGATCATTGGGCCAAGGGGACACTCCCAACCTCGTAGCAATGCGAGAGGCATAAATCCCTTCATAGAAATTACCATTAGAAGCATTGAGGATCAGTCTCTGTGCAACAATTGCTCCTCAGTTGTAATCTTTAATTCCATTTAAAGTAGTGTATATAAGACTCAAACCATGAGCACAAAGTGTGCCACAATCCTGCTTGCCTACAATGCATTTACCATTAAAAAGTGCAAGGTATTGAATAGATGGAAAATGGATGCTTTTTATTCTACCTTGTGTCACTTCTCTGATTTCACCACAACAAACTCAGGTATTGAATAGATGGAAAATGATTCAAACTCAGGGTTTGTTGGTTCGTCTAGAGAATCCCAATATGGAATTTTACACGTGTCACAAAATACGTCTAAAGGCATGGTGAAAGCATTATCATACAAACTAAATGATACTCTTGAATCACGAGGAAAATATTTGAATTTATTAGTAAATGTCTCCGTGAGAGCGAGGTGTGTTGGAAATATGCCCTAGAGGCAATAATAAAATGGTTATTATTGTATTTCCTAGTTCATGATAATTGTCTATTATTCATGCTATAATTGTGTTAACCGGAAACCGTAATACATGTGTGAATACATAGACCACAACGTGTCCCTAGTGAGCCTCTAGTTGGCTAGCTCGTTGATCAATAGATGGTCTCGGTTTCATGACCATGGACATTGGATGTCGTTGATAACGGGATCACATCATTAGGAGAATGATGTGATGGACAAGACTCAATCCTAAGCATAGCACAAGATCGTGTAGTTTGTTTGCTAAAGCTTTTCAATGTCAAGTATCATTTCCTTAGACCATGAGATTGTGTAACTCCCGAATACCGTAGGAATGCTTTGGGTGTGCCAAACGTCACAACGTAACTGGGTGGCTATAAAGGTACGCTACGGGTATCTCCGAAAGTGTCTGTTGGGTTGACACGAATCGAGACTGGGATTTGTCACTCCGTGTGACGGAGAGGTATCTCTGGGCCCACTCGGTAAGACATCATCATTATGAGCTCAATGTGACTAAGGAGTTAGTCACGGGATGATGTATTACGGAACGAGTAAAGAGACTTGCCGGTAACGAGATTGAACAAGGTATGGGGATACCGACGATCGAATCTCGGGCAAGTACCATACCGATAGACAAAGGGAATTGTATACGGGATTGATTGAATCCCTGACATCGTGGTTCATCCGATGAGATCATCGTGGAGTACGTGGGAGCCAACATGGGTATCCAGATCCCGCTGTTGGTTATTGGCCGGAGAGGTGTCTCGGTCATGTCTACGTGTCTCCCGAACCCGTAGGGTCTACACACTTAAGGTTCGATGACGCTAGGGTTATAGGGAAAAGGTATACATGATTACCGAAGGTTGTTCGGAGTCCCGGATGAGATCCTGGACGTCACGAGGAGCTCCGGAATGGTCCGGAGGTAAAGATTGATATATAGGAAGTCCAGTTTTGGTCACCGGAAAGTTTTTGGGCTCATCGGTATTGTACCGGGAGTGCCGGGAGGGTGCCGGAGGACCCCCGGGAGGGGGTGACGACCAAAGGACCTCATGGGCCCTTAGAGGAGGTGTGCCAGCCCATATTGGGCCAGCCAATACCTTCTAGAAAGGGCCCATGCGCCAGGGATCTGGAGATAGAGGCAAAAGGGATTTAAAAGGGGGAGATCCACCTCCCGTGTGGGAGGAGGACTCTCCCCCCACTTCGGCCGAATCCCTCCTCCTTGGAGGAGGGGCCAAGCCAGCCCTCCCTCTCCTTCCTCCTATATATATGCAAGGGTTTGGGAAGGTTTGAGACGACGAACTCTTTCTCTCTCGCTGCAGCCCTATTCTGCTTCTTCCTCCTCCGCAGTGCTTAGGCGAAGCCCTGCCGGGATACCTTGCTACTCCACCACCACCACGCCGTCGTGCTGCTGCTGGAGCTCTTCCCCAACCTCTCCTTCCTCCTTGCTGGATCAAGGCGTAGGAGACGTCACCGGGCTGCACGTGTGTTGAACGCGGAGGTGCCGTCCGTTCGGCACTTGATCGGATCTACCGCGATCTGAATCGCTGCGAGTACGACTCCATCAACCGCGTTCTTGTAACGCTTCCGCTTAGCGATCTTCAAAGGTATGAAGATCCAATCTCTCCCCACTCATTTGCTGGTTTCTCCATAGATAGATCTTGGTGACACGTAGGAAAATTTTGATTTACTACTACGTCTCCCAACAGTGGCATCATGAGCTAGGTCTATGCGTAGAATCTATGCACGAGTAGAACACAAAGCAGTTGTGGGCGTCGATTTTGTTAATATGCTTGCCGTTACTAGTCTTATCTTGATTCGACGGTATTGTGGGATGAAGCGGCCCGGACCAACCTTACACGTACGCTTACGTGAGACCGGTTCCACCGCCTGACATGCACCAGTTGCATAAGGTGGCTAGCGGGTGTCTGTCTCTCCCACCTTAGTCGGATTGGATTCGATGAAAAGGGTCCTTATGAAGGGTAAATAGCAATTGGCATATCACGTTGTGGTTTTGGCGTAGGTAAGAAACGTTCTTGCTAGAAACCTATAGCAACCACGTAAAAACTTGCAACTACAAATTAGAGAACGTCTAACTTGTTTTTGCAGCATATGCCTTGTGATATGATATGGCCAGAAGGATGTGATGTGATGCATTGTGATGTATGAGATTGATCATGTTCTTGTAATAGGGTTCACGACTTGCATGTCGATGACTATGACAACCGGCAGGAGCCATAGGAGTTGTCTTATTTATTGTATGACCTGCGAGTCAATCACAAACGCCATGTAATTACTTTACTTTATTGCTAAGCGTTAGCCATAGCAGTAGAAGTAATAGTTGGCGAGACAACCTCATGAAGACACAATGATGGAGATCATGATGATGGAGATCATGGTGTCATGCCGGTGACAATGATGATCATGATGCCCCGAAGATGGAGATCATAGGAGCAAGATGATATTGGCCATATCATGTCACTATATTGATTGCATGTGATGTTTATCATGTTTACATCTTATTTGCTTAAAACGACGGTAGTAAATAAGATGATCTCTCAATAAAATTTCAAGAGAAGTGTTCACCCTAACTGTGCACCGTTGCTAAGGATCGTTGTTTCGAAGCACCACGTGATGATCGGGTGTGATAGGTTCTAACGTTCGCATACAACGGGTGTAAGCCAGATTTACACACGCGAAACACTTAGGTTGACTTGACGAGCCTAGCATGTACAGACATGGCCTCGGAACACGGAAGACCGAAAGGTCGAACATGAGTCGTATAGAAGATACGATCAACATGGAGATGTTCACCATGGATGACTAGTCCGTCTCACGTGATGATCGGACACGGGCTAGTTGACATGGATCATGTGTCACTTAGATGACTAGAGGGATGTCTATCTGAGTGGGAGTTCATTGAATAATTTGATTATGTGAACTCGATTATCATGAACTTAGTCTAAAATTGCCTTTAATATCTATATTGTAGATCCAATGGCCAACGCAAATGTCAACCTCAATTTCAACGCGTTCCTAGAGAAAACCAAGCTGAAAGATGATGGAAGCAACTATACGGACTGGGTCCGTGGCTTGAGGATCATCCTCATAGCTTCCAAGAGATTGTATGTCCTTGATGCACCGCTAGGTGACCCACCCATTCTCCCAACGGACCAAGACGTTACGAACGCTTGGCAGTCACGCTGCGATGATTACTCCCTTGTTCAGTGCGGCATGCTTTACAGTTTAGAATCGGGGCTCCAAAAGCGTTTTGAGCAACACGGGGCATATGAGATGTTCCAAGAGCTGAAACTGGTTTTCCAAGCTCATGCCCGAGTCGAGAGATATGACATCTCTGACAAGTTCTTCAGCTGTAAGATGGAGGAGAACAGTTCTGTTAGTGAGCACATCCTCAAGATGTCTGGGCTTCACAACCGCTTGACTCAGCTGGGAGTTAATCTCCCGGATGACTCAGTCATTGACAGAATCCTCCAGTCGCTTCCACCTAGCTACAAAAGCTTTGTGATGAACTACAACATGCAGGGGATGGAGAAGTCCATTCCTGAGTTGTACTCGATGCTCAAATCAGCAGAGGTCGAGATCAGAAAGGAGCATCAAGTGTTGATGGTAAACAAGACCACTAGTTTCAAGAAAGGCAAGGGTAAGAAGAACTTCAAGAAGGACGGCAAAGCTGTTGCCGCGCCCGGTAAGCAAGTTGCCGGGAAGAAGAAGAACAAGAATGGACCCAAGCCTGAGACTGAGTGTTTCTATTGTAAGGGTACCGGTCACTGGAAGCGGAACTGCCCCAAGTACTTAGCGGATAAGAAGGTCGGCAACGTTAAAGGAGCTGCGGAATAAGCGAAGGTTGGCAAAGGACGAGGTGACGATGCGCGTCGGGAATGGTTCCAAGGTCGATGTGATCGCCGTCGGCACGCTACCTCTACATCTACCTTCGGGATTAGTTTTAAACCTTAATAATTGTTATTTAGTACCAGCTTTGAGCATGAACATTGTATCTGGATCTCGCTTGATACGAGATGGTACTCTTTTAAATCCGAGAATAATGGTTGTTCTATTTATATGAGAGAAATGTTCTATGCTCATGCCCCGCTGGTCAATGGTTTATTTTTGATGAATCTCGAACGTGATGTTACACATGTCCATAGTGTGAGTACCAAAAGGTGTAAAGTTGATAACGATAGTCCCACTTACATGTGGCACTGCCGTCTTGGCCATATTGGAGTCAAACGCATGAAGAAGCTCCATGCTGATGGACTTTTGGAGTCACTTGATTTCGAATCATTTGACACATGCAAACCATGCCTCATGGGCAAGATGACCAAAACTCCGTTCTCCGGAACAATGGAGCGAGCAACTGACTTGTTGGAGATAATACATACCGATGTATGCGGTCCAATGAGTGTCGATGCTCGCGGTGGCTACCATTATGTTCTCACCCTCACTGATGACTTGAGCAGATATGGGTATGTCTACTTAATGAAACACAAGTCTGAAACCTTTGAAAGGTTCAAGGAATTTCAGAGTGAGGTCGAGAATCAACGTGACAGGAAAATAAAATGCCTACGATCTGATCGTGGCGGAGAATATTTAAGTCACGAGTTTGACACGCACCTTAGGAAATGTGGAATTGTTTCACAGCTCACGCCGCCAGGCACACCTCAGCGAAATGGTGTGTCTGAACGTCGTAATCGCACTCTATTGGATATGGTGCGATCTATGATGTCTCTTACCGACTTACCGCTATCATTTTGGGGATATGCATTAGAGACTGCCGTGTTCACTTTAAATATGGCACCGTCTAAATCCGTTGAGACGACACCGTATGAATTATGGTTTGGAAAGAAACCTAAGCTGTCGTTTCTAAAAGTTTGGGGTTGCGATGCTTATGTGAAGAAACTTCAACCTGAGAAGCTCGAACCCAAAGCGGAAAGGTGCGTCTTCATAGGATATCCCAAAGAGACTATTGGGTATACCTTCTACCTACGATCCGAAGGCAAAGTCTTTGTTGCCAAGAATGGATCCTTTCTCGAGAAAGAGTTTCTCTCGAAAGAAGTAAGTGGGAGGAAAATGGAACTTGATGAGGTAATTGTACCTTCACTCGAACCGGAGAGTAGCGCAGCACAGGAAGTTGTTTCTGTGGAGCCTACACCGGCTAGAGAGGAAGTTAATGATGATGATCATGAAACATCAGATCAAGTTGCTACTAGAAGGTCCACTAGGACATGTTCCGCACCAGAGTGGTACGGTAATCCTGTCCTAGAGATCATGTTGTTGGACAACGGTGAACCTTCGAACTATGAAGAAGCGATGGCGGGCCCGAATTCCGACAAATGGCTTGAGGCCATGAAATCTGAGATAGGATCCATGTATGAGAACAAAGTATGGACTTTGGTGGACTTGCCTGATGATAAGCGAGCCATTGAAAATAAATGGATCTTTAAGAAGAAGACTGACGCAGACGGTAATGTGACCGCCTATAAAGCTCGGCTTGTCGCTAAGGGTTATCGACAAGTTCAAGGAGTTGACTACGATGAGACATTCTCACCCGTAGCGATGCTAAAGTCTGTCCGAATCATGTTAGCAGTTGCCGCATTTTATGATTATGAGATCTGGCAAATGGACGTCAAAACGGCATTCCTTAATGGCTTCCTCAAGGAAGAACTGTATATGATGCAGCCGGAAGGTTTTGTCGATCCTAAAGATGCTAACAAGGTATGCAAGCTCCAGCGCTCCATCTATGGGCTGGTGCAAGCATCTCGGAGTTGGAACATTCGCTTTAATGAGGTGATTAAAGCGTTTGGGTTTGTACAGGTTTATGGAGAACCCTGTATTTACAAGAAAGTGAGTGGGAGCTCTATAGCATTTCTTATACTGTATGTGGATGACATGCTGATAATGGGAAATAATATAGAACTCTTGGAAAGTATCAAGGCCTACTTGAATAAGTGTTTTTCAATGAAGGACCTTGGAGAAGCTGCTTACATATTAGGTATTAAGATCTATAGAGATAGATCAAAACGCCTCATTGGTCTTTCACAAAGCACATACCTTGAAAGATATTGAAGAAGTTCAATATGGATCAGTCCAAGAAGGGGTTCTTGCCCGTGTTGCAAGGTGTGAGATTGAGTACGACTCAATGCCCGACCACGGCAAAGGATAGAGAAGAGATGAGTGCCATCCCCTATGCTTTAGCCATAGGCTCTATCATGTATGCCATGCTGTGTACCAGACCTGATGTGAACCTTGCCATAAGTTTGGTAGGGAGGTACCAAAGTGATCCCGGAGCGGAACACTGGACAGCGGTCAAGAATATCCTGAAGTACCTGAAAAGGACAAAGGACATGTTTCTCGTTTATGGAGGTGCCGAAGAGCTCGTCGTAAAGGGTTACGTCGATGCTAGCTTCGACACAGATCCGGACGACTCCAAGTCGCAAACCGGATACGTGTATATTTTGAATGGAGGGGCAGTGAGCTGGAGCAGCAGCAAGCAAAGCGTCGTGGCAGCATCTACATGTGAAGCGGAGTACATAGCTGCTTCGGAAGCAGCAAAGGAGGGAGTCTGGATGAAGGAGTTCATCACCGACCTAGGAGTGATTCCGAATGCGTCGGGCCCGATGACTCTACTCTGTGACAACACTGGAGCTATTGCCCTTGCGAAGGAGCCCAGGTTTCACAAGAAGACAAGACACATCAAGCGCCGCTTCAACTCCATCCGTGATTACATTCAGGAGGGAGATATAGATATTTGTAAAGTGCATACGGATCTGAATGTCGCAGATCCGTTGACTAAACCTCTCTCACGAGCAAAACATGATCAACACCAGAATGCTATGGGTGTTCGATTCATCACAATGTAACTAGATTATTGACTCTAGTGCAAGTGGGAGACTGTTGGAAATATGCCCTAGAGGCAATAATAAAATGGTTATTATTGTATTTCCTAGTTCATGATAATTGTCTATTATTCATGCTATAATTGTGTTAACCGGAAACCGTAATACATGTGTGAATACATAGACCACAACGTGTCCCTAGTGAGCCTCTAGTTGGATAGCTCGTTGATCAATAGATGGTCTCGGTTTCATGACCATGGACATTGGATGTCGTTGATAACGGGATCACATCATTAGGAGAATGATGTGATGGACAAGACTCAATCCTAAGCATAGCACAAGATCGTGTAGTTCGTTTGCTAAAGCTTTTCAATGTCAAGTATCATTTCCTTAGACCATGAGATTGTGTAACTCCCGGATACCGTAGGAATGCTTTGGGTGTGCCAAACGTCACAACGTAACTGGGTGGCTATAAAGGTACGCTACGGGTATCTCCGAAAGTGTCTGTTGGGTTGACACGAATCGAGACTGGGATTTGTCACTCCGTGTGACGGAGAGGTATCTCTGGGCCCACTCGGTAAGACATCATCATTATGAGCTCAATGTGACTAAGGAGTTAGTCACGGGATGATGTATTACGGAATGAGTAAAGAGACTTGCCGGTAACGAGATTGAACAAGGTATGGGGATACCGACGATCGAATCTCGGGCAAGTACCATACCGATAGACAAAGGGAATTGTATACGGGATTGATTGAATCCCTGACATCGTGGTTCATCCGATGAGATCATCGTGGAGTACGTGGGAGCCAACATGGGTATCCAGATCCCGCTGTTGGTTATTGGCCGGAGAGGTGTCTCGGTCATGTCTACGTGTCTCCCGAACCCGTAGGGTCTACACACTTAAGGTTCGATGACGCTAGGGTTATAGGGAAAAGGTATACGTGATTACCGAAGGTTGTTCGGAGTCCCGGATGAGATCCCGGACGTCACGAGGAGCTCCGGAATGGTCCGGAGGTAAAGATTGATATATAGGAAGTCCAGTTTTGGTCACCGGAAAGTTTTTGGGCTCATCGGTATTGTACCGGGAGTGCCGGGAGGGTGCCGGAGGACCCCCGGGAGGGGGTGACGACCAAAGGACCTCATGGGCCCTTAGAGGAGGTGTGCCAGCCCATATTGGGCCAGCCAATACCTTCTAGAAAGGGCCCATGCGCCAGGGATCTGGAGATAGAGGCAAAAGGGATTTAAAAGGGGGAGATCCACCTCCCGTGTGGGAGGAGGACTCTCCCCCCACTTCGGCCGAATCCCTCCTCCTTGGAGGAGGGGCCAAGCCAGCCCTCCCTCTCCTTCCTCCTATATATATGCAAGGGTTTGGGCAGGTTTGAGACGACGAACTCTTTCTCTCTCGCTGCAGCCCTATTCTGCTTCTTCCTCCTCCGCAGTGCTTAGGCGAAGCCCTGCCGGGATACCTTGCTACTCCACCACCACCACGCCGTCGTGCTGCTGCTGGAGCTCTTCCCCAACCTCTCCTTCCTCCTTGCTAGATCAAGGCGTAGGAGACGTCATCGGGCTGCACGTGTGTTGAACGCGGAGGTGCCGTCCGTTCGGCACTTGATCGGATCTACCGCGATCTGAATCGCTGCGAGTACGACTCCATCAACCGCGTTCTTGTAACGCTTCCGCTTAGCGATCTTCAAAGGTATGAAGATCCAATCTCTCCCCACTCGTTTGCTGGTTTCTCCATAGATAGATCTTGGTGACACGTAGGAAAATTTGGATTTACTACTACGTCTCCCAACAAGGTGTTGAGTGCACTTATCTTCGATGAAAGGAACCGGATCGGCGTTGTGAACATACTATTCAAATTCTTCCTTAATACCCGCACTTTCTATGAAAGTGTTACATGGACAAAGGCATGATTTAGTTTGAGCATCCCGTATCGAGCTTGCACTTGGCTCAACATAAGATTGTCGTATGGAACTTTCACTTGATGATGCCCACAAGGATCTCCTCCTCGAAGAACTCCTGAAGAATTGCATTTTATTTGCGAACAATTTCTGAAAAAAATTGTGACACAAAATTTTGTTAACAAAACAAAATAAGATTGATAGCAACTACTCCTAGGGATGCACAGAGGCCATATCAAGCATTCAAACTACTTAGAACTCTAAGAATTCAACATGCAAGCTCATCTACAGCACCACCAAGAGTAGCTAATTATTTTGAAAATAAACCACGAATTCAAAGACTAATTGGAGTAATGGGGGAGTTATACACCAAGAAGCAATCCCCTAAAACAGTTTCGGAAATAGAGCTTTGAGCAAGGAGATCGAAATCCATGGGTTCTTGAGCAAGAACACGAGGGAGAGAGCAATGGAAAAAATCCAGGAGGTAGGAGATGACATGGGATAAAGGGATAAGTGGGGGGACCCACCAGGGGCTCACCCTCTACCAGGCCGCGCCGGGGGGGTTTGGCGCGCCCTAGTGGAGCGTGGCCACGTGGTGCACCCCCCTCCGGTATTATTTGTTCCAGAAATTCATAAATAATTAGAAAAAAATCATGTTAAATTTTCAGGTCATTGTGAGAACTTTTATTTTTGGATCATTTTTTATTGCACGGGAAAAACAAAAACTGGATAAACATGGCATTTTATTTTATTTAACTAGGAAAAACAGAAAACTAAAAGTGGATACATATAGTTGTGTCTACTAAATTCATCAACTTCATACCTCTCGAAAAAGATTCATTAATAAGGTTGATAAAGTCTTATTAACAACCACTTTCAATTAGCATGAAACCGAAGAACTGTCATAAAACACTAGGTTACCTCAATGGGGATAGGCATATCCCCAACCGTAATAATATCATATTTATTTTTGGCAGTAGGTAGAGGTAATTGAAAGCTTCCAATAGTGAGTGTCGAAGAATTTTTGATAACATTCACACCATTCACTTGGATTTGTTTCTTCGAAAAGTGCACCATATACTCATTACCATTGATATGAAAAGTTACCTAGCTTTTATTGCAATCAATAACAACCCCTGCAGTATTCAAAAAAGGTCTACCAAGGATAATCGACATGTTGTCGTCCTCGGGCATCTCAAGAATAATAAAGTCCGATAAGATAGTAACATTTGCAACAACAAAGGGCACATCCTCACAAATACCGATAGGTATGGCTATTTATTTGTTAACCATTTGCAATGATATTTCAGTAGGTGTGAGTTTATTCAAATCAAGTCTTTTATATAAAAAGAAAGGGATAACACTAACACCAGCTCCCAAATCACACAAAGCAGTTTTGACATAATTTCTTTTAATGGAGCAAGGTATAGTTGGTATTCTAGGATCTCCAAGTTTTTTAGGTACTCCATCCTTAAAGGAATAATTAGCAAGCATGGTGGAGATTTCTACTTCAGGTATCTTTCTTTTATTAGTGATGATGTCTTTCATGTACTTAGCATAAGGAGGCATCTTTAAAATATCCGTTAAACGGGTACGCAAAAAGACTGGCCTAATCATTTTAGCAAAGCGTTCAAATTCTTCATCATCATTTTTCTTAGATGGTGTAGGTGGGAAAGGCATGGGTTTTTGAACCCATGGTTCTATTTCTTTACCTTGTTTCTAGCCACAAAGTCTTTTTTATCGTATCATTTATTTTTAGGTTGTGGGTTATCAAGATCAGTAGCAGGTTCTATTTCTACATCATTATCTCATTCTTTATCATTACTAAGTTGAATATCCTCATGAACATCACTATCATTATCTTTATCATAACAAGTCACTCAAGCGAGCAATCATATCAGAATATCCTCAAGAACATTTGCATTGAAGTGCTCTTGTTTCCTAATATAGTTATGAAACTCATATAAGCATTGACTAGGATGTTTATTGTAAGGGATATCACCTTCATCAAACTTTAATAAAGAATTTACCTCTACGACCTGTGGAGGTGGTGGTGTGTTGAGTCCATGAATATCTTCAATAGGTAGTAAATTCTTAACATACTCAACTTTAATACCTTTTTCCTTCATACATTTCTTTACCTCTTGCATATCTTTAGGACTGACAAATAAGATACCCCTCTTCCTTGGAGTGGGTTCAATTGGTAGTTCAGGGAGAGTCCAATCATCATAGTTATTCAATATATTCACTACTACAGAATCGCCCAAACACGCCACATCAATTAGAGACCCTTTGACGAAACTGTGTGCGATGCATGAATCGCAAATAGTATAGTGCAAGCTCTGTTGCTAATGACGTAAACTATCTGCGATGGCATATCCATCAAATATACGATCTAAAAAATAGTTGCGGGTGCGATGTTTGGCAAACAGTTGGCCTAGATAAGCTGTTTGTGATTGGATAATATAACACAAACGCTTATGAAAATACAAGTGTGTGCGATGCATGACATACAGTTCACCCCGATAAACTGTATGCGCTGATCAAGCAGAACACAAATGATTATCCAGATGATCACGTGTGCGATAGACGGCATACAAGTCACTCGGATGAACTGTTTTTGATGAGGCAAAATAACATAAACGGTTACATAGATCAAGATTTGTGTGATAGACAGCATACAATTCACTGGGATGAATTGTGTGCGATAACTAAAAATAACACAAACGGTTTCTCAGATCAAGATGTGTGTGACGTACACAGACCACTTGGATGTGTTGTGGGCAAACGGTTCCGGATAAAGAACTGCCAGGGACTGATGAAATCATCACCGATGGTTTTGGTTGTTTATTCCGTATGCGATGTGATTTGCTCAATCTGCCCACACATATCTATGCTCTATTTAGAAGAACATGATTGCATAACCAAATTAAGCATCCAATACACACATAACATTGGCGCACATCTTAATAAACTATTATATGCATAATAAACTTATCCCTCTAAAACTACGAACATTTCTGCATAGAGGGAGTATGAGAATTGAGAAACGATCATCAAATCATCTACTTCTTGTGACGCTTGCTGCCAGCGCTCTGCTTGTGGCTCGATCCCTCGTTGTCTTCAGGTAGGAGGCACTTCCTCATCTCAACAATCCGCCTGAACATCTCATAGCATGTGTAGACTTCCTTGGCCGCGGTCTGTAGGTGATATTCATCTAGTTTCTTCACCTAGGCCCTGTGCCAGAGAAGCTTGTTCTTGTTGCGCTCAACCTTCATGTCAGCGTAGTAGGGGTCGATGATGGCCTCGGCCAGGTCAACATGGGAGTCCATGTTCTTATTGCAGCCCAGACCCTGTAGTGGCCACAGATGCTGCCAAGCTTCTGGCAGGCCAAGCCCGAAGTCTTGAGCACCTTTGGATTGTTGGCGCTGTCCACCGTAGCGAACTTGTACTCAGGGTTGTTGACAAACCTGGTGAAATGACCGCAAGCAACTGTGGCCAGGCAGTAGTGGTAGAGGAGGACGTGATGGCCCATGCACAAATGGGCGACGACACCCTTCTGATCATGCCCGGCATGACCACCAGTGTAAGCGAGGTCGAAGCCGATTACCTTGTACTTGTCATCCACATCAAGCAGCCGCTCCATGGTGTCGGTGGAGTCCTCCACCATGTCCAGGTTGATTGGTGTACACCATCGTGAGGTCCGCCTTCCTCATGTGGGTCTCCACATGATGCACGCCGAACTCCATTGGAACACCGTTGGACATCCTCTCTATATGCGTCGTCCAGGGTGTGCTTATTGTGTTGTGGGGCGCAATCGAAAGCATGAAGAGACTATGGTTAATGGTTGTGAGTATAAATGGGGGCCGGACATCCAGGAAAACCGACACGTCCGGGTGGCAGTTTTTGCATCGCGTGATTTAGTCGTGGTGCACGCAACTTCATGGGGCGACGCGCGTGGCGCAACCACATGCATATGGAGCCCCGAACGTGGCCGTGGGATGACCCCAACCGCTGGTAGAGCGTGCGCGGAGGGGCACGAGAGCAGAGCACACGCAGGGAGGCGAGAGCAGAGCACGCGGTGGGAATGCTAGGTCGAACCAGACCACTCTGTACTTGTCCTCATCAAGTAACAGGTCCATGACGCTAGAGTTCTCCATCCAGATCGGATGTTTGGTGTGCACTACGAACGGACAAGGCGTGTCCACTACGACATGCATGGTGAACTAGCGCTCGTCTTCGGCAGCCACTGGGAGCGCCATGGGAGCCGCGCAACATACCCTCAGTCGTGGTTCTGCTTCTTAAGGTATGGATATTAATCGTCAATTGCATATTGATGTCCAGATATTAATCAGCGATTGCATACTAAGGAAAAGACAATGTCGGGGATATTACCCTGCAGTATAACCCGGCTTGAAGTATGACCCAACTAGGACTTGGCAACTCACTTATGACCCGATCGAGCTTGGCGGATCATTGGTGACCAGGCAGGCGGGTCAGACGAATGACAAAGACCCAACGGCCCAGAAGGCGGCTCATGGGAGAGCTGACTCATGTTATGGTGGGCCGGTTCACAAAGAAGGCCCAAGTAAAGGAAAGACTCTCTTAATAAGGAAACAAGACCCGGATTAGGATTTGATAGAGACTAGTCCTAATCCTACTCCCACAGTCCCAGTAGGACTCTACATGTAAACCTACCCTTCAACATATATAAGGAGGGGTATGGCGCCCCTAGAGGGACAAGTTCAAGTCATTAGAG
Source organism: Hordeum marinum (assembly GCA_022496015.1). Taxonomy (NCBI): domain Eukaryota; kingdom Viridiplantae; phylum Streptophyta; class Magnoliopsida; order Poales; family Poaceae; genus Hordeum; species Hordeum marinum. The sequence continues at coordinate 463,149,239 of CM039674.1, forward strand.
ATAGACAGATTAGAGGCTCTCGAGATTAGAGGTAGCAAGACAACACCCTTGTAATCGAGATCACCCTCATCATCAATACATACAAAGCAGGACGTAGGATTTTACCTCCACTAGAGGGGCCGAACCTAGATAAACTCGTGTCTGTCGATTCCGACTAACCCCTCTCAAACCGCCACCTAGTTGCGATGGCCTCACACCTAAGTTCTCTCACAAGGACATCTGCCGTGACAAAACCATGACAGTTGGCGCCCATCGTGGGACCAGCGCACAGTGGTGTCATATTCTTGGAGGGAGCTTTCCCAGGGGCCGAGAAGCTCGCAATTGGCCAGATGAAGAAAATCCGGCACCGAGAGATCACGCACGATAAACCCGACGTGGAACAACATTGGGAAAACTCGCTGACAGTACAAGATTTGAGTTGAAAAGAACGTCAGGTTACAAGTTGTGCGCTCCCGCGCCCGTCTCTCGTGATTCATTCAACTCGAAGCGATATCGATGTTTTTTGCGTAGCTCCACATCACTGAGACCGACATTGATTCTGCTTGTGCGACGTGCAAATTACTAAAGTTGCAGTCCTTTTTAGCCCGATCCGATGAATTGCTGCTATTGGCCTTAAGTGCCAAGGAGGTTTTTCAGCGGTGCGGTACGCAGCGATTTTGCGAAGCCACCAAACATCAACTAGTGCAAATTCCCATGAAGGAAAATTCATCTACAAATTACGACTACCAGCAGATCAAAGACAAAGAAGAGAAGGGGACCACGACCTGAAAAAAGTTGCAGGCTCGGACTCGCCAGTGTGCGTCCGACTCGTCTCCGCCTCTGTCTGTGCAGTGCGTCTGAACCAGCCTTGCCCCGTTGAGTCGGCCCTTTCCAATGCCATGGCCTCGAGCCGCCGCATCCACGACCAGGGGATTTGAACTCCGTCGGCTCCCACCACCGCCACAATGGATCGCCTCTGACGCGGCCTGCCCCGCCTCGAGCTGGCTCCCTCTGCCGTCCGTCCTCCCCTACCAGAAGTGCCCGGTTGACCTCCGCTCCCCCTGTTGCTCTCCAGCCCCCGCGCGGGCATGTTTTGCATCGTGCCCACCTCCGACGCGACTCCCTGCTCGCCCGAACCACCGCTGCGCCCCACTTCCGGTTGGATCCTCCACACCCACAAAACATTGTTGTGCCCCACTGCTGTGGCTCCGCCTTCGCCTCCATGTGTCGGCCGTCGTGGCTCGCATCCGCCTTGCCGCACCTCCGGGCTGGCTGCCGCCCTTCGCCGCACCGGCGGCCTCGCCACGCCTTCGGGCGGCAGGCATGCTAAGGGAGTCCTGGTTTAGGGGGTCCTCGGATAGCCGATCTATTGTTTATGGGCTGGACTATATGGGCCACTTACCGAACACGAGAAGATTTGAAGGCCCAGTCTCCAAGATGGAAGCTTCGGGAAGCACAGCTTGCGCTCCATGTTTGATGTAGTAAATAGGCATATTTATCTCTTCGGTGTGTAACCGACCATGTGTAAATCCTAGGCATCGTCGATATCTATATAAGCCGGAGGGTTTTAAGGTATAGATATAGAATAACTCATCTAGGGTTAGCTATTCGATCTCGAGGTAGATCAACTTGTACCCTCATATCATCAATACAACCAAGCAGGACATAGGGTATTACCTCCATCGGAGGGCCCGAACCTGGGTAAATCCTTGTCCCCTTTGTCTCATGTTACCGCCAATTCTAGTCTCACAGTTTGGGACCCCCTACCTGAGATCCACCAATTTTGACACCAACATTGGTGATTTCATTGAGAGTTCCTCTACGAGAAAGATGGAATCAACGCCTCGCCTTGTCATCAACGAAGAGGTCCGCAACATGGACATTTTTGTCCCCGGACAGATCTTCGTCTTCGGCAGCGTTGAGAACTTCGCCCCTGATCGAGAGGTCATATTTGGAAACTTAGAGTTCTCCATCAACTCTCGGGGTGACTTGTCATTAATCGGGCTTGCAGCTTCTCCTGTAGCCCCCGAGGACTCTGAGGCTTTAACCTTGAGCCCCTTCTTCGGACATGCCGATGGGGTCATCCATGGCGATGAGCCAATCTCTTTTATTGGTCCGTCCATTAAGCCATATGACCGAACATGTGTGCTTGCCAAACACTTCCCATGTCTGGACGTTGTGAAGGTTAACTCCACGAGTTCCGAACAGCTGGACCGATAGGTCCCTCAGCGGTCAACGAGGCCCTGGATCAATTCTCGTCGATAAAGATCACCGACCTAGCCCCGATCTACGCTCAGTTCAGTTACGGTGCGGGCCAGGATGAACTGTTCGACCCACCCACCACATACTTGATAGCCACTGTTGAGGATTTAACCGACATGCTAGACTATGCCTCCGAGGAGGCAGAATACATGGATGAAGAGGACCATGCTCCCACCCCCATTAACACTGGGAGTTGGACCGCCACTTCTAAACATGACGTCTACATGGTAGATACTCCTGCCACCAATGGCGACAACACTCATAACGACGGCGACAAATCAGGCGACGCGCCATCAAGGCGCCGGAAATCGCATAAGCGGTCCAAAAGCAAAAAGGGAAGAAAAGCTATTATCAGCAACGAGGACAGTAATACCCCTACTGATCAGGGTAATCCTGATATCCCTGAGCACCCGTTAGAGGGTCCGGAAGGGCCCGAGGACCAAAACAACCACGATAACATCAACGACTCCGAAGGCAATGATTACCTCCCCCCACCCCATCGAGGAGGAAGATATACCGGAAGCTGATGACTTGTACATCCATGATAACCTTGAAGATCAGGAAGAAATTAGGCAATGACTCATAGTAACGGCTCGCAGCCTAAAGGCCAAACGACGGCAACTCAAAGCCGAGCAGGACGACCTCAATGATGGATGGACGAAAGTCCTCCCAACCGAGGAAGTATACAACATCGGTGTGTCAAACCAGCCCAAAAGCTACCCTCAGAGGAGGCTGCTACCGTAGTCCGATGATGAACTCACTGATACTCCGTCTCCAAGACGTACTCCATACGACAAGCCAGACCGCCCCCCTTGTGGTCGGGACAGGACGACTGACGACACCGGTTATATACCGGTAGTGCCCCGGAGACGGGGTAAGGAGCCATTAGAGCCCTATGACAGGTTCGACCTGCGAGATGACCTGGATCACAGGGCAAACCGCACAAGATCCATATATGGATCCCGAGAGTACTCGCCCGATAGACGGGGCGGATACAGACCATGGTTTGACCAAAAAAACAGAGTCTGGGAATGCAACCAGCCCCATACAGACGCCGAATACAGGTGTGACATAGCACGGGTCAGAGACGCCACTCACCCACTGTGCTTCATAGTTGAGGTAATGCGGCATCAGTTCCCCGAAGGATTTATACCCGTGAATATAGAACAGTATGATGGGAACACTGACCAACTGTATGGATCGAGGACTTCCTCCTCCATATCCACATGGCGCGAGGAGACAATCTACATGCTATCAAATTCCTCCCTCTTAAGCTTAAGGGGCCAGCTCGACACTGGTTAAACAGCCTCCCCGAAAAATCCATTGGATACTGGGAAGACCTGGAAGATGCGTTCCGCTCTAACTTCCAGGGAACCTACATCCGCCCTCCAGACTCGTCCGATCTCAACAATGTCGTCCAGAAGCCCGGCGAGTCTTCTCGGCAATTCTGGAATCGGTTCTTGACTAAGAAGAACCAAATCATCGGCTGTCCGGATGCTGAGGCCATAGTCTCCTTCCGGCACAATATTCGAGACGAATGGCTGGCCCGCCAACTAGGCGAGGAGAAGCCTCAGACCATGTCCGCCCTTACCTCCCTCATGACCTACTTTTGCGCGGGCAAAGACAATTGGCTGGCAAGACGCAGCCACAATTCCGAAGATCACGTAGCACCTAAAGCCCAGGATGGCAACTTAGAACCAAAGCACAATAAGAATAAGCGTCGACGCAATAATAGCAATGCCAATGATATGGCTGTAAACACCGGATTCAGCAACTCCAAACCTGGGCAGCGGAAGAAGCCTCCTAAAGGCAATCGCAACGGACCCACTCAGCTTGAGAAGATCATGCAAAAGCCCCTCCAAATCCATGGGATTTCGGAAAAGCCCACCAACCACACACACCGCAACTGTTGGGTGTTTAAACAGGCCGGCAAGATACCACCCGAGGACCGAGGCAAAAGCTCTCGCAGCGAAGACGAGGATGAACCTTGGGGTCCAATTGGTGGCAGACAGAAGAAATTACCTCCCGAAGTCAAAAGGGTGAACATGATATATGCCACCCATATACCAAAGAAGGAGAGGAAGCACGCCCTTCGGGAGGTCTACGCTATGGAACCCGTAGCCCCGAAGTACAACCCATGGTCGGCATACCTGATCACCTTTGATCAGCGTGATCAGCCGACTAGTATCCGCCATGGGGGTTCGGCAGCCCTCGTCCTAGACCCCATTATAGATGGGTATCACCTCACAAAAGTCCCAATGGACAAAGGAAGTAGCCTCAACCTGATTTACTCAGATACGGTGAAAAAGATGGGCATAGATCCGTCAAGTATCAAACCCAGCAGCACTACCTTCAAAGGAGTGATCCTAGGCGATGTACGGGCTCCGTAACTCTGGAAGTTGTGTTCGACTCGCCCGATAACTTTCGTAGAGAATATTTGATCTTCGACGTTGTGCCCTTCCGCAGCGGCTATCACACGTTGCTTGGTCGAACAACGTTCGCTCGTTTCAACATGGTCCCACACTACACATACCTCAAGCTCAAGATGCTGGGCCCCAAGGGGGTCATTACTGTCAATGGCAATACAAAGAGCTCCCGTAGAACTGAGGAACATGCATTAGCCTTAGCGACCAAATTTAGCTACAAAGAAGATCGGCAAGTTCCGACATCCGACATAAAGGCACAGAAGGCTGAGAAGCAAGTTTGACTTCAGACCGACAACTCAGATCCTTCCTCCTCCCCTCTATAGGGACTCGCCCCCCACCGCACAGCCTCAGGACCAGCAAAGTATGTGCCGAGGAGGCACAACTTCGCACTTAAGATTCCATGGGTAGCTATGAGGAAATAAAGATGGGTGTTCGGCCGGCCCGAGCTGCTACCATCAACACGTCTTCACACAAAATGAAGGAGCTCTTAAAAGAGCCTGCCTACGGCATAAAGCTCACGTACAATTCGGCGGCCTCTCAAGGTTTTGTTAGCAAAATCCGCCCGCCGAACACTAACACCCATCAAGGTGCATCTAAGAGCAGGAGTCAATTAGCAAGGGGGAATATCGAGGAAGTCAGGTTACCAATCGAAGACCCCTGGTACAACAACTCCTGTATATTTTTTATCTTTTATTTTCTTTCACATACCTGTAAACAGTTGCTTCGGCAATCCGAGTTATAAGAGTTGTTGAGAAAATGCAAAATTGCGTGGCGCAAGTTTGCCTCATCTGTCCTTTTTTGGTGCATATTTTTTCTCTTTTCTCCCTCTACTCGTGAACCTGTTCGGTATGACGCAAGGTAACCAGCTAATAGCCCGGGGGCTCGAGTTCAAACACAAATCGCCCCATCTATGATGTGTTTGGAGTCTTGGCGTTTGCTTTATATGCATCGGTTCTGAACTGTGTCTTTTGTCAATAAGTTGGGTTGCCCAACTCCTGTGCTTTCCCCTTTATGTTCCGCTCGTTCGGCTAAAAGGGCAAAGGAAGCACCCCTGCGATTGTGCTTCCGGATAGTCTGGTCAAGCACCTTAGAGGAGAAAGCCGAAAACGGACTATCATAGTATGCGCGATCCGATCTATGAACCCCGAGTTAGAAGTGTTATACTTCAATCCTCGTAAGTGGGTTTTCCATGTTACATGAGGAACTTGCCTTTTGTGCAGACATTGTGATACCGGCTTCGGCCGCGGTTCGTCTGAACATCACAACACCTCGGTGGCTAATGGTACGCTTCCTGTAGTCCTTTTCGTGCCCCTAAGGCTAAGTGAAAGAAATAAAGCACTATAGTCTGATTGCCTAGTCTGCTGCACGGTATCGCCTTCGGGTTCCGATAATACGTCTAAGGGACATAGTACATTGGCATAGACACCCCATGTAGTATCTATGTGGGGGCTGAAGCCGATGACTCGCATCTTTCAGTATTAAACAGCCACATAGGAGTTATAAAGGAATGCAAAATCATATAAGAAAAAAAAATACTAATATCATTAAAAGTTTGGGCAAGTATTCGCACGTGTTACAACTTATTCAACCATTTAATTACTCGAACACGGTGACGCTATTACCCGAGCACTCTCCATCACTCCATCAAAGTATAGCTCGGGGCGTTGATGCTCCTTCCTGGGTGGCAGTGGGTCGGTGGCTACCTTCATCAGATTTAGCCCTGGCCAGTGCACTTTGGCCTTGGAAAGGGCCATCCGAACTCCTTCGATGCAAGAGAAGCGCTTGACGGTGTCGAAGCGAGGCATATCAACGATCAATCTCTGTACCAGGCCGAAGTAGCTGCCTGGTAGCGGCTCGGTAGGACATAAACGGATGCAGAGGTCCTTCATGGCTGGCTCCGCCATCTGGTGCACCTCCATCAGCTGTTTCAGCTGCTCCGCCAGAAGAGGAGGGCGCTCGGGGGCTCCGAACTGTGCCCAGAACAGCTGAGCTTCATCTCCTTCTCCCCGCGAGGCGAACAGCTGATTGGCGTCCACTATGCTCTTTTGGAGATTGGAGGATGCGCCTAAGGATCGCCACACCCGGGTAATCAATGCGAATTTGCTATCCCTGAATACGCACTTTAGTGAGTACGACTTACCATCTGCTATTTCCTTGGCCTGGCGCACTTGCTCCTCGTAGAACCGTTTGTCCATTTGCTCCTACTGGAGTTCGCTTTTCATTGGGGACAGTTCGACCGAGCTCGCCTTATTCTTCTGCTCCAAGGCCTCACATCTTTCGCTGGCATCCTTGGGCTCCTACTGGACCTCTACCACGCGAGCTTCATGCTTGCCACTTGTGGCCCGCATGGCAGAAAGGACGACAACCGTTTCCTTAGCAGCCGCCCTCTCGGCGGCCGTCTCGTCCCTCACGCACTGGAGCTCGGCCTTGATCCTCTCCATCTCCTTCGCCGAGGCTGCACGTGCATTATACAATGTGAAGAAGCTGCATTGACATTATTTGGACTATAGAGCTCAAAAAAAGGCATTCAAATTCTGTTTTGACATAGCTTGAGCCTTCGGTTCAGGGCCTCAGCTTTGTCTTTGGAGCACTTCAGCTTTCGATTTAGTTCTTCCAGTTCGGCGCCATTTATGGCCACCGCCGATGATGAAGCCTACATTACACACATAGTTAATACATTACATGGGCTCTCTATTCCGAATTATAGACAATCTGATCATATGTCGAGATATTCTCACATGCCGGACACTTATGCATCTAGTTCGGTATAGGATTCAGATGTGACCCCTAGGTGAGTTTTTTCACCTCACCTAGGGCTCGGGGGCTGCCATGTACATAATGCGAATAAATGAAATCTTTGTAAAATAAACACATCGGGTGACTTACCTGAGAACCCGTAAGGAGACCTTTGAAGGCCTCCTTTAGTCCACTGTCAATGGACTGGATGCTCTGTAGTGCCGCACCCATAAGGGTGTGGTGATCCTCGGGATGGAGGCGCTCGATAGAGCCTCCTCCATGACCGACCACCTATTGGTCGGTGGTGCCGGTGATGATCGGATTCCCCGATCACCCACCGGGGATTGGACCGGTGCCTCCAGAGGCAAAGTGCTCTTCGAAGATGTTCGTGGAGGGGACAGAGCGTCGGCTCGTCCGGCCTCCTCGGTATCCGGGCGGGGTGCTGCCCCTGGTCTTCAGTCGCCGAGGCGTTTGCCTTGGCCATGGTGCCATCTCCCTCTCCACCAGTGTCTGCCTCCATAGGAGTGGGTTGGGACGACACCTGCACGACATCCTTCATGGCGCCTGGAGTGGTTGGATATGTGGCATCTCTGCTCTTCGCCAGTTCGGCATGCGAGGTCTCCTCGTCCGATATCACCTCAGTGGGGATAACGCGCGAGGGGGCTACAAGGCCAATAGCCTGTGTGTTAGCGAACTATAAATCTATTCGTAATGAATAGGAGGGACTTCAGATCCTAACCTTGATGGGGGGGGGCTTGACCTGTATGATCCTTCACGGAACCTCCTTGAGGTCTTCAGATGCGGTGTCCGAGTCCGAACTATCGTCGGACAGAACCACCCGCGTCCGCCGCGCCCTCTTGTGAGCACGAGAAGGGGACCTGCTCCAGGGCGTCCGAAGACGTCGCTCTCTTCCTGGCATGGGGGGAATCGCCTCCCCCCTCGCCCTCGACCTCAGCCTCCATATCCTCCTCTTCTTCCTCTTCCTCCTCCTCAGCCTCCTCCTGATTTGAGGAGATGGGGTTATTCTCGGATGCGGCATCAGGCTGGTTCCTGATACGGATGCCAGCCTGGACTGGTTTCTTCTTCTTCTCTTTCTTCGTGGGAGCCTCGTAAGGCTTTACCATGCGCATTTTGGCTAACATCCTGGTCCTCTCGTCTTCGGGCTGAGGCACCGACTGTTAATGTTGACGGCTTTCTTCAGCCATCTCTGCAAAGACAGATCGGATAAGGGGTTATAAGAATCTTCTATGAAGTAAAGCCAGCCAAGCTAGGGTGTATCGTACCTCGGAATCAGGCTTGGCAGCATACAGACCCTTGTCCTCCTCCTTGGATGGCCAGCTCTTCTGTGATTTGAAGAGCGACTTCCACAACTTCTCCTGCATAGTGCGGAAGAGATTTCGGACTATGGGCTCGGCTTCGAGTTCACGAGCCCACAGGGGGGTGTCCCGACGCTGGCAGGGAAGGATGCGTCTTCGGAGCATCACCTGGACCACATCGGTCAACTTGGTGCCCTCCTCGACCATGGAGTGGATGCACTTCTATAGGTCGCTCACCTCCTTGCCCAGTCCCCAGACAAGGCCCTTTTCGAGCAATGAAGCCAGTTTGGTGAGGGGACCGGATCTGAATGCGGCGGCGGGGTGCTGACCCTCTTCTCGTTGTTTGGTGACGTAGAACCACTCCTTTTGCCACCCCTTGAAGGTGTCGATGAGGGTGCCTGGCGGCCACCCGATGCGAGTGAGCTTACCGATGATGGCCCCATCGCAATCTGCGTGCTTGCCGCCGCCGTACTTAGGCTTGATGTTGAACACCTGCAGCCAGAGCCCAAAGTGTGGCTCGATGCGCAGGAAGGCCTCGCAGACGAGGATGAACACCGAGATCTGCATGATGGAGTTCGGCGGGAGGTCGTGGAAGTCGAGGCCGTAGAAGAACATCAACCCCCTGATGAAGGGGTGGAGAGGAAAGCTTAGCCCCCTGATGAAGAGGGGGATGAACACCACCCTTTCGCCTGGCTTTGGGGTGGGGATCCATTGGCCCTCCTCCGCTACGTGGTGAGGGATGTTGGCGGGGAGGTAGCCGGCCTTCTTGAGGTCGAGTATGTCCCGGTCGGTGACCGTGGACGCTTCCCATTGGCCGTTGGAGCCCGCCATTGTTGAGCTCGGAGGTGGGGTCGAAGAGACCTAGATCTGTGCTTCGGAGGCGCAAAGGAATGAGAGGCGGAGAAGTCGAATGGAGAGCATGAAAAGCCTTTGGGGTTTTCCTTCACTTTTTATGAGGCCTATCGATTTAGACTCCTCTTGCTGCGCCGTGAATCCTTCCACTTCTCGAGACGTGCGAGCCGTTGCGTGCGCGTGATTAAGTATATCCCGTATAAAACGGGACACGATCGTATATTGATAGATCACGGTGATTAAAAACAACCTCGAACAGTGAATCGAGTCTAAGCAACTTGCCTAGTGATCGTGGTGGGCCGTAGCCTTTCGTTAGAGAGGTCGTCAGAGGAACGTTGTTTACCCGCTGACGATTGGCCTTCAAAGCCAATAAATTTGTTGTATTCGGATATGCCACTAGCCACTATGTAGAAAACTACTTATCATCGGAGGCTGAACTATGGTTTGACGGGAAGGAACTCACCTCGCAAGCCAAAGACTCTGTTCATGAAGCAATGGGATCTGAAGACCCTTGGTGTTGGAGGCAAGTTCGGGGGCTACTAAGGGAGTCCTGATTTAGGGGGTTCTCGAATAGCCGATCTATTGATTATGGGCCAGACTATATGGGCCACTTATCGAACAAGGGAAGATTTGAAGGCCGAGTCTCCAAGATGGAAGCTTCGGGAAGCACGGCTTGCGATCCACGTTTGATATAGTAAATAGGCATGTTTATCTCTTCGGCGTGTAACCGGCCATTTGTAAACCCTAGGCATCCTCAGCATCTATATAAGCCGAGGGTTTTAGGGTATAGATATAGAACAACTCATCTAGGGTTAGCTATTCGATCTCGAGGTATATCAACTTTGTAACCCTCATATCATCAATACAACCAAGCAGGACGTAGGGTATTAACTCCATCGGAGGGCCCAAACCTGGGTAAATCCCTGTCCCCTTGGTCTCCTGTTACCGCCGATTCTAGTCTCACAGTTCGGGACCCCCTACCCGAGATCCGCCGGTTTTGACACCGACACACGCCGTGCCACATCGGACGCCTCGTCGCCGCGCCTTGAGATTGTTGCAACTCGCCTCCGCTCGTTCTGGAGCCTCCTCCACCATGTCCGGCCGCAAGTCGGCACTTTGCTCGAGTCGGCTCTGCCTCTGCCTCCGCCGCGCCTCGAACTGCCGCTACACTGGCCTCCTCCGCGCCTAGAGCTTCTGTTGAGCCGGCCCAACCCATTCGCCGTGCCTACCATCATCGAGTTGCCATCCACGCCACCCCATCCGGTGTTGCACTACGCTGGCCTCCTCCACGCCTTAAGCTGCTGATGAGCCTACTCTGCTGGCACCTCTCCGCGTCAGCCTCGCTTCCACCATGGCTCCACACCACCTACGGCCCGACTATCTGGTGGGTTGATCGGCTCTCCTTTGCGCATGGCCGATTCTGCTTTGTTCCCGTAGGCCTCCATGCGGCCAGTTGGGGGATAAGAAAGGGATAGCGGTGGGGGTCGGTTGGATGAGTTAAAAAAAGTGGATTGCTCAACACGACCTGGAGGGTTTGTTCCAAGCCGCCCTGCTCTGGCCCTGTTGCGATCGCACTTCAAGTCGCTACCTCGCCACCACCATTGCTATTGCGAACCTCGCACTGAGTCACTTTCACTCGGCCTCGTCCTGAGCTACGACAGTCTCGCCTCGAGTCATTTTGGTTGCTCTGACCCACCACGTTTGCCGCTGTCTTTGTTGTGATTGATGATCTTTTGTAAGAGAAGGAGGGAGTGGTTGAACCGTAGTTGAAATTGCTAGATGTTATCCACAACTGATATATACGTATCATCTATCGTCCAGATAAATCACGTGATATCCATCCGATCTATTTTATTAATGCACATTAAATTCCTCTCAAAACAATTAATATGCCTGCAATATTTGTATACATGCAGGACAAGTGCTCACTACAAAGGTAACATAATATTGTGGATGTGGAGCTCGCGCCAACATTATCATGCTCCAGCGTCCGTCCATACTACACTGCTCAACTAACGGCGTTAATACCCCTTGGTAGGCCAAAGCAACGGGGGTTCTCTCCCCCGCTTCAAGAAGAAGTATGTGACCGGCTCCTTATAGCCGGCTAGCGCGCAACCGGTAGGTGTGTTGCCGGCTGTATCGAGGACGGCTAGTCAAGGAGCCAGCTCGGACCCCATCCGGCTGAGAATGGCTAGCTGCCTTCAGGCTGGCTCCTCCATTGACCCCTGGGCGGACAAGCTCATGTCCCATCCCTCTGCACGCAGGTTCGGGGACACGACGGGACCCCCACGACGGGCGCCAATGTAGCCACAGTGATTGCTGATGCACGGGCACGCGTGGCTACAGTTCGGCCAGTCGTACCGCTGACCTTGGCCGACCAGGACCGGGCAGGGAAATAGTGCCAGCACGCCCCCACCCACTCGATTACCTGCTCCAGCGTGGCTACAGTGCAGTCGGCCGTACCGAAGACTTCGGCCGGCTGGCACAAGATGCCGCCGCCCGGGCGACCCTTGCCGTAGCAGGCGGGCGGGGGCCAATCACGGAGCCGGCTGGTGGGCCCCAGCGGGCGATGGGACCATGTAGCCGGTGGACCCTATGGGCGACGAGACGGCTCACGGGGTGGGCCCCCCCTGGCCAGCCGGAGAGGCTGCCAGCCGGGTCCCCCCATTTTGTACCCCAAGAATATTGTCAGCCGGGGGGTTGGCCTATAAAAACCCTCGAGCCCCCCCATGCAACGGGGACGAGGAATCTCTCACACACACCCACGGGACTCCTCCCACATATTCTCCTTCGTAGCGGAGGAAGGCGAGCCGGCTGCTCCCTCTTCCTCCTCTAGACAACAGCTCTAGGAGCAACCTTGTAACCATACCCATCCATCAACTAGAGCAAGCAGGACTAGGGGTCTTACCTCCCACGGAGGGCCCTGAACCTGGGTACATCGTGTGTCTCCGCCGCTTGTACCTAATCCCGTACCCGGAGCTCGTCGGAGTCCTCCGGCCCCAACCACCTTCGATAAGCCTACCCATGGAATCTGTCGTGAGAAAACGACGACAGTTGGCGCCCATCGTGGGGTCGTACGTGGCGCTGGCCGGATTCATGCTTCGGGCAGGACCCCTCGCCATTCCCCGCCGCCACCGCACGTCTAGACGAAACTGCACGTTCGTGTGGCTTGTTCCGGCAGGCCCTGCGGGCAGCGTCGTCGACCTCACACTCGACATCGATGCACTCACTAAGCGCTCCGGCAGGCTAAGCCTTGCCGAAGCGCCGGTGACCGATGAGTACCCTAGCCAGGTGCTCGACTACACCCACCCGCCCACGGCTATGGGCGCACTCGCTGCGATCCAGTCCGACAGTTCCCACATCCGCGTGGGAGCGATGGACATCATATCCTCCACCTCCGATTGTGCACAGGCCGAGGCCGACATCGCCGCAGCCAGCGTCGGCACCTCCGATCCGCTCGGTGTGGCCCTTCGGGGCCTGAGCACCCCCGTCGCCCCGACGGCGAACCCTGATGTCGCCACGGCCGAGCTGGAGGCGGCTTGTTGCCTACTGTTCGAGGACGCCAGTGCCCTCGTGTCCACGCGTCGCCGCATGGAGGCCGCTCAGCGGGAATACACCTCCGCCTATGGCCTCACCCCGCCTGGCACCGAGACCAGCCGGTGTGGGGCTGTGCGCGACCGCGGTCACGTGGTCGCTGAAATCTTGGGCGGCAACATGCCTGTCTAGGACACCCCCGCGGCCAACCTACGGGCCGCCAAGGTAGCCTACGAGGACTTGGATACCTTGGAAGGCGAAGAACGTGCCGCCCATGAGCGTCACATCAAGGACCTCATTGACGCCACCGACGTGCAGCAGCATCAGCTTGCGGCGGGCGGCTCCGCCTTCGAAGGCCCCCGGCTCGAGCGCGAGGGCAGAGGGACTGCTGGCTGTCAGCCGGCTCAGCACTCCTACTGCCCTCGCGCCTCTGACTGTCGGGTCGAGACAAGCAACCCCCAGCACTCTCAACTCCAGGGGAATGAGCAGCCGGCTGTGAACAGCCAGCACACCAACAACCCGCCTCGCAGCGGCTGCCACCATGAGGTGCCGGCTGCCGGCAGTTGGCGTAGCCGCGGGCATACACCGCCCCTGCGGTGCAAGCTGAAACGGTCAGTTTCGCCTATCATCCGCCCCGAACTCTCGGCCCGGCTCAGACCACGTGTACCCAACAACAAGAATGACGCTCGTATCTGTATCGACCAGCTCGCGCAGTCGGCCCTGCTCGAGGAGGAGGACTCAATTGGCCCGACATGCTTTCGCCCTTGGATCCGCAATGAGCCGTTCCCGTCTGGCTTCACTCTCCCCCGAGACACCCCGAAGTACAATGGGGCCACCAAACCCGAAGACTGGCTGATCGACCACACCACCGCAGTCAGCATCGCCAGGGGGAACAAGCATGTAGCCATTCGCTACGCCCCCCTCATGCTGACCGGCTCAGCATGCACCTGGCTCAACAGCCTAGCAGCCGGCAGCATCAACACCTGGACAGACTTCGAGGAAGCCTTTGTCCGCAACTTCACCGACACCTACAAGCGGCCTGGCCGCCCCCTTGAACTAGCCATGTGCGTTCAGGGACCGGACGAGTCCCTCCGCGACTACCTCACCTGGTGGACCGAGCTCCGCAACTGCTGTGAGGGGGTGCACGAGGTGTAAACCATACAGTACTTCATCAAAGGCTGTCGCGATGGCACCCTCGTCAAGCACAAACTCCTGTGCTCTGAGCTGGCTACTCTAGCTGAGCTGATGACCAAGGCAAACAAGTATGCCACGACCGACTCTGCCATTCAGGTCAAAACGACCCGCCCGCCAAGGAAACACCAATGCCGGCGGCGTCCCGACCGGCTGCCGACAACCGGCAGCCTCAAAACAACAAGCGCAAGAATGACCAGCCCGACTCTCGCTACGGGAGTCGGCAGGTTGCCACCATCGAGGAGCAGGAGCCGGCTGCCCAGTCCTTCGGCCAGCGCCAGTGCATTGGCAAGGTTGCCTGGCAGCCCAAGCTCACGTTCGAGCAGATGCTCGACCTCCCCTGCAAGAACCACTCTTGAGCCAATCCCTCCATGCACATGCTCCGGCAGTGCAGCTTCTCATAGCGACTGGCCCGGGGGGACGGCCTTCCGGATCCTCCCGCGTCTCCAGCCCGTGCGCCGGCCCGGGCACCAGTTGCCGCCCCGGTGCCGGCTCCAGCTCCGACCCAGAACGACGGTCGCCTGCATGGCCAATTCCCCAACCAGGACGGTTGCTACATCGTCTTCACCAGTGAAGAGACAAGCAAACATGCTCAACGCCGGCTCCATCATGAGGTGAACGTGTAACAGCCGGGGACCGACGCTCCAGAAGGTTCCCCTTTTTATTTCCGTTGTTGTCTTGTATTTCGTCTAGTTGTCGCATTCATCATTGCATCATTCGCATCATCTGCATAGCATCGTCACTCGTTTTCGAAAACTTGCATCCGTGAGTAACTGTTGGTTCTCTTCATTCTTGCCATTGCCCGTTACGAGACCAACCACACACGCACGCGCCCACGACATAGATAAAAAATATTTTTAAAGCGTGAGAAAATTATTATCGAATTGGGTCGAAACCTGGTGTGCCGTCTTGTTTTATTGTAGGTAGGCCGCCTGCCAAATTTCGTTGCAATCAGAGGTTGTTATTTATTCGAACGATCAACTGTTGCATTGCAGTCATCGGTTATTTCTCGGACGTTCCAGTGTTTTCAAATTTGTGTCACCGGCCACCATTCTATCTCTCTTCTCAGACTTAGCCCACTCCACACACAACCCACCAGCCTTGCCTCGATCCGGCCGTCTGATTGCAATCACACGACCGAAATTGGCACTAAAAGGCCCCAAACCTAGCCATCCCAGCTATAAAAGGAAGGCCTAGCCCTCCTAATTAGGAAAACCTAATCCCACCTCGTTTTCCGTGCCGCTGCCAGCCTCCAGCCTCCCATTGCAGCCTCCCTCCTCCCAGGCGCCAGGCCCGTGAGCCCAGGTCGGGGCCCGCCGAGCTCATCTGGGCCAGGACACACTCGCCGCCGCCGCGAGCTCGCGCATGGCCGCCCGAGCTCCCCTGTGCCGAGCCCCGTCCCGCGTCTGCCCTCGCCTCCGAGCTACCTTAACCTCGTCGCCCCGCCGTTTGCCGCCGCCATCTATTGACGAGCTTGCTGGAGAAGCCTAACCTCACCGCCGCCTGAAGCTCTGCCTCATGCCCGATCCGTGTCGCCTGGATCCGGAGCCCCAACCGCCGTCTGCCGCCGCTGTAGTCGGGATCCGGTGCGAGGTGGCCGGATCCACCATCCTCGTTGCCGGTTGGTGCCCCTGCGCTCTGACTGCCGGCGCCATCGTTGTGAACCTCATTGCCATTGGCCTCCAGCTCGGGTGTGAACGAGCAGGAGCAGAGGACGCCCGAGCGGCTCGCCTTCTAGCGCCCCGCACGTGGGCCGCGTCGGTTGCCTCCGAGGCCGGCACATCAGCCCACCAAGCCCGCTGTGAGCCCCCGATGCCCTATCCCTCGCCCCAAGCGTGTTATAGTATAATGTGCTTGTAGGTTCGGCCCGTGTTTTTTTCCTGCGTTGCAAATTTATCAATTTAGCTGGATTTTACATATTTGCAGAAAAGACCCTAATGTTCATGCATTTAATAACTTCACATCCGTGCATCGGATTTAAAAACCTTATACATGAAAAGTGCTTAGAATTTCATGTAGATTCACAATAACCAACTCTCACATGTGATAAAAATGTTTAACATTGCTATTGGCATGGGTTTGCATAATTACCATGCCGATATGAATTATTTAATAACTTTTGAACCATAGCTCCATTGAAAATGTTTTATATATGTAACTTGACTAGAAAATCATGTAGAATCTCATTGTGACATTTACTTTTCTGTTTAATAACTCTAAAATATGGTTAGCACAGATCTGGACCAAATTTATATTATGCTTATGGGGATGCTTCGGAAATGCTATATGTTGCTTCCGGCCCCATTTAAAATGCCTAGATGATATAGTTGTTCATGCTTCACCTCTTGCCATGTTTAACAACATTTGATATTGATGAGTACCTAAACGGGAGTGAACTAAATAATTCGAACATGGAGTTTCGTCAATATGCAACTCGTTGCATATTGAACTTCACTTAATATGTAGTGGTTGTTTGTTGTGCTTGCCATGCCATGCCCCGCGTTGCATATTAAACCGGACATGCATCATATTTGTTTGCGCATCATGTCATGCATATGTTGTGGTGTATCGTGTGTTGATTGTTGTTCCTAGATTGCTTCTTCTCGATAGAGTTCCGAAAGCGTTCGGAGTGTGTTGATTGTTGGCTCGTCTTCTTCATGGGCTCATTCTTCTTCCAAGCGGGATCTCAGGCAAGATGACACATTTCCCTGGATACCATTACTATCATTGCTATGCTAGTTGACCCGCTTTTATCATTATGTCCTGCTACCTACCACTTGTTTGTCAAGCCTCCCAACATTGCCATGAAAAGCCTCTAACCCCTCCACCTTCTCAGCAAACCTTTATTTGGCTATGTTACCGCTTGCTCAGCTCTTCTTATAGTGTTTCTAGCTGCAGGTGCAATTGCTTCCATGTGACAACATGGACATTCTTTTGTTATCACAATATTATTGCTATTTAATTTAATGCACTTATACACTTGGTAAAGGGTGGAAGGCTTGGCCTTTTGCTCGGTGTTTTATTCCACTCTTGCTGCCCCTACTTACTTGTGACCCGTGTTATGTTCCATAATTGAGCACTCCTAACATGCTCAGGGTTGTTATGGGGGCCCCTTGATCTTCGTTTTAGGATAAAACTTGTCTAACAAGGCCCAACATTGGTACTAGTTGCTTAACAACAACTAAAATTTACATAGGGCATGATCACCCCATGGATAATTAATCAACAACCCGGGCCAGTGCTCCTCACGAGTGTTGGTCCAAAACGGGCTACCTGCGGGGCCGCCTCGAGGAAACTCGGGGATTGGTTTTCCCTGTAGCTAGTCCCATCCGGCCGTGTCCTGAGAACGTGATACGCGGCTCTTATCGGGTTCGTCGACACGTCGGGCGGTCTTGCTGCACTTGTTTTACCTTTCTCGAATGTCTTGTGTGAGGAACTCTGATCTTCTTCGGGCCATCTCGAGGTGTCAGATTTCCTTTGGAATTGCTTATGAAGTCACGAGATCCGTGGTTGGGGTTATTCCCATGGCGTGTGGTTAATTTGTGATGGATGAGTTGGAGCACCCCTGCAGGGTTAAATCTTTCGGAAAGCCATGCCCGCGGTTATGTGGCAAACTTGGATACTTTGTTTAACACCTGGTCATTCCAAACTTGAAGTAAACTCAAATAAAATACACCAACTGTGTGCGTAACCGTGTATGTCTCTTCTCGTGAGTTCTTATCCGAAAGAGAACACGGTGGGGTTATGTTTGACGTAAGTAGGTGTTCAAGATTAGTTAGTGATCATTACTAGTTCACGTCCGTTATGCGTAGAACACCATACTTTATTTTTTGTATTCGTAAGTTAGCCATGCAAATAAATGCTTAGTCGCTTGTTGCAGCCTCACCACTTAACCATACCTCACCCATTAAGCTTTAATAGTGTTGATACCCTTGGAAATGAGATTGCTGAGTCCCTATGGCTCACAGATTACTGCAACAATAGTTGCAGGTACAGGTAATGCGATGATTTGACGTGAGCGTGATGTTTGTTTTGATTTGGAGTCTTTCTTCTTCTTCTTTAGCGATCTAGGATGGGTTCCAGGCGGCAGCCTGGGATAACAAGGATGGATGTTATTTTACCGTTTCTTTTCGTCCGTAGTCGGACCCTGCTCTTCTGTATGATGTCTGAGTATGTTGTTGTATTGATGTGATCTTGATGTAGCTTGTGGCGAGTGTAAGCCAATTCCATATACTCATCTATTCTGTACATGTACTTGTAATGATATCCATTCTTGCAACACGACGAGATGGGCTTCTATCCCTGTAGAGGCCCTCGTGCTGAAATATGGATAGGATCGCATCTTGGGTGTGACAGAACACCACCATGCCGGCAACTCCCCAGTTCATGAACTGGTCGGAGAAGCCGGTCACCCGGAGCCGGGCAGATCACCCGACTGTGATGCTGAGTCCCGGCAGCTATGCCCCGGTCCTCGACCCCACCATCGCCACCGAGAAGTGCACCTGCCGCTTCTCACGGGTACCGATTGATGGTGGAAGCAACATCAACATCCTCTACCTTGATACGATGCAGAAGCTAGGGTTGAAAATAGAAGACCTTCAGGCGAGTCGGACGGTTTTCCATGGCATTGTCCCAGGAAAGTCCTGCTCCCCTGTCGGCAAGATCGAGCTTGACGTCCTCTACGCCAGCCCTGGTCACTTCCGCCATGAGCTGGTGTTGTTCGAGGCAGTGGATCTCAAGAGTGCCTACCACGCGCTGCTGGGCCGACTGGCTCTTGTCAAGTTCATGGCGGTCCCCACTACGCCTACCTCAAGCTCAAGATGCCGGGCCCCAAGGGAATCATCACCATCGCGGGTGACTACAAGAAGTTGCTCGAGTGTGCTCGAGATGGCAGCTGGCTGGCCGAGGCCCTAGAGATAGCCGAGGAAAAGCGACAGCTCGACCGGCTCATGGCCCTCGCCTCCAGCAGGCCGGCCGTGCCGGCTCCTCCCTAGCAGTCGGTCGGCAAGGCCTCGTTCCAGCCGTCCAAGGACACCAAGAAGATCCCGCTCGACCCGGCCAACCTCGCTCAGTGCGTCACCATCGGCTCCCGCCTCGACAGCAAATAGGAAGGCGAGCTCATCGACTTCCTCTGTGAGAATCGGGAAATCGTTGCATGGTCCCCCAAGGACATGTCGGGTGTTCCGAGGAAGTTCACCGAGCACAAACTACACGTCCGGCCAGACGCTAAGCCGGTCAAGCAACCCCTACGCTGTTTCTTTGAGGAGAAGCGGCGTACTATAGGAGAAGAGATCGCCCAGCTGCTCGCAGCCGGCTTCATCATGGAAGTTTTCCACCCAGACTGTCTGGCCAACCCAGTCCTGGTGCTGAAGATGAACAAGACCTGGCGCATGTGCATCGACTACACCAGCTTGCCCTAAGGACCCATTCACCCTACCGCGAATCAATCAAGTCATAGACTCCATGGCTGGCTGCGATTTGCTGTCCTTCCTGGACGCCTACTCCGGCTACCACCTGATCAAGCTGGATCCGGAGGACCGGCTCAAGACCTCCTTCATCACGCCTTTTGGGGCCTACTGCTACATCACCATGTCCTTTGGTCTAAAGAACGCCGACGCCACTTTACAACGGTGCATGCAAAAGTGCCTCCTGCCTCAGATAGCCAGGAACGTCCACGTCTACGTCGACGGCATCGTCGTCAAGACCAAGAAACATTTCAACCTCCTCGACGATCTTCGGGAGACCTTCATGAACCTGTGCAAGTACAAGATCAAGCTCAACCCGAAGAAGTGTGTCTTTGGCGTCCCAACTGGCCAGCTCTTGGGTTTCTTCGTGTCGGCTCGCGGCATCAAAGCTAACCCGGAGAAGATTAGTGCAATCGAGCGCATGCCCATGCGGACCCAGCTCCACGACGTCCAGAAATTCACCGGCTGCCTCGCCTCGCTCGGCTGGTTCATCAACCGGATGGGGGAGAAGTCCTTACCCCTTTACGGGCTCCTTCGCAAGACGACTCTTGTTGGGGAACGTTGCATGGGAAACAAAAAATTTCCTACGCTTCACCAAGATCAATCTAGGAGATGAGCATCTACGAGAGGGGAGAGTGGATCTACATACCCTTGTAGATCGATAAGCAAGAAGCATTAAGAAACGCAGTTGACGTAGTCGGACGTCTTTGCGATCCAAATCGCCAAGCATCCCGCGATCCAATCACGGTCCGTCCCGATCTAGCACCGAACGGACGACACCTCCGCGTTCAACACACGTATGGCTTGACGATGATCTCCGCCTTCTTGATCTAGCAAGAGGGAGCAGAGAGGTAGATGAGTTCTCCGGCAGCGCGACAGTGGTGGAGTAATTCTAGCAGGGCTTCGCCTAAGAACTACTGAAACCAATCTAGAGGAGAAACTACGGACTAGAGGAGAGGACGGAGGATGGGAGGATGGGAGGGAGGAGACTTGGCTCCCAAAAACCCTCAAAACCTCTAGTATATGTAGGAGGATGGGAGGGAGGAGACTTGGCTCCCAAGGGAGCCAAATCCACTTCGGCCGAAGTGGAGGGAGGAGTCCTCCTCCTCCACTCCTAGTAGGATTAGGACTCCTTCCTTTTGTCCACTTTTGCCTTTCTTTCCACCTTGGATTTCTTCCCCAGTCGCATGGGCTTCCTGTGGGACTTTGGCCAGCCCACTAAGGGCTGGTATTCCTTCTCCCACAGCCCATGTAGCCTCTTGGGTCAAAATACCCCTCCCGATGGTCCCTCGGTACCCTCCCGGCACCCGGTACACTATCGATGAGCCCAAAACTTTTTCGGTGACCAAAACAGGACTTCCTATATATGAATCTTTAGCTCCGGACCATTCCGGAGCTCCTCGTGCGTCCGGGATCTCATACAAGACTCCAAACAACCTTCGGTCACCACCATGCATAACTCTATACTACCGAAACGTCACCAAACCTTAAGTGTGCAGACCCTGCGGGTTCGAGAACTATGTAGACATGATCGAGACACCTCTACGGTCAATAACCAATAGCGGGACCCAGATGCCCATATTGATTCCTACATATTCTATGAAGATCTTCATCGATCGAACCTCTATGTAAAGGATTCAGTTAATCCCGTATGATGTTCCCTTTTTTCTTCGGTATGTTACTTGCCCGAGATTTGATCATTGGTATCTCCATACCTAGTTCAACCTCAGTACCGGCAAGTCTCTTTACTCATTTCTGTAATACAAGATCCTGTGACTAACACTTAGTCACATTTCTTGCAAGGCTTGTTGTGATGTTATGTTACCGAGTGGGCCCTGAGATACCTTTCCGTCACACGGAGTAACAAATCCTAGTGTTGATCCATGCCAACCCAATAGACACCCTCAAAGATACCTGTAGAACACCTTTATAGTCGCCTTGTTACGTTGCGACGCTTGATACACACAAGTCACTCCTCCGGTGTCCGTGAGTTGCATGATCTCATGGTCATAGGAACATATACTTGACATGTAGAAAACTGTAGCAATAAACTAAAACGATCATATGCTATGTTTATAGTTTGGGTCTTGTCCATCCTATCATTCTCCTAATGATATTATCCCATTATCAAAAGACATCTCATGTCAATGGCTAGGAAACCTTGACCATCTTTGATCAACAAGCTAGTCTACTAGAGGCACACTAGGGACAAAGTGTTGTCTATATATCCACACATGCAATGTGTTTCCAATCAATACAATTATAGCATGGATAATAAAAAATTATCATGAACAAGTAAATATAATAATAAACACTTTATTTATTGCTTCTAGGGCATATTTCCAACAGTCTCCCACTTGCACTAGAGTCAATAATCTAGTTGACATCACTATGTGATTTACATTGTAATGAATCGAACACCCATGCAGTAATTGATCATGTTTAGCCCTTGGGAGAGGTTTAGCCAATGGGTCTAGAACATTTAGATCCGTGTGCACTTTGCAAATATTTATGTCCTTCTCCTCGATGGAATTACAGATGTAATTGAAGCATCGCCTTATGTGTCTGGTCCTCTTGTGAAACCTTGGTTCCTTGGCCAGAGCAATGGCACCAGTGTTGTCACAAAATAGAGTCATTAGATTCAGTGCATTGGGCAGTACTCTAAGATCTGTCATGAACTATCTCATCCAGACACCTTCCTTCGCTGCCTCCGAGGTTGCCATGTACTCCGCTTCACATGTAGAATCGGCTACCACGCTTTGCTTGGAACTGCAGCAGCTTACTTGTCCCCCGATGAGAATAAATACGTATCCGGTTTGTGACTTAGAGTCATCCGGATCAGTGTCAAAGATTGCATCGACGTAACCCTTTACGACGAGCTCTTGATCACCTCCATAAGCGAGAAACATTTCCTTAGTCCTTTTCAGGTACTTAAGGATATTCTTGACCGCTGTCCAGTGATCCATTCCAGGATCACTTTGAAACCTTCCAACCATACTTATGGCAAGGCTGACATCGGGTCTTGTGCACAGCATTGCATACATGATAGAGCCTATGACTGAAGCATAGGGGATGACACTCATCTTCTCTCTATCTTCTGCAGTCACTGGGCATTGAGTCTTACTCAAGTTCACACCTTGTAACACAGGCAAGAACCCCTTCTTGGACTGATCCATTTTGAAGTCCTTCAAAACTTTATCAAGGTATGTGCTTTGTGAAAGTGCTATCAAGCGTCTCGATCAATCTCTATAGATCGTAATACCTAATATGAAATCAGCTTCTCCTAGGTCCTTCATTGAAACACCCTTGTTCAAATATTCCTTCACGCTTTCCAGCATTTCTATATTGTTTCCAATAAGCAATATGTCATCCACATATAATATTAGAAACACTATAGAGCTCCGACTCACTTTCTTGTAAATACAATCTTCTCCATAAACTTGTATAAACCCAAACGCTTTGATCACCTCATCAAAGCGCTTCTTCCAACTCCGAGATGCTTGCACCAGTCCATAAATGGATCGTTGGAGTTTGCAAACTTTGTCAGCATTCTCTGGATCAACAAAACGTTCTGGTTGCATCATATACATCTCTTCCTCAAGGAAACCATTGAGGAACGCTGTTTTGACATCCATCTGCCAAATTTCATAGTCGAAATATGCAACTATTGCTAACATGATTCTGACGGACTTAAGCATCGCTACGGGTGAGAAGGTCTCATCGTAGTCAACTCCTTGAACTTGTGAAAACTCCTTTTCCAAAAGTCGAGCTTTATAGACAGTGATATTACCGTCTGTGTCCGTCTTTTTCTTAAAGATCCATTTGTTCTGAATGGCCTTTCACCCTTCAGGTAATACTTCCAAAGTCCATACTTTGTTTTCATACATGGATCCCATCTCACATTTCATGGCCTCTAACCATTTCTCGTAATCCGGGCCCATCATCGCTCCTCCATAGCTCGTAGGTTCATTGTTGTCCAACAACATGACCACCAAGACAGGGTTGACGTACCACTCAAGAGCAGTACGCGCCCTTGTCGACCTACGAGGTTCAATAGTAACTTGATCCAAAGCTTCATGATCATCATCATCAACTTCCTCTTCAACTGTTGTAGGCTCCACAGAAACATCTTTCTGCGCTGCGCTACTCTCTGGTTGAAGTAAAGGTTCAATAACCTCATCAAGCTCTATTTTCCACCCACTCAATTCTTTCGAGAGAAACTCTTTCTCAAGAAATGTTCCGTTCTTAGCGACAAACACTTTGCCTTCGTATCTGAGATAGAAGGCATGCCCAACTGTCTCTTTTGGGTATCCTATGAAGACATATTTCTCCGCTTTGGGTTCCAGCTTTTCAGGCCGAAGCTTTTTGACATAAGCATCACATCCCCAAACTTTAAGAAATGACAACTTTGGCTTCTTGCCAAACCACAGTTCATATGACATCGTCTCAACGGATTTCAATGGTGCCCTATTTAAAGTGAATGTAGCTGCCTCTAATGCATAACCCCAAAACAATAGTGGCAAACCAGCAAGAGACATCATAGAATGCACCATATCTAATAAGGTTCGATTACGACGTTCGGACACACCATTACACTGTGATGTTCCAGGCGGTGTCAATTGTGAAACAATTCCACACTGTCTTAAGTGACAGCCAAACTGATAACTCAAATATTGTCCCCCTCGATCAGATCTCAGGAATTTAATCTTCTTGTTATGATGATTCTCAACTTCACTCTGAAATTGCTTGAACTTTTCAAATGTATCACACTTGTGTTTCATCAAGTAAATATACCCATATCTACTCAAGTCATCAGCGAAAGTGAGAAAATAACGATATCCACCGCACGCCTCAATGTTCATTGGACCGCACAGATCAGTATTAGTGATTTCCAACAAATCGTTCGCCCGTTCCATTGTTCCAGAGAACGGCGTTTTAGTCATCTTGCCCATGAGGCATGGTTCACATGTGTGAAGTGATTCAAAATCAAGTGACTCCAAAAGTCCATCAGCATGGAGCTTCCTCATGCGTTTTACACCAATATGGACCAAACGGCAGTGCCACAAGAAAGTGGTATTATCATTATCAACTCTACATCTGTTGGCATCAATGTTATGAATATGTGTATCATCACTATCAAGATTCAATATGAATAAACCCCTCACATTGGGTGCATGGCCATAAAAGATATTAGTCATATAAATAGAACAACCATTATTCTATGATTTAAATGAGTAACCGTCTCGCAATAAACAAGATCCAAATATAATGTTCATGCTTAACGCAGGCATTAAATAACAATTATTCAGGTTCATCACTAATCCTGATGGTAATCGAAGAGAGAGCGTGCCGACGGCGATCACATCAACCTTGGAACCATTTCCCACACGCATCGTCACTTCATCCTTCGCCAGCCTTTGTCTATTCCATTGTTCCTGTTTTGAGTTGCAAATGTGAGCAACCGAACCGGTATCAAATACCAGGCACTACAACGAGAGCTAGTAAGGTACACATCAATAACATGTATATCATATATACCTTGTTTGTTGTTGGCTGCCTTCTTGTCAGCCAGATTCTTGGGGAAGTTCCGCTTCCAGTGACCAGTTCCCTTGCAATGAAAGCACTCGGTTTATGGCTTGGGTCCAGCCTTGGGTTTCTTCACGGGAGGGGCAACTGTTTTGCCACTCTTCTTGGAGTTACCCTTCTTGCCCTTGCCATTCTTCTTGAAACTAGTGGTTTTATTGACCATCAATACTTGATGTTCTTTTTGGATTTCAGACTCAGCGACTTTCCGCATTGCAAACAGCTTGGCGACTGACGTGTTCATCCCGTGCATGTTATAGTTCATCACAAAGATCTTGTAGCTAGGTTGTAGTGATTGAAGAAATCTGTCAGTGATCGCCTCTGGCGGAAGGGGCATTCCCAACTCCACCAGACGAGTCGAATACCCAGACATTCTGAGTATATGTTCATTGATAGACCCGTTCTCCTCCATTTTGCAAGCATAGAACTTATCGGAGGTCTCATACCTCTCGATCCGGGCATTCTTCTTAAAGATAAACTCCAACTCCTGGAACATCTCATATGCTCCATGAGGTTCAAAATGTCTTTGAAGTCCCGGTTCTAAGCCATACAATATTGCACACTGAACTATTGAGTAATCTCTAGAACGTGCCTCCCAAGCGTTCTTAACGTCTTCGGATGACATGTCTTCGGGTTGGTTACCAAGCTGTGCATCAAGGACATATGACTTCTGGGAAGCCATGAGGATAATCCTCATATTACGGGCCCAGGCCACAAAGTTACTTCCATCATCCTTCAACTTAGCTTTCTCTAGAAACGCATTAAAATTCAGGGGTGCTACTGCACGAGCCATTGATCTACAACATAAATATGCAAAGGTTACTAAGACTATTGTTCAAGATAATGAGTTTAGTTAATCAATTACTAAAGCTCCCACTCAAATTGACATCCCTCAGGTCATCCGAGTGATACATGATCCAAATTCACCAACTCAAGTTCGATCATCACATGAGTTGACGTGGTTTCAATGGTGACCATCATCATGTTGATCATATCTACTATATGTCTCATGTTCGACCTTTCGGTCTCTTGTGTTCCGAGGCCATGTCTGTACATGCTAGGCTCGTCAAGTCTAACCCGAGTGTTCCGCACATGCAACACTGGCTTGCACCCATTGTATGTGAACGTAGAGTCTATCACACCCGATCATCACGTGGTGTCTCGACACGACGAACTGTCGCAACGGTGCACACTCGGGGAGAACACAATTCATCTTGAAATTTAAGTGAGGGATCACCTTATAATGCCACCGTCGTCCTAAGCAAAACAAGGTGCATAAAAGGATTAACATCACATGCAAATCATAAGTGACATGATATGGCCCTGAACTTGTGCCTTTTATCTCCATCTTGAAAGCACCGACATGATCTCCATCGTCACCGGTATGACACCATGATCTCCATCAACATGTCGCCATCGGGGATATCGCGCGCATCATGCTTCTACTACTATTGCTACCGTTTAGCGATAAAGTAAAGCATTACATAGCGCTTAATGATTGACACGCATGTCATACAATAATTAAAGACAACCCTATGGCTCCTGCCGGTTGCCGTACTCATCGACATGCAAGTCGTGATATTCTATACAACCCATGATCATCTCATACATCACATATATCTCGTCATGTAATTAGCTATATCACATCACAACATACCTGCAAAAACAAGTTAGACGTCCTCTAATTGTTGTTGCAAGTTTTACGTGGCTGCTACGGGTATCTAGCAAGAACAATTGTCACCTACGCAAAACCACAAAGGTGGTACATAAGTTGCTTTTCAACATTCTCAAGGACCGCCTTTGTCAAATCCGATCCAACTAAAGTAGGAGAAACAGACCCCCGCTAGCCATCTTTGTGCAATGAAGTTACACGTTAGACGATGGAACCAGTCTCTCGTAAGCGTACGAGTAAGGTTGGTCGAGGCCGCTTCATCGTACAATACTGTTGAATCAAAACACGACCAAGGGCGGAAGCAATCTAAGAATCAACTCCCACAAACTCTTTGTGTTGTACTCGAGATCTCATCTACACATAGACCTAGCTCTGATACCACTATTGGGGAACGTTGAATGGGAAACAAAAAATTACTTACGCTTCACCAAGATCAATCTAGGAGATGAGCATCTACGAGAGGGGAGAGTGGATCTACATACCCTTGTAGATCGGTTGATATAGTCGAACGTCTTCACGATCCAAATCGGCAAGTGTCCCACGATCCAATCACGATCCGTCCTGATCTAGCACCGAACGGACGGCACCTCCGCGTTCAGCACACGTACGACTTGACGATGATCTCCGCCTTCTTGATCCAACAAGAGGGAGCAGA
This sequence comes from Hordeum marinum, assembly GCA_022496015.1. Lineage (NCBI taxonomy): Eukaryota > Viridiplantae > Streptophyta > Magnoliopsida > Poales > Poaceae > Hordeum > Hordeum marinum. Next base: position 463,176,910 of record CM039674.1, read on the forward strand.
GAGGTAGATGTGTTCTCCGGTAGCACGACATCTAGCGGCGATGGTGGTGGAGTAATTCCAGCAGGGCTTCGCCTAAGCACTGCTGAAACCGATCTACAGGAGAAACTACAGACTAGAGGGTAGGGCAGCACGTGGCTAAAATTCTGTAGCAAAACCCCTCAAAACCTCTAGTATATATAGGTGGAAGAGAGGGAGGAGACTTGGCTCCCAAGGGAGCCAAATCCACTTTGGTCGAAGTGGAGGGAGGAGTCCTCCTCCTCCACTCCTAGTAGGATTAGGACTCCTTCCTTTTTTCCACTTTTGCCTTTCTTTCCACCTAGGGTTTCTTCACCAGCCGCATGGGCTGCCTCTGGGCCTTTGGCCAGCCCACTAAGGGCTGGTATTCCTTCTCCCACAGCCAATGTAGCATCTTGGGTCGAAATACCCCTCCCGGTGGTCCCCTGGTACCCTCCCCGCACTCCCGGTACACTACCGATGAGCCCGAAACATTTTCGGTGACCAAAACAGGACTTCCTATATATCAATCTTTACCTCCAAACCATTCCGGAGCTCCTCGTGACTTCCGGGATCTCATCCGGGACTCTGAACAACCTTCGGTCACCACCATGCATAACTTTATACTACCGAAATGTCACCAAACCTTAAGTGTGCAGACCCTGCGGGTTTGAGAACTATGTAGACATGACCGAGACACCTCTACGGTCAATAACCAATAGCGGGACCTGGTGGCCCTTATTGATTCATATATATTCTACGAAGATCTTTATCGGTCGAACCTCTATGTCAAGGATTCAGTTAATCCCGTATGATGTTCCGTTTGTTCTTCGGTATGTTACTTGCCCGAGATTCGATCGTCGGTATCTCCATACATAGTTCAACCTCGTTACCGGCAAGTCTCTTTACTTGTTTCCGTAACACAAGATCCCGTGACTAACACTTAGTCACATTGCTTGCAAGGCTTGTTGTGATGTTGTATTATCGAGTGGGCCCTGAGATACCTATCCGTCACACGGAGTAACAAATCCCAGTGTTGATCCATGCCAACCCAATAAACACCCTCAGAGATACCTGTAGAGCACCTTTATAGTCACCTAGTTACATTGCGATGTTTGATACACACAAGGCCCTCCTCTGGTGTCCGTGAGTTGCATGATCTCATCGTCATATGAACATATACTTGACATGCAAAAAACTGTAGCAATAAACTGACACAATCATATGTGTCACATCCCTAGCTAGATGTCATGGGATAGCATGTGCGTGCATCATGTTACAATTTTACATCAACATGAAATGGGGACTTAAAGAAACCCCAAGCTCATATTTGGTTCAAATTAATTCAAAGTTGTGAGAATTTAACAAATCCAAAATGCCCTTACAAAATGTTCCCTATGTTTGATAAATATGGACATGATTATAACAGGGGCCATTTTAAATATTTGGACAACTATAGCAACTTAAAAATAAATGATAAAGCCTCTAAAAATGCCAAATAAAGCATTATCATTATTTTATATTTCAAAATATCCTGAAACTTTCTATTGGAGTTTGAAATATTCAAACTTGATATTATAAAATAATTGGAATATTTTATCAAAGCAATTGCACCTGAAAAGATAATAAAACAAATGTCAGAAATAGAAAACAGAAAAAAAAGCAGAGGCCCAGGGGGGAACCGGCCCATCTGGCCCGTGCCAGTCATCCCTGTCCTCTCGCCACGAGGACAGGGGCGTGCGCTCACCGCGCGCGGGCACACGCCGGCCAGCTCCTCCCTGCCTGGCTGCCGGCCTGGAGGGCTGGGAGAGTGCCAGCGCGAGACCTCCTTGCCATGGCCTCCTTATCCTCTCCCTCTCTCCCTCACGTGCTCTCTCTCTCTCGCTCTCTTTCCTCCTCTGCTCCGCCATGACCGAGCTCGTCTCCACCGCGTCGCCATAGTTCTAGCCGCCGCCGTGCCCTTCTGAGCCCGCCAAAAGCCTCGCCGTGACCTCCTCGTCCTCCCCATGAAGCCAGTCGATGCTGGGAGCCCTCCACAATGGGTCGTCGCCGTTTTTTCCATGCTGTCCGCCGAAGCTTCCCTCCGGTGATTCGAGGTCGTCTGCGTGTCCCTGAGCTCGCAGTCTCCCCAAGCAACCCTGTCGTGAGCCCCTGCTCCATTTCCCCCTCCTCTAGCGGCCTGTCCCTCGCCGTAGGCGCCATTTCCTTTGCTACCCGAAGCTCGCCGCCGCTCGGGTCATCGCTGGCCGTAGCTCCGGTGGCCCCCGAGCCCCCTCTGCCGCTGTGTTAGATGCACGCGTGCACGGGCTACCTCCCGGTGCCCTTCGCGCGCCAAATGGTCGCCGACGGCGCAACTCCGGTGGGTCGCCGCCGTGCTGTTGGTCCCCGCCGGCCCCGCTCCGGTGGGCGCCGACATGGCTGACCATCAGGGTCTAATCCCCTTGATTAGTTAGGCCCCAGTCACTAACCAGGCTAGGTCAAACCCCTGGTCAGCGTGGGGATTAGGCATGTGTCACTGACATGCGGTCCCGACATGTCAGGTTTGACCTAGCCTGGTCAATCGACCAGCTGACATCATAGTGACGTCAGGCTGACATCATATTTCATTTTCCAGTTTTAAAATAATTCTAGAAATTGTTTAAAACTTAAAAAAATCATATAAATTAATCTGTAAATGAGATGAAAATAATTTATATATGAAAATTTATCAAAAAATCCAATGAATCCAATGGTGATATTATCATGCATGTTAGAGCAACCTATGTAAAAGAACATTGACATTTGCTAATAGGTTAAAATATGAAATTTGAAATGAAGAACGATTTTGAACCTATATTCAAACTCACTTCAAATTAACTTGGACACTAGTTGCATTAGCTCATCCATACATGCTACCATGTCATTACCATGCATCATATTGTTGCATTTGCGTGTATTGAATGCTATTTATCTGCATTGCGGTAGGCCCTGCTTCTAAGGATACCCTGAGTATTCCAACAAAGGAGAGAACCTTCCCGCTACCTAGCAAGGCAAGAAACCCCCTGATCATTCCGATAACATCCCACTCTCTCGCTCCCGCTCTTGTTTATTGCATTAGGACAACCGTTCACATGTCTGTCATACACGGTAAATGAACCTATTCTTCTGCATGACCTGTCATTGTCACAGTAAATAGCTAAACCTTGCAACCTAGCATACCTGGTAGATGCTTGTGCCATGATGTGCTTAACTTACTTTGCCTACTATGCTTGCTATGCTTAGAGTTGTGTCAGGTCTGATTCATCTGGGTGATGAACTGGAGTGAAACATTGTTGTTCCGATGTGATAAGCTTATGATGAACTTGATTTGGTAAAGGTAGCGATGAGAGGCTATGTAGGAGTACATAGCAGGTTGTCTCATTGGGACCGTTCTTAGGAACTGAGTTCCGTGTTTGTGATCCAAGACTAGTTACTACCACACATTGGGTTTCTGTAACTCGACCCCTCTCGACTTATCAGTCGCTTAGTCCTTAGTCCAGGAGTTGCAAGAAGTTTTTGGTGTTTATAGCATGCTGGAGGCCATGCGTAGCGCTGACCCTAGGGGTGGGTTACGACGTGGTAGGTAGTGGCACGGTGTACCAAGGGTCACCCGAATGGTGGCCTTGGGAACCCTGCACACATCGTTTGGGGCCGTAGCGGAAACTTTGGCCGGACTTCCGTGCGGGTGTAGTCTCAAATAGGCGATAGCCTGGACTAGAGGTCTTATGTGCTTGACGGTCGTGGCCGACTCCCTCGCTAGGCTTCCGCTTGAAGGTTGCCGAGGTGCATGGTTTTATGAGCACACAACGATAAGTGGCGAGAGCGTGTGTGAAGAAGTACACCCCTGCAGGGTATGAAACTATTCAAATAGCCGCGTCCTCGGATATGGACTACTTGGATAACTTATGTTGTTCAGAGATAATCAAATGGATACTCATAAAAATATCAAGACAAGTGTGAGTACCGTGGATGGCAGTCTCCCAGGAGAGGAACGTGAATCCATGGTGGTGTATTGTCATGGAGTTAGTGGACTCGTGTGCAATATCTAAAATTTAAACAAAAGTTAAAATTGTGTAGTGTAGGTTAGCCATGAGTCAAAGCTGGCATTGCTGCATAAACTCCACCACTGCCCTTGTTGATACATGAGCATGAATAGACTAGGTCTATTTTAAAGACTTGCTGAGTACGTTTGTACTCATGTTTGCTTAATAAATGTTGCAGATGAGACCCAGGACCCATCAGGTGGGTTCTTTCTAGATGTCGACGATGCCGAATAGCTGGTGTCCCAACTACGACCTATGCCCTGTGGCGGGCTGTAGATAGTCAGGCCACATGCCTTTTTACCCTTTCATCTGTCTGTACTCGGACAGCTTTATGCTTCCGCTTGGTTGTATGAACTTGTTTGTATGACTTGAGTGCCGGGTCATGTGACCCCTACCACTAAGAACATACTATCCAAGGCTCGTATGAGCCTCTTAAATAAAAGTTGTTGTTGTTGGAAATATGCCCTAGAGGGAATAATAAATTAGTTATTATCATATTTCCTTGTTCATGATAATCGTTTATTATCCATGCTATAATTGTATTGATCGGAGACTTAGATGCATGTGTGGATACATAGACAAAACCATGTCCCTAGTATGCCTCTAATGGACTAGCTCGTTGATCAAATTTGGTTAAGGTTTCCTAGCCATGGACATGAGATGTCATTTGATAAACGGGATCACATCATTAGGGGAATGGTGTGATGGACAAGACCCAAACTACAAACGTAGCATATGATTGTGTCAGTTTATTGCTGTTGTTTTCTGCATGTCAAGTATATGTTCCTATGACCATGAGATCATGCAACTCACTGACACCGGAGGAGTGCCTTGTGTGTATCAAACGTCGCAACGTAACTGGGTGACTATAAATGTACTCTACAGGTATCTCCGAGGGTGTCTGTTGAGTTGGCATGGATCAAGGATGGGATTTGTTACTCCGTGTGACGGAGAGGTATCTCAGGCTCAGTCGGTAATACAACATCACAACAAGACTTGCAAGAAATGTGACTAAGTGTTAGTCAAGGGATCTTGTATTACGGAACGAGTAAAGAGACTTGTCGGTAACGAGGTTGAACTAGGTATGGAGATATCGACGATCGAATCTCGAGCAAGTAGCATACCGAAGAACAAAGGGAACATCATACGAGATTAACTGAATCCTTGACATAGAGGTTCGACCGATAAAGATCTTCGTAGAATATGTAGGAACCAATATGGACATCCAGGTCCCGCTATTGGTTATTGACCGCATAGGTGTCTCGGTCATGTCTACATAGTTCTCGAACCCGCAGGGTCTGCACACTTAAGGTTTGGTGACGTTTTGGTAGTATAGAGTTATGTATGGTGGTGACCGAAGGTTGTTCGGAGTCCCGGATGAGATCTCGGATGTCACGAGGAGCTCCGGAATGGTCCGAAGGTAAAGATTCATATATAGGAAGTCCTATTTTGGTTGCCGAAAAAGTTTCGGGCTCATCGGTACTGTACCGGGAGTGCCGGTAGTGTACCGGGAGACCTCCGGGAGGGGTATTTCGACCCAAGAAGCTTCATGGGCTGTGGGAGACCGAATATTAGCCCTTAGTGGGCTGGTGGAAAATCCCACTCAAGGCCCATGTGGCTGGAGAAGAAAACCCAATAGGAAAAGGTGGAAAAAGGAAAAAAATGAAGGAATCCTAGTCCTACTAGGATTGGAGGAGAGTCCTCCAATCCTAATAGGTTCGGCCGACTCCTATGGGGCCTTGGCCTTGCACCAGCCCTCCTCCTCCCTCCCTCCTATATATACTAGTGTTATTGGGTGTTTTGCACTATTTTTTACGGCCACGTGCTACCCGTTCCACCGGTGCTCCTCTAGATCGGATTTCCGCAGTGCTTGGGCGAAGCCCTGCCGGAATTGCTCCACCACCATCGCCGGAGCACCATCACGCTGCCGGTGAACTCTTCTTCCTCTCCACTTCCTCTTTCTGGATCAAGACGGTGGAGATCGTCATCAAGCTACACGTGTGTTGAACGCGGAGGTGTCGTCCGTTCGGCGCTAGATCGGAAGGACCGTGATTAAGATCGCGAGACGGTTCGTGATGAGTTCGAGGGACGGATCATGATGAGTTCACGGGATGGATCATGATGAGTTCGCGGGACGGATCGTGATGAGTTCACGGGACGGATCGTGATGAGATCGCGGGACGGATCGTGATGAGATCGCGGGACGGATTGTGATGAGTTCCGGGACGGATCGTGATTGGATCGCGGGACGGATCGTGATGTGATCGCGGGTCACTCCGCGATTTGGATCACGAATATGTTCGACTACACCAACTGCCTTTCTTAACGCTTCCCGCTTGGCGATCTACAAGGGTACGTAGATCCACTCTCCCTCTCGTAGATGCTCAGCACCATGGATAGATCTACATGTGCGTAGGAAATTTTTTGTTTCCCATGCGACGTTCCCCAACAGTTGTATGGTTATGTTGTGATGCCATGGTTGTATCTATGCATATCGAGCATGTCGTGCGTACGTGTGACGTCTAACGGTATGTATGGGATCCGACACCTAGTCGTGTGCCTTTAGTAGTACTCTTTACGGGAAACTGCCTCTTTGTGCTTCCACCGAGCCATGGTAGCTTGCTACTGCTCCGGACACATTGATTGACCGGCATGCATCCTTGTTTGCTGATGTGTCTATCCCTTCGGGGAAATGTCTCGCACTCTAATGGAATCCCTGTAGCCTACTACGACTCGTCTACGTGCAGTGATGGCATTTATGTCTCACGGCGTAATGGAGTCCTTGTAGCTTGCTATGACTCGTCTACACATGCTTGAGACCGACACCTGCATTGCTGGGTTACATATGCCTGTTTCTGTACGGATGTGCCACTTGGGTTCTATGACTAGTCATGTCGGCTCGGGTTCTCTGTCGTTTGATTGCCAGCGACATGTTCACATACGTGAGCCAAAAGATGCAAACGGTCCCGACTAAGGTAAGGCTGCAGCCGTGGATCTTACCATACGTGAGGACGCAAAGTGATGTGATATGTTATAGTTTGGATTGATATGACTTAGAATCGGGGTCCCGACAGCGTTGGTATCAGAGCCTGACTGACTGTAGGACTACCAAGCCAAACCGGTCGAACTTGAGTCTAGAAACACTATAGAAACGTAGGGGAATTGATTGTGGAAGGGAATGTAAGGCTCATTTTACTCCTCTTCCCAAGTTATTCTATGCTGAGTCTTTCTCATCTTTTCTACGGGGATAATAACTAGGCTTCTCATCTATTTCTTAGGATGACGAGTTACTAACCATGGACCACTAGCTAGCTTGTTTGCAAGTGAATGTCGGTACTTGAGTATTGTTGGTGTGACAAACAGATGGAGACGAGATTTGAGTCTAGAAAGTCGAGTGGTTATGCTTTTCCAATCTTTTGTAGTTGTCTCAAAATCCTTTTTGAGCAATTACAGCTGTTATGCTGTCCAATTTCTGCTAGAATCTCTAATGTCTTTGCATCATTCTCTATTTCAGATGCGCCCTCGTCCTTCCCGTCAGGTGGTCCGTCTGACCAGGTGCATCGATGTATGGGGTCACACGGCCATGTTGGTTAGAGTTATGATGGAGGCTGGTTACCGTTGGTACCCAGAGTACACAATGGAGGGACAACATCGAGATTTCAACCAGAGTCAGTATCTATGTACTGTTAATATATATCCTTCATATCCTGGAGCTGCAGAGCCGCTTCACTAGACTTATGGATTAGGTGTCACCATAGATATGGTAGTTCAGGAGGCCGCCTACACCATGCTGACTATCATGAGGTTTCACCATGGTCTGCTTCAGAACACAGAGTTCTGTTATGTTCCTACTTCCATGGGAGGAGAGGATGGTTATCTTAGTGCAGCCTACTGTGATCATTCCCATGAGGATCCCAGGCTGTAGGTGACCGCACAGATGTTGGAGAATAGGGACTATGATGCACGTCCCCTTCGCATGGAGCTTTATGCCACCCGTGCACATCTTTGGACAGCCTTGACGCAGTTGGCACCTGTCGTGCAGACAGGCTATGGAGATTTGGAGATGCTGACCCCACCGCGGACTCATCTGCCAGCACGCATAGACTAGCCCGATGTTGGAGGCATCACCCCTCTTCGAGGACCACTGTTGCCGCCAACAAGGGGACCAAGGCCACATCCGTGTCCTTACAGTTTCCAGGGATCACAGGCTAGAGTGTTTCCAGATCCTCAAGTTCAGCTCCCGGGTCACGGGGGTAACCTGTATGAGGCATTCTACGGCGATGCTTGAGTACGTGGATGTTAGTACTAGTATGGTAGTAGTCGTATGGCCACAGTCCTGCGTTTCTTGTGGGATATGACCGAGGTTGAGAGTTGAGTTCCGGAGGTGTAGATAGATAATGTATAGGAAGCTTGTAATGCCTCCGATGAGTTGTGTCATCTCTCTGTAGTTTGTTTTCAGCTTGGGCTTGTACTGAACTATGTCATGGTGTGTATGAATCATGGTGTTCATATGGCAGTTGTTATAATCATGTTGTATGGGTGTTTACCCTACATGCCATGTTGTCCAGTACATTCCTTATGTCATGTCTTAGAGTTGTTGTCCTCTATGTTTAAGTTGTGGGTTTGTTTTCCCAGGATGGTGGCCACTAGGAATAACCCCATGCCTGCCCTCGAGCAGGGCGTGGGAAGCCAGCCAAGGCAAGAGGACCTGCCACATGCGCCTTCTTTGGCAGAAATGATGCTTGAAGCTGAAAGGAACAAGAGAGAGACCAACAGGCTGTTGGAACGAATTGAGCAGAACACATCGCGTGCTCCCCGCAATGATCACAATGATGGTATGTCACTCGGTGATTTCATCAAGCTGTGCCCACCTAAGTATCATCATTCGGTCGACCCACTCGACGCGGATGACTGGCTGTCCAGCATGTTCCGCAAGATCCGGGCTGCCAATGGGTCCGAGGCCAACAAGGTGACCTTTGCTACTTACTTTCTGGAAGGACCCGCCAATCTGTGGTGGGAAAATTATGAAGCCATGCGTCCCGCAGGCCCCACACCAACTTGGGCAGAATTCAGCATGGCATTCCGTACCCATCACATCCCGAAAGGGATGGTGGATCGCAAGAGAGAGGAATTTTGTGCTTTCACCCAGGGCAGACTGTTTGTGGATGTCTATATCTGTGAGTTTGGCAATCTTGCTCGCTATGCTTCGGAGGAAGTTTCAACCGATGCCAAGAAACAGGCTAGGTTCCGCAAGGGACTTAACCCTGAGCTCCGTCGAGATCTGTGCCTGCATGAGTGCACAACCTTCCAGACTCTCGTCAACAAAGCTATCAATGCCGAGTCTGGACAGACTGACTATGAGGCCATGAGGAAGCACAACCGTGACTTCAGCCCCGCATCTGGCTCGGGCTCCAACAAACGCCGGGTGTGGGTGCCCAACGCAGCTCTGCCACCAAGATACACCGCGAGCCCAATCCTCCAGCCAGGCCATTTGGAGGTCCGCCTGTCAATATTGCTCCCCATGCCACCATGGTTTGTTACAAATGTGGGGAACCAGGACACTACTCTCGTGATTGTCCTCTGAACAATGCTAAGCCCACTGGACGTGGGAAGCCGGGAAAAGCCTTCTATGTGAAGCCAGCTCCTGCTCGTGGACGAGTGAATTATGTCTCTGCTGAGGAAGCCATTGAGGATCCTGATGTTATCCTAGGTACGCTCCTTGTCAATAGTCATCTAGCATCTGTTCTATTTGATACTAGGGCATCGCATTCTTTCATCTCAGAAAGTTATGCACAGTTTCATAACATGTCTTTTTGTGATATGCCTACTCCTTTATTAGTTCAAACTCCTGGTTCGAAGTGGCAAACTTCTAGAGTGAGCGATGATAATGAGATTCAGGTGGATAGGCTAGTCTTCCTAGCATCTTTGATAGACCTCAAGTCTTCGGGCATCAATATCATCTTATGCATGGATTAGATGAAAGCCCACTATGCTAAGATTGATACTCATACTAGGAATGTTCAACTTACACATCCATCGGGTGAGATAGTTAACGTCTCCACTCGAGCAGCCAAGCACCAACTCTATTCCCTCAATGCTAGCCCTCTTCTAGAACTAGAAGATATTCCAGTAGTCCGTGACTTTCCGGATGTCTTTCCAGAAGAACTGCCAGGAATTCCTCCTGTCAGAGATGTTGAGTTTGTGATAGAGCTCATTCCAGGGTCTGTCCCAATAGCCAGAAGACCCTATAAGATGGCACCCTTAGAACTAGCCGAACTTAAGATCCAACTCGATGAGGCATTGAAGAAAGGTTTCATCCGTCCTAGTTCTTCTCCTTGGGCTTGTCCCGTTCTCTTTGTCAAGAAGAAGGATGGATCGGATCATATGGTTGTGGATTATCGGCCAGTGAATCTGGTCACCATAAACAACAAGTATCGGCCAGTGAATCGGCCAGTGAATCTGGTAAACAATTTGTATCAACTCGCTGGATCCTATGTCTTTTCCAAAATGGATTTGAGGTTGGGATACCATCAAATCAGAATTAGAAACGGGGACATTCCAAAAACGGCCTTTGTTACTCGTTATGGCCAATACGAGTACACCGTTATGTCCTTCGGTTTAACCAATGCTCCAGCCACCTTCTCTCGCTTGATGAATTCGATCTTCAAGGAGTATTTAGATAAATTCGTCATGGTTTACCTCGACGATATACTCATCTACTCGAAGAACGAACAGGAACATGCCGAGCATCTAAGGCTGGTATTGATGAAACTTCGAGAGCACCGTCTGTATGCCAAATCTCCAAGTGTGAATTTTGGTTCCCAGAAGTGACCTATCTAGGCCACATGATCTCTGGTAAAGGTATTGCTGTCAATCCTGAGAGAGTTCAGGCCGTGCTTGATTGGACTCAACCTGAATCGGTTAAGCAAATTCGGAGTTTCCTTGGCTTAGCGAGCTATTGTCGCCGCTTTGTTGAGAATTTCTCCAAGGTTGGGAAACCTGTGACTGAACTCCTCAAGAAAGATAAAAAGTTTGAGTGGACTCCACAATGCAAGCACAGTTTTTAGGAGTTGAAAAGACGACTGACCTCTGCTCCCGTTCTGGTGCCACCAGACTTCTCTAAGGACTTTGTTATCTATTGCGACGCCTCGCAACAAGGATTAGGTTGCATTCTCATGCAAGATCGTCATGTGATTGCATACGCATCTCGACAGTTGCGTCCACATGAGGATAATTATCTAACACATGATCTTGAGCTTGCAGCTGTGGTCCATGCACTGAAAACTTGGCGACATTACCTTCTGGGTAATCGTTGCGAAATTTACACTGATCACCAAAGTCTGAAATATATTTTCACCCAGCCGGATTTGAATCTCAGGCAAAGACGCTGGGTTGAGTTGATTATAGATTACGACTTAGGGATAACTTACACCCCGGGGAAAGCCAATGTTATGGCTGATGCACTAAGTCGTAAGTCTTATTGTAACAACCTGATGTTACAACAAGGTCAACCACTTCTCCATGAGGAATTTCGGAAGTTAAACCTTCACATTGTTCCTCAAGGATTCCTATCTAACTTGGTGGCGAAACTTACTTTTACAGATCAAATTATAGAAGCCCGGAAGCATGATGTCGGGATATCTTGGATCAAGAAAAACATTAAGAAGGGTAATATTAGATGCTTCTCGGAAGATGATCGGGGTGTTGTCTTATTTGAGAACCGCTTGGTGATCTCGAAGAGGCAACATCTATGATAGTTGATCCTGAAGGAGGCTCATGATTCTCCTCTCACAATTCATCTGGGTAGTACCAAGATGTATCAGGACCTACGCCAGAGGTTCTGGTGGACTAGGATGAAGAGAGAAATTTCTTAGTTCGTTGCTAATTGCGATGTTTGTCGTCATGTGAAAGTAGAACAGCAAAGGTCTGCTGGCACCCTTCAACCTTTAGCTATTCCCGAATGGAAATGGGATAAGGTCGGTATGGATTTCATTACCGGATTTCCCAAGACCAAGAGAGGGAATGATGCTATCTTTGTGGTCATTGACCGCCTTTCCATACTGGCTCATTTTCTTCCTGTTCGGGAGAGTATAACTGCTAGCCAGCTAGCAGAGTTGTATGTTTCTCGAATAGTCTCTCTTCATGGTGTTCCATTGGAGATTAACTCGGACCGCGGAAGTATCTTTACTTCTTGATTCTGGGAAAGTTTTCAAACCGCTATGGGGACTCATCTATCCTTTAGCACCGCTTTCCACCCGCAATGAAGTGCTCAAGTTGAGCGAGTCAATCAAATTCTCGAAGACATGCTCCGAGCTTGTGTTATATCCTTCGGTATGAATTGGGAGAAATGTCTTCCATTTACTGAATTTGCATATAACAATAGTTATCAATCAAGCTTGGGCAAAGCCCCTTTTGAAGTTCTCTATGGACGAAGGTGTCGAACACCTCTTAACTGGTCAGAAACCGGAGAGAGGCAACTCTTTGACCCGGATATGATCCAGGATACAGAGGAGCAAGTTCGCATTATTTGTGAAAAGTTGAAAACAACCCAATCTCGTCAAAAGAGCCAATATGATCGCCATCATAAGGCTATGACCTATGAAGTTGACGAGAAGGCTTACCTTCGGGTTACACCTTTCAAGGTACCAATCGATTTTGTATCAAGGGCAAGTTGGCTCCTCGTTACATTGGACCTTTTCGCATTCTTGCTAAACGAGGAGAGGTTGCCTACCAATTGGAACTTCCGTCACATCTTTCCAAGGTTCATGATGTCTTCCACACCTCGCAACTCAGGCGTTGCTTCTCGGACCCTGTCCGTGAGGTAGACCACGAAGCGCTTGATCTCCAAGATAACCTTACATATCGAGAATACCCTGTTCGTATTCTTGATCAACCTGAGCGTACCACTCGGCGATGGAACATCAAGTTTCTCAAGGTTCAATGGTCACACCATTCTGAAAAGGAGGCCACATGTGAAACAGAAGATTGTCTTCGACTAGAGTACCCCACGCTCTTCCCGACGACTTCAAAATCTCGGGACGAGATTCTTTTGAGTGGGGGTGAGTTATCACATCCCTAGCTAGAAGTCATGGGATAGCATGTGTGTTCATCATGTTACAATTTTGCATCAACATAAAATGGGGACTAAAAGAAACCCCAAGCTCATATTTGATTCAAATTAATTCAAAGTTGTGAGAATTTAACAAATCCAAAATGCCCTTACAAAATGTTCCCTATGTCTGATAAATATGGACATGATTATAACAGGGGCCATTTTAAATATTTGGACAACTATAGCAACTTAAAAATAAATGATAAAGCCTCTAAAAATGCCAAATAAAGCATTATCATTATTTTATATTTCAAAATATCCTAAAACTTTCTATTGGAGTTTAAAATATTCAAACTTGATATTATAAAATAATTGGGATATTTTATCAAAGCAATTGCACCTGAAAAGATAATAAAACAAATGTCTGAAATAGAAAACAGAAAAAAAAGCAGAGGCCCAGGGGGGAACCGGCCCATCTGGCCTGTGCCAGTCATCCATGTCCTCTCGCCAGGAGGACGGGGCCGTGCGCTCGCCGCTCGCGGGCACACGCCGGCCACCTCCTCCCTGCCTGGCTGCCGGCCTGGAGGGCTGGGAGAGTGCCAGCGCGAGGCCTCCTCGCCGTGGCCTCCTTCTCCTCTTCCTCTCTCCCTCACGCACTCTCTTTCTCGCTCTCTTTCCTCCTCTGCTACGCCATGACCGAGCTTGTCTCCGCCGCGTCGTCGTAGTTCTAGCCGCCCCGCGCCCTTCTCAGCCCGCCAAAAGCCTCGTCGTGACCTTCTCGTCCTCCTCGTGAAGCCAGTTGACGCCGGGAGCCCTCCACGACGCGCCGTCGCCGTTTCTTCCCAACCGGTCGCCGAAGCTTCCCTCCGGTGATTCGAGGTCATCTGCGCGTCCCCGAGCTTGCCGTCTCCCCCAGCAACCCCGTCGTGAGCCCCTCCTCCATTTCCCCCTCCTCTAGCGGCCTGTCCCTCGCCGTAGGCACTGTTTCGCTTGCTACCCGAAGCTCGCCGCCGCTCGGATCGTCGCCGGCCGTAGCTCCGGTGGCCCCCGAGCCCCCTCTGCCGTTGCGTTGGATGCGCGCGTGCACGGGCTACCTCTCGGTGCGCTCCGCGCGCCAAATGGTCGCCGCAGGCGCAACTCCAGCGGGTCGCCGCCGTGCTGTTGGTCGCTGCCGGCCCTGCTCTGGTGGGCGCCGACGTGGCTGACCATCAGGGGCTAATCCCCTTGATTAGTTAGGCCCTAGTCACTGACCAGTGGGCCCTGAGGTGGGTCAAACCCCTGGTTAGCGCAGGGATTAGGCCTGTGTCACTGACGTGTGGGCCCCGCACATTAGGTTTGACCTGGCCTGGTCAGCCAACCAACTGACGTCATAGTGACGTCAGGCTGACGCCATGTTTCATTTTCCAGTTTTAAAAAATTGTTTAAAACTTAAAAAAATCATATAAATTAATATGTAAATCAGATGAAAATAATTTATATATGAAAATTTATCAGAAAAATCCAATGAATCCAGTGGTGCTATTATCATGCATGTTAGAGCAACCTATGTAGAAGAACATTGACATTTGCTAATAGGTTAAAATACGGAATTTGAAATGAAGAACGATTTTGAACCTATATTCAAACTCACTTCAAATTAACTTGGACACTAGTTGCATTAGCTCATCCATACATGCTAGCATGTCATGTCCATGCATCATATTGTTGCATTTGTGTGTATTGAATGCTATTTATCTGCATTGCGGTATGCCTTGATTCTGAGGATACCCCCCAGTGTTCCAACGAAGGAGACAACCTTCCCGCTACCCATCAAGGCAAGCAACCGCCTTAATCATTCCGATAACATCCTACTCTCTCGCTCCTGCTCTTGTTTATTGCATTAGGACAACCGTTCACATGTCTGT
The DNA here is from genome assembly GCA_022496015.1 of Hordeum marinum. Classification (NCBI taxonomy): domain Eukaryota; kingdom Viridiplantae; phylum Streptophyta; class Magnoliopsida; order Poales; family Poaceae; genus Hordeum; species Hordeum marinum. The sequence continues at coordinate 463,191,921 of CM039674.1, forward strand.
CATACACGGTAGATGAACCTATTCTTCTGCATGACCTATCACTGTCATAGTAAATAGCTAAACCTTGCAACCTAGCATACCTGGTAGGTGCTTGTGCCATGATGTGCTTAGCTTACTTTGCCTGCTATGCTTGCTATGCTTAGAGTTGTGTCAGGTCTGATTCATCTGGGTGATCAACTGGAGTGAAATATTGTTGTTCTGATGTGATAAGCTTACGATGAACTCGATTTGGTAAAGGTAGCGATGAGAGGCTATGTAGGAGTACATAGCGGGTTGTCTCATTGGGACCATTCTTAGGAACTAAGTTCCGTGTTTGTGATCCAAGACTAGTTACTACCACACATTGGGTTCCGGTAACTCGACCCCTCTCGACTTATCAGTCGCTTAGTCCTTAGCCGAGGAATCGCAAGTAGTTTTTGGTGTTTATAGCATACTGGAGGCCGTGCATAGAGCTGACCCTAGGGGTGGTTTATGACACGGTAGGTAGTGGCACGGTGTACCAAGGGTCACCCGAATGGTGGGCTTAGGAACCCTGCGCACATTGTTTAGGGTCGTGGCGGAAACTTTGGTCGGACTTCCGTGCGGGTTCAGTCTCAAATAGGCGATAGCCAGGACTAGAGGTCTTATGTGGTTGACGATCGTGGCTGACTCCCTCGCTGGGCTTCCGCTTGAAGGTTGCCGAGGTGCATGGTTTTATGAGCACACAACGATAAGTGGCGAGAGCGTGTGTGAAGAAGTACACCCCTGCAGGGTATGAAACTATTCAAATAGCCGCGTCCTCGGATATGGACTACTTGGATAACTTATGTTGTTCCTAGATAATCAAATGGATACTCATAAAAATATCAAGACAAGTGTGAGTACCGTGGATGGCAGTCTCCCAGGAGAGGGAAGTGAATCCATGGTGGTGTATTGTCATGGAGTTAGTGGACTCGTGTGCAATATCTAAAATTTAAACAAAAGTTAAAATTGTGTAGTGTAGGTTAGCCATGAGTCAAAGATGGCATTGCTGCATAAACTCCACCACTGCCCTTGTTGATACATGAGCATGAATAGACTAGGTCTATTTTAAAGACTTGCTGAGTACGTTTGTACTCATGTTTGCTTAATAAATGTTGCAGATGAGACCCAGGACCCATCAGGTGGGTTCTTTCTAGATGTCGACGATGCCGAATAGCTGGTGTCCTAGCTACGACCTATGCCCTGTGGCGGGCTGTAGATAGTCAGGCCACATGCCTTTTTACCCTTTCATCTGTCTGTACTCGGACAGCTTTATGCTTCCGCTTGGTTGTATGAACTTGTTTGTATGACTTGAGTGCCGGGTCATGTGACCCCTACCTGTAAGAACATACTATCCAAGGCTCGTCTGAGCCTCTTAAATAAAAGTTGTTGTATGGTTATGTTGTGATACCATGGTTGTATCTATGCATATCGGGCATGTCGTGCATACGTGTGACGTGCAACGGTATCTATGGGATCCGACACCTAGTCGTGTGCCTTTAGTTGCACTCTTTACGGGAAACTGCCTCTTTGTGCTTCCACCGAGCCATGGTAGCTTGCTACTGCTCCGGACATATTGATTGACCGACATGTATCCTTCTTTGCTGCTCTGTTTGTCCCTTAGGGGAAATGTCTCGCAGTGTAATGGAGTCCCTATAGCCTGCTACGACTCGTCTACATGCAGTGATGGCATTTATGTCTCACGGCCTAATGGAGTCCTTGTAGCTTGCTATGACTCATCTACACACGCTTGAGGCCGACACCTGCATTGCTGGGTTACGTATGTCTGTTTCCGTACGGATGTGCCACTTGGGTTCTATGACTAGTCATGTCGGCCCGGGTTCTCTGTCGTTTGATTGCCCGTGACATGTTCACATACGTGAGCCAAAAGACGCATATGGTCCCGGCTAAGGTAAGGCTGCATCCGTGGAGCTTACCGTGCATGAGGCCGCAAAATGATGTGATATGTTATAGTCTAGATTCATATGACTTAGGATCGGGGTCCCGATAGCCTTGGTATCAGAGCCTGACTGACTATAGGACTACCAAGCCAAACCGGTCGAACATGAGTCTAGAAACACTATAGAAAAGTAGGGGAATTGATTATGGAAGGGAACGTAAGGCTCTCTGGCAAATGGGACGCTAGGGACGCCAACATGTCCAGCTACCGCTACCTCGTACATCAACTCACCGGCTCCTTCGAGGGCTGCGAGTTCCACCATGTCCCGCGGGCGGACAACGAGGCGGCCGACACACTGGCAAAGATCGGCTCCACCCGGTAGGCCATCCCAGCCGGCGTTTTCCTCGAGCGGCTGCTCAAATCATCAATCAAGCCTTCCCCAGATTCGGAGTCCATCTTCATACCGACCGACGCTACCGGCCCGACGGCGGCTCCGGCTGCCCCCTCGGCATCTTCTCCAGTCGCTCCTCCTACCCCGGCTGCCTTGCAATCGCCGGCTATGTCCGAAGCAGCCGGCTCTGACGCCGCGGCTGTCATGATGGCAGTTGATGCACCTCCCGCCGTCCCCAACTTGGGGGCTGGCGAGCCGGCCCCGAGGGTTGGCGAGCCGGTCCTGGAGACTGATCGCCGAGGCCCGGGGGCTCCCGAGACGGCCCCCGTCTCGGCTCCCTTGTGGGCCCAGCCCATCCTGGCATTTCTTCTACGCGGCAAGATCCCCCCGGACGAGGTCACGACAAGACAAATCCAGCGTCGGGCCTCGGTCTACAGCATCATCAATTGCGAGCTCGTCCACCGCAGCACCACAGACGTCTTCCAATGGTGTGTCAAGCCAGAGAAGGGTCAGGAGATCATCCTCGACATCCACCAGGGCGAGTGCGAGCACCACGCCGCCTCCGGGACCTTTGTGGCCAAGGCTTTTCCCCATGGTTTCTACTGGCTGACCACTTTGGAGACAGTCAAGAAGCTGGTCGACGAGTGCGAGGGCTGCCAACGCTTCAGCATGCAGAGCCACCTACCGGCTTCGGCTCTACAGACCATCCCCCTCTCGTGGCTCTTCGCCATCTGGGGGCTGGATATGGTGGGACCCTTTAAAACCGCGTGAGGCGGCATGACACATCTGCTGGTGGTTGTCGACAAATTCACCAAGTGGATCGAGGCTAGGCCGATCAAGAAGCTGGATGGCCCCATGGCCGTCCGGTTCATCGATGACTTCACGGTTCGCTATGGCGCCCACCACAACATCATCACCGACAACAGCACGAACTTCCCCAAGGGCGCGCTTGCGCGTTTCTGCTCCAAGCAGGGCATCTGGCTCGAGATGGCGTCGATCTCTCACCCACGATCAAATGGCCAGGTCGAGAGGGCAAACGACCTAATCTTATCCGGCATCAAGCCCGAGCTCGTAACGCTGCTGGTGAGGTCAGCCGACTGCTGGGTCGACGAGTTGCCGGCTGTCCTTTGGAGCCTTAGAACCACTCCTAACCGATCAACTGGCTACACACCCTTCTTCCTTGTGTACGGGTCCGAGGCGATCATCCCCACCGATATCGAGTTTGACTCGCCTCGAGTCGCCCTATACACGAAGAAGGACGCAAAGGAGGCGAGAGAGGACGGTGTTGACCTACTCGAAGAAGCCCGCGAACTGGCCTTGAGCCGGACGGCCACCTATCAGGAGAAGCTCCGACACTACCACAGCAAGCGGATCTGACCGCTCTCATTCCGCGAAGGAGATCTGGTGCTCAGGCCGATCCAGTGGACAGCTGGCCAGCACAAGCTGTCCTTCCCATGGGAGGGCCCATTCATCGTCAGCCAGGCGCTGCACAACAACGCGTACTACGTGATAGACGCCCAGGAGCCGCAGAAGCGTAAGAGAGACGCCTCCGATAAGGAGACCGAGCGCCCGTGGAACGCGGAGATCCTCCGTCCGTTTTACTGCTAAGAAAACCAGTGTATGTATGTATCCTTCCCCTTTTGGTCTTATGAATGCAATGGGTGGCCCAAGCCGGCTCTTGGGACATGCCCCTTTCCACTTCAAAGCTTGTCAATTCAATCCGTTAGCCCCCGGATCCGGCCCCTGGCCCCGGGGGCTCACCGGCTAGTCTAAACGTCCTCCCTTGAGGTAGATCAAGTAGTGTGAGATAAGTAAGTCCTCCCACCCCTCCCAGCTACAGACCAGCTCCCAGTTGTCTGGCTCGCAGGGTCTGGGGCAAAGCTTGGTTCACACGAAAAACTTCTCACTTGGGGGTCGCCGGCTAAGTCTAGCCGGTTCATGTTCCTGCCTCTGTCACTTGCCTTACCAAAAAAGTCCCCATGGTTCCTAAACTCAGAGCCGGCTCCCTCGAGGCAGACGCCCTGTCCTAGCTACAAACCGGCTCCCGGCTGTCGGGCTGGCGGGGTCGAAACCAAAGGGGGAAAGGACTTGAGCTAACGGAACCTAGGGGGCAAACAAAGGGAAGGGCAAGCCGGCACGCATAAAAACTGACTATGCAACAACTAGAAACTTCATAATTTAAAAGAAGGCCCACGGCCATCACGGTTCATTACAATAAACCCCCAGTGGGTGGACTTGAGTCTAACATGCAAAAAAAAACAAAAGAAAAGTAAATACGCCCAGGGCTTAGGCCACCGGCGCGTCACCAGCCGGCGTGCCGCTAGTCGGCTCGACGCCCGGCCCGGAGGTGGTCCCGGCCTTTGGGGCAGCCTCCTCGGTCCCAGCTGTCTCAGTACTGGAGTCGGTGCTCTCATCGACAACCTTCTTGTCCTCCGGACCTTGGGGGTTGCCGAAGGAGTCCTCAGCTACTGGCTCGTCGTCCTCGCCAAAGGCCGACAGGAGCTCGTTCGGGTCGACGTGCGTGGCGAGCTCGTTGGTCCGATGGACGAGGACGGACTCGCGTGCCGCCCGCTCCTCGGTCGGCTCGTCCCACATGGTGGCCAGCCAGTCCAAGTCAACACCGCGGTACCATGACGTGACGAACCGGAGTGCCATCTACGTGTCGGCTCGAGCCGCAAACGCCTGTAGACCTCGAGCCAGGCCACAGCGTTCTCCAGCCAGAAGGCCATGCGGCTCTCCGAAGCCCCGCGGCCCGGCCACAAGGCGGCGGTGACCTCCTTGCCGGTCGTCTTCATCCGCTCCATGCTCCGCTCGAGGTGGATCAGTTGGTTCTCTATGGCCAGCCCAAGCTCCACCATATCCCAAGCAGCGTCCCCCTCAATGGTGTGCGTGCACGCCCGGAGATATTCCAGTGCTCCTCGACGGCACGCTTAGCACGGTGCTAGGTTTTCGGGAAGCGCCCTAAAGAATAAAGGGAAGAATGAGAAGAGGGCAACTAAAGGACAAGAAGAAAGCAGCCGACTGAAAAAGAAAAATTGGTACTTACGCTCAATATAGTCATCCAGCTCAATGGTGAAGTGGAGCGACGAGTCCTGCTCCGACACCGGTGTCGCCTCTGCCTCACCAGGTGAAACCTTGCGCTCCTCAAGCGTCCTCTCGAGGCAGGTCACCTCATTTTGGAGGGCGGTGGTCCGTTGGGCAGCATCAGCCGCTTCCTTGACGGCTTTCTCGTTGGCTATCACCTCCCGCGCCACGTCGGCCCTCAGGCGGTCTTGGGCCGCATGCCCATCCACCAGCAAGGCGCCCAGCCGGTCCCTCTCGTGGGTGACCGCTTGGACGCTCTGCGCCAGCTGGTCCTGCTCGGAGATCGCCCCGGTTTTCTCCACCCGGAGGGTGGTCAGCTCCCCTGTGAAGCAAAACGAGCATCATCCAGACATTCCAGGCTCGTCCCGGCCGCCGAGCAGCCGGTCCGGCTCCTGGGGGCTACGCATCCCTCACAAGACCAAACATACCTCGCACCCTCGCCAACTCCTCCTCCAAGCAGTAGAAGCCATGCTTGCCGCGGTTGTGGATGGAGACCGCCTGGTCGAACATCTTCTGCCGCCGGGCGTTCCCGCCTGTTACAAGAGGTCAAAATCAGAAGGTGCACAAGGAGATCCGCCCCGGCTGCCCCATAGCCGGTCAGCCGGCCCACATCTCGGGGGCTACATCCAATGGGTGCGCTCGTGCGCTCCCACTGAAAATTTCAACAAGGACAAGCGATGCTTACCTCCGCGCGCTGCAGGGTGTGTTCGGCCGCCTCCGCGAACCGGGCCAGCTCCTAGCGGCATCACTCCAGGACGCTCCCCAGCTCCACAAGCGTAGGGACCGGGCCGCCTGACGGGAGGGCCGAAGGGTAGGGACGCGCGCGAGCGCCTCCCAGTCTCGGATCACGTCAACCATGGACCTCCGGGTTCAGCTATCATCACCACCCGTCCCGACGTTCGCCACGGTGCCTGCCGCCTGCGGAGGATTAACGAAGGCAACGACACGGGATTCAGTCCCCAATTGCCCCTCGCCCGGCGCTGGAGGCGTCCCCTCCTCCCGTCGGCTCGACGCGACGATCGCGATGGACAGCGCCTCCATCTCCATGGTCAGCGCCTCCGACGCCGCCTCCGGAGCCACCGGAACCTCCGGCACGTTGACCCGGGCCGGCTCGTCCTCGGGCGACATCACGTCCGGAACCATCGGCCGGGCCTCCTCGAGGGCTGGCTCCGCAGGCACCGCCCCTCGTCGGGCCTCCTCCTCTGCAAATGGGGGCGCGGCCGGCTCCGTGGCCGCCCCTCATGGCTCGCTCGACGGGGGCCTCGACAGGCGAGTCGATTCCATCGTCGAGTCGTACATTCACGCGGGGTCTGCGGAACTCCTCCGCCTCCCGCCGCTTGGGGTCCCGGAGCGCGAGGCCTCGCCTTGGGCTGTGGACTTCGAGGCCTGCAGCTCCACGAGCCTCCTCTTCTCCTCATGATGTGTGGCCGCGTGCTCGCGGGCTAGCCAGTTGGCGGCTTCCGTTGGGTCGACCATCGACTCCACATCATGGAGTTCGATGGGGTCGCCGAAGCGCATAGGGACATGCACATGCCAACCCACAACTAGGAAAGGAACCCACGCAAGAGGGAAGTAAGTTACCCGGTGACGACAGGCAGAACCCGCCTGGCACGCGCTGGTGGCTTCGTCATAGCCGCCTTCACCCGCTTGTGGGCAGGCAGTGGCGCCGCCGGCTCCTCCTGAGCTGGCCTCTTCCCCCGGCTGGTGGCCCCGACTGTCGGGGCATTGGCTGGCCGCTCCTCGCTTCGCCCACGTCGGCCTTGCTGAACTGAGGGGGAGGCGTGTTCAGCCTCCGGATGTCATCATCGTCATCGTCATGATCATCATCACCGGTCCAATCCCTGATCGTGTGGCCGGAAGGGAACTCAACGGCTGCACTGGGGCCCCTGGCCGCGCCAGACCCTCCGGTTGCTTTAGGCCCGCCGGCTCCCGGGTCGGCCACCTCCTCGGTCTCCCCCGAGGAATCGACCCCCTCTTCAGGCGGGCCTCCCTACTCGTAGTCCTCAGAGTCGGAGTGGTCGTGCTCCGCCTCGAAGATCTGGGGGTGTGGGCCATCCGGTGTGTTCTGTCGCATGAACAACTGCGGTCAGCACGGAAAAGTAAGAACGGATGCCGGCTGGAGGGGTTCGAACAAGAAGGATCGTCTCATCGGAACATACCAGGGGCGCTCGGCGGTGACGGTCGTACGGCTCCTTGCCAAAGGTCCTCGACGCCGGCGCCAGCTTGAAGGTGGTGATGGCATTCACCCGGTTCGCCACCTGAGCCGGCGTCAGGTCGACAGTTGACAACCGGCAGGGGTCCCGGCGGCCGGACATGTCGCAGATCCGGTGCGGCCTCATCTAGAGAGGCAGCACCCGGCATGCGATGATGGCCGCCACCAGGTTGGAGGCTACCAGCCCCTCCCCGCTCCTCAGCACCACGAGCTGGATGAGCTGTGCGAGAGTGGTTCCGTGCGGGGCGGTCCCCGACCAGTTCACCCCGGAGGACGGGGTGTTGACGTACTCCGGCAGCCGGATGTAATCCCGCTGCGGGTTGACGTTCTTCACATAGAAGAATGTCCAATGCCAGCCCTTGACGGAGTCGATGAGGCTGAAGTGTGGGAAGAGCCAGCTGCGGCAGCACACCGACGCGCCCCCGCAGGCGAACGGCTGCTCGGCGCTTTTCAGCGCCTTGAGGTAGAACAGGGCCTTGAAGAAGTCCACGAAGTTGAGTATCCCCAAGTAACCCTTGCACAGCGTCATGAAGCCCGCAATATAGAGGATGGCATTGGGGGCGAGGTGATCCGGTTGGAGGTCAAAGGTATCCATCATGAGACACAAAAAGTGGCTTACCGGAAGCCCGAAGCCATGGGAGAAGTGGAAGGAGAAGACGACGAACTCCCCCTCCTGCGGCTTGGGCACCAACTCGTCGCCCAGTGCGTGGGCGATCACGCGCTCCACCGGCGGCAGCATGCGCGTGTGGTGGAGCGCCATGATAGTGGCCTCCGTGACCATTGAACTGGCCCAGCTCCCCGAGCGCCCTTCGGCCATCGTGACGGCGGGGCTGTGCGGGAGGGCGTGCGAGCAGGGTCGCGAGCGAGAAGAGCAGCAGCGCGCGAGGGAGCAGAGAAGACAAGAGGAAAGAAGACGAGGGGGCAAATGGGGCGTGGGTGCTTCCGCCCTTTGCCCTCCCCCTTTTAAATGGGGAGGATACGACCGGGGGACGTGGGGATTAACTGTGCCCACTCCCCTGGAATCTCCGTGCGCGCATGGGCATCCTGGGCCGCAACCACCGCATTGGGGCACAGAAGATCTTTGCCTACGTCTTGAGGCCTACTGGGCTACGCTCGAGGCCTAGCGGGCTAGTCCCAGGTCGACGTCCCGTCTGCTCGCGTGCGCGGGACCCACGACATCATTACTCACCGCATGGCGCGCTGTGGGTCGACCCGGGTCCCGGGGCGGCGCATCAAGGCCTGAGGCGTCAGGGGCGGCCGTTGACCCGGCCGGCCGTTCGGCTTTGTGCCAGAGGCGGGCACTGCTGGGGGGAAGCCGCCGGCTCCCCACCATCTAGCAAACGTGGGCCCCCGCCGGCTTTGGGGACTACAAACGGGGTTATTACCCCTAGGTAGGCCAAAACAACAGGGTTCTCTCCCCCGCTTCAAGAAAAAGTATGTGGCCGGCTCCTTACAGCCGGCTGGCGCACAGCTGGCAGCTGCGTTGCCGGCTAGATCGAGGACGGCTGGTCAAGGAGCTGGCTCAGCCCTAGGCCGGCTGAGCACGACTAGCTGCCTTCAGGCCGGCTCCTCCGTTGACCCCTGGGCGGACAAGCACCCGTCCCATCCCTCTACATGCGGGTACGACGACACGACGGGACCCTCACGACGGGCACCAATGTAGCCACAGTGATCGCTGACGCACGAGCGCACGTGGCTTTAGTTCGCTCGATCATATCGCTGACCTTGGCCGACCGCGACCGGGTGGGGCAACTGTGCCGGCACGCCCCTGTTGGGAGATGTAGTAGTAAATCAAAAAAATTCCTACGATCACCAAGATCTATCTATGGAGAAACCAGCAATGAGTGGGGACAGATTGCATCTTCATACTTTTGAAGATCGCTAAGAGGAAGCGTTACAAGAACGCGGTTGGTGGAGTCGTACTCGTAGCGATTCAGATCGCGGTGGACTCCGATCTTAGCACCGAACAACGGCGCCTCCGTGTTCAACACACGTACAGCCCGGTGACTTCTCCCGCACCTTGATCCAGCAAGAAGGAGGGAGAGGTTGGTGAAGAGCTCCAACAGCAACACGACGGCGTGGTGGTGGTGGAGCAGCAAGGTATTCTGGCAGGGCTTCGCCTAAGCACTGCGGAGGAGGAGGAAGAAAGGTAGGGCTGCGCCATGGGAGAGAGAGATTGTGTCTCAAATCAGCCCCAATACCTTGGATATATATAGGAGGAGGGAGAGGGACGGCTGCCTTGGACCCTCCTCCAAGGAGGAGAGGTTCGGCCGAACCTAGGGAGGAGTCCACCTCCCACAAGGGAGGTGGATCTCTTCCTTTTGAATCCTTTTCAGGCTTATCTCTTATCCCTAGCCGCATGGGCCCTTCCGGAAGGTCTTGTCCAGCCCAATAATGGTGGTACACCTCCTCTAAGGGCCTACGAAGTCCTTTGGTCGTAACACCCCTCCCGGGGTCCTCCGGCACCCTCCCGACACTCCCGATACACTACCGATGAGCCCGAAAACTTTTCGGTGACCAAAACAGGACTTCCTGTGTATCAATATTTACCTCCGAACCATTTCGGAGCTCCTCGTGACGTCCGGGATCTCATCCAGGACTCCGAACAACCTTCGGTAATCACGTATACCATTTCCCTATAACCCTAGCGTCATCAAACCTTAAGTGTGTAGACCCTACGGGTTCGGGAGACACGTAGACATGACCGAGACACCTCTCCGGTCAATAACCAACAGCGGGATCTGGATACCCATGTTGGCTCCCACATCCTCCACGATGATATCATCGAATGAACTACGATGTCGGGGATTCAATCAATCCCGTATACAATTCCCTTTGTCTACTGGTATGATAATTGCCCGAGATTCGATTGTCGGTATCTTTATACCTTATTCAATCTCGTTACCGGCACGTCTCTTTACTCATTCCATAACACATCATCCCGTGGCTAACTCCTTAGTCACCTTGAGCTCATTATGATGATGTCTTACTGAGTGGGCCCAGAGATACCTCTCCGTCATACGGAGTGACAAATCCGAGTCTCGATTTGTGCCAACCCAATAGACACTTTCGGAGATACCCGTAGTGTACCTTTATAGCCACCTAGTTACGTTGTGACGTTTGGCACACCCAAAGCATTCCTACGGTATTCGAGAGTTGCACAATCTCATGGTCTAAGGCAACGATACTTGACATTGAAATGCTTTAGCAAACGAACTACACGATCTTGTGCTATGCTCAGGATTGGGTCTTGTCCATCACATCATTCTCCTAATGATGTGATCCCGTTATCAACGACATCCAATGTCCATGGTCATGAAACCGTGACCATCTATTGATCAACGAGCTAGCCAACTAGAGGCTCACTAGGGACATGTTGTGGTCTATGTATTCACACATGTATTACGGTTTCCGTTTAACACAATTATAGCATGAGCAATAGACAATTATCATAAACAAGGAAATACAATAATAACCATTTTATTATTGCCTCTAGGGCATATTTCCAACAGTCTCCCACTTGCACTAGAGTCAATAATCTAGTTATATTGTGATGAATCGAACACCCATAGCATTCTAGTGTTGATCATGTTTTGCTCGTGAGAGAGGTTTAGTCAACAGATCTGCAACATTTAGATCCGTATGCACTTTACAAATATCTATATCTCCCTCCTGAATATAATCATGGATGGAGTTGAAGCGGCGCTTGATGTGTCTTGTCTTCTTGTGAAACCTGGGCTCCTTCACAAGGGAAATAGCTCCAGTGTTGTCACATAATAGAGTCATCGGGCCCGACGCACTTGGAATTACTCCTATGTCGGTGATGAACTCCTTCATCTAGACTCCTTCCTTTGCTGCTTCCGAAGCAGCTATGTACTCCGCTTCACATGTAGATGTTGCCACGACACTTTGCTTGTTGCTGCACCAGCTGACTGCCCCTTCGTTCAAAATATACATGTATCCGGTTGTGACTTGGAGTCGTCCGGATCTAGGTCGAAGCTAGCATCGACGTAACCCTTTACGACGTGCTCTTCGACACCTCCATACACGAGAAACATGTCCTTCGTCCTTTTTAGGTACTTCAGGATATTCTTGACCGTTGTCCAGTGTTCCGCTCCGGGATCACTTTGGTACCTCCCTACCAAACTTATGGCAAGGTTCACATTAGGGCTGGTACACAGCATGGCATGCATAATAGAGCCTATGGCTAAAGCGTAGGGGATGACACTCATCTCTTCACTATCTTTTGTCGTGGTCGGGCATTGAGTCGTACTCAATCTCACACCCTGTAGCATAGGCAAGAACCCCTTCTTGGACTGAACCATATTGAACTTCTTCAATATCTTTTCAAGGTATGTGCTTTGTGAAATACCTCTGAGGCGTCTCGATCTATCTCTATAGATCTTAATACCTAATATGTAAGCAGCTTCTCTAAGGCCCTTCATTAAAAAAGACTTATTCAAGTAGGCCTTTACACTTTCCAAGAGTTATCAGTATGTCATCCACATATAATATGAGGAATGCTACAGAGCTCCCACTCACTTTCTTGTAAATACAGGGTTCTCCATAAACCTGTACAAACCCAAACGCTTTAATCACCTCATTAAAGCGAATGTTCCAACTCTGAGATGCTTGCACCAGCCCATAGATGGAGCGCTAGAGCTTGCATACTTTGTTAGCATCTTTAGGATCGACAAAACCTTCCGGCTGCATCATATACAGTTCTTCCTTCAGGAAGCCATTAATGAATGTCGTTTTGACGTCCATTTGCCAGATCTCATAATCATAAAATGTGGCAATTGCTAACATGATTCGGACAGACTTCAGCATCGCTACAGGTGAGAAAGTCTCATCATAGTCAACTCCTTGAACTTGTCGATAACCCTTAGCGACAAGCCAAGCCTTATAGACGGTCACATTACCATCCGCGTCAGTCTTCTTCTTAAAGATCCATTTATTTTCAATGGCTTGCTTATCATCAGGCAAGTCCACCAAAGTCCATACTTTGTTCTCATACATGGATCCTATCTCGGATTTCATGGCCTCAAGCCATTTGTTGAAATCCGGGCCCGCAATCGCTTCTTCATAGTTCGAAGGTTCACCGTTGTCCAACAACATGATCTCTAGGACAGGGTTGCCGTACCACTCTAGTGCGGAACGTATCCTAGTGGACCTGCAACATTCAACAGTAACTTGATCTGAAGTTTCATGATCATCATCATTAACTTCCTCTCCAGCCGGTGTAGGCTGCACAGAAACAACTTCCTGTGCTGCGCTACTCTCCGGTTTGAGTGGAGGTACAATTACGTCATCAAGTTCTATTTTCCTCCCACTTAATTTTTCGAGAGAAACTCTTTCTCGAGAAAGGATCCATTCTTGGCAACAAAGACTTTGCCTTCGGATCTAAGGTAGAAGGTATACCCAATAGTCTCTTCGGGATATCCTATGAAGACGCACTTTTCCGCTTTGGGTTCGAGCTTCTCAGGTTGAAGTTTCTTCACGTAAGGATCGCATCCCCAGACTTTTAGAAACGACAGCTTAGGTTTCTTTCCAAACCATAATTCATACGGTGTCGTCTCAACGGATTTTGACGGTGCCCTATTTAAAGTGAATGCGGCAGTCTCTAATGCATACCCCCAAAATGATAGCGGTAAGTCAGTAAGCGACATCATAGATCGCACCATATCCAATAGAGTGCGACTACGACGTTCAGACGCACCATTTCGCTGAGGTGTGCCATGTGGCGTGAGTTGTGAAACAATTCCACATTTCCTTAGGTGTGTGCCACACTCGTGACTTAAATATTCTCCGACACGATCAGATCGTCGGCACTTTATTTTCCTGTCACGTTGATTCTCTACCTCACTTTGAAATTCCTTGAACCTTTCAAAGGTTTTAGACTTGTGTTTCATCAAGTAGACATACCCATATCTGCTCAAGTCATCAGTGAGGGTGAGAACATAACGGTAGCCACTGCGAGCCTCGACGCTCATTGGACCGCATACATCTGTATGTATTATCTCCAACAAGTCAGTTGCTCGCTTCATTGTTCTTGAGAATGGAGTCTTGGCCATCTTGCCCGTGAGGCATGGTTTGCATTTGTCAAATGATTCAAAATCAAGAGACTCCAAAAGTCCATAACCATGGAGCTTCTTCATGCGTTTGACACCAATATGACCAAGGCAGCAGTGCCACATGTAAGTGGGACTATCGTTATCAACCTTACACTTTTTGGTACTCACACTATGGACATGTGTAACATCATGTTCGAGATTCATCAAAAATAAACCATTGACCATCGGGGCATGACCATACAACATTTCTCTCATATAGATAGAACAACCATTATTCTCAGATTTAAATGAGTAGCCATCTCGCATCAAACAAGATCCAGATACAATGTTCTTGCTCAAAGCTCGTGCTAACTAACAATTATTGAGGTTTAACACTAATCCTGCAGGTAGATGTAGAGGTAGCATGCTGACAGCGATCACACCGGCCTTGGAACCATTCCTGACGAGCATCGTCACCTCGTCCTTTGCCAGCCTCTGCTTATTCCGGAGTTGCTGCTTGGAGTTACAAATGTGAGCAACTGCACTGGTATCAAATACCCAGGAGCTAATACGAGCGCTGGTTACGTACACATCAATAACAAGTATATCACATATACCTTTAACGTTGTCGGCCTTCTTATCCGCTAAGTACTTGGGGCAGTTCCGCTTCCAGTGACCGGTACCCTTGCAATAAAAGCACTCAGTCTCAGGCTTGGGTCCATGCTTGTTCTTCTTCCCGGCAACTTGCTTACCTCGCGCGGCAACAAATTTGCCATCCTTTTTGAAGTTCTTCTTACCCTTGCCTTTCTTGAAACTAGTGGTCTTATTCACCATCAACACTTGATGCTCCTTTTTGATCTCGACCTCCACTGATTTCAGCATCGAGTTCAACTCAGGAATGGACTTCTCCATCCCCTGCATGTTGTAGTTCATCACAAAGCTCTTGTAGCTAGGTGTAAGCGACTGGAGGATTCTGTCAATGACCGAGTCATCCGGGAGATTAACTCCCAGCTGAGTCAAGCAGTTGTGCAACCCAGACATCTTGAGTATGTGCTCACTGACAGAACTATTCTCCTCCATCTTACAGCTGAAGAACTTATCGGAGACGTCATATCTATCGACCCGGGCATGAGCTTGGAAAACAAGTTTCAGCTCTTGGAACATCTCATATGCTCCGTCTTGCTCAAAACGCTTTTGGAGCCCCGGTTCTAAACTGTAAAGCATGTCGCACTGAACAAGGGAGTAATCATCACAGCATGACTACCAAGCATTCGTAATGTCTTGGTCCGCTGGGAAAATGGGTGGGTCACATAGCGGTGCATCAAGGACATACAATCTCTTGGAAGCTATGAGGATGATCCTCAAACCACGGACCCAGTCCGCATAGTTGCTTCCATCATCTTTCAGATTGGTTTTTTCTAGGAACGCGTTGAAGTTGAGGGTGACATTAGCGTTGGCCATTGG
The DNA here is from genome assembly GCA_022496015.1 of Hordeum marinum. NCBI lineage: Eukaryota > Viridiplantae > Streptophyta > Magnoliopsida > Poales > Poaceae > Hordeum > Hordeum marinum. Next base: position 463,207,025 of record CM039674.1, read on the forward strand.
ATCTACAATATAGATTGTAACAATAATTTTAGACTAAGTTCATGATAATTAAGTTCACATAATCAAATTATTTAATGAACTCCCACTCAGATACACATCTCTCTAGTCATCCAAGTGACACATGATCCACGTCAACTAGCTCGTGTCCGATCATCACGTGAGACGGACTAGTCATCCATGGTGAACATCTCCATGTTGATCATATCTTCTATACGACTCATGCTCGACCTTTTGGTCTTCCATGTTTCGAGGCCATATTTGTACATGCTAGGCTCTTCAAGTCAACCTAAGTGTATCGTGAGTGTAAATCTGGCTTACACCCGTTGTATGCGAATGTTAGAACCTATCAGACCAGATCATCACGTGGTGCTTCGGAACAACGATCCTTAGCAACGGTGCACAGTTAGGGTGAACACTTTTCTTGAAATTTTATTGAGAGATCATCTTATTTACTACCGTCGTTCTAAGCAAATAAGATGTAAACATGATAAACATCACATGCAATAAATATAGTGACATGATATGGCCAATATCATCTTGCTCCTTTGATCTCCATCTTCGGGGCACCATGATCATCAATGTCACAGGCACGACACCATGATCTCCATCATCGTTTCTTCATGAAGTTGTCTCGCCAACTATTACTCCTACTACTATGGCTAACGTTTAGCAATAAAGTAAAGTAATTACATGGCGTTTATGATTGACACGCGGGTCATACAATAAAATAAGACAACTCCTATGGCTCCTGCCGGTTGTCATACTCATCGACATGCAAGTCATGAATCCTATTACAAGAACATGATCAATCTCATACATCAATGCATCACATCACATCGTTTGGCCATATCACATCACAAGGCATATGCTGCAAAAACAAGTTAGACGTCCTCTAATTTGTATTTGCAAGTTTTTACGTGGCTGCTATAGGTTTCTAGCAAGAACGTTTCTTACCTACACCAAACCACAACGTGATATGCCAATTGCTATTTACCCTTCATTAGGACCCTTTTCATCGAAAACAATCCAACTAAGGTGGGAGAGACAGACACCTGCTAGCCACCTTATGCAACAAGTGCATGTCTGGCGGTGGAACCTGTCTCATGTAAGCGTACGTGTAAAGTTGGTCTGGGCCGCTTCATCCCACAATACCGCCGAATCAAGATAAGACTAGTAGTGGTAAGCAAATTAACAAGATCGACGCCCACAACTGCTTTGTGTTCTACTCGTGCATAGATTCTACGCATAGACCTAGCTCATGATGCCACTGTTGGGAGACGTAGTAGTAAATCAAAAAAATTCCTACAATCACCAAGATCTATCTATGGAGAAACCAGCAACGAGTGGGGAGATATTGCATCTTCATACCTTTGAACATCGCTAAGCGGAAGCTTACAAGAACGCGGTTGGTGGAGTTGTACTCGTAGCGATTCAGATCGCGGTGGACTCCGATCTTAGCACCGAACAACGGCACCTCTGCGTTCAACACACGTACAGCCCAGTGACGTCTCCCGCACCTTGATCCAGCAAGGAGGAGGGAGAGGTTGGGGAAGAGCTCCAACAGCAGCACAATGGCGTGGTGGTGGTGGAGCAGCAAGGTATTCCCGCAGGGCTTCGCTTAAGCATTGCGGAGGAGGAAGAAGAGAGGTAGGGCTGCATCGTGGGAGAGAGAGACCGTGTCTCAAATCAGCCCCAATACCTTGGATATATATAGGAGGAGGGAGAGAGAGGGCTGCCTTGGCCCCTCCTCCAAGGAGGAGAGGTTCGGCCAAACCTAGGGAGGAGTCCACCTCCCACAAGGGAGGTGGATCTCTTCCTTTTGAATCCTTTTCAGCCTTATCTCTTATCCCTAGCCGCATGGGCACTTCCGGAAGGTCTTGGCCAGACCAATAAGGGCTTGTACACCTCCTCTAAGGACCCACGAAGTCCTTTGGTCGTCACACCCCTCCCGGGGTCCTCCGACACCCTCCCGGCACTCTCGGTACACAACCGATGAGCCCGAAAACTTTCAGGTGACCAAAACAGGACTTCCTATATATCAATCTTTACCTCCGGACCATTTCGGAGCTCCTCGTGACGTCCGGGATCTCATCCGGGACTCCGAACAACCTTAGGTAATCACGTATACCATTTCCCTATAACCCTAGCGTCATCGAACCTTAAGTGTGTAGACCCTACGGGTTCGGGAGACACGTAGACATGACCGAGACACCTCTTCGGTCAATAACCAACAGCTGGATCTGGATACCCACGTTGACTCCAACATGCTCCACGATGACCTCATCGGATGAACCACGATGTCGGGGATTCAATCAATCCCGTATACAATTCCCTTTGTCTACCGGTATGATACTTGCCCGAGATTCGATCGTCGGTATCTCTATCCCTTGTTCAATCTCGTTACCGGCAAGTCTCTTTACTCGTTTCGTAACACATCATCCCGTGGCTAACTCCTTAGTCACCTTGAGCTCATCATGATGATGTCTTACTGAGTGGGCCCAGACATACCTCTCCGTCATACGGAGTGACAAATCCCAGTCTCGATTCGTGCCAACCCAACAGACACTTTCGGAGATACCCGTAGTGTACCTTTATAGCCACCCAGTTACGTTGTGACATTTGACACACCCAAAGCATTCCTACGATATCTGGGAGTTGCACAATCTCATGGTCTAAGGAAACGATACTTGACATTGAAAAGCTTTAGGAAACGAACTACACGATCTTGTGCTATGCTCAGGATTGGGTCTTGTCCATCACATCATTCTCCTAATGATGTGATCCCATTATCAACGACATCCAACGTCCATGGTCATGAAACCATGACCATCTGTTGATCAACGAGCTAGCCAACTAGAGGCTCACTAGGGACATGTTGTGGTCTATGTATTCACACATGTATTACGGTTTCCGGTTAACACAATTATAGCATGAACAATAGACAATTATCATGAACAAGTAAATACAATAATAACCATTTTATTATTGCCTCTAGGGCATATTTCCAACAGCCCCCGCCCACTCGATTACCTAGTTCGGCATGGCTACAGTGCAGCCGACTGTACCGAAGACTTTGGCCGGCTGGCACAAGACGACGACGCCCGGGCGACCCGGGCCGTAGCAGGTGGGCGAGCGCCAATCATGGAGCCGGCTGGCGAGCCCCAATGGGTGATGGGATTGCACAGTCGGTGGACCTTACGGGCGACGAGACGGCTCATTGGGCAGGCCCCCCTGGCCAGCCGGAGAGGCTGCCAGCCGGGTCCCCCCATTCTGTACCCCAACAATATTGTAAGTCGGGGGTTGGCCTATAAAACCCCCCGAGCCCCCCCATGCAACACGGAGGAGGAATCTCACACACACACACGGGAATCCTCCCACATATTCTCCTTCATAGCGGAGGAAGGCGAGCCGGCTGCTCGCTCTTCCTCCTCTAGACAACAGCTCTAGGAGCAACCTTGTAACCATACCCATCCATCAACTAAACCAAGTAGGACTAGGGGTGTTACCTCCTATGGAGGGCCCTGAACCTGGCTACATCGTGTGTCTCCACCGCTTGTACCTAATCTCGCACCCAGAACCCATCGGTGTCCTCCGGCCCCAACCACCTTCGATAAGCCTACCCATGGCATCTGTCGTGAGAAAACGACGACATCAACAGACACCAGTGAGTCGCCTATGATGCGCCTGCTTGCTCGAGCTACCAAAATGGATGGTCATAAGCTGCCGTCCCCACGGTGTAGTTTACATCAACTGCGGACGCTTCATGTTTCCACGTCGGCTTACAATGCGGCGACCGACTCCTACATCCACGCCAGCTTACAACACCGTGGCCGACTCACATCTACATCGGTTTTCAATGTCGTGGCCGACTCACATCTGAATCGGTTTTCAATGTCGCGGTCGACTCTGACATTTATATCAACATGCCAGGGCATCGCCAGCCCATATGAGCCGTCCTATGGACGCACCCAAGCCGCCCTGTGGTCCGGTCTACACCAACACGCTGGGGCCGCACCTGTCGTACGAGCCGCCTAGCAAACGCGCGCGAGCCGCCGCCCCCGTGGTCTGGTCTACATCAACATGCCGGTGCCATGCCTACTCGTTTGAGCCACTCAACGGATGCGCGTGAGCTTCCACCACTGCGGTCCAATCTACAATAACACGCCGGCGTCGTGACTACTCGCTTGAGCCGCCCAACGGATGCTCGCGAGTCACTGCACTGCGGTTCGATCTACAATAACACGCCACTGTTATGCGTGCTCGTTCGAGCCGCCGCCCCATGATCCGGTGTACGCCAAAAAATGATGGAGCAAAAAATGGAAATATATATCTATTATCAAACTCCATTGGATAGGCACTCTCGCTTGCCATCACCTGGTTCGGTCTACTTCAATACATTGAAGAAACAGGAGATCTTTCCATAAATGAAACATCCCTGGAGAAACGACAATCTGAGCCAGGCCACTATTGAGCCAGCAATTCAAATCCATCGGCAAAAATACAAAATGACCCTGGAGGCGCTAGGAGAGCCGAACTACATGAGAATAATAAGGCATGGCTCAAGAGGCATATGCATTCAATTTGGCCATGACATTTCCCAAGGACATACGATGAGCACCAAAGAGATCGTCAACTCGCCGACCTATGGCTTCAACAAATTTCACCTATCAACTCTACGACAGCTTATGCAATATCCAAGTATGAAGACTCTCAAACCGCCTCCTCGAGTCGACTTAAGACTCGGGGGCTGTACAGACATGACTCGACAGATTCAACTGGGCTCAAATATTCTGGAACCCCGGATCATTACAGGGAAGCTAACCTGGTCCTAGGGGCTGCTGCCTTATTTGCGGAAGATTCAAAGTCGCCCAAGAGGACGAGCCACCATGATGCGACAGTTCAAACATGGGTGACCTACCTTATTGGCGAAAGATTTAAAGTCGCCCAAGAGGACGAGCCGACATGATGCGTCGTTCAAACATGGGTGCCCTTATTTATTGGATCATCATAAAGTCACTTGGGGGCTTCCAACTCAATGAGTTGAGCTTTCATACCCTCTTGACCGGCTTCCACGCCATATATGAGTTAAACCTGCCTGTTCGCAACTTGCTACTCCACCAGGTGACCCGCCAAACTCTTCACAGTCAATCTTGCAATAAGACCCCAAACTTTTCAAGGTTAAAACTCTTGGCAGTCAATGTTTGGATAAGACCCTGAACTTGTTAAGGTTAAAATGATGGTTTATGTCACGAGAGAGCCGGCTTACAGATAGATAGGATAAACTCACCTGTCCGATGTAGTCTCTCCGCTATGTGGCCCGTTCGTACTCTCAACAGTCAATCATTTTTAAGACCCTAAACTTGTTAAGGTTAAAACAACGGATTTATGTCACGTGAGAGATAGCCTACGGGATTAAAAACCTTGAGTTTTTCAAAAACAAGAACAAGAGTTGATCTCTTCAAGTTGTGCCTTTAAAGACGACTTACAATACTTGATATATACATGTATATATTCTCTGTTAGTTGTTGTTATCATATATATACATCATCCTGCATTGCATCATGCATCATACATATATATCATGCCGGTCTTCAAAACGGGTCAAAGTAATAACTTCTATAGGAGCAAATAGATCTTTCATAGCCAATATGGATGGATCTTCATCATGGTTTATCATAACCAATATTAAATGATTGGGGTTTTCAAGCCATCTCAGAAGAATTCACTATTTTCGAAGAGCCGCCCTATCACATATAATGCCGGGTCATCTAATTGACCGGCTCTAGGATTTTTTTCAACCTTTGCTTTGTAGTAAACTACAACACTCATGGATTTCTCAAACATATATTTGCCGGGTTGCACAGCAACCATGAGCAGGGATTTCATTTCAAAGACAAATGCATTATTCCAAGATATTCATACCGGGTTGCATTACAACCTCGGTCAAGGATTTTATTCAAGTCAGATCAATATCAGTTCAAGAGAACTTCTAAAGTATCTTATGATGGGCTATATTCACACAGTCCCAAGTCGTTGCAGGCATATGACCTGGCACTTGGGGGCTACATCATATGATGTTTTTCTCTTCAAAGGAGAAGTGCATATGAGTCCCGAGTCGCTGCACGCAAACGACCCGACACTTGGGGGCTATAGTATTCAACTGTTCAAACAGATTATAAGGTCCAAATTGAAGACCCGGCCCATCACATACTGATGAGCCGACCCTTGGGGGATACACATGTGAAATTCAAGACATTCAATCCATATCTAGCGACTCAGATGACAACCCGAATTTCTCCAAAGCTATCTATCTACAACATTCAAAACCAAGTTCAAAGTCCCACGCAGTTGCAGGTAAAACAACCCGGTCCTTGGGGGCTACACTGGCTGAAGTTTTATAAGTATAAGATTATTACAAGTCCCAAGTTGCTGCAGGCAAGACAACCCAACACCTGGGGGCTACACTATCCAATATATTATTGCAAAGAACCAAGTAATCATGGATAAACTCGGAGCTTGGGGGCTACAGGTAATATGGCGATAAAAAATAGAAGAACATCTTCAAGCTATCAATTTTGACTGAGCTAGGTCTCATGTCTTGGTGGAGCTAAAGCATTGAAAGCCGACTCACCATCACACGGATTGTTTGATTCCTAATACATTTATCAGGTCGACTGGAGTCTGCATGTTTTGACCCGGCGTCACCAAAAATCATGACCCGACATTATCAAAAGATCATAACCCGGCAGAGTTTATATAAGCAACCCAACTTCACAAGTTAAAAGTGGTTTAACAATGGACGAATTTATATTCCCAATATTTTTATCAAAACCGAAGCAATGGAAAGCCGGTTCAACATCATGAGGATTTCTTATTCCCACGATTTTCATCAAGCCAAAGTAATGGAGTGTTAGGGAACGTTGCATGGGAAATAAAAAATTTCCTACGTACATGCAAGATCTATCCATGGTGATGAGCATATACAAGAGGGAGAGTGGATCTATATACCCTTGTAGATCGCTAAGCGGGAAGCGTCAAGAAACGTGGTTGGTGTAGTCGAACATCTTCATGATACAAATCGCCGAGCGTCCCGCGATCTCATCACGATCCATCCTGTGATCCAATCACGATCCATCCCGCGATCTCATCATGATACGTCCAGCGATCCAATCATGAATCGTCTCGCGATCTTGCTCACGGTCCTTCCGATCTAGTGCCGAACGGACGGCACCTCGGCGTTCAGCACACGTACAGCTCAATGACAATCTCCACCTTCTTGATCCAGCAAGAGGGAGAAGAGAGGTAGACAAGTTCCCCAGCAGCACGATGGTGTTGCGGTGATGGTGGTGAAGGAATTCCCGCAGGGCTTCGCCTAAGAACCGCTGAAACCCGATCTAGAGGAAGAAGAGGGCAGCACGTGGCAATTAGGGTTAGGGCTGCCCTCAAAACCTCTAGTACATATAGGAGGACAGGAGGTGGAGGCTTGGCGCAAAGGCCAGCCCCTCTTTGGTTCAGCCGAAGTGGAGAGGAGGAGTCCTCCTCCACTCCTAGTAGGATTAGGACTCCTTCCTTATTTCCACCTTTTTGCCTTTTTCCACCTTTTCTACTTTGGAATTTCTTCCCAGCCACATGGGCCTTTTGTGGGACTTCAGCCAGCCCACTAAGGGCTGGTATTCCTTCTCCCACATCCCATGTAGCCTCTTCGGTCGAAATACCCCTCCCGATGGTCCCCCGATACACTACCGGCACTCCCGGTACACTACCGATGAGCCCGAAACTTTTCCGGTGACCAAAACAGGACTTCCTATATATCAACCTTTACCTCCGGACCATTCTAGAGCTCCTCATGATGTCTGGGATCTCATCCAGGACTCCGAACAACCTTCGGTCACCAACATACATAACTCGATACTACCGAAACATCACCGAACCTTAAGTGTGCAGACCCTGCAGGTTCGAGAACTATGTAGACATGATCGATACACCTCTACGGCCAATAACCAATAGCGGGACCTACATGCCCATATTAATTCCTACATTTTCAACAAAGATCTTTATCGGTCGAACCTCTATGTCAAGGATTCAGTTAATCCCGTATGATGTTCCCTTTGTTCTTCGGTATGTTACTTGCCCGAGATTCGATCGTCGGTATCTCCATACCTAGTTCAACCTCATTACCGACAAGTCTCTTTACTTGTTCCGTAATACAAGATCACGTCACATTTCTTGCAAGGCTCCTTGTGATGTTGTATTACCGAGTGGTCCCTAAGATACCTCTCCGTCACACGGAGTAACAAATCCCAATCTTGATCCATGCCAACCCAACAGACACCCTCGGAGATACCTGTAGAGCACCTTTATAGTCACCCAGTTACGTTGCGACATTTGATACACACAAGGTACTCCTCTGGTGTCAGTAAGTTGCATGATCTCATGGTCATAGGAACATATACTTGACATGCAGAAAACAGTAGCAATAAACTAACACGATCATATGCTACGTTTATAGTTGGGTCTTGTCCATCACATCATTCTCCTAATGATGTGATCCCGTTACCAAATGACATCTCACGTCCATGACTAGGAAACCATAGCCATCTTTGATCAATGAGCTAGTCTATTAGAGGCATACTAGGGACATGGTGTTGTCTAGGTATCCACACATTTATCTGAGTTTCCGATCAACACAATTATAGCATGTATAATAAACGATTATCATGAACAACAAAATATGATAATAACCAATTTATTATTACCTCTAGGGCATATTTCCAACAGTCTCCCACTTTCACTAGAGTCAATAATCTACTTCACATCACCATGTGATTCGCGTTGTTATGAATCTAACTCCCAATGAGTTTGGGGGCTTGATCATGCTTTGCATGTGAGAGAGGTCTTATAGTCAACGGGTCTGCGACATTCAGACTCCAAGATGCTTGCTTCAGTCCATAGAAGGATCACTGAAGTTTCCACACCTTTTAGCATCCTTAGGACTGACAAAACCTTCTGGTTGTATCTCATACAACCTTTGCTCAAGGAACGAAACGATGTTTTGACATCCATCTACCAGATTTCATAATTGAAAAATGCAGCAACTGCTAACATAATTCCAACAGACTTTAGCATTGCTACGAGTGAAAAGTCTCATCGTAGTCAACTCCTTGAACTTGTCGAAAACTTCTTTGCGACAAGTCGAGCTTTATAAATGGTGACATTCACCATCAGCGTCTATCTTCATTTTAAAGGTCCATTTGTACTCGGCAACCTGCCGTCCAACGAGCAAGTCTACCAAAGTCTATACTTGGTTTTCATACATGGATCCTTTCTCGGATTTCGTGGCCTCCAACCATTTGTCGGAATCCGGGCCCATCATCGCTTCGCCATAGCTCGTAGGTTCATCATTGTCCAACAACATGACCTCCAAGACAGGGTTGTCGTACCACTCAGGAGCAATACGTGACCTTGTTGACCTACGAGGTTCGATAGTAACTTGATCCGAAGCTTCATGATCATCATCTATTACTTCCTTTTCAACTGACGTAGGTTGCATAGAATATCTTTCTACGCTGCGCTACTCTCTCGTTGAAACAAAGGTTCAACAACCTCATCAAGTTCTATATTCCTCCACTCAATTCTTTCGAGAGAAACTTTTCCTCGAGAAAGGACCCGTTTCAGCAACAAACACTTTGCACTCGATTTGAGATAGAAGGTATACCCAACTATTCTTAGGGTATTCTATGAAGATGCATTTGTCCGCTTTGGGTTCGAGCTCATTAGGTGAAAACTTTTTTCACATAAGCGTCATGGCCCCAAACATTAATAAATGACAGCTTAGGTTTCTATCAAACAATAGTTCAGACACCGTCATCTCAACGGATTTAGATGGTGCCCTATTTAAAGTGAATGTAGTTGTCTCTAATGCATAACCCCAAAACTATAGCAGCAATACGATAAGAGACATCATAGCATGCATCATATCCAATAGAGCACGACTATGACGTTCGCACACACCATCACACTATGGTGTTCCAGGTGGCATGAGTTGTGAAACAACTTTCACATTGTCTAAAGTTGTATGCCAAACTTGTAACTCAGATATTCACCTCCACGATCATATCACAGACATTTTTATCTTCTTGTCATGATGATCTTAAACTTCACTCTGAATTTGCTTCAACTTTTCAAATGATTCAGTCTTGTGTTACATTAAGTAAATATACACCATATCTACTCAAATTATCAGTGAAGGTAAGAAAATAACGATATCCACCGCACGCTACAAGACTCATTGGATTGCATACATCAACATGTATCATTTCCAATAAATCACTTGCCCGCTCCATCAAACCGAAAACGGGGTCCTTAGTCATCTTGCCCAAGAGGCATGATTCGCATGTCTCAACCGATTCGAAATCGAATGAGTCCAAAGATCCATTAGCATGGAGTTTCTTCATGCGATTTATACCAATATGACATTTTGCGGCAGTGCCACAAGTATGTGGTACTATCATTATTAACTTTGTATCTTTTGGCATCAATCTTATGAACATGTGTTTTACTATGATCAAGATTTAACAAACCATTCTCACTGGGTGCATGGCCGTTGAAGGTATTATTCATGTAAACAGAATAACCATTATTCTCTAACTTAAATGAATAACCGTGTTGCAATAAGCACAATCCAATCATGTTCATGCTTAACACAAACACCAAATAACATTTATTTAGGTTTGTCACTAATCCCAAAGGTAGAGAGAGCGTGCGATGTTGATCACATCAACTTTGGAAACATTTTCAACACACATCGCCACCTCACACTTAGCTAGTATCCATTTATTCCGTAGATTTTACTTCGAGTTACTAACATTTAGCAATCGAACCGGTATCCAAAACCCAGGTGCTACTAGGAGCACTAGCAAGGTACACATCAATAACGTGTATATCAAATACACTTCTGTCGATGTTGCCAGCCTTCTTATCTTCCAAGTATCTAGGGTTGTTCCGCTTCAGTGACCGCTCACCTCATAATAGAAGCACTTAGTCTCGGTTTTGGGTTTAACGTTGGGTTTCTTCATTGGAGCAGCAACTGTCTTGCCATCCATGAACTTTCCCTCTTAGCCCTTGCCCTTCTCGAAACTAGTGGTTTTATTAACCATCAACACTTGATGCTCCTTCTTGATTTCTACCTTCGCGGTCTCAAACATCGCGAATAGCTCAAGGATCATCATTTCCATCCCTGGCATAATTATAGTTCATCACGAAGTTCTAGTAGCTTAGTGATAGTGACTCAGAGAACTATATCAATCACTATCTTATCTGGAAGATCAAATCCCACTCGATTCAAGCGATTGTTCTACCCAGACAATCTAAGCACATGCTCAACGATTGAGCTATTCTCCTTTATCTTGCAGGCAAAGAATCTTGTTGGAGATCTCATATCTCACAACACGGACACGAGCCTGAGATCCCAATTTCAGCTCTTAGAACATCTCATATGTTCCATGACGTTCAAAACGTTTTTGGTGCCTCAATTCTAAGCCGTAAAGCATGACGCACTAAACTATCAAGTAGTCATTGGAACGTGCCTCTCAGATGTTCACAACATCTACAGACGACGATAGAGGGGGTGGCGCACCGAGCGTGCATGAAGGACATAAGCCTTGTGTGGAGCAATGAGGACAATCCTCAGATAACGGACCCAGTCCGCAATATTGTTACCATCATCTTTCAACTCTATTTCTCTAGGAACGTATAAAAATACAAGGGAGCTACTGCGTGAGCTAGTAATCTACAACATAATTTGCAAAGACACTACTGACTATGTTCATGATAATGAGTTCAATTAATCATATTACTTGGGAACTCCCACTCAAATTGACATCCCTCAGGTCATCTGAGTGATACATGATCCAAATTCACTAACTCAAGTTCGGTCATCACGTAAGTTGAGGTGGTTTCAATGGTGAACATCATCATGTTGATCATATCTACTATATGACTCATGTTCGACCTTTCGGTCTCTTGTGTTCCGAGGCCATGTCTGTACATGCTAGGCTCGTCAAGTTTAACCCGAGTGTTCCGCATGTGCAACACTAGATTGCACCCGTTGTATGTGAACGTAGAGTCTATCACACCCGATCATCACGTGTTGTCTCGACACGACAAACTTTCGCAACGGTGCACACTCGGGGAGAACACAGTTTATCTTGAAATTTAAGTAAGGGATCACCTTATAATGCTACCGTCGTCCTAAGCAAAACAAGGTGCATAAAAGAATTAACATCACATGCAAATCTTAAGTGACATGATATGGCCATGAACTTGTGCTTTTGATCTCCATCTTGAAAGCACTGGCATGAACTCCATCGTCACCGGCATGACACCATGATCTCCATCATCTTGATATCCATCAACGTGTCACCATTGGGGTTGTCACACCCACCATGCTTCTACTACTATTTCTATCGTTTAGCGATAAAGTAAAGCATTACATAGTGCTTAATGATGGACACGCAAGTCATACAATAATTAAAGACAACCCTATGGCTCCTGCCGGTTGTCGTACTCATCGACATGCAAGTCGTGATATTCTATACAACACATGATCATCTCATACATCACATATATCTCCTCATGTAATTGGCCATATCACATCACAACATACCTTGCAAAAACAAGTTAGACGTCCTCTAATTGTTGTTGCAAGTTTTACGTGGCTGCTACGGGTATCTAGCAAGAATAATTCTCACCTATGCAAAAACCACAACGGTGATAAAAAAATTGCTATTCAACCTTCTCAAGGACCGCCTTTGTCGAATCCGATCCAACTAAATTAGGAGAAACAGACACCCGCTAGCCATCTTTGTGCAACGAAGTTACACGTCAGTCGATGGAACCGGTCTCTCGTAAGCATACGAGTAAGGTTGGTCCGGGCCGCTTCATCCCACAATACCGCTGAACAAAAACACGACCAAGGGAGGAAGCAATCTAAGCATCAATGCCCACAAACTCTTTGTGTTCTACTCGAGATCTCATCTACACATAGACCTAGCTCATGATGCCACTATTGGGGAACATTGCATGGGAAACAAAAAATTTCCTACGCACACGGAATATCTATCCATGGTGATGAGCATCTACTATAGGGAGAGTGGATCTACGTACCCTTTTAGATCGCTAAGCCGGAAGCGTTAAGAAACGTTGTTGGTGTAGTCGAACATCTTCGTGATCCAAATCGCCGAGCGTCCCGCGATCTCATCACGATCCGTCCCGCGATCCAATCACGATCCGTCCCATGATCTCATCACGATTCGTCCTGCGATCCAATCACGAATCGTCTCGCGATATTGATCACGGTCCTTCCGATCTAGCGCCGAACGGACGACACCTCCGTGTTCAGCACACATACAGCTCGATGACAATCTCCGCCTTCTAGATTCAGAAAGAGGGAGCGGAGAGGTAGACGAGTTCTTTGGCAGCGCGACGATGTTGCGACGATGGTGGTGGAGGAATTCTAGCAGGGCTTCGCCTAAGCACCGCTAAAAACTGATCTAGAGGAGAAAACGATCTAGAGGAAGAAGAGGACAGCACGTGGCAATTAGGGTTGGGGCTGCCCTCGAAACCTCTAGTATATATAGGAGGAGAGGAGGAGTAGGCTTGGCGCAAGGGCCAGCCCCTCTTTGGTTCGGCCGAACTTGAGAGGAGGAGTCCTCCTCCTCTAGTCCTAGTAGGATTAGGACTCCTTCCTTATTTCTATTGGAAATATGCCCTAGAGGCAATAATAAAGTGGTTATTATTATATTTCCTTGTTCATGATAATTGTCCATTGTTCATGCTATAATTGTATTCACCGGAAACCATAATACATGTGTGAATACATAGACCACAACATGTCCCTAGTGAGCCTCTAGTTCACTAGCTCGTTGATCAATAGATGGTCACGGTTTCATGAACATGGACACTGGATGTCATTGATAACGGTATCATATCATTAGGAGAATGATGTGATGGACAAGACCCAATCCTAAGCATGCTACAAGATCGTGTAGTTTGTATGCTAGAGCTTTTCTAATGTCAAGTATCGTTTCCTTAGACCATGAGATTGTGCAACTCCCGGATACTGTAGGAATCCTTTGGGTGTATCAAACGTCACAACATAACTGGGTGACTATAAAGGTGCACTACAGGTATCTTCGAAAGTGTTTGTTGGGTTGGCACGAATCGAGAATGGGATTTGTCACTCCGTGTGACGTAGAGGTATCTCTGGGCCCACTCGGTAATACATCATCATAATGAGCTCAATGTGACTAAGGAGTTAGCCATGGGATGATGTGTTACAAAACGAGTAAAGAGACTTGCTGGTAACAAGATTGAATAAGGTATAGGGATACCGACGATCGAATCTCGAGCAAGTAACATACCGATGGACAAAGGGAATTGTATACGGGATTACATGAATCCCCAACATCGTGGTTCATCCGATGAGATCATCGTGGAACATGTGGGAGCCAATATGGGTATCCAAATCCCACTATTGGTTATTGGTTGGAGAGGTGTCTAGGTCATGAGTGCATGGTTCCCGAACCCGTAGGTTCTACAAACTTAAGGTTCGGTGACGCTGGAGTTGTAATGGGAATTGTATATGGTTACCTAAAGCTGTTCGGAGTCCCGGATGAGATCCTGGACGTCACAAGGAGTTCCAGAATGGTCTGGAGGTGAACATTTATATATGGGAAGTCCAGTTTCAGTCACCGGAAAGGTTTCGCGATTTATCGGTATTGTACCGGGACCACCGAAGGGGTCCCGGGGGTCCACCGGGAGGGTCCACCTGCCCCGGAGGACCTAATGGGCTGTAGTTGGGCGGGAACCAGCCCCTTAGTGGGCTGGTGTGCCCCCCAAGGGCCCAAGGCGACTAGGGGACGATGCCCCTCGGGGGGCCGCCGCCCCACCCCCCTTTCTAGGGTTGGAAACCCTAGGGGGCCGATGCCCCCCTCTCTACGGTCCAACCCTACGGGGCTGCCGCCCCCCTTTCTAGGGATGGAAACCTAGGGGGTCGATGCCCCCGGCGGGGCCGCCACCCCCCTCTAGATGGATCTAGGGGGGCCAGCCCCCTCTCCCCTTCCCACTATAAATAGTGGGGGGTGGGAGGGCAGCCACACCCTTCCGTTGGTGCAGCCCTTCCCCCTCCTACACCTCCTCCTCCTTCGTAGAGCTTAGTGAAGCTCTGCCGGAGAACCGCAAGCTCCACCGCCACCACGCCGTCGTGCTATCGGAGCTCTCCCTCAACCTCTCCTTCGTCCTTGCTGGATCAAGGCGTGGGAGACATCACCGGGCTGTACGTGTCTTGAACGTGGAGGCGCCGTTGTTCGGCGCTTAGATCGGAATCGAGTGCGATCTGAATCACTGTGAGTATGACTCCATCAATCATGTTCTTGTAACGCTTCCGCTTTGCGACCTTCAAAGGTATGAAGATGCACTCCAACCCCTTACTCATTGCTGGTTTCATATAGATAGATCTTGGTGATACGTAGGAAAATTTTGAATTACTACTGCGTTCCCCAACAGTGGCATCATGAGCTAGGTCTATGCGTAGAATCTATGCACGAGTAGAACACAAGGTGTTGTGGGCGTCGATTTTGTCAATTGGCTTGCCATTACTAGTCTTATCTTGATTCGGCGGCATTGTGGGATGAAGTGGCTCGGACCGACCTTACACGCACGCTTACATGAGACTGGTTCCACCACAGATGCACTGGTTGCATAAGGTGGCTTGCGGGTGTCTGTCTCTCCGACTCTAGTCGGATCAGATTTGATGAAGAGGGTCCTTATGAAGGGTAAATAGCAATTGGCATATCACGTTGTGGTTTTTGCGTAGGTAAGAAACGTTCTTGCTAGAAAACTATAGAAGCCACGTAAAAAACTTGCAACAATAATTAGAGGACGTCTAACTTGTTCTTGCACCATATGTCGTGTGATGTGATATGGCCAAAAGAATGTGATGTGATATATGTGATGTATGAGATTGATCATGTTCTTGTAATAGGATTCACGACTTGCGGTTCGATGAGTATGACAACCGGTAGGAGCCATAGGAGTTGTCTTAATTTATTGTATGACTTGCGTGTCAATCATAAACGCCATGTAATTACTTTACTTTATTGCTAACCGTTAGCCATAGTAGTAGAAGTAATAGTTGGCGAAACAACTTCATGAAGACGCGATGATGGAGATCATGATGATGGAGATCATGGTGTCGTGCCGGTGACAATGATGATCATGGTGCCCCGAAGATGGAGATCAAAGGAGCAAGATGATATTGGCCATATCATGTCACTATATTGATTGCATGTGATGTTTATCATGTTTACATCTTATTTGCTTAGAACGACGGTAGCTTAAATAAGATGATTTCTCACTAAAATTTCAAGAAATGTGTTCCCCTAACTGTGCACAGTTGCTAAGGTTCGTTGTTCCGAAGCACCACGTGATGATCAGGTGTGATAGGCTCTAACGTTCGCATACAATGGGTGTAAGCCAGATTTACACACGCACTACACTTAGGTTGACTTGACGAGCCTAGCATGTACAGACATGGTCTCGGAACACGAGAGACCGAAAGGTCGAACATGAGTCGTATAGAAGATACGATCAACATGGAGATGTTCACCATTGATGACTAGTCCGTCTCACGTGATGATCGGACACGGGCTAGTTGACATGGATCATGTGTCACTTGGATGACTAGAGAGATGTCTATCTAAGTGGGAGTTCATTAATAATTTGATTAGATGAACTCAATTATCATGAACTTAGTCTAAAAGTGTATTTGCAAATTATGTGGTACATAGCTCACGCTGTAGCTCCCCTGTTTTATTGATATGGTCTTAGAGAAAACTAAGTTGAAAGATGATGGTAGCAATAATGCGGACTGGGTCCGTGATCTAAGGATTGTCCTCATTGCTACACAGAAGGCTTGTGTCCTTGATGCACTGCTCAGTGCACCACTCCCTCAAGCGTTGTGTGTAGATGTTGTGAACATCTGACATGCACTTTATGATGTCTACTTGATAGTTCAGTGCGTCATGCATTATGGCTTAGAATTGAGGCTCCAAAACGTTTTGAACGTCACAAAACATATGAGATGTTCTAAGAGCTAAGATTAGGATCTCAGGTTCATGCTTGTGTTGAGAGGTATGAGACCTCCAACAAGATTCTTTCCAGGCAGGATAAAAGAGAATAGCTCAATCGGTGAGCATGTGCTCAGGTTGTCTGGGTGCTACAATCACTTGAATCGAGCGGGAGTTAATCTTCCAGATAAGATAGTGATTAATACAGTTCTCCAAGTCACTGCCACCAAGCTACTGGAGCTTCAGGATGAACTATAACATGCCAGTGATGGATAAGATGATCCCTGAGTTGTTCGTGATGTTTGACACACGAAGGTAGAAATCAAGAAGGAGCATCAAGTGTTGATGGTTAAGTGAAAACCACTAGTTTCAAGAAGGGCAAGGGCAAGAAGGGAAAAAACTTCAGGAATGGCAAGCCAGTTGCCGCTCTAGTGAAGAAACCGAAGGTTGAGCCCAAACTCGAGACTATGTGCTTCTATTATGAGGAGAACGGTCGCTGAAGCGGAACAACCCTAGATACTTGGTAGATAAGAAGGCTGGAAATGTCGACAGAAGTATATTTGATATACGTGTTATTGATGTGTACCTTGCTAGTACTCCTAGTAGCACTTGGGTATAAGATACCGGTTCAGTTGCTAAGTGTTAGCAACTCGAAATAAAAGCTACGGAATAAATGGAGGCTAGCTAAGTGAAAGGTGATGATGTGTGTTGGAAGTGTTTCCAAGGTTGATATGATCACCATCACACGCTCTCTCTACCTTCGGGATTTGTGATGAACCTAAATAAATGTCATTTGGTGTTTGCGTTGAGCATGAACGTGATTAGATCATGTTTAATGTAACACGGTTATTCATATAAGTTAGAGAATAATGGTTATTATGTTTACATGAATAATGCCTTCAATGGTCATGCACCCACTGGGAATGGTTTATTGAATCTTGATCGTAGGAGTACACATGTTCATAACATTGGTACCAAAAGATACAAAGTTAATAATGATAGTACCACATACTTGTGGCACTTCCGCTAAATGTCATATTAGTATAAATCGCATGTAGAAACTCCATGCTGATGGATCTTTTGACTCACTCGATTTTGAATCGGTTGAGACATGCGAGCCATGACTCTTGGGCAAGATGACTAAGACCCCGTCTTCCGGTATGATGGAGCGGGCTAGTGGCTTATTGGAATTAATACATGTTGATGTATGTGGTCCAATGAGTGTTGAAACACACAGTGGATATCGTTATTTTCTTTACCTTCACTTATGATTTGAGTAAATATGGGGATATTTGCTTAATGAAACACGAGTCTGAAATGTTTGAAAGGTTCAAGGAGTTTCAGAGTAAAGTTAAAGATCATCGTGACAAGAAGATAAAATGTCTACGATATGATCGTGGACATGAATATGTGAGTTACGAGTTTGCTATGCAATTTAAGACAATGTGGAAATTGTTTCACAGCTCATGCCTCCTGGAACACCATAGTGTGATGGTGTGTCCGAACGTCGTAGTCATGCTCTATTGGATATAGTGCATACTATGATGTCTCTTATCGTTTTGCCACTATCATCACTTCTGCATTAAAGACAAATCCATTCACTTTAATAGGGCACCATCTAAGTCTGTTGAGATGACACCATGACAATTATGGTTTGACAGAAGCGTAAGCTGTCATTTCTTAATGTTTGGGGCTGTGACGCTTACGTGAAAATGGATTTTCACCTAATGAGGTCGAACCCAAAGCAGGCAAATGCATCTTCATAGAATACCCTAAGGACACATTGGGTATACCTTCTATCTTAGACCCAAGCACAAAAGGTGTTTGTTGCTAAGAACGGGTCCTTTCTCGAGAAAGAGTTTCTCTCGAAAGAATTGAGTGGGAGGAAGATAGAACTTGATGAGGTGATTGAACCTTTGTTTCAACCAGAGAGTAGCGCAACATAGAAAGATGTTTCATTGGAGCCTACGTTAGTCGAAAAGGAAGTTAATGATGATGATCATGAAGCTTCAGATCAAGTTACTATCAAACCTCGTAGGTCGACAAGGACGCATACTGCTCCTGAGTAGTACGGCAACCCTGTCTTGGAAGTTATGTTATTGGACAACGATGAACCTACGAACTATGGAGAAGCGATGGTGGCCACGGATTCCAACAAAAGGCAAGGAACTATGAAATCCGAGAAATGATCCATGTATGAAAACCAAGTATGGACTTTGGTAGACTTGCCCGTTGAACGGTAGGTCGTTGAGTACAAATGCACCTTTGAGATGAACACAGACGCTAATGGTGAAATTTCACCATTGATAAAGCTCGACTTGTCGCAAAAAAGTTTCCGCCAAGTTCAAGGAGTTGACTACGACGAGATTTTCTCATCCGTAGTGATGCTAAAAGTCTGTTAAAATTATGTTAGCAGTTGCTGCATTTTCGATTATGAAATCTGGCAGATGGATGTCAAAACAAGGCTTCCTTAACGGTTTCCATGAGCAAGAGTTGTATGTGATACAACCAGAAGGTTTTGTCAATCCTAAGGATGTTAAAAGGTATGCAAACTCCAGCGATCCTTCTATGGACTGGAGCAAGCATCTCGGAGTTGGAATATGAGCTTTGATGAAGTGATCAAAGTTTTTGAGTTTATACAAAGTTTATGAAAAACTTGTATTTACAAGAAAGTGAGTGGGAGCACTATAGAATTTCTGATAAGAATATGTACTTGACATATTATTGATCGGAAATGATATAGAATTTATAGAAAGCATAAATGGTTGTTTGAAAAAAAGTTTTTCAAAGGAAGACCTGGATAAAGCTACCTAATTGTTGGGCATCAAGATTTATAGAGATAGATCAAGATGCTTGATAATAATTTCAATGAGTACATACCTTGACAAGATATTGAATAAGTTCAATATGGATCAGTCCAAGAAAGGGTTCTTGCCTATATTAGAAGGTGTGAGATTGAGCACAGCTCAATGCCCAACCATGGCAGAAAATAGAGAAAAGATGAGTGTCATCCCCTATGCTTCAGCCATAGGCTCTATATAGTATTCCATGATGTGTACCGCACCTATGTGTGCCTTGCCATGAGTCTGTCAAGGGGTACAAGAGAGATTCAGCAGTGGATCACTGGACAAGGTTGAAATTATCCTTAGCAACTAGAGGACTAAGGAAATATTTCTCGATTATGGAGGTAATAAAGAGTTCGTCGTAAAGGGTTACGTCGATGCAAGCGTTAACACCAATCCGGATGACTCTTAGTAGAAATCCGGATGTGTATAGTGGAGTAGCCATTTGCAATAGCTCCAAGTGGAGCATGGGATTAGTATCTACAGTATGACATAGAAGTTTGCAAGGTACACACTGATCTGAATGTCGCAGACCCGTTGACTAAAATCTCTTTCACGAGCAAAACATGATCAAACCCCAGAACTAATTGGGTGTTAATCACATGATGATATGATCACATGGTGATGTAAGTGTCAATCACATGGCAATGTGAACAAGATTATTGACTCTAGTGCAAGTGGGAGACTGTTGGAAATATGCCCTAGAGGCAATAATAAAGTGGTTATTATTATATTTCCTTGTTCATGATAATTGTCTATTGTTCATGCTATAATTGTATTAACCGGAAACCGTAATACATGTGTGAATACATAGACCATGTAACATCCCAACTTTGGAATGTTATAATAATTATAGAATGATTGTTTGTTTGCTTGAATGATTGAAAGTGAGTGCAATTTGAAACTTTTGAAAATTTTGAAAGTTTGATGAGAGGGAATGAAATGACTTTCCCAAAATTTTCAATATGCATTTTGATCACCAGGAATTCAAATTCATTTCATCACAAAACCCTAGAGTGAAGATGACATGACTTCTTCCATTTAAAGAAATGAAAAGGGATTTGAAAATGATTTGAATTTCCATTTTGAAAATATTTCAAATTCAGAAAACTTTATGCAACTCAATGATTTTCATGAGAGAAAATAATATGACTTCTTCAAATTATATGAAATATGAGTTGGAAGTTAAAATAAGGAATTGAAAGAGCTCTGGATTATTTTGAAAATCCATTTCATGTTTGGTCCCTATTCAAAAATTTCAAAGTATTCAAACCCCTGACAAAAATTTGAAAGGAGTAACATGACACTCCAAGCCAGGGGTAATTTTTGAAGTTTTTTTTGAATCATCAAACCCAAAAAGTTATTTGAAAAATATTTGCAAAAGTAAATAAAACCAATTAAGGCATTTTCTGAAAAATGATTTTTTTTAATTTATTCAAATGCCAGAATAAAAATGTCCATTAAATGGCATTTATTATTATGTTAATTTTGATATAAAATTTGACTATATTTGGAATTTATTCGAATGCTTTAAAGGTTTTTGAAACGCTTTGGAAAAACATTAAATAGAAACGGTAACGGTTTTAGAATTAAAACGGGCCGGCCCACAGGATTTATTTCGCGAATTCAATACGCGCCGGCCGACCGACGCGGAAACCTCGCCCTCCCTCTCGCTGCCACCGGGTCCCACCCGACCGACCGTTAGCCTCGCTCGGTCGCCTTCCTCCTCCCACGCGCCCGACGCCGTCGTCGGTTCCCTCGCCGCGGACCCCCTCCCTCCTTATTCCCCGGCCCTCTAAGCACCCTATAAGAAGCCGCCAGACCCCTCTCCCCATTTCCCCGCTTTTCCCTTTCTCCCATCGCCTCTCTACGCCGGAATCGCTCGCCGGAGTACCCTGTCGCCGCCACACCATTGTCGTCCAGGCACTCCACTCCTACCTCCCCGAGCGCCACCAAGCCTGCCATTCACCTCCCCACCACCGTGCGCATCTCCCCGACTCCTCACCCCCAACGGAGACCGGCAGTACACCGCAAACGGACCTCGCCGGAGATTCGAATCCCCACCGGATCTTTCTCGAGCTCGTGGACGTCGCCACGGTCATCCCCGCGCCCCTCCAATACCACCACCCGTCGCCGGGACCTCGCCGCCGTCAGTTGGAGCCCTCCGACGACCCCCTCGACCACCGGAGCAACGCGCACGTCATCCTCGCCGTTCGGACTCGCCGGAGAAGCCATCGCCGTTGACCATATCCCTGTGAGCTCCCCCTCTATCCCCGTCCGTCCGATCTTAGATTAACGCATAGGATTAGAGCAGTTTATAATGCCGAAGCGTTTTCTTCTAAGGTTCGGTCAACCGCTCGTATTCGCCCGCACATACACGGCCACAGCCAACCAGAGAGCGCCATGTCACCCCCCTGTCCGTTAGTATTAGTTTTTCTTTTTCTTTTTTGTTTAAAAAAACAGAAATAGTTCTGATTTTATTTCCTTTATATCTTTTAAACTATTTAATGTCTTTAAATGATTATTTTTGTATAGTGTCACAAATTTCATCTAGTTTCTGTAGATATCAAATTTGTCTATGTTTGAACATCTAAATTTGAATTTGAACAGATTTGATTTAAATTTTGTTTTCTGAATATCTTGAGTTCTAAAATGAATTTTTGAATGATTCTTTTTCCTACTTGTCACTAGTGACCATAGCTATCATTTGGTATAGTTTGAGAATTTTATAATAATTTTAAATAGTGTTTTCAAACCAAACAGAATCTGTTTAGTTTGTTAATATAGTTTAATTAGTTTTATTTTGTTAGTTTAAATCTGAGTTTGTTTTAATTTGATTTAGTAGGTTCTGTTAGTTAAACTTTAGGTGTTTTATTTAATGTTAATAAAAATATAAATTTGCTTAGTTTGTTTCTTTATCAATATAGGAATCACAACTCCTCTTCAAATAGGTTTAATTTGTTATAAAACAGACTAGTTAGTAATAGTTACTTTTAACAAAGTTTTATATAATTAGATTCTGTTTTCAAATAAAATTTGTAGTAATTCCTTTCTGTTAAGTAGTGTTTTGTTAATAAAATAATTTAGTTTTGCTCTATTATGATAGGAAAACTATATCCTTAATCATTAGGTAATGTTTTATAAAACAACTTAGTTTTAGTAGAGATTATTTTCACAAAGTTTTAGATGATCTAATTCTGTTTTGTAACAAATATATTTTATTAATTATTTTCTGTTAACTTAGTTGTTTCATAATTTGTTTTCTCTTAGTTTATGGTTGTGCTTATAGTTAAGTTCATTAGACAAACACTCTTGTTGTTTAGGATAATGTTTTCATAGTTTTACTTGTTCTTCAAAAGTAATTCTTTTTGCTAGTAAAATATTTACTAAAATCCTTTTGTTATATTTTACTTTGTTTTTGTTTTGTTACTAGTTGTTGTAGAGGAAAACTACCTTAGTTGTTTTTATGAAAACTTTCTTGGCTTTGAGTTTTGTCTTAAGTATTTCCTTCATCAACCTTGTTGGTTTTGTTTCTTGTGTTATCTTGTGATTGTTAGAATTGATTGCTAGTATGATTGCTTATGAATGCAATGTTTGCTATATAGATTTTCATCGGAGAGTGACGAATAGTCTATCAAGTTATTTCTGAGAGCGATCTTTATCTTCATCAACAGTACAGGCAAGTTCACCTTGACCATCTATTTCATACCTATGTTTTTATTGCATGTAGTGACATCATTCAACATATCCCTCCCGTAGTGTTAGTGAAATTCTTGTAGTTGAGTAGAATGCATGAGGTAGGAACCCACCACCTGGTTACTAAAGCCCCGGGAATGTTAGTTACTTTTATGCTATGCTATAGTAGACGGGGTTTGGTATGAGTGTTCGTGAGTGGTGTGAAGGACTCCACGTCAAAACGACGACTTCATGAAGACATCTTCAAGTCCTGCATCTTCAAGACCTCAAGACTTCAAGACTCGATAAGACAAGTTTTCAATACACACTACTGGGTGAAGGATGGTTGATTGGGCATCCCTGGAGAAACCAGTGGATGGCCGGGATGCATGGAGAAGCGCCATGACATCTTGCGGAAAGCTTCACCCAGACTCAAAGAGAAGGATGAATACTTCATGCCCGGAAGCTTACCTGTGTAGCCACAAGTCATTATGGGCTCTGGCTTGGTTGATCTTTGTTGTGACTCTGCTGGGCAGTGCTACGAGATGTAGTCGACGTTAGGATTGGGATGGGCACTGTCGGACAGTCAGGGAAACACTCTGAAAGACCATGTTTCTTTCATCCTGTTCTCAAACACCAGGCAGTGCAAGGACTTACCAGGAGGGAAAGAATCTTGTGGGTAAAGTACACAACACTCTGCAGAGTTAAACCTAATCGATTAGCCGTGTCCCCGGTTACGGACAATTTGAGCTTCTAGACTTGGATCTATCTCTGAACTCTCAACACTGGACTGATAACTTAATTGTGGGCAACTTAAGATACTTGTGGGTATTGAGACATTGGTTGGCGGAACCATGTCATGATAGGAAATTCCATAGTGAAATTCATGATATTCCTTTTGTTGTAGGAAAAATAAAATCAGCTTTTACGCAAAAACTCAGACACAGAGCCACAAAGCCTTTGCATATAGAGTAGTCTTTATTCTTCTGTTCTACTATGGTGATCTTGCTAGTACATTCAATGTACTGACCTATATGGCTGCAACGTATTATGTTGCAGATTCTCTTATACGACGGGTAAGAGTACGATTCAGGGTTACGGTCCGCACTCAACTTGCCGTTGGTGTTATTGGGACTCCACTCCCGTTGACTGTATCCGCTGCTATTTTAAGGTATATATCAGTTTTACGCTATTTACATGTGATTGCACTTTGATATATACATTAATGTACTGTGTGTGCCAGCATACTGATCCGGGGATGGCACAGAAAACACAGAGGCTTGACTCGTTTTGAGTCGGGTCGCTACAGACCACATCATGTCCCTAGTGAGACTCTAGTTGGCTAGCTTGTTGATCAATAGATGGTCATGGTTTCATGACCATGGACATTGGATGTCATTGATAATGGAATCACATCATTAGGAGAATGATGTGATGGACAAGATCCAATCCTAAGCATGGCACCAGATCATGTAGTTCATATGCTAGAGCTTTTCTAATGTCAAGTATCGTTTCCTTAGACCATGAGATTGTGCAACTCCAAGGATACCGTAGGAATGCTTTGGGTGTATCAAACGTCACAACGTAACTGGGTGACTATAAAGGTGCACTATAGGTATCTCCGAAAGTGTCTGTTGGGTTTGCACGAATCGAGACTGAGATTTGTCACTCTGTGTGACGGAGAGGTATCTGTAGGACCACTCGATAATACATCATCATAATGAGCTCAATGTGACTAAGGAGTTAGCCACAGGATGATGTGTTACGGAATGAGTAAATAGACTTGCAGGTAACGAGAATGAACAAGGTATAGGGATACCGACGATCGAATCTCGGGCAAGTAACATACCGATGGGCAAAGGGAATTGTATACAGGATTAATTGAATCCCTGACATCGTGGTTCATCCGATGAGGTCATCATGGAACATGTGGGAGACAATATGGGTATCCAGATCCCACTACTGGTTATTGGCCGAAGAGGTGTCTCGGTCATGACTGCATAGTTCCCGAACTCGTAGGGTCTACACACTTCAGGTTCGGTGACGCTAGAGTTGTAATGGGAATTGTATATGGTTACCGAAAGTTGTTCAGAGTCCTGGATGAGATCCTGGACGTCACGAGGAGTTTCGGAATGCTCCGGAGGTGAAGATTTATATATGGGAAGTCCAGTTTCAGTCACCGGAAAGGTTTCGGGGTTTATCGGTATTGTACCGGGACCACCGAAGGGGTTCCGGGGGTCCACCAGGAGGGTCCACCTACCCCGGAGGACCTAATGGGCTGTAGTTGGGTGGGAACCAGCCCCTTAGTGGGCTGGTGCGCCCCCCAAGGGCCTAAGGCGACTAGGAGCCGATGCCTCCCCTCTCTAGGGTTGGAAACCCTAGGGGGGCCGCCCCCCCTTTCTAGCGTTGGAAACCCTAGGGGGCCGGCCCCCTCTCCCCTTCCCCCTATAAATAGTGGGGGGAGGGAGGGCAGCCACACCCTTCCGTTGGGCAGCCACACACTTAGTCACATTGCTTGCAAGGCTTATTGTGATGTTGTATTACCGAGTGGGCCCTGAGATACCTCTCCATCACACAGAGTAACAAATCCCAGTCTTGATCCATGCCAACCCAACAGACACTCTCGGAGATACCTGTAGAGCACCTTTATAGTCACCCAGTTACGTTGCGACGTTTGATACACACAAGGTACTCCTCCGGTGTCAGTGAGTTGCATGATCTCATGGTCATAGGAACATATACTTGACATGCAGAAAACAGCAGCAATAAACTGACACGATCATATGCTACGTTTATAGTTGAGTCTTGTCCATCACATCATTCTCCTAATGATGTGATCCCATTACCAAATGACATCTCATGTCCATGACTGGGAAACCATAGCCATCTTTGATCACCGAGCTAGTCTATTAGAGGCATACTAGGGACATGGTGTCGGGGATATTACCCCGTAGTATAACCCGGCCTGAAGTACGACCCAGCCGGGACTTGGGGACTCACTTGTGACCCGATCAACCTTGGCGGATCATTGGTGACCAGGCAGGTAAAGACCCGACGGCCCAGAAGGCGGCTCATGGGAGAGACGACTCATGTTATGGTGGGCCGGTTCACAGAGAAGGCCCAAGTAAAGGAAAGACTCTCTTAAGAAGGAAACAAGACCCGGATTAGGATATGATAGAGACTAGTCCTA
The DNA here is from genome assembly GCA_022496015.1 of Hordeum marinum. NCBI lineage: Eukaryota > Viridiplantae > Streptophyta > Magnoliopsida > Poales > Poaceae > Hordeum > Hordeum marinum. Next base: position 463,233,859 of record CM039674.1, read on the forward strand.
AACCTACTCCCATTAGGACTCTACATGTAAACCTATACTTTCAACCTATATAAGGAGGGGAAAGGCGCCCCTAGAGGGACAAGTTCAAGTCACTAGAGATAGACAGATTATAGGCTCTCGAGATTAGAGGTACCAAGACAGCACTCTTGTAATCAAGATCACCCTCATCATCAATACACACAAATCAAGACATAGGCTTTTACCTCCATCGGAGGGGCCAAACCTGGGTAAACTCGCGTCTCTCGATTCCGACCAACCCCTCTCAAGCCGCCACCTAGTTGCGATGGCCTCACACCTAAGTTCTCTCATGAGGACATCTTGTTGGAAATATGCCCTACAGGCAATAATAAAATGGTTATTATTATATTTCCTTGTTCATGATAATCGTTTATTATCCATGCTATAATTGTATTGATTGGAAACACATTGCATGTATGGATACATAGACAACACTTTGTCCCTAGTATGCCTTGCTACTTCTCGAGCATGCGTTGGTTTCCCGTGAAGATGAACGGTTTATGTAGCAAAGTAGATAAGTATTTCCCTTAGTTTTTGAGAACCAAGGTATCAATCCAGTAGGAGATACAAGTGAGTCTCCAATAGATGTACATGCACAAAGAATCAAACTCTTGCATCCAACACTATAAAGGGGTTGTCAATCCCTTCAGGGTTACTTGCAAGGATGAGATCTAATAGAGATAGATATAATAGGATGCTTGAACGGAAAGTAAAACTAAAAGTAAAAATAAGGCAGCAAGTATTTTTGGTTTTAGATTTGAAAGTATAATATGGAAAATAGACCGAGGAGCCATAGGTTTCACTAGATGGCTTCTCTCATGATGGCAAGTATTACGGTGGGTGAACAAATTACTGTCGAGAAATTGATAGAAAAGCGAATAATTATGAAGTTATACAAGGCAATGATTATGCATATAGGCATCACATCTGTTACAAGTAGACCGAAACGATGCTGCATCTACTACTATTACTCCACACATCGACTGACTCCTGTCTGCATCTAGAGTATTAAGTTCATGAAAAACAGAGTAACGCATTAAGTAAGATGACATAATGTAGATGGATAAACTCAAGCAATATGATGAAAACCCCATCTTTTTACCCTTGATGGCAACAATACAATACGTGCCTCACTAGCCCTACTTTATCACTGGGTGAGGACACCGCAAGATTGAACCCGAAACTAAGCACTTCTCCTATTGCAAGAATTACCAATCTAGTTGGCTAAACCAAACCAATAACTCAAAGATACTTGCAAAGATATGAAATCATGCATAAAAGAATTCAGGAAAGACTCAAATAATATTCATGGATAATCTGAACATAAACCCACAATTCAATGGATCTCGACAAACACACTGCAAAAGAGTATTACATCGGATAGATCTCCATGAAGATCATGAAGAACATGGTATTGAGAAGCAAAGAGAGAGAAGAAGCCATCTAGCTACTAGCTAGGGAACCGTAGGTCTATGGTGAACTACTCACGCATCATCGGAGGGGAAATGGAGTTGATGTAGATGCCCTTTGTGATCGAATCCCCCTCCGGCAGATTACCAAAAAAGGCTCCAAGATTGGATCTCTTGGGAGCGGAGGCTTCTGGCGGTGGAAAAGTGTTTTCGTGGCTCTTTTTGATAATGATGGAATATTTGGGAATTTATAGGCCAAAGATTAGGGTTAGGGGAGCTGCCATGGGCCCACAAGCCTGTCCGGCGCGGCCTACCCCACTAGCCGCGCCCCTAGGGCTTGTGGCCCCACGGTGGCTCCTCTGCCTTGGTTCTCAAGTCTCATAGATTCCTTTTGTTCCAGAAAATTCCTTTTGAAGGTTTTATTCCATTTGGACTCTGTTTAATATTCCTTATCTGTGAAACTCAAAAACAAGGAAAAAACAAAAACTGGCACTAGGCTCTAGATTAATAGGTTAGTCCCAAAAATAATATAAAATAGCATATTAATGCATATAAAACATCCAAAACAGATAATATAATAGCATGGAACAATCAAAAATTATAGATACGTTGGATACGTATCATGCCTCTAGTAGCCTAGCTCGTTGATCAAAGATAGTCGAGGTTTCCTAGCCATTGACATGAGATGTCATTTGATAACGGGATCACATCATTGGGAGAATGGTGTGATGGACAAGGCCCAAACTGTAAACATAGCATATGATCATGTCAGTTTATTGCCATAGTTTTCTGCATGTCAAGTATCTGTTCCTATGACCATGAGATCATACAACTCACTGACACTGGAGGAGTGCCTTGTGTGTATCAAACATTGCAACGTAACTGGGTGAATATAAAGTGCTCTACAGGTATCTTCGAGAGTGTCTGTTGAGTAGGTATGGATCAAGACTGGGATTTGTTACTCTGTGTGACGGAGAGGTATCTCAGGGCCCACTCGGTAATACAACATCACAACAAGCCTTGCAAGCAATGTGACTATAGTTTTAGCCACGGGATCTTGTATTACGGAACGATAAAATAGACTTGCCGATAACGAGATTGAACTAGGTATAGAGATACCGATGCTTGAATCTCGGCCAAGTTACATACCGAAGAACAAAGGGAACAGCGTACGGGATTAACTGAATCCTTGACATAGAGGTTGAACCGATAAAGATCTTCATAGAATATGTAGGAACCAATATGGACATCTAGGTACCGCTATTGGTTATTGCCTATAGAGGTGTCTTGTTCATGTCTACATAGTTCTCGAACCCGCAGGATCTGCACACTTAAGGTTCATTGACGTTTCGGTAGTATAGAGTTATGTATGGTGGTGACCGAAGGTTGTTCGAAGTCCCGTATGAGATCCCGGACATCATAAGGAGCTCCGGAATGGTCTGGAGGTAAATATTGATATATAGAAAGTCCTGTTTTGGTCATCGGAAAAGTTTCGGGCTCATCGGTAGTGTACCGGGAGTGCCGGGAAGGTACCGGGGGACCATCGGGGGGGTGTTTCGACCCAAGAGGTTACATTGTGTGTGGGAGGAGGTATACCAGCCCTTAGTGGGCTGAACGAAGTCCCACAAGAGGCCCATGCGGTTGGGAGGAGAAGCCCAAGGTGGAAAGAAGGTTTCCAAGTGGGAGAGAAGGAGTCCTAATCCTACTAGGATTGGAGTAGGACTCCTCCTCCCACTTCGGCCGAACCAAGGGTTGGCCCCTTGGGGGACAAGTATCCTCCCTCCTCCTATATATACTAGGGGTATTGAGGGTTTTTCACAACAGAAATCAGCCACGTGCTATCATCTCCTCTAGATCGTGGTTTCTCCTCTAGATCGTTTTAGTAGTGCTTAGGTGAAGCCCTGCTGGAATTATTCCAGCACCATCGCTGCCATGCCGTCGCGCTGCCGGAGAACTCATCTACCTCTCCACACCCTCTTGCTGGATCAAGAAGGCGCAGATCGTCATCAAGCTTTACGTGTGCTAAAAGCAGAGGTGCCGTCCGTTCGGCGCTAGATCAGGACGGGTCGTGATTGGATCGCGAGACGCACGGCGATTTGGATCGCAAAGACGTTCGACTACATCAATCGCGTTTCTTAATGCTTCCCACTTAGCGATCTACAAGGGTATGTAGATCCACTCTCCCTCTCATAGATGCTCATCACCATGGATAGATCTTGCATGTGCATAGGGAATTTTTTGTTTCCCATGCAATGCTCCCCAACTCATCTGTCGTGACAAAACCATGACAAGATAGTACTACCAAAATAAGAGTCTCCCTCATAAGATGTCATTTGCATGGTTGTATGTGATACCAGGCAAACAGGTCGTTTGGACGAACTATTTGTGTTGATGAAAAGTAACACAAGCGATTCTGCTTAACAAGATGTGTGTGATGGTGATACCCGGCAAACGGGTCGTTTGAACGAACTATTTGTGTTGATCAAAAGTAACACAAACGATTATGTGTAACAAGATGTGTCTGATAGTGATACCCAGCAAACAGGTCAGTGCTTGGAATTGTGTGGGAAGACCGATAAAAAGACAGACGATTCCTGATAATAAGTTGTGTATGATGTGGCCTATGGGCAAACACTTGCTCGCACCCAATGGTCTGTGATTGTTGAAATCATCACCGATGTGTTCCTTTATATAATCGTAAGCGACGTGATCTGCTATGTCTGCATATAGCATCTATCCTCTGTCTATAGAACAACATCGTGATTGCATAACCTAAATAAACATCCAATTACATTACTGACTACAGATAACATTTGCACACATCAACTAACAAGTACATGCATACTAAACTAGTAGTTATGATCATCAAATTAATCATCTATACTTCTGTGACGAGCGGTGCCGACCGGCGCAGGACGGAGGCAATTCCTCATGTCAACAATCCGCCTGCACATCTCGTAGCTTACTACGCGTCCTTGGCCACGTACTTGACGTGATCTTCATCCAGTCTTCGGACCCAGGCGCAATGCCAATCAACCTTCTTCTTCTTGCCGACGTCCTTCATGCCTCTGTAGTAGGGGTCAATGATGTCCATGGCAAGGACAACCAGGGATTCCTTATGCTTCTCCTGGCTGCCCAAGATCTTGTACATGCATTGGATGTCTAAAAGATTCCGACAGGCCAAGCTAGTCATCTTGAACACCTTTTCATCGTTGGTGGTGTCCACCGTACCGAATATGTAGTTGGGGCTGTTGACAAACATGGCAAATCGATCGCAAGTGAGGGAGTTCTGGATTAAGGGGTCCTCGGGAGGCCAACCTATCTCTATGGGCCGGACTATATGGGCCACCTACCGAACACAGGATTCATTGAACACCTTATCTCCAAGATGGAAGCTTCGGGAAGTACGGCTTGTGCTCGATGTCTGATGTAGCAAATAGGCATGTTTATCTCTTCAGCGTGTAACCGACCATGCGTAAGCCCTAGGTAACCTCGGCGTCTATATAAGCCGAAGGGTTTTAGGTTATAGAGACAGAACAACTCATCTAGGGTTACCTATTCGATCTCGAGGTAGATCAACTCTATAACCCCATACCATCAATACAACCAAGCAAGACATAGGGTATTACCTCCATAGGAGGGCCCGAACTTGGGTAAATCTGTGTCCCCTTCGTCTCTTGTTACCATAGATTCTAGTCTCACAGTTCGGGACCCCCTACCCGAGATCCGCCGGTTTTGACACCGACATTGGTGCTTTCATTGAGAGTTCCTCTATGAGCACTCAAGGGATCGATGTCTCTCCTTGTCATCAACTAAGAGGTCCTAGATATGGACACTTTTGTCCCCGGACAGATCTTTGCCTTCGGCAGCGTTGTGCTGCATGCCGACCCGACCGGCCATCTAGGCCAAGTCGAGAGCTTCGCCCCTGATCGAGAGGTTAGATTTGGGAACCTAGAGTTCTTCATAGACTCTCGGGGCGACTTGTCACTAACCGGGCTTGCGACTTTGCTTTCCATGCCTGAAGACTCTGAGGCTTTAACCTCGAGTTCATTCTCCAGTCCCACCGATGGGGTCAACCACGGTGGTGTACCCACTCCTGGCCCGGATCCGGCCATAGTGCCGGAAGGCCGGACACTCGTTCTTGCCGAACATCCTTCTCGTTAAGACACAATGGAGGTCAACTCCGAAGGTTCCGAACAGTATTATCCGATCGAGCCCTCGGCGTTCGATGAAACCCTAGATCGTATGTCATCGATGGAAATTTCCAATGATTCAGCCCCGATCTACGCTCAAATCATTTACAGTATGGGTCGGGACAAAATTTTCGACCCACCCACCACCCACTTGATAGCCACAATCGAAGATTTAACCGACAGGCTAGACTATGCCTTCGAGGAGGCAGAATACATGGATGAAGAGGATTGCGCCCCCACCACTGTTAACACCGGGCGATGGGCCGCCACTTCAACATATGACGTTGGACACTCTTAATGGCGACAAAATGCCTAATAATGATGGCGACAAATCAGGCGACCCACTGTCAAGGCGCCAGAAACTGCATGAGCGGTCCAAAGGCAAAAAAGGGAAGGAAAGCCATTATCGGCACCGGGGACTGAGTTACCCCTGGGGACCGCGGCGACCGTGATATCCCCAAACACCCGTTAGAGGGTCAAGAAAGTCCTGAGGACCAGAACAACCCCACCGACGTCAACGACTCCGAGGACGATAACTACCTCCCCCTATAAAGGAGGAGGATATCCTGACAGCCGATGACTTGGACATCCCTAATAACCATGAAGATCCGGAACTGTTCAGACAGCAGCTCATAGTGACGGCGCGCAGCTTGAAAGCTAAGGAACGGCAGCTTAAAGCCGAACAGGATGACCTCAATGATCGATGACAAGAGTCCTCTCAGCGGAGGAAGGTCATGGTACCGATCTGTCAGACCACACCAAGAGCTATCCAAGAAGAAGGTTGTTGCCGCAATTTGACGACGAGCTCACCGATACTCCATCTCCGAAACATACTCCATATGACAAGCCAGACCGCCCTCCTCGCGGGCACGATCGAACGACCGATGACACCGGTTATAGACCGGCGATACCCCTAAACATGGGGAAATGAGCCAATAGAGCCCAATGACAGGTTCGACCTACGAGATGGCCTAGATCACAGAGCAGACCACACAAGATCCATCTACGGATCCAGAGACTACTCACCTGATAGACGGGATGGGTACAGACCATGGCTCGACCGAAGTAATAACATAGATCGGGAACATAACCAAGCTAGAACAGACGCCGATTACAGGCGCGACATATCTTGGGTTCGAGGCATCACTCACCCGCTATGTTTCACAGATGAGGTGATGTGGCATCAGTTCTCGAAAGGGTTTAAACCCGTGAATATCAAATAGTACGATGGGACAACTGACCCAACCGTATGGATCGAGGACTTCCTCCTCCACATCCACATGGCTCGAGGAGATGATCACCACGCCATCAAATACCTCCCCCTTAAACTCAAGGGGCCAGCTCCGCACTAGCTAAACAGCCTCCCCAAAAACTCCATCGGATACTGGGAAGACCTGGAGAATGCATTCCTCTCTAACTTCCAGGGAACCTATGTTCGGCCGCCGGACTCCTCCGACCTAAGTAACGTCATACAAAAACCCGGAGAGTCTGCACAAAAATTCTCGAATTGGTTCTTGACAAGGAAGAACCAGATTGTCGACTGTCCGGATGCCAATCCAATAGCCTCTTTTCGGCATAATATTCGGGGCAAATGGCTGGCTCACCATCTCAGCCAAGATAAACCTCAAACCATGTCCGTCCTTACTTCCCTGATGACCCACTTTTGCCCGGGTGAAGACAATTGGCTAGCAAGACATAGCCACAACTCCTAAGCGCTCGGAACCTCCGAGGTTCAGGATGGCAACGGGAAGCCCAAGCGCAACAAGAACAAGCGTCGGCACAATAACAGTGATCTCGATGATACGACCGTCAATGCTGGCTTCCGCAATTCCCGTCCTGGGCAACGGAAGAAGCCTCCTAAAGGCAATCGCGATGGACCCACTCCGCTGAAAAAAAAAATCATGGAATGGCCTTGCCAAATCCACGGGACCCAAGAGAAGCCCGCCAACCACACACACCGCAAGTGTTGGGTGTTTAAACAGGCCGGCAAGCTCCCACCTAAGGATCAAAGCAAGATCCCTCACAGTGAGGATGAGCATGAGCCTTGGGGTCCGATTGGTGGCAATCAAAAGAAATTCCCTCCAAAAGTCAAGACGGTAAACATGATATATGCCACCCATATACCCAAGAAGGAGAGGAAGTGCGCCCTTCAAGAGGTCTACGTTGTAGAGCACGTGGCCCAAAGTACAACCCATGGTCGGCATATCCGATCATCTTTGATCGGCGCGATCACCCGACCAGTATCTGTCACGGGGGTTCGACCGCACTTGTCCTCGACCCCATATCGATGGGTATCACCTCACAAAAGTCCTAATGGATGGAGGAAGTAGCCTTAACCTGATTTATTTAGACACGGTGAAAAAGATGGGCATAGACCCGTCACGAATTAAACCTAGTAACACTACCTTTAAAGGTGTGATTCCAGGTGTCGAAGCCTGATGCACGGGCTCTGTTACCCTGGCAGTTGTGTTCGGCTCGCCTGATAACTTTCGCAGCAAAGACTTGATCTTCGACATTGTGCCCTTCCACGGCGGCTATCATGCCCTACTCAGTCGGACAGTGTTCGCCCGTTTCAACGTCGTCCCGCATTACGCATACCTCAATCTCAAGATGCCTGGCCCCAAAGGGGTCATCATTGTTAACGGTAATACGGAGCGATCTTTATGAACCGAGGAACATGCACTGGCCCTGGCGGCCAAATTTAGTTACAAAGATGATTAGCAAGTTCCAACATCTGCCGTAAAGGCACGCAAGGTCAGGAAGCGAGCTCGGCTGCAGACCAAACTCCTAGAGCCTTCATCTCCCCTCAAATAGGGACTCGCTTTCCATCGCATGCCCCTAGGACCAGCGAAGTACGTGCCAAGAAGGCACAACTTCGCACTTAAAATTCCATGGGCAGCGATGGGGAAACAAAGGTGGGAGTCCGGCTGGACTGGACTACTACCATTCAATACATCTTCGGACACAATGCAGGGACCACTGAAGGGCCCACCAAGGGCGTAAAGCTTATTCATAGTTCGGCGACTTTTCAAGTCCTTGTTTGCAAGATCTGTTCGTTGAAAAAGCAAATATCAGGAGTAAACTAGCAACAGGGCACATCGAGAACATAAGGCCATCAATCGAAGACCCCTGGTACAACCACTCCTATAATCTCTTTTTCCATATACCTGTAAGCAGTTGCTTCGGCACTCCGAGTAATAAGAGTTATGGAGAAAACAAAAAATATATAGCATCATTTTACATGTTTGTCTGGTTGTCCTTTTTGGCACATATTTTCCTTTTCTCCCTCTTCTCGCGACACAGTTCAATATGTTACGACGCAACTGGATAATATAACGGGGGTTCGAGCTTACAAACAAATCGCCTTACGTATGTTTTGTTATGTGTTCGGCGTCTTAGAGTTCACTTTATATGCATCGGTTCCAAACTATGTCTTCGGTCAATAGTTGGGTTGCCCGGCTCCTGTGCTTGCCCCTTTACGTTCCGCTCGTTCGGCTAAGAGGGCAAAGGGAGAACCCATACGATTGTGTTTTCGATTAGTCTAGTCAACCATCTCAAGGGAGAAAGCCGAAAACTAACCGTCATAGTATGCGAGAGCCGGTCTGTGAATCCGAGCCTGAAGTGTTATACTTACATCCTCGTTAGAGGATATTCCACGTTGTGCGAGGGGTTTGCTACCCATGCGAACCATGTGATGTTGTCCTTAGCCGCGGTTCATCCGAACATCACAACACTTTGGGGCTAGTCCTTAGCCCCCCGTAGTCCTTTTCGTGCCCCTATGGCTAAGTGAAAGAAATAAGGCACTATAGTATGATTACCTAGTCTGCCGCACTCTACCACCTTCGGGTTCCGATCACTCGGCTAAGGAATCTTGTGCATTGGCAGAGACACCCCATGTAGTATCAACATGGGGGCTGAAGCCAACGACTAACATCTTTCAGTTTCAAATGGCCACACATGAGTTATAAAGGAATGCAAAACATCAAAGCTGAATAAATAACTTATAACATTAAAAACTTTGAAATTTCTTCGGACGCATTACAATTCATTCGAATACATTATCGCCCGAACACTGAGAAGCTATCGCCCGATCACCTTCCATTACTCCGGTGAAGTATAGCTCGTGGCGTCTATACTCCTTCCCGGGAGGCGGCGGGGCAGTGGCTTATTGGGAGACGTAGTAGTAAATCAAAAAAATTCCTACGTATCACCAAGATCTATCTATGGAGAAACCAGCAATGAGTGGGGAGAGATTGCATCTTCATACCTTTGAAGATTGCTAAGCGGAAGCGTTACAAGAACGCGGTTGGTGGAGTCGTACTCGCAGCGATTCAAATCATGATGGATTCCGATCTCAGCGCCGAACAACGGCGCCTCCGCGTTCAACACATGTGCAGCCCGATGACGTATCCTACGCCTTGATCAAGCAAGGAGGAAGGAGAGGTTGAGGGAGAGCTCCGGCAGCACGACGGCGTGGTGACGGTGGAGCTACGTGAACTCCGGCAAGGCTTCGCCAAGCACTATGGAGAACGAGGAAGAGGAAGGGTAGGGCTGCGCCGAGAGAGAGAGAAGTCGTGTCTCAAATCAGCCCAAACCCTTGCATATATATTGGAGGATGGAGAGGTAGGGCTGCCCTGGCCCCTCCTCCAAGGAGGAGAGGCTCGGCCGAACTAGGGGGAGAGTCCACCTCCCATAAGGGAGGTGGATCTCCTCCTTTTAAATCTTTTCAGCCCTATCTCTTGATCTCCAGCCGCATGAGCCTTTCTAGAAGGTCTTGGCCAGCCCAATAAGGGCTGGTACACCTCCTCTAAGGGCTCACAAAGTCCTATGGTCGTCACACCCCTCCCGGGGGGTCCTCCGGCACCCTCTCGGCACTCCCGGTACACTACCGATGAGCCCGAAAACTTTCCGGTGACCAAAACAGGACTTCCTATATATCAATCTTTACCTCCAGACCATTCCGGAGCTCCTCGTGACGTCCGGGATCTCATCCAGGACTCCAAACAACCTTCGGTAATCACGTATACCATTTCCCTATAACCCTAGCGCCATCGAACCTTAAGTGTGTAGACCCTACGGGTTAGGGAGACACGTAGACATGACCGAGACACCTCTCCGATCAATAACCAACATAGGAATTTGGATACCCATGTTGGCTCCCACATGCTCCATGATGATCTCATCAGATGAACCACGATGTCGGGGATTCAATCAATCCCGTATACAATTCCCTTTGTCTATCGGTATGATACTTGCCCGAGATTCGATCGTCGGTATCTCTATCCCTTGTTCAATCTCGTTACCGGCAAGTCTCTTTACTCGTTCCGTAATACATCATCCCGTGGCTAACTCCTTATTCACATTGAGCTCATTATGATGATGTATTACCGAGTGGGCCCAGAGATACCTCTCCGCCACACGGAGTGACAAGTCCTAGTCTCGATTCGTGCCAACCCAACAGACACTTTCGGAGATACCCGTAGTGCACCTTTATAGCCACCCAGTTACGTTGTGACGTTTGGCACACCCAAAGCATTCCTACGGTATTAGGGAGTTGCACAATCTCATGGTCTAAGGAAACGATACTTGACATTGAAAAGCTTTAGCAGACGAACTACACGATCTTGTGCTATGCTTAGGATTGGGTCTTGTCCATCACATCATTCTCCTAATGATGTGATCATGTTATCAACGACATACAATGTCCATGGTCATGAAACCGTGACCATCTATTGATCAACGAGCTAGTTAGCTAGAGGCTCACTAGGGACATGTTGTGGTCTATGCATTCACACGTGTATTACAGTTTCCGGTTAACACAATTATAGCATGAACAATAGACAATTATCATGAACTAGGAAATACAATAATAACCATTTTATTATTGCCTCTAGGGCATATTTCCAACAGTCTCCCACTTGCACTAGAGTCAATAATCTAGTTACATTGTGATGAATCGAACACCCATAGCATTCTAGTGTTGATCATGTTTTGCTCGTGAGAGAGGTTTAGTCAACGGATCCGCGACATTCAGATCCGTATGCACTTTACAAATATCTATATCTCCCTCCTGAATGTAATCACGGATGGAGTTGAAGCGGCGCTTGATGTGTCTTGTCTTCTTGTGAAACCTGGGCTCCTTCGCAAGGGCAATAGCTTGAGTGTTGTCACAGAATAGAGTCATTGGGCCCGATGCACTTGGAATTACTCCTAGGTCGGTGATGAACTCCTTCATCCAGACTCCTTCCTTTGCTGCTTCCGAAGCAGCTATATACTCCGCTTCACATGTAGATGCCGCCACGTCGCTTTGCTTGCTGCTGCACCAGCTGACTGCCCCTCCGTTCAAAACATACACGTATCCGGTTTGCGACTTGGAGTCGTCCTGATCTGTGTCGAAGCTAGCATCGACGTAACCCTTTATGACGAGCTCTTCGGCACCTCCATATACGAGAAACATGTCCTTTGTCCTTTTCAGGTACTTCAGGATATTCTTGACCACTGTCCGGTGTTCCGCTCCGGGATCACTTTGGTACCTCCCTACCAAACTTATGGCAAGGTTCACATCAGGTCTGGTACACAACATGGCATACATAATAGAGCCTATGGCTGAAGCATACGGGATGACACTCATCTCTTCTCTATCATTTGTCGTGGTCGGGCATTGAGTTGTACTCAATCTCACACCTTGTAACACAAGCAAGAACCCCTTCTTGGACTGATCCATATTGAACTTCTTCAATATCTTGTCAAGGTATGTGCTTTGTGAAAGACCTATGAGGCATCTTGATCTATCTGTATAGATCTTGATGCCTAATATGTAAGCAGCTTCTCCAAGGTCCTTCATTGAAAAACATTTATTCAAGTAGGCCTTTACACTTTCCAAAAGTTCTATATCATTTCCCATTATCAGTATGTCATCCACATATAATATGAGAAATGCTACAGAGCTCCCACTCACTTTCTTGTAAATACAGGGTTCTCCATAAACCTGTACAAACCCAAACGCTTTAATCACTTCATTAAAGCGAATGTTCCAACTCCGAGATGCTTGCACCAGCCCATAGATGGAGCGTTGGAGCTTGCATACCTTGTTAGCATCTTTAGGATCGACAAAACCTTCCGGCTACATCATATACAGTTCTTCCTTAAGGAAGCCATTAAGGAATGTCGTTTTGACGTCCATTTGCTAGATCTCATAATCATAAAATGCGGCAATTGCTAACATGATTCGAACCGACTTCAGCATCGCTACGGGTGAGAAAGTCTCATCATAGTCAATTCCTTGAACTTGTCGATAACCCTTAGCGACAAGCCGAGCCTTATAGACGATTACATTACCATCCGCGTCAGTCTTCTTCTTAAAGATCCATTTATTTTCAATGGCTCGCTTATCATCAGGCAAGTCCGCCAAAGTCCATACTTTTTTCTCATACATGGATCCTATCTCGGATTTCATGGCCTCAAGCCATTTGTTGGAATCCGGGCCCGCCATTGCTTCTTCATAGTTCGAAGGTTCACCGTTGTCCAACAACATGATCTCCAGGACAGGGTTGTCGTACCACTCTGGTGCGGAACGTGTCCTAGTGGACCTTCGACATTCAACAGTAACTTGATTTGAAGTTTGATGATCATCATCATTAACTTCCTCTCCAGCCGGTGTAGGCTCCACAGAAACAACTTCCTGTGCTGTGCTACTCTCCGGTTCGAGTGGAGGTACAATTACCTCATCAAGTTCTATTTTCCTCCCACTTACTTCTTTTGAGAGAAACTATTTATCGAGAAAGGATCCATTCTTGGCAACAAAGACTTTGCCCTCGGATCGTAGGTAGAAGGTATACCCAATAGTCTCTTTGGGATATCCTATGAAGACACACTTTTCCGCTTTGGGTTCGAGCTTCTCAGGTTGAAGTTTCTTCACGTAAGCATCGCGTCCCCAAACTTTTAGAAACGACAGCTTAGGTTTCTTTCCAAACCATAATTCATACGGTGTCGTCTCAACGGATTTTGACAGTGCCCTATTTAAAGTGAATGCGGCAGTTTTTAATGCATACCCCCAAAATGATAGCGGTAAGTCAGTAAGAGACATCATAGATCGCACCATATCCAATAGAAAGCGACTACGACGTTCAGACACACCATTTCGCTGAGGTGTGCCAGGTGGCATGAGTTGTGAAACAATTCCACATTTCCTTAGGTGCGTGCCAAACTCGTGACTTAAATATTTTCTCCGCCACGATCAGATTGTCGGCACTTTATTTTCCTGGCACGTTGATTCTCTACCTCACTCTAAAATTCCTTGAACCTTTCAAAGGTTTCATACTTGTGTTTCATCAAGTAGACATACCCATATCTGCTCAAGTCATCAGTGAGGGTGAGAACATAACGGTAGCCACCGCGAGCCTCGACGCTCATTGGACCGCATACATCTGTATGTATTATCTCCAACAAGTCAGTTGCTCGCTCCATTGTTCTTGAGAATGGAGTCTTGGTCATCTTGCCCGTGAGGCATGGTTCGCATGTGTCAAATGATTCAAAATCAAGAGACTCCAAAAGTCCATAACCATGGAGCTTCTTCATGCGTTTGACACCAATATGACCAAGGCGGCAGTGCCACATGTAAGTGGGACTATCGTTATCAACCTTACACTTTTTGGTACTCACACTATGGACATGTGTAACATCATGTTCGAGATTCATCAAAAATAAACCATTGACCAGCGGGGCATGACCATAAAACATTTCTCTCATATAAATAGAACAACCATTATTCTCAGATTTAAATGAGTAGCCATCTCGCACGAAACGAGATCCAGATACAATGTTCATGCTCAAAGCTGGTGCTAAATAACAATTATTGAGGTTTAACACTAATCCTGAAGGTAGATGTAGAGGTAGCGTGCCGACGGTGATCACATCGACCGTGGAACCATTCCCGACGAGCATCGTCACCTCGTCCTTTGCCAGCCTCCGCTTATTCCGCAGTTCCTGCTTGGAGTTACAAATGTGAGCAACTGCACTGGTATCAAATACCCAGGAGCTACTACGAGCGCTGGTTACGTACACATCAATAACAAGTATATCACATATACCTTTAACATTGTCGGCCTTCTTATTCGCTAAGTACTTGGGGCAGTTCCGCTTCCAGTGACCGGTACCCTTGCAATAAAAGCACTCAGTCTCAGGCTTGGGTCCAAGCTTGTTCTTCTTCTTCCCGGCAACTTGTTTACCAGGCACGGCAACAGCTTTGCCGTCCTTCTTGAAGTTCTTATTACCCTTGCCTTTCTTGAAACTAGTGCTCTTATTCACCATCAACACTTGATGCTCCTTTTTGATCTCGACCTCTGCTGATTTCAGCATCGAGTACAACTCAGGAATGGACTTCTCCATCCCTTGCATCTTGTAGTTCATCACGAAGCTCTTGTAGCTAGGTGGAAGTGACTGGAGGATTCTATCGATGACCGAGTCATCTGGGAGATTAACTCCCAGCTGAGTCAAGCGGTTGTGTAGCCCAGACATCTTGAGGATGTGCTCACTGACAGAACTATTCTCCTCCATCTTACAGCTGAAGAACTTGTCGGAGACGTCATATCTCTCGACCCGGGCATGAGCTTGGAAAACCGGTTTCAGCTCTTGGAACATCTCATATGCTCCGTGTTGCTCAAAACGCTTTTGGAGCCCCGGTTCTAAACTGTAAAGCATGCCGCACTAAACAAGGGAGTAATCATCGCAGCGAGAATGCCAAGCGTTCGCAGCGTCTTGCTCTGCTGGGAGAAGGGGTGGGTCACCTAGTGGTGCATCAAGGACATACAATTTCTTGGAAGCTATGAGGATGATCCTCAAGCCACGGACCCAGTCCGCATAGTTGCTTCCATCATCTTTCAGCTTGGTTTTCTCCAGGAACGCGTTGAAATTGAGGGTGACATTCGCGTTGGCCATTGGATCTACAATATAGATTGTAAAGATAATTTTAGACTAAGTTCATAATAATTAAGTTCACATAATCAAATTATTTAATGAACTCCCACTTAGATAGACATCTCTCTAGTCATCCAAGTGACACATGATCCATGTCAACTAGCCCGTGTCCGATCATCACGTGAGACGGACTAGTCATCCATGGTGAACATCTCCATGTTGATCGTATCTTCTATACGACTCATGTTCGACCTTTCGGTCTTCCGTGTTCTGAGGCCATGTCTGTACATGCTAGGCTCGTCAAGTCAACCTAAGTGTTCCGCGTGTGTAAATCTGGCTTACACCCGTTGTATGCGAACGTTAGAACCTATCACACCCGATCATCACGTGGTGCTTCGGAACGATGATCCTTAGCAACGGTGCACAGTTAGGGTGAACACTTCTCTTGAAATTTTATTGAGAGATCATCTTATTTACCACCATCGTTCTAAGCAAATAAGATGTAAACATGATAAACATCACATGCAATCAATATAGTGACATGATATGGCCGACAACATCTTGCTCCTTTGATCTCCATCTTCGGGGCACCATGATCATCACTGTCACCGGCACGACACTATGATCTCCATCATTGTGTCTTCATGAAGTTGTCTTGCCAACTATTACTTCTACTACTATGGCTAGCGTTTAGCAATAAAGTAAAGTAATTACATGGTGTTTATGATTGACACACAGGTCATACAATAAAATAAGACAACTCCTATGGCTCCTGCCGGTTGTTATACTTATCGACATGCAAGTCGTGAATCCTATTACAAGAACATGATCAATCTCATACATCACAATGCATCACATCACATTCTTTGGCCATATCACATCACAAGGCATATCCTGCAAAAACAAGTTAGACGTCCTCTAATTTGTAGTTGCAAGTTTTTACTTGGCTGCCATAGGTTTCTAGCAAGAACGTTTCTTACCTACGCCAAAACCACAACATGATATGCCAATTGCTATTTACCCTTCATAAGGACCCTTTTCATCGAATCCAATCCGACAAAGTTGGGAGAGACAAACACCCGCTAGCCACCTTATGCAACAAGTGCATGTCAGGCGATGGAACCAGTCTCACGTAAGCATACGTGTAAAGCCGGTCTGGGCCGCTTCATCCCACAATACCGCCGAATCAAGATAAGACTAGTAGTGGTAAGCATATTAACAAAATCAACGCCCACAACAACTTGTGTTCTACTCATGCATAGATTCTACGCATAGACCTAGCTCATGATGCCACTGTTGGGAGACGTAGTAGTAAATCAAAAAAATTCCTAAGCATCACAAAGATCTATCTATGGAGAAACCAGAAAAGAGTGGGGAGAGATTGCATCTTCATACCTTTGAAGATCACTAAGCGGAAGCATTACAAGAACTCGGTTGGTGGAGTCGTACTCGCAGCGATTCAGATCGCGGTGGATTCCGATCTCAGCGCCGAACAACGGCGCCTCCGCGTTCAACACACGTGCAGCCCGATGACGTATCCTACGCCTTGATACAGCAAGGAGGAAGGAGAGGTTGAGGGAGAGCTCCGGCAGCACGACGGCGTGGTGACGGTGGAGCTACGTGAACTCCGGCAGGGCTTCGCCAAGCGCTACGGAGAACGAGGAAGAGGAAGGGTAGGGCTGCGCCGAGAGAGAGAGAGAGAAGTCATGTCTCAAATCAGCCCAAACCCTTGCATATATATAGGAGGAGGGAGAGGGAGGGCTGCCTTGGCCCCTCCTCCAAGGAGGAGAGGCTCGGCCGAACTAGGGGGAGAGTCCACCTCCCACAAGGGAGGTGGATCTCCTCCTTTTAAATCTTTTCAGCCCTATCTCTTGATCTCCAGCCACATGGGCCTTTCTATAAGGTCTTGGCCAGCCCAATAAGTGCTGGTACACCTCCTCTAAGGTCCCACGAAGTCCTATGGTCGTCACACCCCTCCCGGGGGTCCTCCGGCACCCTCCCGGCACTCCCGATACACTACCGATGAGCCCGAAAACTTTTCGGTGACCAAAACTGGACTTCCTATATATCAATATTTACCTCCGGACCATTCCGGAGCTCCTCGTGACATCTGGGATCTCATCCAGGACTCCGAACAACCTTCGGTAATCACATATACCATTTCCCTATAACCCTAGCATCATCGAACCTTAAGTGTGTAGACTCTACGGGTTCGGGAGACACGTGGACATGACCGAGACACCTCTCCGGTCAATAACCAACAGTGGGATCTGGATACCCATGTTGGCTCCCACATGCTCCACGATGATCTCATCGGATGAACTATGATGTCGGGGATTCAATCAATCCCATATACAATTCCCTTTGTCTATCGGTATGATACTTGCCCGAGATTCGATCGTCGGTATCTCTATACCTTGTTCAATATCATTACCGGCAAGTCTCTTTACTCGTTCCGTAATACATCATCACGTGGCTAACTCCTTAGTCACATTGATCTCATTATGATGATGTCTTACTGAGTGGGCCCAGAGATACCTCTCCGTCATACGGAGTGACAAATCCCAGTCTCGATTTGTGCCAACCCAACAGGCACTTTCGGAGATACCCGTAGTGCACCTTTATAGCTACCCAGTTATGTTGTAACATTTGGCACACCCAAAGCATTCCTACGGTATCCGGGAGTTGCACAATCTCATGGTCTAAGGAAACGATACTTGACACTGAAAAGCTTTAGCGGACGAACTACACGATCTTGTGCTATGCTTAGGATTGGGTCTTGTCCATCACATCTTTCTCCTAATGATGTGATCCCGTTATCAACGACATCCAATGTCCATGGTCATGAAACCGTGAACATCTAATGATCAACGAGCTAGTCAACTAGAGGCTCACTAGGGACATGTTGTGGTCTATGCATTCACACATGTATTACGGTTTCCGGTTAACACAATTATAGCATAAACAATAGACAATTATCATGAACTAGGAAATACAATAATAACCATTTTATTATTGCCTCTAGGGCATATTTCATACATGGCTACCTTCATTGGATCCAGCCCCGGCAAGTGCACCTTGGCCTTAGCAAGGGCCATCCGGACTCCCTCGATGCAGGAGGAGTGCTTCACGGTGTCAAGGCGGGGCAAAGCGGCAATTAACTTCTGCACCAGGGCAAAGTAGCTGCCTGGCAGTGGTCGCCAGGCCATAGGTGGAACTAGAGATCATTCATGGCCGGATCCACCATCTGGTGAAGCTCCATCAACTGCTTCAACTAATCCACGAGAAGAGGAGAGCGCTCGGGGGCTCCGAACCGTGCCCAGAACTGACGAGCTTTGTCTCCTTCTTCCTTTGGGGCAACCAGCTGATTGGTGTCCGCCACGCTCTTCTGGAGATCGGAGGAGGCGTCTGAGGAACGCCACACCTTGGTAAGCAATTTGAATTTTCTATCCCCGAAGACGCACTGTAGTAAGTATGGATTACCATCCATTATGTCCTTCGCCTGGCGTACTTGCTCCTCATAGAACCGCCTGTCCACCCGCTCCTTCTAAAGATCGTTCTTTAGGGTGGACAGTTCGGTCGTGCTCTCCTTGTCCATCTGCTCAAGGGCCTCGCACTTCTGGCTGGCGTCCTTGAGCTCCTACTGGACCTCCGCCACACGAGCCTCATGCTTGTCGTTGGTGGCTCGCAGGACGAAGAGGGCGGTAGCCGCTTCTTTGGCTACCGCCCTCTCGAAGGCCGCTTGGTCTTGCGCTTGTTGGAGCTCGGCCTTGAGCCTCTCCACCTCTTTCGACGAAGCTGTTTAAACATTAATACACTATGAAAAACTACATGGGTAGTGTTCAGGTAAAGGTGTTCGGGAAAAGGTATTCAGATTTTGTTTTGACCTACCTTGTGCCTCGTTCAATCTTCTATTGAGGGCATCAACTTCATCCTCAGAACGTTTAAGCTTCCGATTCAGTTCGTCAAGTTCGGCGCCATTTATGGCCGCCACCGATGACGAAGCCTGTATCACCCATACAGTTGACATGTTACATGGGTCCTATACTCCCGAACTATAGTCAATCCGATCATACGTTCGACCTTATTAGGGGCTAATCTAATGTTTCAGACACACAACTTGTATCTAGTCTAGAATCGGATCCATGATGGACCCCTATGTAAGTTTTTCAAACTCACCTAGGGCTCGGGGGCTGCCATGTATATAATAATAAAAATAAGTAAAAACATTGCAAACAAGAGCATCATGTGACTTACTTGAAAACCCGTCAGGAGACCCTTGAAGGCCTCCTTTAGTCCGTTGTTGAAGGATTGAATGCTCTATAATACCGCACCCATAAGGGCTCCTCGGATATGGAGGCTCTTGATAGAGCCTCCTCCGTGACCGGCCACCCATTGGTTGGCGGCATTGGTGGTGATCGGATAACCCGATCACTAATTGAGGTTTTAACCAGTACCTCCGGAGGCATGGTGCGCTTCGGAGATGCCCTCGGAGGGGACTAAGCGGCCGTTCGTCCCGCCTCCTTAGTATCCGGGCGAGGTACCTCCCCCCGGTCTTCGGTGACCGACATATTAGCCTCGGCCATTATGTCGTCTCCCCTGCCACCGGTGCCTGGATCCATACGAGCATGATGGGATGACACCTTTGTGGTGTCCTTCGCGGCACCTGGAGTGGCGGGATGTGAGGCATTCCTGCTCTCTGCTAGTTTGGCGGGCGGGGTCTCCCCGTCCGATATTTGATCGATGGGAAGGACGTGCGGGGAGCTGCAAAATCGATAAGCACCTACGTGTTAATAAACATTAAACCTATTAAAAGACGAACAAGGGGTCTTTGGATCCTAACCTTTGGGCCGGGGATTGACCCTGAGGTTCCTTCATGGAACCATCTCGAGGTCATTGGACTCAGTGTCTGAGGCCGAACTATCATCGGACAAGATCACCTATGCTCGACGCTTTTTCTTCTGGGCAGGAGGGGGTACCTCCTCCAGGGTGCCCGATGGCACCGCCCTCTTTCTTGCAAGGGGGAATTGCCTTCCCCCTCGACTTCGTCCTCCTCTTCTTCCTCTTGCACCTCCTCTTCCTCTTCCTCCTCATTCTCCTGTTGATCCGAGGAGGCATGGGTTTCCCCGGACACAGTCTCTGACTGGTCCCTGATGCGAAGGCCAACCCGACCTGGTTTCTTCTTCTTCTCCTTGTTCGTGGCGGCCTCGTAAGGCTTCACCACGAGCATTTTTTCCAACAGCCCGGACCTGGCGTCTTCGGGCTGAGGTGTCGGACTGCTGATGTTAATGGCTTTACTTAGCCATGTCTGCAAGGGGATGATCGGGAGAAATGTTACAGATCCTCTCTAAGAAAAGTAAAGCCGATCAAGTAGAATTGTACCGTACCTCGGAGGTGGGCTTGGAAGCATGCAGGCCCCTGTCTTCCTCCTTGGATGGCCAGCTCTCTTGTGACTTGAAGAGTGCCTTCCATAGCTTCTCCCGCGTAGTGCGGAAGAGGTTCCGGATTGTGGGCGCATCGTCAAGCTGATGAGCCCACGAGGGAGAATCCCGATGCTGGCAGGGGAGGATGCGTCTCCGGAGCATCACCTAGACCACATTGGTCAGCTTGATGTCCTTCTCGACCATGGAGCCGATGCGCCTCTGCAGGTCGCTCACCTCCTTGCTCGGTCCCCAGCTAAGGCCCTTTTTGAGCCATGAAGCTAGTCTGGTGGGGGGACCGGATTTGAATTCGGTAGGGGGAATCTGACCTTATTCTCGTGGTTCTGTGATGTAGAACCACTCCTTCTGCCATGCCTTGATGGTGTCGATGAAGGTGCCCGATGGCCACACGACGTGTGTGAGCTTGCCGATGACAGCTCCGCCGCAATCTGCATGCTTCCCACCGACGCACTTCGGCTTGACGTTGAACACTTTCGGCCATAGCCCAAAGTGTGGCTCGACTCGCAGGAAAGCCTCGCAGACGAGGATGAATGCCGGGATGCGCATGAAAGAGTTCGACGGGAGGTCATGAAAGTCAAGGTCGTAGGAAAACATCAACCCCCTAACGAAGGGGTGAAGCGGGAAGCTTAACCCCCTGATGAAGTGGGGAAGGAAGACCACCCTTTCGCCCGGCCGGGGAGTGGGGATCACTTGGCCCTCCTCCGGTGCGCGATGAGTGATGTCAGCGGAGAGGTAGCCGGCCTTATTGAGGTCGAGAATGTCCTGGTCGGTGACCGTGGAGGCCTCAGACTGGCCGTTGGAGCCCGCCAATGGTAAGTTTGGAGGTGGGAAGCAGAAGACCAAGATCTGTGCTTCCAAGGCGCATAGGAATGGGAAGCAGAGCAGGCGAATGGGGAGCGTGAATAGGCTTTGGGGTTTTCTTCCCCTTTTATTAGGCTTATCGATTCGGTCTCCCCTCACGGTGCCGTGAATCCCTCCGCTTCCCGGGATGTGCGAGCCGTTGCACGCACGTGATTAAACATATCCCGTGTAAAATGGGGCACGGTCAGCACATTGATAGACCATGTTGATTAAAATGGCCTCGAACCGTGAATCGAGCTTTTGTAACTGGCTTGGCGGTCGTGATGGGCCGTGACCTTTCGTCCGAGAGGTCGTCAGAGGAACATTATTTACCCCTTGATGTTTGGCCTTCAAGTCTCGCCTATTTACAGTGTTCAGATGCGCCACTATGCGGAAAGCTACTTGTCATCGGAGGCCTAACTAAGTTCGGCAGGAAGAACTCACCTCGCAAGACGAAGACTCTGATCGTGTGAAACAATTGAAGCTAAGACCCTTTGCATTGGAGGCTAGTTCGGGGGCTACTGAGGGAGTCCTAGATTAAGGGGTCCTCGGGAGGCATGCCTATCTCTATGGACCGGACTATATGGGCCACTTACCGAACACAGGATTCATTGAAGACCTTATCTCCAAGATGGAAGCTTCGGGAAGTATGGCTTGTGCTCCACGTTTGATGTAGCAAATAGGCATGTTTATGTCTTCGTCGTGTAACCGACCATGTGTAAACCCTAGGTACCCTCGGCGTCTATATAAGCCAGAGGGTTTTAGGTTATAGAGACCGAACAACTCATCTAGGGTTAGCTATTCGATCTCGAGGTACATCAACTCTGTAACCCCCATACCATCAATACAACCAAGCAGGACGTAGGGTATTACCTCCATAGGAGGGCCCGAACCTGGGTAAATCTGTGTCCCTTCGTCTCTTGTTACCATCGATTCTAGCCTCATAGTTCGGGACCCCCTACCCGAGATCCGCCGGTTTTGACACCGACAGCAAGGCCTTGTCGCCAAGCAGTAGTGGTAGACGAGGACGTAATGGTCCACGCAAAGATGGGTGATGACAACCTTCTGATCATGCCCGGCACAACCACTGGTGTACTCGAGGTCAAAGCCGACCACTTTGTACTTGTCATAGACAAGTAACTGCTCCATGGTGTGGATGGAGTTCTCCACCCAGATCGGGTCGTTGGTGTACACCACCGTGAGGTTCTTGAACCTTATGTGGGTGTCCATGTAGGCATGAATGGTGAAATGCCGCTCGTCATCGGTAGCCGTTGGGAGCTCCGCCATTGGAGCCGAGCAAGATATCCTCTATATTTGGAATGTGGGTGTGTTTCTTGTGTTGTGGGGAAAGGTTGAAGAGAGACAAGGTTAAATGAGCAGTGGAGTAAATGGGGGTTGTACGGGCTGAAATTGGCACGTCTTGTCACCGTGTTCCCGGGTGAGGATTGTTGTGCAAGCTTGACCAGCGCACGAACAATCGTTCCCGGCGGTTCGTTTGGTCACGTGGCGGCTCGATGTGTTGCCAACATATCGTTGGTGATCCCGTTCCCATGTGCAAATGCACACAACCTCTTGCCCAGCCTGGTTGGCCATGCGTCGGCTGGAAGAAGCTCCCAGTATTGGGGGCGCTAAATGGGAAACGGTTAGCAAAAATGATGTGTGTGCAATGACTTAAAGCAACGTACAAGTTCAGCACTAAGCAGTAGTGTTGAATATGCAGTGCGGGTGCGACTGTGAAGGACGATGCGGGTTTTGTTGGGGACGATGGTGAGAGTTTTCTCGGCCAGAATAATAATGTGCTTCGGAGGCGACGGTTCAATAGACATGGCCGTTTGCGATAAGTATCACTACGGTGTAAATGGACCGTCGTGGTCCGTGTAAATCCTACAGCCGCAGATGCTCGATGCGCGGGAATGCGTTTTGGATAATTAGGACACATGTGTCGCGGCACAATGTAAGTTAACCAAGTTTTGGGGTTCCAAATTTCATCTTTTTGTGTGACACCTGAATTTTTTATCACATTCAACAAGTTTGAAGGTAAGTTAAGCATTTTTTACCGTAATATGCATAGTGTAAAAAAATTGCCAACACTAAAACGTAGTTGTGCATGTTGTGGGAAAACAGTTGCTAGTAGTAAATTGTGTGGGGACTCTAAGATAAGCATACATATTCAATCAACCAAACTGTTTGCAGGTCAAGACTGCAATTACATTCCTCTACATATTAGTTCATAATAAAACAGTCTCACCGACATCTAGATCAACACATAATAAACATACTCAAGCAAAGATATAAGACACACAAACTATAGATAGCTAGGCTAGTGTTGGCATCAGGACATGTATATATAACTCAATCCGAATCGTACCCATCAACAACGTAAACTTTCTCCAGGTACTCCGCGTACGCGGCGTGCGCCACCCTCCGAGGATACTTCTGCTTGAAAGAGCCAATGGCTCGTCCTCTAGCATGCGCCAGAACACTTGCAAATACGGGGTTAAGCCTTTGGGTCCAGAACGGGCATCCAAAGCCCCCATTCCGTATCCTGATATGACGATTATGCGTTCCCGCATAGAGCTCCCTGAGCTTTTGTTTCTTGTACCTTCTTTGGTCATACTTATCACTGCCAACGTCATCAGATAGCATCTATACATATAATAAAAAATCATGACATTGATGAATAATATGCATAAAATGATATCACAAACAACTTAGTGCAACAAAATTATTAACTAATGACTTTAAATGCATGAAACGACTATTTTCAAACAAACAAGAAACTTTGAAGTAAGTACTACTCCACATTATCACTAAAGTAGTGATCTACATACTCTTATACAATGTTTATTTACAAATGGATACATGTAAAATCATCTATGTAGACCGATTATTAGCAAAATGATCATTTGTACTGGTCAACCATTAAATCACGGTAAAACCTTAGACACAATACTAGCATAATCGTATGTACGGTTGTCACTTATCCAAGTCACTTATCATTTACCTACCAAACAATCAATACGTACATAGTATCATGGATCTATCGAATCTTACTATGATTACATGGATTGAAATAACATGAACCCCAGACAAATTCCAAAAAAAGGCGGAAAACCGAACTAATCAGAGATACCTTATGATATACTCCAAAATAGCAGGGTCTAGCCTGTTCTCCGTCGTTGTCGGAGCTGTCGCTGTTGCCGTCGGCATCATCGGAGTCGGTGGAGTGGTCATCAGAGAGGTCATAGTAGTCTCTGTGTAGCACCGCCTCCTACTGGGGAGGCACGACGGGGCTTACAACGTCACTGCCGTGCTTCTGTCCGTGCGAGACCTCATCGGCCGGGAGGGCAACCTCATCGCCCAACATCAAGATATGCTTAGTTTCTTCACCGGCCCCGGCTTTGACCCCTGCGTCACCACTCCCTCCGATGGTGCCGGTGGTCGCCATCTGATACACTTCCGAAAGCTTTTACAACTGGGAACGACGGCAAGGATGCAGGCATGGTGTGTGGAGAGAGGGGAGTGCAACCGCCTGCTATAACCAGCGGCACATGCACGATTAATATAGAGTGGTTGGGAGCTAGGCGGGAGGCGACTAAATGGCTTGCTTCCTGGCGAGCCTGCGCAACGGTCTTCTCGCATGCCTCACCCCTGCTCGCACGTCTCCCGTCTATCCCGCGCAGAGGACTGCTCGCACGTCCCCAGGTTAGCCTGGGTAGAGGACTGCTCGCATGCGTCTCGTCAATTCACACACGAGCTTGCACGTCTTCTGGTGAGCCAAAGCAGCCTGCTCGCACGCCTCCCATCAATTTACATACTTGCTCGCACGCCTCACGGTCAGCTTGAGCCGCGGACTGCTCGCATCATGCGTCCCATCAACTGATGTCCGCTCAGATGACACACGCGGCTCGTGGTGGTACGTAATATTTTGTTGGGACCAACACACATGGTTGAATACTGTAATAGTTCATGATGGGTAACGTGACAAGTGTGTGTACCAAGCACCAACCTTTAATAAGCTCCCGTTTTAAGAAAAGTGTATCAAAAAATTGTCTCTAATTAGGCCAGAAATTAGCACACACACACACACACACTCTCTCTCTCTCTCTACATATATATATATATCATGAAACGGAATCCCAAGTTTCATCATTTTCAGTTGATTTTTGGATTCACTTCAATTTAAAATGATTTTTCGATGTTTCATGCCGAGCTGTCGAAAAACCAAAAATTTCAATGTTTTCCACGACGCCAAGATATTTGAGGTTCCTTACCATTTATTGCATGGCGACTAAATACATAAACCCAAGGAGACATATGATTTCCCCCAATGAATTCCTGGAAACTCAATTATTGCATATTTTTCGAATGATATATGGACATTTTATAATTATAACACGGACTGATGTGTCACGTGTTTTCTACATAAAAATAGTTTAACACGCCTCAGAGTGGTGTTTGCGATGATGGCCGCGCGGGGGATGGGGGGCTCTTTTCGTTTCACTTAGTTTGCGTTAGCCTCTATGTGTGGGATTGTCCATTTTGTGAGGCAGTTGGCACCCTCAAATTATCTAAATTATGCATTGAAATGCTTAAAACAAGGCACGTCATGCATGTGTTTAGGACACATGCACACGATGGTGGTGTTCCCTCGGACAATAATCCTTCATGCGTTACTAGTGATCCGCACATTCGTTGGTCCATGTGGTCTATCACTTTTGAGCCGCATCGGTAGGGTTTGACCAAGGTGGGTTATGTTAATCTGCTCTGTGTTGCTGTAGATCATGGTCAAATTCCACACCAAAGATTGACGGTACCTCCTACGGCTCAAGGTTGAGGGGGTGCATGGGAGGAGACATACATATTGCACGCAATTTTCTTTAGCCTGGGGAATTTCCAATTTGTGAAGCACGCAGTGTATCAAAGTCGTGCACTTGGCATTTTGAATCAAAAAAACATACCCATGCATATGCTTGTGCCACATATAATCTATGGTGGTCCTAAGTGTGGCTCCCTCACATGGTAATCGGTGACGTGTCACTCTATGGGGGCCATGTGTGGCACCTATATATTATATATTGTTTTGACCAATGTGGATCTTTTTGGTATGCATGCGTGTGGCACTATTTTGGATACTCTAATTTTAGCTAGAGGTTGGAGTTAGTTTCTAGCTCATGACTAGCCCTAAACTAACTCTAGCCAAAGAGGTGTTTGAATGACAGGGTTAGATTGACAATAGATGCACTTGCTGGAGAGAAAAGTGATTTTTCAGTGAGCCCAACGAGAACTAGCTCCAATGAGCACCTCTTGGCTGGTGGGATAGAGAGGGCCCCATGAGAACTAGCTCCAAGTAGCACCTCTTGAGTGGGATAGTTTTTTTTTGTGGGTTAGATGCAAGTAGCTACAATCTAACCCTCATGTTTGAATACTTTAGGGCTATTTGAGCCCCAAGTAACTCAAACTAACTCTAACCCATGGATCCAAACAGGACATATATATATATATATGTATATATATATATATGTATATATATATGCGCGTTGTAATCGATCCTCTTCGTAAGTCGACTTACAGTTTCTAAGGCAAGTGACATTAAAGTTCCATTGGTTACTAACTAAACAAACACTTAACTACATATATACATATATGTGTGGGCCTCAAGCAGTGGGCATTTGTTTTGTCAAACACTCTCTCACGTGGTCATAGGCATCATCACACACCGACACAACCATGTCCATGTGGGTCATCACTTTGACAGATGTCTGTAGAGATGTTTATTTGACCAAGATGGATTCTTCTTGTTGGTATGTGTGTATATATTATACGTAGTAGATATATGCATCGACATTTCAATTCTAACATAAAATCAAACGCATCGTACACATCCAATCCCTCCTATCGAATCGAACTATGGGCGTGCTTGGGACTATATATGCATGGGTTGTTAACCTCAGTATGTGTCCATTCTGGTTCGAGACACACACATGTGGCGGCGAAAGTTGTGCGTTAGTATTTGAAAACATTGCACAATGCTTTCATACATATGTGTCTGGGGCCATGCATGTGCATTGGTGTTGTCTATAGACACTCCCTCGCATGGTTATATATGGACGACATGCCAAATTTGTGGACCCATATGGTCTATCACTTAAACCGACCCATATATACCATAGGTTAATTTGACCAATGTAGATATAGTCCTCTCATTTTTTGTTACGATATAGTTCATGGTGAGATACGAGACAGATGTTTGAGCGCATACATGTATATATATAGGTCGTGGTGTTTGGTCGAAGCATGTGTACGCGTGGGGCGGGGCAGGGCAGGGGCAGGGGAGGGAATCACAATAGTACTATACGTAGGTATACACGAAACCTATTTATGAGGTCAGGTACTACATATCGTTCAACTTTCGAGCCACATCAAAAGGTTTTGCACGCACGAAATATCACACCACCTTAAGTAATTAGTTGAGCCACGCACATGTAGTTGCGGTCTCACCAATCTTGTGAAGTTTCCGAGAAGCGCCCATTAGTGGGCCCGCGCAATCTACCCTCATAACTAAAACATGGGGGAGGGGGTGATCATGATGGATTTCTATTGGTTTTGTGTTACGGTAGGGTGAATTTGCAATTGTAGTATAAGTTTGTAAGTTCATATATATATATAATGAGCTACCATCCCCTCGCCAACTCGAAGGTGTGCGGGGACAGGGGGCATAACCAACATTGTTGTGTGCTCTGCATGACATTGTGTGTCACATGAATGTTGTGCATTCCATATTTGAACACCACAACAACCTTTCCATACAAACATTTGGTCCTCAAGCAGGTCTGCTTGTGTGATGACCCTATATTTATCGTGTTTAATTTCCAATGTTGTTATATAAATGGTAGGGTAGTCATTTTTTGAAACTTAAATAGCATACGAGTCGAAGGAGACAACTATGTGCGATTGTGTACGCAGTAAAGTAGTAGACACGGTTCCCGCATGCTAACTGTGTGCCATGTTTGATGCTAAAAAAACAACTATGTGCCACACCCAGCATGTGATTGTCACGTAACTATAGACCGCCTTGCACCAACCCGCATAGAGAAATCTTAAAAATAGTTACCCACCTTGATCAATTTCAAAATTGATGGTTCCGCGGGTTTGTCTCTTTGAATTGCACACAGGTATTATGTTCGTGCCATGTGCGATGTTTGTTCCTCGAGGCCACTTCAAACCCTTCATAACAAAATTCAGTTTGTCCCGGCTTTTCATTCCCTCCAAGTAAAATTTAAAGTAGCCACGGCCACTAGTAGAAAACATGGCTTCGGTCCAGGCCTGAAAAGCCATTAATCCCGGTTCACTCACGAACCAGGACCCATAGCGGCATCGGTCCCGGTTCGTGAGGCTAGGGTGTCGACGGGGCCCCGTGGGCCATTGGTCCCGGTTCATCTAACCCCTGTGGTCCCGGTTCCAGACACGAACCAGGACCAATGGTCCTTGCTCCTGGCCCACAATCATTGGCTCCGGTTTGTGGAAGGAACCGGGACCAAATGGGGTCCTTTAGTCCCGGTTCCAGCCATAAAACGAGACCAAATGTTGGCCTATATACCCCCACCCCCGCGCGCATGACCAGACCAGTGCATTGCTCTGTTTTTTTGGCCGGCCGTGTGAGAGCTTTGTGGGGCTCTAGCTCACCTCCTATGCACATGAGGTGTTCGATGAAATGCCCAAGCCACACTTAAGCTTTCTCCTCTCGAAGCTCCTTGTCCAAGCTCCATCTTTGTCAAGATTTTTCTAGGTTTGGCGGTCCGTCCTGTCCCGTCCCCGTCCTCACCGCTGCTGATTGCCTGCGCCCATCTCGGCGTCGGCAGCACCGTGGTTAGCCTCTTCTTCTTATCTTCTTTCTAAAAGAAAAAGTTCTTACTTGTATTATTTAGATAGATACTTGTGTAATTTTCTTACTTTTATTATTTTTTGTTATTATATAGTGCGATGGTTTTGGTATCCGCCTCCGTCGGCCCTCGTCCTGTCTATTAATACACTTTATTATATAACGCACGTAGATGAACCGGCAATGGATGTACGGTGACCGACGCACCTCCGAGTATATTAAGGGCCTGCATAATTTTCTCGAAGTGGCTGAGGCAAACAAGCAGAATGGTTTTATGCATTCTCCATGTACTGTCTGTGAGAATACAAAGTCTTTCTACAACTCTAAAACCCTACACTTCCACCTGCTTGAGAAGGGTTTTATGCCACACTATAATTTTTGGACCAAGAACGGAGAAAGAGGGGTTATGATGGAAGACAATGAAGAAGAAGAGGATGATGACAACTATGTGCCTCCTGAATACGCTAATGCTGCAACGGGGGAAGATGAAGATCAAGAGGAACCAGACAATGTGCCCGATGATGATCTTCGTCGGGTCATTGTTGATGCAAAGAGACAATGCGAAAGTGAAAAGGAGAAGTTGAAGTTCGATCGCATGTTAGAGGATCACAAAAAAGGGATGTACCCCAATTGCGAAGATGGCAACACAAAGCTCGGTACCACACTAGAATTGCTGCAGTGGAAGGCAGAGAAGGGTATACTTGACAAAGGATTTGAGAAGCTACTGAAAATATTGAAGAAGAAGCTTCCAAAGGATAACGAATTGCCCGACAGTGTTGGGGAGCGTCGCATGGGAAACAAAAAAAATTCCTACGCACACGCAAAACTATCCATGGTGATGAGCATCTACGAGAGGGAGAGTGGATCTACGTACCCTTGTAGATCGCTAAGCGGGAAGCGTTAAGAAACGCGGTTGGTGTAATCGAACATCTTCGCGATCCAAATCGCCGAGCGTCCCGCGATCTCATCACGATCCGTCCCGCGATCCAATCACGATCCGTCCCGTGAACTCATCACGATCCGTCCCGCGATCTCATCACGATCTTGATCACGATCTGTCCCGCGAACTCATCACGATCCGTTCCGCGATATCATCACGAACCGTCTCGCGATCACGATCACGGTCCTTCCGATCTAGCGCCGAACGGACGGCACCTCCGCGTTTAGCACACGTGCAGCTTGATGACGATATCCACCGTCTTGATCCAGCAAGAGGAGGTGGAGAGGAGAGAGAGTTCACCGGAAGCGTGACGGTGCTCCGGTGATGGTGGTGGAGTGATTCCGGCAGGGCTTCGCCTAAGCGCTGCGGAAAACCAATCTAGAGGAGAAACTGTGCACCGGTGAAACGGGTAACACGTGGCCGGAAATTCTGTCCAAAAACCACCCAATCCACTAGTATATATAGGAGGAGAGGAGAGGAGAGGCAGCCAAGTCCTTTGGGTCGGCCGAAATAGGAGGTGGGAGCAATCCTACTTCACCTCCAATCCTAGTTGGAGTAGGATTGCCTCCTATTGGCTGATTTTCCACTTTTTGCTTTAGGACTTTCTCTCCTGCGCCATGGGCCTTTGTGGCTGTTTTCCCAGCCCACTAAGGGCTGGTTATTATTCTCCCACAGCCCATGGACCTCTTGGGGTCGAAGTACCCCTCCCGTAGGTCTCCCGGTACACTACCGGCACTCCCGGTACACTACCGATACTCCCGGTACACTACCGATGAGCCCGAAACTTTTCCGGAAACCAAACTGGGACTTCCTATATATGAATCTTTACCTCCGGACCATTCCGGAGCTCCTCGTGATGTCCGGGATCTCATCCGGGACTCCGAACAACCTTCGGTCACCACCATACATAACTCTACACTACCGAAACGTCACCGAACCTTAAGTTTGCAGACCCTGCGGGTTCGAGAACTATGCAGACATGACCGAGACACCTCTACAGTCAATAACCAATGGCGGGACCTGGACGTCCACATTGGTTCCTACATATTCTACGAAGATCTTTATCGGTCGAACCTCTATGTCAAGGATTCAGTTAATCCCGTATAACGTTCCCTTTGTTCTTCGGTATGTTACTTGCCCGAGATTCGATCGTCGGTATCTCCATACCTAGTTCAACCTCGTTACCGGCAAGTCTCTTTACTCGTTCCATAATACAAGATCCCGCAACTAACAATTAGTCACATTGCTTGCAAGGCTCATTGTGATGTTGTATTACCGAGTGGGCCCTGAGATACCTCTCCGTCACACGGAGTAACAAATCCCAGTCTCGATCCATGCCAACTCAACAGACACCATCGGAGATACCTGTAGAGCACCTTTATAGTCACCCAGTTACGTTGCGACGTTTGATACACACAAGGCACTCCTCCGATATCCGTGAGTTGCATGATCTCATGGTCATAGGAACATATACTTGACATGCAGAAAACAGTAGCAATAAACTGACACGATCATATGCTATGTTTGTAGTTTGGGTCTTATCCATCACATCATTCTCCTAATGATGTGATCCCGTTATCAAATGACATCTCATGTCCATGGCTAGGAAACCTTAACCATCCTTTGATCAACGAGCTAGTCCATTAGAGGCATACTAGGGACATGGTTTTTGTCTATGTATCCACACATGCATTTAAGTCTCCGATCAATACAATTATAGCATGGATAATAAACGATTATCATGAACAAGGAAATATGATAATAACTAATTTATTTTTGCCTCTAGGGCATATTTCCAACAGATAGTACGTACGTAGCAAAGAAGGTTGTATGACCTCTAGGATTGGAGGTGCAGAACATACATGCATGCCCAAATGACTGCATCCTCTACCGCGATGCATACGAGGATTTGAATGCATGCCCCCGTATGCGGTGCATTGCGGTATAAGATCAGACGAGATGACCCTGGTGATGTTGATGGCGAGCACCCCAAGAAGAGGGTTCCTGCCAAGGTGATGTGGTATGCTCCTATAATACCACGGTTGAAACGTCTGTTCAGAAACAAAGAGCATGCCAAGTCGATGCGATGGCACAAAGAGGACCGTAAGAAAGACAGGAACTTGAGAGCACCCGCTGACGGGTCGAAGTGGAGAAAGATCGAGAGAAAGTAGAGCGACTTTACAGTTAACCCAAAGAACGTATTGTTTAGTTTAAGTGCAGATGGTGTTAATCCTTTTGGGGATCAGAGCAGCAAGCATAGCACATGGCATGTGACTCTATGTATGTATAACCTTCCTCCTTGGTTGTGCATGAAGTAGAAGTTCATTATGATGCCAGTGCTCATCCAAGAACCTAGACAACCCGAGAATGACATTGATGTGTACCTAAGGCCATTAGTTGATGAGCTTTTACAACTATGGAATGGAAGAGGTGAACGTGTGTGGGATGAGAAAGAATAGGAGGAATTTGACCTACATGCGTTGTTGTTTGTAACAATCAACGATTGGCCTGCTCTCAGTAACCTTTCAGGACAGACAAGCAAGGGATGCCACACATGCACACACTGTTTAGATGACACCGACAGTATATATTTGGACAAATGCAGGAAGAATGTGTACCTAGGGCATCATCGATTTCTTCCGACCAACCATCAATGTCGAAAGAAAGGAAAGCATTTCAAAGGTGAGGCAGATCACTGGAAGAAGCCCGCCCTCCGTACTGGTGATCACATACTTGATATGGTCAATGATTTAAAAGTAATCTTTGGAAAGGGTCATGGCGGACTATCGGTTCCGACTGACGATGCGGGATGCGCACCCATGTGGAAGAAGAAATTTATATTTTGGGACCTACCCTATTGGAAAGACCTAGAGGTCCGCTCTGCAATCGACGTGATGCACGTGGCGAAGAATCTTTGCGTGAACCTATTAGGATTCTTGGGCATGTATGGGAAGACAAAAGATACACCGGAGGAACGGGAGGAACAGCAACGTATGCACGGAGAAGACGACATGGATCCAAAGTAGTTTCAGGGTCATGCCAGCTACGCTCTTACCAAAGAAGAGAAGGAAATCTTCTTCGAATGTCTACTCGGTATGAAGGTCCCGCGTGGCTTCTCGTCGAACATAAAGGGAATAATAAATATGGCAAAGAAAAAGTTCTAGAACCTAAAGTATCATGACTGCCACGTGATTATGACGCAACTGCTTCGGGTTGCATTGAGGGGGCTTCTACCGAAAAACATTCGATTAGCCATTGTGAAGCTATGTGCATTCCTCAATGCAATCTCTCAAAAGGTGATCGATCTAGAAATCCTGCCAAGGTTAAGGAGTGATTTGGTGCAATGTCTTGTTAGTTTCGAGCTAGTGTTCCCACCATCCTTCTTCAATATCATGACGCACGTCCTAGTTCATCTAGTCGACGAGATTGTTGTTCTGGGCCTGTATTTATACACAATATGTTCCCCTTTGAGAGGTTCATGGGAGTCTTAAAGAAATATGTTCATAACCGCGCTAGGCCAGAAGGAAGCATCTCAATGGGCCATCAAATAGAGGATGTCATTGGGTTCTGTGTTGACTTCATTCCTGACCTTAAGAAGATTGGTCTCCCTCAATCGCGGTATGAGGGGAGACTGACTAGAAAAGGCGCGCTAGGAGCGGACTCAATAATATGTAGGGACGGGCATTCTTGGTCTCAAGCACACTACACAGTTCTACAGAATTCTACCTTGGTGACCCCGTATGTCGATGAACAAAAGAATATTATGCGCTCCAAACACCTGGAGCAGTGTGACGACTAGATTACATGTGAACACATCGGTACTTTCGGCAGTTGGTTGCAAACACGTCTAATGCGTGACAACACTGTTTTTGATGAGCTGTACTCGTTGGTTAGGGGACCATCTTCGACAGTATTGACTTACAAAGGGTACGGGATAAATGGGAATACATTTTACACGATCGCCCAAGATCAAAGAGCACCAAACCAAAACGGCGATGTCCGCTTTGATGCAGCAACCAAGAGGGGAAAGGACACATATTATGGTTACATAGTGGACATATGGGAACTTGACTATGGACATGATTTTAAGGTCCCTTTGTTTCAGTGCAAATGGGTCAATCTCTCAGGAGGCGGGGTACAGGTAGACCCACAGTATGGAATGACAACAATGGATCTGAACAATCTTGGGTACACAGACGAACCATTCATCCTAGCCAATGATGTGGCGCAGGTTTTCTATGTGATGGACATGTCTACCAAACCAAGAAAAAGAAAAGATAAGAAAGCGAATACATCATCCGATGAGCCAAAACACCACATGGTTCTTTCAAAAAAAAGAGACATCGTGGGATTGGAGGGCAAGACAGACATGTCTGAAGATTATGAAAAGTTTCATGAAATTCCTCTCTTCAGAGTCAAGGTTGACCCAAGTACCCTGTTAAACGATGAAGATTATCCATGGTTATGGCGCAATAATCAAAGGACACAAGCGAAGAAAAAGTGAAGACTTTCTCTCCACAACTATTATGATGATGCTTTTGATCGAGAATATCACTGCAGTTACATGAGTTCAACAAAATGAAATCCCTTTGTAACAGATGAGATTTGTACACGAAGTGCATCCAGTTTTTGTCGTAACCCTCTCAACTTTTTAGCACATGCTATGTGGATGAAATGATGATACCATGCCAACTTTCAACCTTTTCAGAGTTCATTTGTAGTGCTTTTCAATTTCACGGTCATTTAGCTCAAAAAAACAGTAAATGCATGAAAATTACCAAATGAAGCCATAAAGGGTTGAAAATTGATGATGTGGCTTTGAATGGTGCATTTTGAACAAACAAAAAGTCTGGAGTTCAAATAAGTTCAAAAAAATGAAATCCCTTTGTAACACATGAGTTTTCGTCCGAAACCCTGATACTTCGAAAGAGATTGTCCGTTTTGTACACGAAGTGCATCCAGTTTTTGCCGTAACCCTCTCAACTTCTTAGCACATGCTATGTGCGTGAAATGATGATACCATGAAACTTTCAACCTTTTCAGAGTTCATTTGTAGTGCTTTTCAATTTCACGGTCATTTAGCTCAAAGAATGAACTAAAAAGCTTTTCTATAACTCTAATAGCAAAAGGAATCAACTAAAAAGCTTTTATAAACCTCTAGTATTTTTGAAACAAAATTATATAAAATTTATGCAACTGAAAATATAAAAGTATATGTTGTTCGAAACATTAATAGCAAAAAGAATTTTCATAAAGAATTTTTTTGTTAGAAACTTTAATAGCAACTAAAATAACCAAATTTGTTTTTGATTCAAACAAACATTTAAAATAACCTAAAACTTACCAAATAGCAGGAAAAAGAATCACTCAAAAATCTATTTTTTTAGTAAAGTTATTCACAAACTAGTGGCTCACACAAATTTCCAAAAATTCAAATTTAAACTATTCAAATTTGAAAACTAATGGCACTAACAGAAAGTTTATAATTTTTGTGACCTAAAAGCAAAAAAGAATCATTGAAAAACAGTAAATAGGAACAAGATAAAATAAATAAAGCATAAAAATAACAAAAAAATGAATTTTTGTAAAAAAAAACCACGTACTGGGCCACTACGGCATGAATACGACTAGAAACCCAACCAGTTTGTTGGGCCAGGATTCAGGCCCACGGAAAGCCCAGTAGGCCCACAGACAGTGATAGTTTAGGCCCGAAAGCCTGTAGTTGAGAGCAGCTCGGGAGGGTGTGCGCAGCAGCGCTTATAAACCACTCCCGAGCTCCCTCGCCTAGAGAGGTGGGACTAAAAATTTGGCCCCGGGCAGCACCACCCTTTGGTCCAGGTTTGTGGCACAAACCGGAACCAATGCCCCTTTCGTCCTGGTTGGTGCCACCAACCGGGACCAAAGGTCCCTTTTCCCGCCCTTTGGGCTACCGAAAACTGACCTTTGGTCCCGATTTGTGGCACCAACCGGGAGCAAAGGTCCCTGTTTCCCGCCCTTTGGTCTGCCAAAAACTGATCTTTGGTCCCGGTTGGTGGCACCAACCGGGACTAAAGGTGGGCATTGGTCCCGGTTTGTGTCACCAAACGAGACCAATAGCCTGGCTATATAAGCCAACACTTGTGAAATTTTTGTCTCAGTTTCTTCGCTCTCTCCTCATCCTCTCCGCCGGGCTGCCCCGACGCCGTCGCCGCGCCCCTGCCCCACCATCGTCGTCGCTGTTGTCGTCGCCGTCGCCGTCGCCGCCCCCGAGACCGTGCGCTGTCGCTCCTCTCGAGCCCTTGTCGTGCCCCTGCCTTGCCATCGCCGCGCCCCTGCCCTGCTGTCGCCATCACGGTCACCGTCTTCGTTGCCGTTGCCGCCCCCGAGCCCGCATGCTCTCCCTCCTCGCCGCCCCCGCGGTGAGCCGTCGCGGCCCCAGCCAACTTTAATTTTTTGTCTTAGATTTTTTTGTTCATTTATGTAGATCTATGTATACTAATTATTTGTCCTACGAAAATTAGGAGTCCTGGGAAAAATTAGTTAATTAGGAGTCCTAGGAGATTTGTTGATTTTGTTTATGATGCTTTTTATGTTTTAGTTGTTTTATGTTTTAGTTAATTATTAGGAGTCCTAGAAAAAATTAGTATGTGTATGTTAGATTACAGTAAAATTCTTGGGTTTTGGAAAAATTGGTGATTAAACTATAAGAAAACATTCTCATAGAAATTTTTCTTGACATCGATGATGCCCGGCCCGCATCCTCGTCGTTGAGTGGTCCGCGAGAGCCTGCTTGATAGGCGCCATGTCCGGGACTGGGCTTTGCCAGGCTTGCACTGGGAGGTGCTACCTTCCGGGGCTCAAAGCTTGGTGAGGAATCCGGGTCTCGTCATTGACCCAGAGCTTCTTTGATGGCGGTCACATGGGCCACTTTTGATGCAGAGGGAGTGGGCCCCCGTGGAGGTGGTACATCGTCATGTTAGGGAGGAGGACGAGCACGTCCGTCGCTACATGGCGGTGTTGGACGCCGGGTTCAACAATACCTGGCAGATTCTTTAGGGATCTCACCCAAGCTATGATCCCGTGATGGTTCCTTATCTTTGGGTGTCCACCACCCGCGACTCAGGAACCGCTAGTGACTTAGATTAATCGATAGTATTCGATCTGTATTAGTGATCTTATATGATAATATTCGAGATGTATTTGTTAATATGTGATGATGCATTAATAACTGGATTATTCGAAACGATGTATTAGTGATATTATATTCGAGTTCTTTATAAATGTATTAGTGATATTTTATCGGTATAATGCGTGTGTGACTTTCGGTCTGTCCTTGCTCCTTGTGTGACTTTCATGTGTGTTCTTGATGGAGGAATCCCAACTGTTGTCGTGTGTGTGCCTCTTCTTTCTTCTCTTCTTTGTGATATCCTTGTCGGTATAATGTGCAAGAAGAGAAGAGGAGAGGCGTCCATCACCGGCGGTCGAACTATTACTGTGAGAGACTGCCCATCAACATATATACACCATCGTATCAGTGTGAGAGAGTGCACACCAACACACCATGAGATATGAGAGTTACTTAAGGAAAGCCTCGAGGGACCGAAAGTCACACACGCATTAGGATCCAAAGCATGCCGTAATTCTTGAATTATGAACAGAGGAAATGTTGTCGTCTGATGACGACGATAGGATCCCAGCGTGTGAATTTTGCGGTGAAGATAAGGGTCTTTGTGACCAGCCTGGGCTGCGAGATGACAGGTTCTTCACCATGAAGCTTTACGAGGACTTTGATATTTCTATGGTACGCAACGATGACAACTGTTTTTTCGTAATTAAGCATGACTTCTGTTTCTTTCCTTCAACGTGTAATTTTTGTTTTATACAATTCGACTAGTTCGTCCTCTGTCATGGAAGACGGTATTTCTTGGAGGGGCTCGATTTCGAAGAGCACGAGAGTTTCGAGACGAGGACAGCCAACCTGAGGAGTAAACCTGGTCACACATTTCTTGTGAAAATAATGAATGCACCGAATAACACAGAATTAGGGTGCTCAAATTGGGAAACTCTTTGCAAGGCATATGGATTTCAGGAGGATATGGAAATAACCTTTGATCTTCGTCCTGAAGATCATATTGAAGGAAACATCGACATTTGGGTGGATGTCGATATGCCTCCTGTTTTACATCCATGTGAGTTTGTCAACCATGCATATTTGTCAAGTAATTTGCATTCTATATATAAAAATATTTGGTGTTCATTCGTACTAAATTTGTTAATTTTTAATTTACAGCTTATTTCATTTCTTTGAGTGAAATACAAAACATAATCGACACGACACACTACACTTATGAATCACCTCTAATTGGAAGGAGAAGGATGATCTTATCTACTTTGTTATGGTGTAATAGCTGGTAGGGACATCTTCCTATATAATTTGGGAATTGGCCCAAATTATACATTGTATAGGACACTAGTGCATAGGTTGAGGGCGGATGGCATTTGCCGAAATATCTTGGTAAGAGTTGCTAATTAAGTACAGTAGTACTATTGCGTAAATGGTATTGATTACATTGCTAAATAGGCTACTATTATGTTCTTCAACAGAAATTGCCATATGAAATTGTGCCACTGTTGATGCAACCCGAAGGTAATACGAAAATAAAAAGCCCCTTCCATCCCGAGTTATCTTTTGCATACTCGACTGAGCGCAAACCACCAAGAAGGCTCCAAATTGAAGCATGGGGACAAATAAAGAAGGATCGCAAGCCACAAGTTGGAGACCGTTGGATCTCTTTGCTTCATCATGGAGACATAGGTGTTATTCTTTTTTATGTCATTTTACCTAGGAGGGAGGACTAGGTCCTATGACGGAGGACTATGTCATTTTATCTTTTTTTGTTTTATGAGACTTTAACTTTGTATGATTAAGATGATATGATGAGTTGTTAGATCTTATGTAATTAATGGTTTCCTTCATTTGCTTATTAGCTAGCATCGAGTTCTCTCTATATGTATAGTAGCTAGCTTGACCAAGCACAGAGAAAGAGAGGTCACTTCTCTCTATTAGCTACCTAACACAATATGAAACCCCTAAATTAACCATCCAAAACCCCCTAAACCCCCCTTTCAAAAAAAACAGCTCCTGCTAGATCCTGACGCGTGGAATCCTTTTGGTCCCGGTTGGTGTTACCAACCAGGACTAAAGGTCCTCCTGCCTGGGCTCCCCGCAGATGCCACATGGAGCCCCTTCTGTCCCGGTTCGTAAGCGAACCGGGACTAAAGGTTTGGGGCCTTAGTCCCGGTTCCAGAACGAGGGCTAATGGGCCTCTGGAACCGGGACAAATGGGTTGTTTTCTACTAGTAGGCATTTCCTCAAACACCACCTAGGCCCCTCCCACCCCCAACCCCACACAACTCCCTTGCTCGAACCCTAGCTACCTCGCGTCGTCGCCGCCGTCACCGACCCTGCTCCGCATTCCACAGTCAACCTCTCCTGCTCTCCCCATCTAGGTTACGAACTCATCTCCGTACCCTCGCCACCCTGAATTTCTTAGATGGCACCTGCTAAACACCCCTTCCTCACATATCCGCACTATTCCCCAGGGTAGACCGTCGCATCCTTATCCTAGCTACACTTGCAGGGGAGATCAAGCAGCGAATGGCCAAAACGAGGTATATCGCGTCCTTTCCAATGGACGATGCCGAGGTGGCTGCCGAGGCTGCCGGGGAAGCTGACTCCCATGACAAGGTGCCCACCGGGATCACCGAGGAAGCTGACTTTGATGACGAGGTGGCGGTCGAGGCCGCAGAGGCCGTCGGGGAAGCTGTCTACAATGACGAGGTGGCCGCCCAGGCTGCCGAGGTCGTTGGGGAAGTTGTCCACGATAACGAGGTGGCCGCTGGGGAAGCTGACTATAATGACGAGGTGGCCTCCGAGGCCGACGAGAAATCTAAAGAGTACCAGGCTGTAAGACAGCAGGTTCCCGTATGGATGCATATCGATGCAGTCGGCTACGATGTTGAGCTCGCCGACAGTGACATCTTGTCACGTGCTATCTCACAAGTTAAGTGGCCCTACCAAGACCCCTCAGGTTCGACCCCCATCGACCTCATGCAAGGCCCAACCGCTGATCTACTCTGCTTCGCTCTCAAGAATTTGCCTTCCTTCATCTCCATGGAGCCTCTTTTGTTCTTTTTGAAGGACACGTTCTATGGTGGTGGCTCAGCATCGTCAGCTGCCAAGTCAGACCTCATCGATGACGCCGACACCAACAACGACACCCTATCCATCTCTTCTAAGGGGAAAGAGCCCATCTGTGACATCATGGAGGGTACCCTGCGTCCCTGCTCTTCCAAGGGTAAGGAGCCCATCTGTGACAACAGGGAGCACACCCATAATCCGCGCAATTCTAATGGGAATGATCCCATCTGTGACAGGTGAGGAAACCCATCTCATGTTAAATTACTTCACTCATGCTAAATGTATGGACTCTGTAGTTGAATTTCATCAATACCTGTCTCTAGAGCGATATATGGTTCATGTTAAACCTGGTGCAGTTCACACGTTTACTGTTTATTTCAGTTCTTTCACATGTGATGTTCATTTATACAATTTCATGTTTAAGCACCGGCTACGTTCTATGCAATTTCGACAGTACAGTTCGAATGACTATTTTTGGTTTCTATCAAGCCTGCTGTAATGAGCATATGCCTTGTTTAACTTTTTCCTAGATCGGTTGTTTGTACTGGGCATATGTCCTGGTTCAATTGCTATATAGTATGCCTTGTTTATTTCAGTTATTCACGTTGTGAAGTTCTATATCTGCAAGTATGCACTTTCGAGTTCAATTTCATCATACCAGTTTCAACAGCCATATATAGTTCCTGTTAAGCCTAGTGTAGTTAACATGCCCACTGTTTATTTATGTTTTTTCACAATGTGATGTTCAGTTATACAATTTGATGTGTAAACACGAGCTACATTCTATGCAATTTCAACAGTACCACTATGAATGACTAAATTTGGTTGTTGTTAAGCTTGTTGTAGTTAGCACAAGCCTTTCCATTTTTATGTAACTATAACTAGTGTGCTTAAACGTGCATAATACCTATTAGAATGACTATATTTTGTTGTTGTTAAATGTTAAGCATGTTGCAGTTAACATGCATCTCCACTTATTATTAGCTTAGCTAGCGTGCTCAAACCTGCACACTGAAGCTATCGTTTTGTGATCATGTTATTTACCATGCATATATTTGGTTGATTTTAGCCTGTCAGTATTTAACATGCCTTTCGGTGTACTTACCTAGGACAATATCGGGAACAACTGTTGTTTTTCATCAAGGTTAGTTTCATCACATGACTTATATATATATACTCCATCCGTCCCCAAAGTATAAGATGTTAATACATCAAATATGTGAGTATTTTGGATGTAATAAGATCTTATATACTAGGACAGAGAATATTGTACTATGTCATTGTGCAATTTATGTTTACCTTCTAATACTAACTTGTTGCTTGTAGGTACATATGTCACTGGTAAAGATCCGCGTATCGACCCTTTTTGCATATGGGCAATGAGATATTCATGAACCAGCGTCAAGTGAGGAAACTTATAAAGGTTGTTAATAAAATGGGACAAAATATGGCAGATAACTATTTATTTACACCTTATCCAAGACAACAGTGAACTCCAAGATGGTAACTATGAACTTTATACCCTTGTTTTTACTGTCCATAATGAGTTGTTAGCTTACAAATTTACAATGTGTGAATCTATTTTGTTTGTAGTGGTTATCAAAGCAGTTTACTCAGGATTACCTCTCAAACTACATGATCGGTGGACGTGCAAACGTTAAAGTATATCTAACAGGCCACGATGACCACCTAGATGTCCTCATCAACACAGAGAAGGATGGGCGGTCCGCCATCACAAGGGGCTGGCCTAGAGTCGTCCATGCATTCTGCATGGAGGAGTACACTTTATGGGCATCCTGCTTCACCTTGTACAACTACCAAAGTGTCTTTCGCCTCTTCCTTTACCGTATTTAATACAATTATGCAACCGTGGTTCATCAATATTTATCTGGTCCTATGTAATTATTATTTCTTGATGTAATTCTTGAACATATGTACCTGTAAATGGAATAATGCATTGGTTGTTGAACCTATGTCTATATAAGATGGATATGAAAAATGCAATAGCCTACTATCAAATTCAAATCCTTTAGAATTTTAAATTGTGGGAATTAAAATAGGCGAAACATAAGCTCTGCAGGTCATTACATCGCACACGATTTGTAAAGCAGAACGTATGTGATATACCTCATG
The DNA here is from genome assembly GCA_022496015.1 of Hordeum marinum. Taxonomy (NCBI): domain Eukaryota; kingdom Viridiplantae; phylum Streptophyta; class Magnoliopsida; order Poales; family Poaceae; genus Hordeum; species Hordeum marinum. Next base: position 463,276,810 of record CM039674.1, read on the forward strand.
ATTTGACACGTTTTAGAGAGAGAAACCGTGTGCCAAAATGCACACAATTGTCGTCTGTAAACCGTGTGTGATGTTAAACAATATCATAAACGGTTAAGAAGACCTAAATGTTTTGTGACAGTATCCTTATCATACATGATTTATAATGTTTAACTATTCGTTATGTCGTATGCATCCGACACGAGTATGACAGTTGGAGCATTTGCGAATCTTCGTATATCGCAAACGACGCTGTAAGGAAAAATGTGTGTGATTGCCTCCTTATCATACACGCTTTACTATTATGAACTGTTTGCGATTCGGCACACATCGTAAACGTTGCGCTACAGAATTCCGCGTGCGATGTTAGTGTGATCTCACACAAGTTGCAAGGATGGGCCGTATGGGAAGGGCCTCATATCTCAAATGGTTGACAGGTGACTCGTTTGTGATAGATACGAAAATCCCATATGCTTTGTTTTGCTAAACGTTTGCGTTCGTTGGCCTCCATTGCCGACGATTTTGTCGTGTCGTGTGGGATGGACCCCCTATCACCCACACAGGCAAGGCAACGGTTTACAACTACGTCGCGAAAAGGGGTTACAAACCATTTGTATAGCACGCTGCTGTACCAGTGATTATTCAATAGTTCCTCAGCTTGTTCAATGATCCGTTCCCTGAAAACACAACCAGCACAACTATCTAGGAAGTCCCTAGAAGCATCAGTTAGTCCATTATAGAAGATATGAAGTATTTCATTTTTCTTAAGTGGATGAACAGGCAAAGCATTAAGCAATTGGAGAAGACTCCCCCAAGCTTGTGGGAGACTCTCTTCTTCAATTTGCATAAAGTTAAATATTTCATGTAAGGCAGCTTGTTTCTTATGAGCAGGAAAATATTTTTCAGAGAAGTAGTAAATCATATCCTGGAGATACGCACACAACCAGGAGTAAGAGTATTGTACCATATCTTAGCATCACCCTTTAATGAGAATGGAAATAATTTGATAATATAACAGTATCGAATCTTCTCATCATGAGCAAATAGGTTGGCTATATCATTCAGCTTAGTAAGGTGTGCTACCACGGTTTCAGTCTCATAGTCATGAAAGGGTCGGATTCAACCAAAGTAATTAACTCTGCATCGACAGAGAATTCATAATCCTTTTCGGTAACAAAGATAGGTGAAGTAGCAAACTTAGGATCGCATTTCATTTTAGCATTCAAAGTCTTTTCCTTATACTTGCAAAGTAGTTTCTTCACATCATTTCTATCCTTAAAAGCAAGAATATCTCTAGATATTTCTCCATCCAAAGCATAACCATTAGGTATCCTAGGCATTTCAAATCTAGGACAGCTAGGCCTATTAGGTGTTTCATAATCATCAGTTTCAAAGATCTCATCAGTTTTAGCAGCTTCGGCAGTTTCAATAATTTCATTCTCCTTAGCTCTAGCAATTTGTTCATCGAGAAATTCACCTAGTGGCATAGTTTCATCAAACATGGTACTAGCATCATCATAAGCATCATTCATAGCAGAAGTAGCATCATCAATATCAGGATTAATAGCATGTGGTGGTGTTGCAAGCTTACTCATAAAAGAAGGTGAATCAAGTGCAGAGTGTGATGACAGTTCCTTACGTCCCCTCGTCTTAGAGGGAAAAATCATGGTTTAATATCCTTAAGATTCTTCATAGTGATAGGTTGATATAAATCCCAAGTGACTCAACTAACTATGCTCCCTGGCAACGGCGCCAGAAAAAGGTCTTGATAACCCACAAGTATAGGGGATCGCAACAGTTTTCGAGGGTAGAGTATCCAATCCAAATTTATAGATTTGACACAAGGGAGCCAAACAATATTTGAAAGTATTAGCAGTTGAGTTGCCAATTCAACCACACCTGGAGATAAATATCTGCAGCAAAGTGATCACTAGCACAGTAATATGATAGTTTGATAGCAGTAGTAATAGTAACGGTAGCGGCAATAGTAGTAGTAGTAGTTTTGTAGCAAGTGCGGTAGTAACAACAGTAGTAGTAACTTAGCAAGAACGATAAGTGGAAAGCTCGTAGGCACCGGATCGGAGTATTTGTTGGATGATATTCATCATATAACAGACATAACCTAGGGCGACACAGAACTAGCTCCAGTTCGTCAATGTAATGTAGGTATGTATTCCGTATATAGTCATACGGGCTTATGGAAAAGAACTTGCATGATATATTTTGTCCTACCCTCTCGTAGTAGTGGGGTCCATAAGGAAACTAAGGGATATTAAGGCCTCCTTTTAATAGAAAACCGGAACAAAGCATTACCACTTAGTGAATACATGAACTCCTCAAACTACTGTCATCACCGCCAAGTATTCCCAATATTGTCACTATGGGGTTGACGGATCATAACACGTAATAGGTGCATATGACTAGGCAAGATCGGATCAAGAATATAGATATAACGATGATAAAATAAACGGTTCAGATCTGAAATCATGGCACTCGGGCCCTAGTGACAAGCATTAAGCATGGCAAAGTCATAGCAACATCAATCTTCGAACATAGTGGATACTAGGGATCAAGCCCTAACTAAACTAACTCGATTACATGATGAATCTCATCCAACTCCTCACCGACCAACAAGCCTATGAAGGAATTACTCACTCCCGATGGGGAGCATCATGGAATTGGTGATGGAGAAGGGTTGATGATGAAGAAGACCGAAGATTCCCCTCTCTAGAGTCCCAAACGGACTCCAGATCTGACCTCCCGATGAAGAACAGGAGGTGGCGGCGGCTCCGTATCGTGAAACGAGGTAAAACTTTCTCTCTGATTTTTTCCGGAGAATTGTGAATTTATAGCGTTGGAATTCGGTTCGGGGGACCCACGAGGTGTCCACCCTCCACCAGGCCGCACCAGGGGGGCTGACGCACCCTGGTGGAGCGTGGGCACCCTGGGCACCCTCTCAGGTGGCTTCTGGCTCCATAATTCCTCGTATATTCCAAAATAAATCTCCAAAAAATTTCGTTCGATTCCGAAAACTTTTATTTCTGCACAAAAAACAATACCATGGTAGTTGTGCTGAAAACAACGGCAGTCCGGGTTAGTTTTATTCAAATCATGCAAATTAGAATCCAAAACAAGAGCAAAAGTGTTAGGAAAAGTAGATACATTGGATACATATCAGTGGCTATCCAAGCAACAACTTAAATACAACCAAACTAGTAGGCTTTTTGGTATTTATAATAAACTTGTCCACTTAATTATAGCTTGTAGTTAGTTTAGTTAACCAGATAGTAGTGTTGTTAAATGCTAAGATGATTTTTCATTCTATAAATTATCACTGTTAACATTGCTAAATATTATTTTTGAAATGAAAACATTTTTGGTAGCATGAATTTTAATTCATTTGTTAAAGGATTTCATTCAATTAACTGATCCCATTTGTCTTAATGAACGAAAGACAAGATATTATTATTTTGAGGTTTAATGTGTGCCACAAATGTGGTGTAGTGTACTTGTATGTGTCCATTTCAAATTTAGTGCCGGTAAAAATCTTGGTGAAGACTTCTAGAGCGTACACGCTATATCAATATCTTGACATAATCTGAAGCATAAGATTCTCTATTGTAGGTGTAAGAAGACATAAAATATATTGTGAGATCATTGGCATTGCTCATTACCTATTCTTCTGTGGACAAATAAACCCTTTGTGTTCCTGGAATTCCACATTTTATTGGGAACACGTTCGAAGTATACGAATGAATTCTATTAAAATATTTGAGTGGATGGAAATTTTCTTTTAGATAGAGTGCAAATGAATCTTAAGAAGAAAAAATCCTATGAAACACGCAGTGGACAATGGAAGTTCCTAAAGATCTAAATCTTTCAAAAATCCTACAGATTTTTTTGAAACAAATGATAGAGAACATGCTACTTGGAAGTTGGGTTTTCCAAAAAATAACGCCCCTTAATCCGGTCTTACACACTATTATTTCCCAGTTCATATTGAAACTTTCTGTGAGTTCTTCGGTCATTTTACAACTTTTTCCTTGCATGCACGTAGGGCTGGAGAAAAAGCTCGAAACTCGCGAGCTAAACGAGTAGCTCGTGACTCAGCTCGAATCGATTCGAACTCAAAGAATAACGAGTCGAGCCAAGCTTTATTTTAAGATTGTTTATAGACCAAGTTAAACGAGTCAAGTTCACGAGTACTCGTGTAACTCATTAGGCTCGATATAAAATTCAGCCACCCAACACCACCTTACATCCCAGGTCAGTCGCATAGGCATCACATATGGCTCATCTACATAACAGTAGGCCCAACCATCCAGGAGAGGCACACCACGATTCCTCTCATTCCATCCCTAGCGAATTAGCGAGAGTTCGGTTTACTGATTACCCTCTTGTCTTCTCTGTTTTTGATTCATGACTTCGCGACCGTGGTAGTGCCGTTTAAACCTACATGTCGGGTCATGTATATTTTACTAACTTGCTGATTATTGTGGTCATCTACCATTTTATGTAGAATTGAGGTCATGTACATGTTATTTATTGTGGCCATGTACATGTTGCTGATTTGCTCACATGTTGATGGTACTGATAATTGGAAGTTAAACTACTTACAACTATTTGTGAACATCGTTTATACTTAATATCTACGTGTTACATTTCCAAAATAATTTAATACCACATTCATTAGGTTTTATGTTCATATATATAACGAGCTTAACAAGCTAAACAAGCTAGCTCCTGAGCTATACGAGTCGAGTCAATCTTGAATTTAAGCTCGTTATCGTAACGAGTCGAGTCGAGCTAGCTCGTTAACGAAACGAGCTCTAGCGAGTGGCTCGGCTCGACTCGAATTCCAGCCCTACATGCACGTCATTGTTCGTGTGGAACTGAGATGCATTTCACAATGATGTACATGATTGTTTTCCAGTATTAACAATTCTTGTTCCTTCCACACAGGACCCCCTCGAGTCTTCCGCCTTTGCTTCTCGTGCATGAAACCTCTCTTATCTCTCCGGTCCAACTCGAGCACTTCCATGGTAATAGTCTCTGTCCATGGTTTCATATTCCTAGTCTCTTTGCATGGACAGTTTTTTAAAGGGTAGGGCAGTCAGATGATGAGTTTGGAGAGTGAAATTTCCAAGGGAAGGATATGCTCTCGATCCTCCCATGTGTCTCCCATGTATCACGAACGATAGCACTCAGGTCAGTGTGGGTGCAGGCCGCCTCCGATAGTGGGTAGGTGTGCTTCACGCGGATGTGCATCACCTTGTAGACCACATTGGCAAATACCTCGACGGCTGCCTCGAGCAGCTCCTCGCGGGTGCCCGTGTAGTGCATCATGCTCGGCCTCGTCGGGAACCGCGACTTGGACGTTAGGTCGCCCCCTGGAGATCCGGTCGGGCGAGCCTAGGGACTGCCCGAACGACACCAGAATACCGTAGGACGCCAAGCACTCCAATGAAGCGTGCGTAAAGTTGATTGGGTATCATTCCTCATATTAATTAGTATCGATAATGTCCATATGTAGACACATCCAATGAATAATGGAATATTAAAGAGCGGTAAATTTTAGGTGGATATACAAGAAGACCACTCGCTGCAACCAAAACACTTGATACGACAGTGTCTACCGAAATCTATGCAAACATGGGTTACTTAGCTCAAGTCGATTATGCCACGATGGTCCAATTATAGATATGAAAAAGTGTTTTGAAGAAGATCCAAACAATCCCTAAACTAATATTCCGCTCTTGGAAATCAACCTATCAAACTGAAAAAAAGATTGATTGATGAGCCTATGCTATTAGTGGTTGAATAATAATTTGTATGTCTTAGAGTCTTCGGAAACTCTCCAATCTTAAAACTCCACTCCGTGCGAAGAGCTCGGTTTGAACGACTCCTTCAAATTGTGCTGCAGCTCCCTCCGCTCTAGGAGCTGCACTTGCGGAGCGGAGAGGAGCCAAACAGGGGCTTAGTGTCAACTCCTGATACTATCCATGCATTCCATCTTCAAGAAGTCATCTATATAAATTAATTAATTAATTGACTTGTTTAACTATATTGTTACCCGTAGCAATGCACGGACAGATTTACTAATTTATAATAAACTTCCTTTCTTATTTTTAGCTTATAGTTATCTCACCTAACCACATAGTAGTGTCGTCAAATGCTAAGATAATTTTTCATCTATAAATATCACATTTTATGCTGTTAATTATTATTTTAGAAATGAAATCATTCTCGGTAGCATGAAATGTAATTCATTACTTATAAGATTTCATCCAATTAACTGATCTCTTCCATCCTAATAATAAAGAAAAGACAAGGTATGATTATTTTCCGGTTTAATGTGTGCCACCCGTGTGTATTTGCTCCAGGGGGGAAACGTTGCCACTTTATTCAATGTTTGTATCTCCTTCTAGAGCAATCTCCGAGCCCACACGCTCGGGAGACACATGGAGTCAAGTTTTACAAAGCGAGAGAATGCAACTTTTCCTTGCTAGGATATGTGCAACCTTGTTAGCCGAACGTCGCACCCAAGCAACCCTGAACTCCTTAAAGTGTACCACCAGTGTGTTGTAGTGTACTTGTATGTGTTCGTTTAAAATTTGGTATCAGTTAATATCTTGGTGAAGGATTCTAGAGCAATATATTGATATAATTTGAAGCATGAGATTTACTACTGTAGGTGTAAACAAATATAAAATATACATGAGTACTATGTATGAGATGCCTATATGTGTTGTGAGGATATTGCTCATTTATTTGTTCTTTTGTGGACAAATAAACCCTTAGTGTTCTTGAATTCAACATTTTTGTTGGCCACACATTCCAAGTAAACCCGTGCATTTGTCGGGCTGGGCCGGATTTCGTGTTGGGCCTGTCAAAGCCCAACTCGCAAAAGTCTAGGCCCAAGCTCGGCCCGGCCAAAAAATGCATATACAGGCCCGAGGCCGGACTAAAGGGACAAAAAGGTCAAATTCGGGTCGGGCCGGATCGGGTATCCGTGTAAACTGCTTGTTTTCCCAGGCCCGAGCCCGGTCTGAAATACACAACGGGCTTCATTTTCAGGCCCGAGCCCGGACCGACGACAAAGCCCAACCTGGCCCGGCCCAGGTTTTTTAGGCTGGGTCGTCAGGCTGGTTGCTCATGCCCAAGTTTAATTCGAAATATATGTGTATGAGATGACTATGTGTGTTGTGAGATCATTGGCATTGCTCATTACCTGTTCTTTTGTGGACAGATAAACCCTTTGTGTTCCTGGAGTTCAACATTTTATTAGCAAAACATTCGAAGTATATGAATGGAAATCTGCAAGAAGTTTGATTGTATAGAAATTTTCCTCAGGTGGAGTACAATTTTTTTGAAACGGAGGCAAAAGATTTGTCTCATCCCATTAATAAAGAAGAAGAAAATTGTCCAGTTAATTAACGAAAAACCGGGCGAAAACCTTTACATCACGCCCGCAAAAACAAGGCACACTAGGCAACCTAGCCACCCACACAAGAACGCACACACGTCGCCGAGTAGAAAGCACCGTCGAGGTTGCAACCTGGCGTCATCGTCATCACACCTCCCCGAGGGCGACTCCGACTCCACCATCGACGACCATTGAAGGAGCCCACACCACACACAAGCGCCCAGGCCTGCGTCGGCCGATGCCAAACAGTCAGCCACAAGCGCCGGCGACCGGCAGCTCCGACTTTGTCGTCGAGCATAGCAAGGGAACAGCGCTGGGCTTGCGCCGAGCCAGTGCCATAGCTGCTCGCCCGTCTCGTGTCATCGTCGCTGCAAGGGACCCACCTCAGCAGCTCCGACTTCAGGAAGACAAAACGAAGCACAACAACCCCTCAAACACGCCGAAAGAGACCGACTACCAAGACCCACCAACAAGCCAACTCCGCTCAAAGGCACCATCGTAGCCACACAGGAAGCCGCGCAAACATCCACATCGCCATCCGGACACCTGCCGTCCACAATGTCACGAGCGTCTAGCCTATGAAGCGTGCAACCGGGGTCCAATGCTCTTCAAGGCAACGCCCCCAAGGGAGGAAGCGACGATGCCGACGCCGTCGCCCGACCCAGACGGGCCTTAGGCTTTCACCTGAAGAGCAAGATCCGAGGATGAAGGACACGAGGCTCCACGATGACATCTCCAAGGAGGTGAAACGACGCCCACGAGCGCCCACGCCATCGGCCGGCAAAAATCCCGCAAGCTTTCACGCGGAGCACCCGCCAAACACCGCCATCCTCACGCATGGCACCTCCCCTGGCCCACCCACCTCCACGAAAGTACCGCGCCAGCAGTCTCGAAGAGCCACCCCGAACCACTCCTCACCAGTAGCCGAAGCAGCAACGGCAAGCCAGATCTAGCCGCCTGCCAGATCTGCAATCCCCCACCTCAGGTAGCGAATGCACCGCAACCAGCACGCAGCAAGCACCCAAGCGAGCACACCACCAACGAGCCAGGGTAGGAGAGCCGCCACCCCTCCGCGCCCGCGCCGGCCAGATACAGATCCGCGCCGCTAGCCACCGGCGCTGCACAAGGGGGCCGCTGCCACAGCACCGTGGGCGCCCACGGAGAAGCCACTGGAGCACCACCCCCACAGGACTGCAGGAGCCGCCACGCCGCTGGGCCGCCGAGCCACGAGCAGGGGGAGGAGGGCCGCCACCCCACCTCACCCATGCCGTCCCCACCTGGAAGCGCAAGGACCGACGCCGCGGGGAGTCGCCGCGACTAAGCCGTCGAGCCAGGGGACGAGCGCCTCCCACCACCAGAGAACGAAGCCGCTGCGCCCTGCCGCCGCCGTCCGCGGCGCGGGCTTAGCCCGGCCGCATCTTCCGACGGTGGCAAGGAGGGAGGAGGGAGAGGGTGGCGTCGGCGGCCCGACGGCTAGGGTTTTCCCGAGTCGCCTGGGGGGCGACGCGGGGGGTCGGACTGTGTAGGTGGAGTACAAATGGATCTTATGATAGGAAATCCTACGAATAACACAACTAACACAGGAAAGTTCCTAAAGATCCAAATATTTCAAAAATCCTACAAATTGTTTTGAAACAAATGATGGAGAACGTGCTTCTTGGAAGCTGTAGTTTCCAACAACAACAAAATTTACCCCTCAATCCGGTCTTACACACTGTGTTATTTTCCATTCCCGGTTCCTAGTGAAACTTTCTCTGAGTTCTTCAGTTATTGTACAGTTTTTTTCCTTGTATGCATGTCATTGTTCGTGTGGAAATGGGATGCATTTTGCAATGGTGTGTACGATTGTTTTCTGGTATTAACAATTCTTGTTCCTTCGACACAGGAAGGATCGCGTCGAGTCTTCCTTCCGGCTTTGCTTCTTGTGCATGAAACCTCTCTGATCTCTCCGGTCCAACTTGAGCACTCCATGGCAACAGACTCTGTCCATAGTTTCATATTCCCAATCTCATTACATGAGTAGCTTTTTAAAGTGTCGGGGCACGCAGATGATTAAGCTCCGAGAGCAAAATTTCCAAGCCTAGGATACGCCTTGATCCTCCCATGTGTCACGAACGATGGCACTCACCTAATGCATGTGATAGTACACTTGTTTGCAGATATTTTTTAATGCGTACCTCTGGACTGGCACGTCCTAGACAATTGGACGGAGAACCGATCGGTTTCAAGTACAGAAAACTGTGTAAACAACTGGAGCACAGGGCCCCGTCTTGACCGATCGAAAGCAAAGGCACACCAACCCGACAGGATCATATATCCCCATCCACGCGCTCTGCTCGCTCGGCGATGCCTGTTTTCCTCTCATCAAAATATCACAGTACCTACCAGGATGCTAGTAGATAAGCTAAGCTCTCCCGTGGAATATGCGTCGGCGAGGCCGTGAGAAAACCCGACCTCGCCGTATGTTTTCGGGTCGGCAAGCTCCTGTTTCTTCTGCACACAGGCAGCGCAACGAGAGTCCAAGAGCTGCGACCCCAAGTGCTGTTCAGATGGCCCCTCGCTTTCTTGCCGCCCTTTTAAACTTGTGTCCGTCCGTGGCCATGCGGTTGGGCTGTGGTGACCGGTGAGAAAGGCTCGAGAAAAGGGGGACGTACGTGGGCGACCAAGGACGGCCGGCATTGATGCTCGGGAGCCCTCAATGATCGGGCACTCGTGCGTGCAAAGGTGGTACGTACTGGAGGGGACTAGTTGTTTAGATTTCGTTCGTGGCGAAGTATGATACGATGCCGCCATGAATCCTCCGTCCTTCCGTTCCTTTTTCTCATGCATGATTAGGCTATAGCCATGACAGCTGGGACGTTCGGCTAGCTCACGTCCATTTCTGGCAGCTGGGACGCAGTTTCCTCCGAAAGCGTCTGGCTCCTCTGATCACTGTAGTTTGTTGGTTGAGCGGTACCAGTACGTACTACGTCGTGTCTGTCTCCGGTGAGAGCCGGGTACATGGCAGTCGACAGTAGAGCGGTAGTCGAAGATTTGTTTTAACTGAAGCAGTTGAGTAGCGAGCCAGGCGTACATCGTGAAATTTCGGGACAAGATGGACTGACAGAGAGTCCAGCTGCATTGACTTTTACGGAACGTTTGTGCTCGCTCGGGAACATGAGCTTTGCTCTCCTTCGTTTCCCTGGGACTACATTTTTATTCATTGGGACATGCCCAGCCAGAATAACGGGTCTCCAGGGAAAGATTCCTGGGTTAACAAGCATTGGGATGGGATCATGGGATCGGTGCATTCCGTGCAAAGCCATGCACGTGGCGTTCATGTGCCTTTCAAGGGTTTCATACCCTTGGATCTGTTGGATGTTTTCTCCGAGCCCACGTCTTCCGTCGTCCTCGTCACTCTCGCAACTGGGTCCAGCTCAGCTCGATCCGACACGTAGAGACCGATCTCTTGTGGCCGCAGCCACGCTCGGGGGCATTGATCGATGCTCACACCGTCTGAGATGAGATCTGACCTGACCAGCCAAGCTAGCTGCCACGGCCCGTTCCGTCGACGTACACATCATGCCCATGGGATATGTTTTTTCAAAAAAGAGGAACATTCCGGCTTGAAAAATTGCATACAACCATTTTATTAATTATCATAAATATCTTATAAAATAGTATATCAAAGCCTAACATTTTAACAATATATACATTTTAACAATATATGTCGCTATTCTCATTTTACTTATTGAAGTAAGCCGATAGTTTATGCATAATACCAAACAGACATCGTATAAATGCATAACATTTAAAAAGTCGGATGTCTAACCAAGCCACTTATTCGTTTTCCAACACGCTCTCATAGCTCATCGTCGTCATTTTTCACTGGATCAGTGGCCTCAGGACCTACTAGTAAACTCCGATCGGTCGCTTCGGCGCTCTGGCCGTTTTGCATGTCGGCGGAACATCCCTGTGCTGGGCTGTCAAAGAGGTTAATTAGTTAATCAAAACATGTCAGGATATTCCAGGCCACTGGACCGAAACCCAACGAGGGAGCCAGGCAATGATCGACACGGCACGTTGCGGCACAGCGGCAGCGGAGAGTGTTCCGCGGACGGAGCCACGTGACCCGTCGCCCTCCTCCGGCAAGGAGCCAAACGGCGGGGTGCATATACTAGTCCTGGATCTGTTCATTCGCCAAGCCCAGTCTGTTCCCTGTGCCACCCGACGGATCCATCGATCTCAGCTTCACCGCACAGGAGCACCACGCACGCAGGCCACGCTCGGGGACTTGATCCGTCGGGAGGAAGGAGACGAACGCCACGCTCGTTCCATTGCGTTCGGCGCGCGCCCAGACAAAACGCACGAACGCCTGCTCCTTCCCCTACGAAGCTGCGTCTGCGTGCGGCAGGGTAACATGCATGGGCAGACAGGGGAACGTGCCGGTGTCAACGTGCATGCATATGCATTCCGTCTGCCCGTCGGACGCAGCCAAATCCACCACGCCGCGCGGGTGCCACACGATCGATCGACCAACACATAGACGTAGGGGCGCAAAAGGCAAAAATCATTCAGGCTAGGTTCGCTGGCTGTGGATTTCTCATTCCTGCCATGCAAATTTGCAACGACCGACGAAATGTTACCGGCCAGCCGGCCGGCGAGGTACAGTGACACGGAAACCAGGTATTCAATCCTAGATCTCAAATGTCCGGCACATTTCAAAAGAATTTTTTAAAACGTGTTAATTTTATGCAAATCAAACTATTTTCATGTTTTTGCGGGGAGACTATTTTCATTTAAACTAGACCAAATTCATTATATTATTTTACATATTTCAACTAAACAAAAATGGACGCCACACTTTTTATTTAGTCTTGAATCTTCGTTGGCCATGGCGACGTCTTGTCTTTCCCATGTCACGCAAAGTCAATAGACGCGAGCCTCCGGAAGTGAAGATGCGGGATAGAAAGAGTAGTATGCGGGTCATGGCCCATATGAACACCATGCATGTCAACATCCCACCTATTCTTTTTTCGCGCGGAGTCCATCGTGTGAACAGAATTAGATTTGGACGGGGCAGCTTCGTGGTCGTAGCCGCGGGGCGCAACCCGTGAGGGCGGCACAGAGCTAGTGACATCCACAATCGCCCGCACCTCCTCTTCGTTCGCCTTGGTGTTAGAGCATATCTCTACATATGTGTTTTTGGTAATTGTTGACAGTTCCTATGGACTAATGGTTGCCTTGAGTTATATTTGAAGGATTTGTTCATAGACACTTCTTGAAGTACATGTGTTGGTTTCAAGGAGTTTATATTGTGACCAAGGTGGTATTCAAGGTTTATCCAAAGATTGGTCATGTGAGAGTTGAGCTTATTGCAAGCATGTCTTGAAGAATATTGTGTGAGCATTCATGTTTACCTTCAAGACATCATCTTTATGAAGAGAGAAGATAAGATACAAGGTTGATCAAGACTAAGTCAAAGAGTGAATCAACTTAATCAACACACAAAGCATACAAGATGTATCGAGAGGGATCAAGTGATCCCATGGTATGGTAAGCATTGTCCAGTACGCTTTGTATACTAACCCATGTTCCTTGTGAGTGTTCTTTGTGAGGCTAGGTATGTTTTCATGGGCTGACATCAATAAGAAGATCACATACAATCCATGGAGGATGACATCAAGTGGTGATCGTCATCAAGGTCGCCGTCTGCAAGTTCAAGTGGAGCATCACGGAGAGATCGTGCTTGAAGCTTCCGTTCATTGTGGTGACAATGGACTTGTGAAGATGTGCCGAAGAGTGGCTTACACATAGTGGAGTATGGGGGAAGCAATCAACCGGTCTTCATCGAACCAACGCAATCAAAAAAGGTGGTCCATCTTGAGGAAGTCAAGATCGTCATCATCTAGCTCAAGTGGACTATGCGCAAGGCTAAAGTTTGACCTTGATAGGGTTTTTCTATTCTACCGGTCTCATGGTGGTAGTTGAGAGACCGGGTTATAGGATCGATAGTCGTACTATCAAGGGGGGGCTCTCAAATGAGTAGCTTGATCGTATCATTCGTTGAGATCTCAAACCATTGCAGTCTTGGCATCATCATATTTCTTGGTTCTTGGTTGTTTTTTCTCTTTATGGGTTCTTGAGCTTAAGGTCAGCTTCATGACAAGCTCAAGTTCATCGAAAACGGAGTCCATATGCATCTTTTATGATGTTTTCGATGTTGGACTTTTTACCGGTTCTTCGTTGATAGATATTTCACGTCTCTATATCTTTGGCATTTTCATATTACCTCTTCTTAAGATAGCTCTTGTTGTGCTGAATCCAACATGCTTGTGTTTGCTCAATTCGGAGCTCATTTGCAGAAGTTATGGCAGTTTCAGTGTCGGAGCTGCTTTTCTCTGAACAGGCGATAGTATCGTTTGGGCGGTACTTCCATTGTTTACTACCGCTGCTACTTCCGCTTATTCTTTGCTCTTTGGTCTGGTGGTTTTCTGGACGGTAGTAGTAGGGCGGTAGTACCACCCGCACGGTGCTACCGCTCTCGAGTACCGTTGCTACTACCGCTTGTTTCTGGGTTCTGGAGTCGTACTGCTTCCGAGCAAAAGTACCACTGGGTAGGGCGGTAGTACTGCTCCAGCGGCACTACCGCCTCGAGGTTTATGCCGTTGTACATGTTTTTCCCTGGAACTACCGCACTAAGCGGTAGTACCGCTCAGCCGAGCGGTAGTACCGCTTGTGCACGACATGTGCACATAACGGTTGGATTTGGGGGAACCTATTTAAGGGGGTCTTCTTCCCCAATGGTTCCCCATCCTTTGAGCTCGTATTTTCCCCATTGTTGACCTTCTTCGAGCTTGCTAACTCTCAATCCCTTCAATGATTCCTGCTAGTTCTTGAGGGAAAAGAGAGAGGAGATCTAGATCCACATTTCCACCAATCACTTTCTCCTCTTTGTGAGGGGAACCCCTTGGATCTTGATCTTGGAGTTCTTCGTGTTCTTCTTCGTTCTTCCTCTCATTTCCTCCATAGCATTAGTTGTTGTGGTGGGATTTGGGAGAGAAGGACTTGAGCACTCTCTGTGCCCTTGCCATTGCATTTGGTGCATAGGTTTGAGTTATCCATGGTGATACATAGAAGTGAGAAGTTGAGAAGCTTATTACTGTTGAGTGTTTGAGCACCCTAGAGCTTGTTCCTCTTGGGAGCTTTGGCACCCTAGACATTTGGTGGTGCCTCGGAGCTCAATCATTGTGGTGCAAAGCTCTGGGCAAGCTTTGGGGGTCTCCAATTAGGTTGTGGAGATTGCTCCGAGGTGACGCTCCAAGAATTTTGAGGTCACCTCGGAGCCACAGTACATTGTGGTGAAGCTTCGTGGTGTCGTTGGGAGCCTCCAATTAAGTTTTGGAGATTTCCCCAACCTTGTTTGTGCGGGTTCGGTGACCACCCTCAAGGGTCCCTTAGTGGAATCACGGCATCTTGCATTGTGCGAGGGCGTGAGGAGATTACGGTGGCCCTAGTGGCTTCTTGGGGAGCATTATGCCTCCATACCGCTCCAAACGGAGATTAGCATCCGCAAGGGTGTGAACTTCGGGATACATCATCGTCTCCACGTGCCTCGGTTATCTCTTACCTGAGCCCTTTACTTATGCACTTTATTTTGTGATAGTCATATTATTTTGTGCTATATATCTTGCTATCACTTAGTTGTTCATCTTGCTTAGCATAAGTTGTTGGTGCATATAGGTGAGCCTAGTTGTTTTAGGTTTTGTGCTTGACATATTAAACATTAGTTTTATTTCGCATTTGTTCAATCCTAAACCATAACTATTTTCAAGTGCCTATTCACCCCCCCCCTCTAGGCGACATCCACGTCCTTTCACTTGGCGAACAGGGTGAAGAATGACGCCCTATGAGCGATGACGATTCTGGCATCAGTCCATGCTCTTCGTTCTTGACAGGTGATCATCATCGCTCGCGGCGGATGTCACGGACGATGTGCATGGATTGATACGATGCCCACTGCTCATCTAGGAAGCATGGATACTCCGCGAGAATGGCTATGATGATATAGTCGTTCACTTGTTCACCGGATATTTGCCCCTCCTTGAGCCGGAGCTCGTCGAGAAGCAGAAGGTTGTAGTGTTGGTCCCTTTGCGCCTGCCGGAACGC
This sequence comes from Hordeum marinum, assembly GCA_022496015.1. Classification (NCBI taxonomy): domain Eukaryota; kingdom Viridiplantae; phylum Streptophyta; class Magnoliopsida; order Poales; family Poaceae; genus Hordeum; species Hordeum marinum. Next base: position 463,292,363 of record CM039674.1, read on the forward strand.
TGAGACTGGCCGAGTCCACTACTCTTAAACTATGAGAACGTTGAAGCCCGCATGCGTGGGCTGGGGCGTCGTGTCGTCGAATGCCTCCTCCAACATCTTGTCCTCATCCCTAACCTCTAGTGAGCTCGTCGACAAGCCAACCTCTATCCATCACGCATGACGGGCCTGCCAGTCGGCCGCAGTGCTGGCCAACTCATGCTTATGTCCGTCGAGAGGTTCTCTCACATCGCTATAGAGCTCACGATCATGACAGACATGGCACGTGTCATGTTGGACGAGGAGGCAACGTTTAAATCATGTGTGTCGGTCAGGCCAAGCGGCGGACTGCGTCAATGCAGGCGCCAGAGTGAGTTTCTTGACCGCCTTACTTGTTTAATGTCGGCGGGCGGATGGACAGGAGCTGTTTTGAATGCGGTAGACAATTGCTCAGTCTCGTCCGGGCACATCTATCCGGCATTGAATAGGCAAGAAGACCGAACGACGTTTCAATGCCGGCTCCAGCGAGAGGCCACGTCCGCTTTGAGCTGCGACGCTGGCACTCTGGAACGACGTTGACCCACGCGAATCTGCGATAGACGCTTCGCGCGAGAGAGGGCACGACACGGGAACAACTTTTCATGGGTACACTGTGTCGAACGTGTACTTGGCAGCAGTCCAAACATTCGTGGAGCCCCCGGTTTACGTCAGGTTTGCAGGATTTCAGTGATCCACTACCATACTGGATGACATACATTGGGTTTAAACAACTACGTCCTCCGAGCATCTACAACCGGACCCCTCATACCCCCCTCAAACGACCGGTCAGGCCTCTCAATCATTGACTGGTCACAAAATTTCGACCCGGTCAAGACTCTCAAACCGTCCTCATACGCTTGGGCTGACCAACACCCCACATATCTAGCCAAAAAATGAGGGCGCTCGGGCACGCCCGCCACGTTGCCTAACGATGGGGCTCCGTGCTGAATCGCCCGGAAACACGAAGGTCTGACGAGCGCGTGGACCGTCGCCACGGTGTGAAGGTCGGGTGGCGCCGCTCCGGCTCGCCGCCCGAGGCCGTATCCGGCTATTTAAGCCGGCCAACGTCCCCCAGCCCTAGCACATCCACCTCCTCCCGCCCTCTGTCACCACCAAAACCCATCCACCTCCTCTCTCCCGCTCTCCCATGCTCTCCTGCGTCAATATGGTCCGTTGTCGGAGCACCGCGTAGGCTATGCTCACGTCGGAGCGCCGGATGCAGATCGAGCCGGAGATCCAGGCTCGGCGGACCGACCGCATCGCCGCGGGTCTGCCTCTGGAATTGTCGGAGCCGGAGAAGGGGAAGTCGTCAGAGGCGATGGAAGAGGACGAGGCGGACAAGCCTGCTCTGGGCTGAACATGGCGGAGGCGGAGGCGGAGTTCGTCATCACCCAAGCTGAGGAGATGGAGGAGCAGCAGACCATCCTAGATGAGGCCGAGGTGGAGGCCAACCGTAGGCTCATTCGGCAAAGGCAGGCGAAGGCAGACGCCCTCTTCGATGAGCACGGCGTGGAGATAGGGGCGGAGGAGGCCGCAACGAAGCAGCCGCAGGCGTCGGAGCAGGCCACAACGGAGGCGTTAGAGGGGGCGGAGTTGCAGCTGCCGCCCATTTATCCGTCGGAGGGCACGGAGATCGTCGAAATCTCGACAAGAAGTAGTTTGGTTTCTACGTAGTACGTGTGTGTTATTTCGTTTGCATGCTTTTATATGGATTTGAGAATCTAGTATGAGATGTCCGGATGTAGTAGTGTTTATTTGAGGCGTGTCCGAACACTCCCCGTGGCACTTATAAGGGGTTTGCTAGAGTTGCTCTTACATCATATACCAGAACTTACAAAGATGACCGTTCTTATAAGGGGTCTGCTAGAGTTGCTTTTACAGCAAATACCATAACTTGCAAAGAATCTTTACAAGTTCTGGTATTTGTTGTAAGAACAACTCTAGCAGACCCTTATAAGTGTCAAACCCTTATAATTTTTGCGTTTTACAGTTTTGATCGGAAAAAGTGTTTAGAACAAAAACCCTAAAAATGGTCTAATCCGTAAATTTTTTAAGAAGCATCGAAAAATCACATCGAAGACCCTTATATTTGAAAGTTGAAGGCCGAACCGAGGGTCCCCCGTATACCGGTCAAGCCTTGTCGGAGCAAACATGCCACCACCAAATTTATCGGAATCCGCCCTAAACTCGTTGTAATTTATCACTATACAACGAAAAAGGCCATTGGACGCCGGAATTGCTCGCCCCGGTTCGAATTGGACGTGCTTGACCTCCCCGTGGCCTCCCGTGACCTCAGCCTAGCCGCCAGAATCCTCCCTGCACGGTTGGCAAAGGGGCATGGCTCGACCGGTGCGGCTGGCAACGGAGCAGGTCATGGCCTGCGTGGCCGGCGCGGTCGGCTGGGGAAGGGGCGACGTCGGCTGATCTGAGAAAGGAGCTTTTCTGGCAGTTTTACAGTTTGTTTTGATTGTCGTTGTTGAAGTTTCCCCAAAGCTTTGCATCGACGGTTGATGCCTAGCTACCACCGACCGATGCAGGAAAAATGCTGCCGGGAGAGATCTCAAGCGCGGAAGGACGAAACAAGTACCGGGATGGACCGAGTGGCCCACGGGACGGGGAACAGACAAGCCCGGAAATGGGCGGGGAGAAAAACGCTGCTGCTGACGATGACGGAGGAAGCCTCTCAAAAGCTTTCTGCTCGTCACCATGCACCCCCCTGCTGCATCCCCATCCCAACCGTGATCCAATAATTTGGATGAACCCCTCTTGGTCTTATCCTCCACCAACCTAGCTTGGCCTACCCTAGCTAGCCGAGCCCCAAGCTCTGGATGTTCAACCCAAACTCAACTTGCAATCCATGTCTAAGTCCATCTCATGGGCGCCCAAGCAGTTTCCAGTTTCCACTTTCCACGAGGGCGCGCCGCAGAAGAACGGACGTACGTACTCACTCTGCGTTCGGGCCCACGGTCAGGGACGCGCCCCGTGCTAGAAGAAGCGCCCGTCGCCTAGCCACAGTCAGGGACGTGTAGTTACGCGAGGAATCAAACCAATCGAGGTAATTATGCCGCGCGCGGCCTAATCAAAGCCCAAATTTAAGAGCCATTGCCGCACGCAACGCAGCACGCCATACCATACCTTACAGAGGACGACCATACCCTGCGCCCTCTGTCTTCTTCTTCTTCCTCTTCTTTTCCTGCGGCCGCAGCGGCAGTGCTACAGTGCCAAGTGGCCTTCTCGTGGCCTGTCGTCGTCTGATCTGCGCGGAGCCGGGGAGGCGGCAGAACGGAGGTCGGAGGGGGATCCATCCCCATCGCGTGCTGCTTCGAGGGTCGCGCCGTCAGGTAATGGCGGATTTCAGTCCCGTTCCCACCGTCTCCGTAGCTGTTCTTGGGGTTTCGGGGGCGGTTCTGGTTGCGAGGGGGGAGACACGGGTTTCTTTTGGCGCCGAATTCTCTGCAATGCCCCGGGGTTCCGATGGATTCCTTGCCATCTCCAGTTCTTCACCCATGGATTATTTTCGGCACCTCCTCTGCTTTGCATGGTTCGGCGGCGAGCGAAGTGAATTTCCTGCAAATTCGTTGCTTCCTCTGCTGATTTCTGGCGCTTCGCACGGTCGTTTCGTCTCTTTCCTTTCTTTTTTAAGAAGTTGAATTGGACATTCGCAGCTTTTCCAGGGCGGGCACGGGGCGGTGGTTCGATCCGGTTCTTGCTCCTCAAAAAGTCCACTCTCTTTTCAGTTCACCGCAGCTTTGCCGCTCTTCAAAAGTGACAGTGATAAAAAAAAATCTCGGTTCCTCCATCTTTTGGCCTTCTCTTCCCTTTTCCACGGTAAGTTGAATTTTGGTGCTCATTGGTTTTCCCCACATTTTATGGCAAGTCGATTTGCATTTTGGTGCAAAGTAATTTCCCTTTATGTTCTTCAAGTCTCTTTACTGCTCCCATGGACCGGAAATTTCGCGCGTAGTGGTACTGCAGATGCAATTTTCGGGCATTTCCTCCTTCGCCCCGTATTCCAAATTTTTTTTCTCGGATGGAAATTTTGCTTCATGGACAGGCCCGAGTTGGCCTTACTCTTTTCTTTTTTCGCGGGTGAGTTGGCCTTACTCTGAATTCTCTGAATCATAAAAGATTTCCGTATCTCTCTTATACTTAGCCTCAGCAACTGCATCCTGGTATGCCTTGCGCTGCAACTGGTTCGGGTAGTTGGCATGTGATGTGAGCGAATCATGGCACGAGGTGGGTTGTTGAGAAGAGGAGTAGTTTCTCTGCTTCCATATGCTTCTGGGTCGAGCGATTCAACCGCAGCTTGGAAGGTAGGAATTTTATTTGTGTGTGGAATCTTGACTCCGAAGGAAAGGATTGGTGTTGGAACATGCGCTAAAGGTGGATGCTTCGAGCATAATTTGACTTGCTGAATTAATTTACTACCACTGCTTGGTTAGCTTCCACCGATGGAAATTCTCCATTCCAAGCCACTACTGATGCTGGATTCTGGCCTCTTCAGAAAGTAACACTGCGTGTCTTTTTCGTCTTCGGCTGTAGAAAGGTTTCGAGTTCTTACTCGAGTTGCAAAATGTTTCTGAACACCTGTTCTTGTTCGCGGTGTTAGATGAACTTTGTATGTTCTTAATCTTGGTTTGTAATCTTTTCCTTGTAGCAAACGTCCACGTCTAGACAACTTTATTATTCATCTTGTTAGTTGTTGGCATATTGGGACAGATTGCAGTTACGTGATCATGCTTTGATTGTAACGAATTTAACTTTTGCAGGGTTTGCGAACAAAAATCTACCCAACAATGATGAATTAGTTGCAAATTAATCGATGGCGACTGAGGTCAATCAAACCTTTTTTGCATGGTCGCAAGGAGAAACAACTGACCTGGGTGTTTCTCAAGTAAGTTCTCCAAGAAGTTCATGCCACATGTAATTTTTTCCTGATAAAGGGCGCTTTTAACAACTCAAAACGTAGCATCAAACGGATACAAAGCATGATGAGAAACACCCGGCCTCTGCATAATGCACACAGCGAAACATCGACAGTCTGACAACTAGAAATTATGCATAGTATGCGGATCAACTAGAAAATGCTGCTTTTATTCTGAAGTAGAAAATATCCCACTTCTGTTCCTGGAAAGAGTTGCCGCCAGCTAGTAGATTCACCTGCTTCTCTATGTTGTTTTTCTACTTTCCTCAGGGAGTTTCTGTATCCCAGACACTCAATCATGGTTCTGTGTCCTTCGGAAGGTTTGAATTGGAGTCTCTGTCTTGGGAGAAGTGGTCTGTATTTACTAATGACAAACGCCATGAAGAGTTTGGTAAGTTCAATGGTTTAGTAGCTCAGAAGAAGGCATATTTTGAAGAGTACTACAAGAAGATCAGGGAACTGAAGGCTTCACAGCAGCAAATTCAGCAAACTGAACTTACCTTGGAATACAGTGGTGATGGCAGCGATTCTAGCCAAACAGAAGATATGCCGCACGAAGAGCTTGAAACTCCCACAGGATCTGGAACAATTGCCTACGATTATGTGGAAGAGGCTGCACATGAGACCACCTCTGAACAGGGCATGCAGTGCTACCGTGGCCATGAAGACGAGGACTTCCATCAAGAATTGTCGCCATCCAATCTTGTTTCGGCAGCTAGAATTTCACAGCAAACTGACCGGGATACTAGAGAAAATGCTCTTGGTGATAATTCAGATTCGGCCGACGCTGAAAATGCAGGTTCTGGTCATGACGGTATTGGAGCAGCTTATGAGAATGCGAGGGCTCCTAGAAGAAATACTGAGAAAGACCCCAGACTTAGATATGCCTCAATGATAATACCAAAATCGGTTAAAACCGTCGCGAGCAGTCCTCTGGACCGCACATCTGTTACTAAGGTAATAACAGACCAAGCTTCGTTACATCACCCTCTGAAGTCTAAATCACTGCTGCTTTTATCTTGTGAAAAATTGTGCCGCTGTTTATTATGACAGTACTACTTACTTGTCTGACCTTGTAGACTGATGATATGGCACTTTTTTTTGTGGGAGGATGATATGGCTCTTTTATTGTGGATACTCTCTTTATAATGCACAGTTTCATACTCACTTGGCTGCTTTTTGCTAGCTGCATGAGAACATATTTCATATTTATACGCCCAAGAGCCTGAATGTTTTGGTCAAGTCATAACACATTTTGCCTGAACCATTTCAGACGCCTGGTTCCGTGAAGCCTAGCGTGACTACAAACCAGAAGACCAAGACGAACAGTGCCCGTAGCTCGAGCGTGGCATCGCAGAAGATGGCCGGCACAGCGCGGACTCGCAAGCTTACAGAAAAAGAACCTACCGGGGTTGCAGGTGTCAAAAGACCTTCCTCAGCAGCCGGGCGCGTCACTTCTATCAGAGAGAAGCACCCCATCACTAGGGCAACTGTTAGGAAGCCTGCTGATGTTTCCACCCCAGGACGCCCTTCCACTGCTGAAAGACGGCCTGTCACCAGAGAGCGTGCACAGAAGCAAGCTGCTGTCGCCACGCCATGCCGTCCTTCTACCTCTGAAAGACGCCCTGTTGACAGAGGAAGTGCAGCAAAACATTCTGATATTGCGAGTACACGCCGGCCCTCTACAGGAGAGAGACGTTCTATTACCAGGGATAGCAAGACAGGATCGAGTGTGGCATATCCGAAGGTTTCAACAACCACTGTGGTATGTTCCATCCTCTTCCCTCACCACAATACTAACAAAATTAACATTCAACTGATAATTGTAATGTATGGATATTCACGCGGCCATGCCGGTTTATGCTTATGTTTTACATTGGAAGCATAATGGTGTTAGATCTCTTATGGTTTATTTCTTCATGCAGAGCACTCTGAAAAAGGCAGCCCTTCCGAATGCGACTAAAAGTACCAAGCCGGAGCCAAAAAGGTTAGTCCTGTCAGCATGACATCACGTTGACGCATTCTCTGAAGATTTGCCTTTGTGTTCTGTATTTCAACTGAATTGTTTTCACTCTCTCAACAAACAGCAATATCAGTGGATTGAGAGACCCTTCAACATTTGACAGTCACTTAACTAGGCCAAAAAGAATGGACTTGCAAGTGGCCGGCAAACAGAAATCAAGGTGCTAATCTTAAACACTAGTGTTAGAATGTGTTATGAAGCTTTGAAATTTGATCGTGGAAAGCGAAAACTGGTTTGACCCTTTTTTCCTGACAATAACTTCTCATTGTGTAGCTCGGTAAACCTTCCGGCAAGGAGAATGCTGAGTTCCAGTGTTGGAGAAGCAACTTTTGCAAGGCTGAAAAAGAAAGAGGTAAGTTGCAAAAAAAAAACGTGGAAGAGATCACTCTCCTAGATTTTGCATCATACAATGCACATAGGCTGACCCAATACTTTCTTCATGATTAATGTTATTCGATGATCACGAGCTGTGAATCCTGTGATAAATAACAATGCTGGCAGGTTCAAAAACTAGTTATTACAAGTAATTATATGAGTAATTACTGGTACAGTATGCTAGTTTGAATCCAAAGGGCTGGTTTCTGCCTCCTGCTCATGAACCCTAGTAGTCCGGTCCGGAACTTGCTTCCAGTTGGCACATAAAAACAGAGTATTAGGTAATACCGATGAATGCACCAGTTCTGTTTAGTACTCACACCTGAACTTTGCATAGTCTAGGTTTCCAGCAACTAAACGTTATGATTCAAATGGGTTCTTATCGTGTTGTTGACTACCACTTACCACAATGTCTGCAATTATTCCTTCTGGGGATAATTATTACTGAAATGGGGCCATGACCCATGAAGGTACTGGTGTTAGCAATTAAAATGGACTTGCTAACTATCATGCTGACCCTTGTGTAGGGCATTCCGGCGACAGGGCAATCTCGAGCATCCTCATCGAAGAAAACAACTCCTTTGCAGACAGGAAACGCCAAGTCTAGGGCACCAAACGTACGCTATTCTTTCATCAGCACGCTATCCATAAGCATATCGGCACCTCCCCCCCCCCCCCCCCCCCCCCGCCCCCAATCTCTGAGATATCAATTTATTGGTATTATGATGTGCATATTTATACCTCTAGAATACATACATGCTGACCTTCTATCCACTCGATTTCACAGCCACCGCCACCGCCACCTCCACCACGTCGTCCGTCGAGAACAGCGAGCAAACCAACCGCCAGCAGCTCATCAGCCGGTGGAAGAAAGCCAAAGTAAGATGGTCATCATGAACACTTTGTTTTTTATCTTGGTGTTAACACTCATCATGAACACCGAAAAAAGCCACCTTATGGCAGAACAAGCTACTCAAACACTGTCCTCTTCTACAGCCTAACTCAAGTTATCTCACCCGTCCAAATGTCCAATGCAGGGCCTCGGCACCACAATGGCATTGATGCAAGGGGAGCATTCAAGCTAGTGGCCTACATAAACTGTGGATCTGTACGACACCTTACGGTTACACGTATCTAAAAGCACTGCACGGGCTTTCTGCACCATCCAATTTCATCTTATGACGTTTATGCGCGTCGATCATTTCCATCAAGCACCCTCGTCGATCTCCGTTTAGTTACAAGAGTATCGTCTGTAACTCCTACATGTCTCATAAGTCATATCATATATATCCACCAGTAGTGAATACGTTCTTAGCTTCACCGTCCAAGGGACTTAGAACAGTGTATATTGTATATACATCAAGTAAGTTATGTTCTATGTAGATGATGTAAGATAAGATTAGCATAAACGTCGGGACAGGAAGAAATGTGGTGTGTCCAGTGAACTTCATATGCGGAGTATATCATCGGTGCTTAAGTCGTAAGTACGTCGGCACATGTCATGGAGATTAAGAAGGACGATGCCAAAGGTGACTGGAGGAGCACGAACACAGGTCCAGATCGGTCGTAGGTACGAGGTTGGGGGAGGAGGCGATGGTGCGATGGTGGTACTGGTACCCCTCTACCCGCGCTTCCGCAGAGATGCAAAGGGAAAGCACAACGCATCCATCCATCATCATCCTTCGACAACACGCAAAATTGCTGTTTTTATCCTTTTGCGAAAGTTTAGTCGGATCTGACCTCTGCTTAAAAACATTTAGGGATTTAACTTTTTTCCTATCGTCAGGGTCGATGACGATAGGGTATACCAATCTACCGTCGAGGGACCAGATGGTTGGGGTACACGTCCTATCGCAAAAATTGTTTAATTATCAAATACAATGCTTGTACACATTTACTGCTGGACACCTTGGGCCTCGATGGTACGTTGACCCTAACGATAAAAAAATAATAAGATCCTAAAATATTTTCAAACATGGGTCAAATCCGGATAAACTTTCGCAAAAGGATCGAAACACTTGACAACAAGCCACGTGATCCTGTTATGATTCTCTCGGGAAAAGAATTGATTTTTATCTGTCGTGTGGAACTGTGAACCCGACGGCGCTCGTCGCGGAGAAACTGTGCCATACGTACTACCCACCAACAGCGTTGGATTGACCGGCCCGTCAGAGCCGGTAATGTCGGAATGGGCCACGAAATATCACGAAACAATCGCTCATGTAACCCCATTTGCCTTTTTTTCTCCTGTCAACAACAGTGATGTACTGGCCCATTCCGACGTGACTGACTCTGAACGCGAGGCGGCCTACCACCACCCACGGCCCGCGTACGAATGTGGAGCTCGTACGACCCGATCGCTCTCGCACCAAAAAGCACGCGGGACCGCGCGTCGCTCCTCTGAAAAGTAGGGTCAGGCGACGGGAAGCAGCCAGGCCCACCCACCAGCCGCACCCTTCTTTGCCACGTCTGCTGCCTCGTCGCGCATGCTTTCTTCCCACCGGAAACGCTCCCGCGCGAGAGAGCACCCTCGCCGGCTGACTCCGCGGGCCCACGTGGGCGACCCAGGCGTGGCCGGGCAGGCTGCTTTGGGCCCCTCACCTCAGCCTCCGGTTGGATGCCGGGGCTAGCGAGAGCTGTCGGTATGTTCTCAGCAGTTTTCTTGTGGAAGGCCCTGCGAGGGGTTTTGCTGGGCGCACACGCCTTGTTGCAGCCACACCAGCTAGAGTATCTTTTTTTGCAGGATGGGTACAAACGATATTACTTGCGATGATATTTGGTGAGTAAATATTGTACCTACTACTACTCAAAAATGCTCCTTTATGTATGCAATATTTTTCATATCTGAAATGAATGTCACTACTCGATGTACTTCCTCCGGTTTTTTTTACTCCGTAAAGAAATTTTGGTCAAAGTCAATCTTCGTAAACTTTGACTAACTTTATAGAACAAAATATCAACGTTCATAATAAGAAATCAACATTACAAGATGCATCATGATATTAATTTTCATAGCATATAGGTTTAGTAATATTTAGCCAGCCATAAATGCTTTTAATGTATCCAATATTTCTAGATATGCGTGAATTTACTACCGGATATTATAATATCTCTAGATATGAATGAGTTTAAAATCTGATATTCTTAGAGGTGAAGTGTTATTCTTTTTAAAATAATATGTATCTGGTCATAAATGGCTTTTAATGCATGCAATATTTTTAGATGTGAGCGAATTTCACTACTTTAAATAGTATAATATTTGGCAAGTCATAAATGCTTTTTAGTGGATGCAATATTTCTATTTTTAGAGTGTGAATTGATTTCACTAATTGAAATGATATTATCTAGTCATAAATGTTTTATGTGTATCCTATATTTCCATATCTGAATAATTCTACTGCTTTAAAATGAATTTTATGCATCTTATATTTTTAGAGGTGAACAAATTCTACTCCCTCCGATCCATATTAATTGTCGTTGATTTACTAGAATTTTGTACTAAATCAATGACAATTAATGTGGATCGGAGGGGGTACTACTCTAAATAATATATTACTTATCATAATTTGTTAATGTATGCAATATTTTTAGGGGTAATTACATTTTACTACTTGATATAGTATTTAGCCAAGCATAACTCGTAATGTATTCGATATATTTAGAGGCGAATAAACTTTACTGCTTGAAATAATAATTAGTTAGTCTTAAGTAATTTTAATGCATCTGATATATTTGTTAAGCATATGTTTCAATTAAAATGTTTTTATCTCTTAAGTGCAAAATGATCATTTGTTTTAGCCATGACATAAAATTTAACCATGTAATTGTCATGAAGACATGATGTATATCTTGTCAGGTTCATATTTAGTCTAGTGTCGAACAACATAAACAAATACTTGTTAATTAACATAGACAATTCCTCCCTTCATATAAAAAACAATTGTGTACTTGCTATTTTTTTATAAACTTAGTTAAATGGGTTTAGAAAAATTATATATATCCTCTACAAAGATATATCGATGGAGTATTTGTTGGAGTTTTTGACATTAAATCAATGCAGGAAGGTTTGAGGAAAATCGCTACTTGGCAAATCAGTAGCGTGTGCTGTTAGAATAAATCCGATGCGCTTCGTCGATCTATCGAGGACAAGCAATCACAAGAGGCACAACACCGAGATTTGTTAACAAGGTTCACCGATATGACTACATCCCCGGGGCCTGACTACGGGTGTGTAGACAAGATAGGAGTCGTGTCCTATCATGACACTTGTACCTCTAGGCCTCTCATATATAGCGGGGTAAACACACGTTATAACCTGTGCCAACATAATAGCACAGATACGCGGGGAAGTGAAAGCACATTTGCTCCCTTGGTGGTTTTGGTAATTAATAACAACATATAAGTCATTGAACTAATGTTTTCACCAAGTATATTTCAGGAAATGTTCAATGATAGGATTGGCAAAAGAAGATTGTGGAGATACCCCAAGATGTAAGGAAATAGGTTGGCCAAGCTTCAAGCAAGAGGACTCTACATTTTATATTTGTGAGAAATCACTTTGAGTCCATAGGAAAGCCAATACTATTAAAATGGGGTAAGGTTTTGTTGGTGAACAATATGCTCAACATGCATAAGTGATAGTCGCCAAAAACATCCACAAACTCTCCAACCAAAGTCTGTTCTATACCTGACACTCAAAATCGGTGCAACCAACTTTCCCATACCGGTGCCACCGATTCCAGAACCTAGACAGACTCAGCCAAACCGTAGCCACTTCGGTGCAACTGATTCCATACCGGTGCCACCGAGTTTAGGTTGCCAACTTTCTGTTACGCAAATTCACATTATCGGTACCACCAAGAATGTTGGATCGGCGTCACCGAGATTGGAAATCTGACCGTTGGTCACCTTATCGGTGCAACCGAGTTTCCTATATCGGTCTCACCGAGATTCAAAAGTTGCCACCTTTTGGTCACTTCAGTACCACCGAGATTAACACATCGGTGTCACCGAGTTGGTCATTTTGTGTGTAACAGTTGGATTTTTGGGGATGCCTATATATACCCCTTCACCACCACCCACTCGAAAGAGAAGCACTTAGAACTATTCCACACTTGCCCCATCCAGTTTTCTGAGAGAGAACCACCTACCCTTGTGTTGAGGTCAAGATCTTCCACTCCAATCATATGGATCTTGATCTCTAGCCTCCCCAAGCAGCTTTCCACCAATCCCATCTCTTTCACCATGCCAAATCCGTGAGAGAGTGATTGGGTGCTGAGGAGTCTATCATCTTGAAGCACAAGAACAAGGAGTTCATCATCATTATCGAGCCTATTACCTTTTGGAGCGTGGTGCCTCCTAGATTGGTTAGGTGTCGCTTGGGAGCCTCCTGCTTCATGTTGTGGAGTGAACCAAGAAGTTTGTAAGGGCAAGGAGATCGCCTACTTCGTGAAGATTTACCCATAGTGAGGCTAGTCCTTCGTGGACGGAAGCCGTTATGGAATAGTCAAGGTTGCTACTTCGTGGACCCTTTTGGGTGGAGCCCTCCGTGGACTCTCGCGACCGTTACCCTCCATGGGTTGAAGACTCCATAAACGTGGATGTACGATAGCGCCACCTATCGGAACCACGGGAAAAATCATCGTGTCTACAACTGCGTTTGATCTTCCTACCCTATCCCTTCTATACATGCTTGTTCTTACTTTTTGCTGCTATATACTCTTAGACTTGCATGTGTAGGGTGTACTTGACTTGCCATGAAATGCTAAAAACTGTCAACCCTAAAACTTGGTATAGGTAAAACTTTTATTTGGTTAAGTAGTCTAATCACCCCCCTCTAGACATACTTTCGGTCCTACAAGTAGTATCAGAGCTTTGGTCTCCATTGCTTAGGTCTCACAACCTAGGAGAGTATGGCATCTAGTGAGGAAAGTTATCACCGTAGAGGTCCGTACTTTGATGGCACTAATTTTACTAGTTGGAAGCACAAAATGAAAATGCATATTCTTGGTCATAACCCCGCCGTTTGGGCTGTTGTTCGTGTTGGCTTGCAAGGTGAGTTCTTTGCGGATGGACGGGAACCGGATCGTGAAGCGACCGCGGATGAGTTGAAGATGTTGCAACTAAATGCTCAAGCATGCGACATTCTCTTCAACTGCTTATGCCCCGAAGAATTCAACAAAATCAGCCGTTTTGAGAATGCAAAAGAGATTTGGGATACTTTGGTTGATATGCACGAAGGAACCGAGTCTGTGAGAGAATCCAAGTTAGATGTTCTTCAAGGTCAGCTTGACAAGTTCAAGATGAAGGATGGTGAAGGAGTCGCAGAGATGTACTCTAGGCTAGCTCTCATCACCAATGAGATTGCTGGCTTAGGAAGCGAAGAAATGACCGACAAATTCATCATCAAGAAGATACTTAGAGATTTGGATGAGAGATATGACACCGTGTGCACATTGATCCAAATGATGCCAAACTACAAAGATCTCAAGTCTACGGAAGTCATTGGAAGGATTGTTGCTCATGAGATGACACTCAAAGATAAGGAAGAACTTCATCACAAGTCTAGCGGTGCTTACAAAGCCACAAGTGATGCTCCCGCAACTTCAAGCAACAAATTTGTCACCAATGAAGAGATAAGCCTCACGGTCAAGAATTTCTACAAGTTCTACAAGAATAGAGGCAAAGAAAGAAGCTCCAACTCAAGATATGATGAGAAGCGTTCGTCAAGTCGTGACCGCAATTGCTACAATTGTGGGAAGCCCGGACACTACTCAAATGAGTGCACAGCTCCCTACAAAAGAAGAGAAGAGTCACCTCGAAGACAAAGCTCAAGGAATGAATCACCACAAAGAGATAGAAGGAGTAGAGATGATCGTTATGAACGAAGACACTCAAGGAGAAGTAGAGATTTGGAGAAGAAGGACAAGTACACCAAGCGCTACACAAGAAGAAAACATCAAGCTCATGTTGGTGAAAGGGTTTCCGGCTCCGACTCCGACAACAACTCTCAGAGAAGCTATCACTCTGCCTCCGACTATAGTCAAGATGATGGTGTTGCCGAAATTGCTCTAGTGACTACCAACTCCTACGATCTATTTGATTCACCAAACGAAGGGAATGGAAGTTGCTTCATGGCTAAAGGCCCCAAGGTATCACACCCCAAGTATCTTGATTTTGATAGTGATTAAGATGATTTGCTTTGTGATGATGACTTGCTTTGTGATAAAACTAGTGATGTTGATCAAAATGAACTTGAAAATTCTCATGCTAGTCCATACGAGTCATTTGATGATGATAAGATGAAAATAGAACAATTAACTAAAGAACTAAACACTCTTAAGTTAGCTCATGAATCTACTCTCGAAGATCATAGAGAGCTTGTGAGAACTCATGAGAAGCTACGCTTCGAGAAGCTCAACTTGGAGCAAGAGCATGAGTTTCTCAAAGCTATCAATGACGATCTCCGAAAGAAGACTTCATCTTATCTAGCCAAACGACTACTCTTGTCTACTTTCATGCCTCAAGTTAAAACTAAGCAATCTAGTAACAAAGTCAAGAAAGGTTCTTCATCTAGTAGCAACAATAAAAATGCTAACATAATGATGTTGCTTCTAGTAGTTCTATTGATTCCACTAATTATGATTCTCTTAGCCAAGTTACACTTGAGCAAGAAAATGCTTTATTGAAAGGAATTATAGAAAAAGGTATCTACAAGAGTCTTGCCGGATATAAGCAATTTGAGGAAATTGTATGCAAGCACGGAGGATACCAGAAGAATCGTGGTGTTGGCTACTTCAACGCTAATGGAGTTGAGTGGGAAGAAGGTCAATATCCCAAGCCCAAGTTTGTTCCTCAAAAGGAGAAGTATTAAAATACTCTTCCCAAGGGGACAAACACTCAAGATGACCTTCCACCACAAGACCACAAGCTCAAGGGCAAGAACGATCTTCAAGAGGACATTGACTCATATGAAGATGAATCCCTAGCTTTGGTGGAGTGGGTTCTCAAGGCTACTTCAAGCTCAACTACTACAAAGGCTAATTCAACACCAAGGATCCCCATAAACTTGATGTGGGTCCCCAAGAAGAAGAACTAGTAAGTTCTTGAGGGGTGACTCCGCCAATGAAATACACTCACATTCATTATTGGCAATAACTTTTTGCACTCAACATCAACTCAATGCAATAGTTCAAGGAGTCACACATTCCCTCAAAGGTAAGCATGTTGGGGAACGTTGCATGGGAAACAAAAAATTTCCTATGCACACGCAGATCTATCCATGGTGATGAGCATCTACGAGAGGGATAGTGGATCTACATACCCTTGTAGATCACTAAGCGGGAAGTGTTAAGAAACGCGGTTGGTGTAGTCGAACATCTTCGCGATCCAAATCGCCGAGCGTCCCGCGATCTCATCACGATCCGTCCCGTGATCCAATCACGATCCGTCCAGCGAACTCATCACGATACGTCCCACGATCTCATCATGATCCGTCCCGCGAACTCATCATGATCCGTCCTACAAACTCATCATGATCCGTCTCGCGATCTTGATCACGGTCCTTCCGATCTAGCGCCGAACGGACGACACCTCTGCGTTCAGCACACGTATAGCTCGATGACGATCTCCTCCTTCTTGATCCAGCAAGAGGGAGCGGAAAGGTAGAAGAGTTCTCCGGCAGTGTGACGGTGCTCCGGAGATGGTGGTGGAGCAATTCCGACAGGGCTTCGCCTAAGCACTGCAGAAATCATATCTAGTGGAGAAACTATGCACTAGAGGAACGGGTAGCACGTGGCTGAAAATTTTGTGTCAAAACCCTAAAATTCTCTAGTATATATAGGAGGAGAGGAGGAGGAGGCTTGGATGCCAAAGAGGCAGCCCTTGGGTCGGCCAAACCTAGTGGGATTGGAGGATTCCTCCTCCAATCCTAGTAGGACTAGGACTCCTCCTTTATTTTTGCCTTTTTTGCCTTTTCCCACCTTTTTCTCTTTGGGCTTTTCTTCTCAGCCGCACGGGCCTTGTGTGGGACTTCCACCAGCCCACTAAGGGCTGGTATTCATCCTCCCACAGCCCATGTAGTCTCTTGGGTCAAAATACCCCTCCCGATGGTCTCCCGATACACTACCGATGAGCCCGAAACTTTTCCGGCGACCAAAATAGGACTTCCTATATATCAATCTTTACCTCCGGACCATTCCGGAGCTCCTCGTGACGTCCGAGATCTTATCCGGGACTCTGAACAACCTTCGATCACCACCATGCATAACTCTATACTACCGAAATGTCACCGAACCTTAAGTGTGCAGACCCTGCGGGTTCGAGAACTATGTAGACATGACCGAGACACCTCTACGGTCAATAACCAACAGCGCGACCTGGATGCCCATATTGGTTCCTACATATTCTACGAAGATCTTTATCGGTCGAACCTCTATGTCAAGGATTTAGTTAATCCCGTATGATGTTTCCTTTGTTCTTCGGTATGTTACTTGCCCGAGATTCGATCGTCGGTATCTCCATACCTAGTTCAACCTCGTTACCGGCAAGTCTCTTTACTCGTTCCGTAATACAAGATCCCATGACTAACACTTAGTCACATTGCTTGCAAGGCTTATTGTGATGTTGTATTACCGAGTGGGCCCTGAGATACCTCTCCGTCACACGGAGTAACAAATTCCAGTCTTGATCCATGCCAACTCAACAAACACCCTCGGAGATACCTGTAGAGCACCTTTATAGTCACCCAGTTACGTTGCGACGTTTGATACACACAAGGCACTCCTCCAGTATCCGTGAGTTGCATGATCTCATGATCATAGTAACATATACTTGACATGCAGAAAATAGTAGCAATAAACTGACACGATCATATGCTATGTTTGTAGTTTGGGTCTTGTCCATCACACCATTCTCCTAATGATGTGATCCTGTTTATCAAATGACATCTCATGTCCATGGCTGGGAAACCTTAACCATCTTTGATCAACGAGCTAGTCTATTAGAGGCATACTAGGGACATGGTTTTGTCTACGTATCCACACATGCATCTAAGTCTCTGATCAATACAATTATAGCATGGATAATAAACGATTATCATGAACAAGGAAATATGATACTAACTAATTTATTATTGCCTCTAGGGCATATTTCCAATAGTCTCCCACTTGCACTAGAGTCAATAATCTAGTTCACATCACCATGTGATTCGCATTGTTATGAATCTAACACCCAATGAGTTCTGGGGCTCGATCATGCTTTGCATGTGAGAGAGGTCTTATAGTCAACGGGTCTACGACATTCAGATCCGTGTGTACTTTGCAAATCTCTATGTCGAACCGTAAACACTGCTACCACACTCCACTTGGTACTATTCCAAATGGCTGCTCCACTATATGTATCCAGATTGCTACTACGGGTCATCCAGATTGGTGTTAAAGCTTGCATCGACGTAACTCTTTACGACGAACTCTTTATCACCTTCATAATCGAGAAACATCTCCTTAGTTTTTTAGTTACTAAGGATAATCTTGACCGTTGTCGAGTGATCCACTCCTGGATCACTCTTGTACCCCTTGACGGACTCATGGCAAGGCACACACAGGTGCGGTACACAACATGGCATACTATACAGAGCCTATGGCTAAGGCATAGGGGACGACATTCGTCCTTTCTCTTTCTTCTTAAGTGGTCGAGCTTTGAGTCTCACTCAACTTCACACCTTACAAAGCAGGCGAGAACACTTCTCTCTGACTAATCCATTTTGAACTCTTTCAAAATCTTGTCAAGGTATGTACTCATTGAAAGTCTTATCAAACATCTTGATCTATCTTTATAGATCTTGATGCTCAACAATTAGGTAGCTTTATCCAGGTCTTCCTTTGAAAAACTCTTTTCAAACAACCGTTTATGCTTTCCAGAATTTCTACATCATTTCTGAATAGCAATATGTCATCCACATATACTTATCAGAAACTCGATAGTGCTTCCACTCACTTTATTGCAAATACAAGTTTCTCATAAACTTTGTATAGATTTAAAAACTTTGATCACCTTATCAAAGTGTATATTCCAACTCCGAGATGCTTGCTTCAGTCGATAAAAGGATCACTGAAGCTTGCTCACCTTTTAGCATCCTTAGGACTGACAAAACCTTCTGGTTGTATCTCATACAACCTTTCCTTAAGGAAGGAAGCGATGTTTTGGCATCCATCTGCCAGATTTCATAATTGAAAAATGCAGCAATTGCTAACATAATTCCAACAGACTTTAGCATCACTACGAGTGAGAAAGTCTCATCGTATTCAACTCCTTGAACTTGCCGGAAACTTCTTTGCGACAAGTCGAGCTTTATAAATGGTGACATTCACCATCAGCGTCTGTCTTCATTTTAAAGATACATTTGTACTTATCGACCTGCCGTCCAACGAGCAAGTCCACCAAAGTCTATACTTGGTTTTCATACATGGATCCTTTCTCGGATTTCATGGCCTATAACCATTTGTTGGTTTCCAGGCTCATCACCGCTTCTCCATAGTTCGTAGGTTCATCGTTGTCCAACAACATGACCTCTAAGACAGGGTTTGCCGCAGCACTCAGGAGCAGTACACGTCCTTGTCGACCTACAAAGTTCGATAGTAACTTGATCCGAAGCTTCATGATCATCATCATTAACTTCCTCTTCAACTAACGTAGGCTTCATAGAAACAACTTCCTGTGTTGCGCTACTCTCTGGTTGAAACAGAGGTTCAATAACCTCATCAAGTTCTATCTTCCTCCCACTCAATTCTTTCAAGAGAAACTTTTCCTCGAGAAAGGACCCAGTTTTAGCAATAAACATTTTATGCTTGGATCTGAGATAGAAGGTTCACCCAACTGTTCTTAGGGTATTCTATGAAGATGCATTTGTCCGCTTTGGGTTCGAGCTCATTAGGTGAAAACATTTTCCACACAAGCGTCGCAGCCCCAAACATTAAGAAATGACAGCTTAGGTTTCTATCAAACCATAATTCACACGGTGTCATCTCAACAGATTTAGATGGTGCGCTATTTAAAGTGAATGTAGTTGTCTCTAATGCATAACCCCAAAATTATAGTAATAAAACGATAATAGGCATCATAGCACGCACCATATCCAATAGAGCACGACTATGACGTTCGGACACACCATCACACTATGGTGTTCCAGGTGGCGTGAGTTGTGAAACAACTTTCACATTGTCTAAAATTGTATGCCAAACTCGTAACTCAGATATTCACCTCCATGATCATATCGCAAACATTTTTATCTTCTAATCACGATGATCTTAAACTTCACTCTGGATTTACTTGAACCTTTCAAACGATTCAGACTCGTGTTTCATTAAGTAAATATACACTATATCTACTCAAATCATCAGTGAAGGTAAGAAAATAACGATATCCACCGCACGCTACAAGACTCATTGGATTGCATACATCAACATGTATTATTTCCAATAAATCACTTGCCCGCTTCATCAAAACAGAAAACGGGGTCCTTAGTCATCTTGACCAAGAGGCATGGTTCGCATGTCTCAACCGATTCGAAATCGAATGAGTCCAAAGATCCATCAGCATGGAGTTTCTTCATGCGTTTTATACCAATATGACATTTAGCGGCAGTGCCACAAGTATGTGGTACCATTATTATTAACTTTGTATCTTTTTTTGGCATCAATGTTATGAACATGTGTATTACTACGATCAAGTTTCAACAAACCATTCTTACTGGGTGCATGACCATTGAAGGTATTATTCATGCAAAAAGAATAACCATTATTCTCCAACTTAAATGAATAACCGTGTTGCAATGAACATGATCTAATCACTTTCATGCTCAACGCAAAAACACCAAATAACATTTATTTAGGTTTGTCACTAATCCTGAAGGTAGAGAGAGCGTGCGATGTTGATCACATCAACCTTGGAAACATTTCCAACACACATCGTCACCTCACCCTTAGCTAGTTCTCCGTTTATTCCGTAGCTTTTATTTCGAGTTACTAACATTTAGCAATCGAACCGGTATACAATACCCAGGTGCTACTAGGAGTACTAGCAAGGTACACATCAATAACACGTATATCAAATATACTTCTGTCAACGTTGCCAGCCTTCTTATCTACCAAGTATCTAGGGTTGTTCTGCTTTAGCGACCGCTCTCCTCATAATCGAAGCACTTAGTCTCGGGTTTGGGTTCAACTTTGGGTTGTTTCACCGGAGCAGCAACTGACTTGCTATCCATGAAATTTCCCTCCTTGCCCTTGCCCTTCTCGAAACTAGTG
The DNA here is from genome assembly GCA_022496015.1 of Hordeum marinum. Taxonomy (NCBI): domain Eukaryota; kingdom Viridiplantae; phylum Streptophyta; class Magnoliopsida; order Poales; family Poaceae; genus Hordeum; species Hordeum marinum. Next base: position 463,313,004 of record CM039674.1, read on the forward strand.
GTTTTACTAACCATCAACACTTGATGCTCCTTCTTGATTTCTACCTTCGCGGTGTCAAACATCGCGAACAGCTTAGGGATCATTATTTCTATCCCTGGCGTTTATAGTTCATCACCAAGTTCTAGTAGCTTAGTGACAGTGACTTGGAGAACAATATCAATCACTATCTTATCTGGAAGATCAACTCCCACTCGATTCAAGCGATTGTAGCACCCAGAAAATCTGAGCACATGCTCAACGATTGAGCTATTCACCTTCATCTTACAAGCAAAGAATCTTGTTGGAGATCTCATATCTCGCAACACGGGCACGAGCCTGAGATCCTAATTTCAGCTGTTAGAACATCTCATATGTTCCATGATGTTCAAAACGTTTCGGAGCCTCAATTCTAAGCTGTAATGCATGACACACTAAACTATCAAGTAGTTATCAAAACGTGCCTGTCAGATGTTCACAACATCTACAAACAATGCTAGAGGGGTTGGCGCACCGAGCGGTGCATTAAGGACATAAGCCTTCTGTGCAGCAATGAGGACAATCCTCAGATCACGGAGCCAGTCCGCAATATTGCTACCATCATCTTTCAACTCTATTTCTCTAGGAAAATATAAAAATTCAAGGGAGCTACAGCGTGAGCTAGTAATCTACAACACAGTTTGCAAAGATACTACTGACTATGTTCATGATAATGTGTTAAATTAATCATATTACTTAAGAACTCCCACTCAAATTGACATCCCTCTAGTCATTCGAGTGATACATGATCCAAATTCACCAACTCAAGTCCGATCATCACGTGAGTTGAGGTGGTTTCAATGGTGAACATCATCATGTTGATCATATCTACTATATGACTCATGTTCGACCTTTCGGTCTCTTGTGTTCCGAGGCCATGTCTGTACATGTTAGGCTCTTCAAGTTCAACCCGAGTGTTCTGCGTTTGCAACACTAGCTTGCACCCATTGTATGTGAACGTAGAGTCTATCACACCCGATCATCACGTGGTGTATCAACACGACGAACTTTCGCAACGATGCACACTCGGGGAGAACACAATTCATCTTGAAATTTAAGTGAGGGATCACCTTATAATGCTACCGTCGTCCTAAGCAAAACAAGGTGCATAAAAGGATTAACATCACATGCAAATCATAAGTGACATGATATGGCAATGAACTTGTGCTTTTGATCTCCATCTAGAAAGCACCGGGATGATCTCCATCGTCACCGGCAAGACACCATGATCTCCATCATCTTGATCTCCATCAACGTGTCGTCATCGGGTTGTCGCGCCCAACATGCTTCTACTACTATTGCTACTGTTTAGCGATAAAGTAAAGCATTACATAGCGCTTAATGATTGACACGCAGGTCATACAATAATTAAAGACAACCCTATGGCTCCTGCCGGTTCCCGTACTCATCGACATGCAAGTCGTGATAATCTATACATCACATGATCATCTCATACATCACATATATCACATCATGTAATTGGCCATATCACATCACAACATACCCTGCAAAAACAAGTTAGACGTCCTCTAATTGTTGTTGCATGTTTTACGTGGCTGCTATGGGTATCTAGCAAGAACAATTCTCATCTACACAAAAACCACAACGGTGATACACTAGTTGCTTTTCAACATTCTCAAGGACCGCCTTTGTCGAATCCGATCCAACTAAAGTGAGAGAAACTGGCACCCGCAAGCCATCTATGCAACAAGTTGCGGTCGAGGGAACCGGTCTCTCGTAAGCGTACGAGTAATGTTGGTCCGGGCCGCTTCATCTCACAATACCGCTGAACCAAAATCCGACCAAGGGAGGAAGCAATCTAAGCATCAACGCCCACAAACCTTTTGTGTTCTACTCGAGATCTCATCTACACATAGACCTGGCTCATGATGCCACTGTTGGGGAATGTTGCATGCGAAACAAAAAATTTCCTACGCACACGCAGATCTATCCATGGTGATGAGCATCTACGAGAGGGATAGTGGATCTACGTACCCTTGTAGATCGCTAAGCGGGAAGCGTTAAGAAACGTGGTTGGTGTAGTCGAACGTCTTCGCGATCCAAATCGCCGAGCGTCCCGCGATCTCATCACGATCCATCCCGCGAACTCATCACGATCCGTCCTGCAAACTCATCATGATCCGTCTCGCGATATTGATCACGGTCCTTCCGATCTAGCGCCGAACGGACGGCACCTCCGCGTTCAACACACGTACAGCTCGATGACGATCTCCGCCTTCTTGATCCAGCAAGAGGGAGCGGAGAGGTACAAGAGTTCTCCGGCAGCGTGAAAACGCTCCGGAGATGGTGGTGGAGCAATTCCGGCAGGGCTTCGCCTAAGCATTGCAGAAATCATATCTAGTGGAGAAACTATGCACTAGAGGAACGGGTAGCACGTGGCTGAAAATTCTGTGTCAAAACCCTAAAATCCTTTAGTATATATAGGAGGAGAGGAGGAGGAGGCTTGGCTGCCAAAGAGGCAGCCCTTGGGTCGGCCGAACCTAGTGGGATTGGAGGATTCCTCCTCCAATCCTAGTAGGACTAGGACTCCTCCTTTATTTTTGCCCTTTTTGCCTTTTTCCACCTTTTTCTCTTTGGGATTTTCTTCCCAGCCGCACGGGCCTTGTGTGGGACTTCCACCAGCCTACTAAGGGCTGGTATTCATCCTCCCACAGCCCATGTAGCCTCTTGGGTCGAAATACCCCTCCCGATGGTCTCCCGGTACACTACCGATGAGCCCGAAACTTTTCCGGCGACCAAAATAGGACTTCCTATATATCAATCTTTACCTCCGGACCATTCCGGAGCTCCTCGTGACATCCGAGATCTCATCCGGGACTTCCTAATGATGTGATCCCATTTATCAAATGACATCTCATGTCCATGGCTAGGAAACCTTAACCATCTTTGATCAACGAGCTAGTCTATTAGAGGCATACTAGGGACATGGTTTTGTCTATGTATCCACACATGCATCTAAGTCTGCGATCAATACAATTATAGCATGGATAATAAACAATTATCATGAACAAGGAAATATGATGATAACTAATTTATTATTGCCTCTAGGGCATATTTCCAACAAAGCAAGGGACAAGGTAATCAACTAATCAATGGACATCATAACATATGCTTTGCACTCCATGTCCATAGATATCCTTGTATTTGTCTCTTGTGTGTTGGGACTAATCCATGTAGGTGAGAGGAGTAAGGAAAGAACAAGGATGCTCCCAACTCTTGGTGATCTGCATCAACTTTGAGCATCCACAACTAACTCACCAACATGAAGTCTTCATCGACAAAACCCAAGGTTAGTTTATCCCTCTTATGGGGGGATGTCACATCAAGGGGGAGCTTTACTCTAAGACTTGAGTCAAAGCATCTCTTAGCATGTGACAACATTAAATGCTTTATGTAAAAGTGGTAACCCCACTTGTGCTTAAATGACGAGTATGACCTATGATCAAGTACTCTTACTTGGCTCCTAAGTCAAATACTCATATATAGATGACTTCGTCATCGCCCAAGTGCTTGTTAGATGCTAGTGTGTTTGTGCATCTTTGTCATGATTTCTTTTGACATCTTATTGTGTGAGCATGTTGGTCTGCATTTATTTTCTCATTCGAGGACATCCAATAGTTGCTATTTGGTTATTGATTTTCCGTTTTGCCAATTGGATGGATAAGAATGCCTAGGACCACTCTTTAGCTATCTATGTTTTCTCACCTCATATTCCATTCATGATGCATCACGAAATTTGAACAAGTGCTTTTCGATCCCTCTGTGCGTGGAGCACTCGGAGTTCCGTATCAACAAGGACTGACCATTAAAACCTCCCAAGTGCATCTCGGTGGAACCAACCCCACAATCTCGATCTCACCGAATGCCTAGGGTTGATCTGTTTTTCAATCTCGGTACTGTCGATTTCATATTCTCGGTTACACCGAGTTTCCCTGTCAGCTGACAGTTGTGGAACTCGGTGACACCAAAAACATAAAATCGGTATCACCGACAGTGGAGGGTATATATACTGTGGACCCCGATGTTTTGAAATTCATCATTAGAACTGTCGTGCCTCAGAACCCTAAGCTGTCGCTTCGAGACCCCTGGTTGCCGCCCTTGTCTTCCTGCGCTCCTTCGCCGTTGGGAATCGCCGCTGTCGACGAAATCTGCTCCATCGTCGCCGCCGTAGCGGATCCGCACCAAGTTAGGGTACGGATTCGACCTCCTTTGCGCTCCCTTCTAATTCTTGCGCATTGGATCTGCTTTTCTTCTTATGCCACCTATTGCACTGCTTCCTATCCACTAGGAAATCCCATAGGGTAGCGAACCATCGATTTTCTAGGGTTTGACTTCCACCCGACGCAACTCGGTAGAACCGAATCAAGAAAATCGGTACCACCGATTTTTGTTTCTGTGTTGCTGAGAACTGTCTCGGTGAAACCGAGCACTCCTTTTCGGTCTCACCGAAAAGGGTGCCAAGTTTCTGTTAAAAGGGACAGTCAGTCTCGGTGTCACCGAAAATTTTGCTTCGGCCTTACCGATTTGTTTCTGACAGAATGCAAAACTTTGAAAATCTTTTGTTCAAAATTTCAAAAACCAGCTGATAATTTTGTGATGACTCATCTACTTCTGCTCATCTATATTCCATTCACGGGGTCAGTATGTCAGATGCAGAGGACAGTCAGAATGACCTGAGAGAGCAAAGTGTTGAGATGGATTCAGGCACTAGTCCTGAGTCTAGTTCATCTTCAGACCCAGGCACTCCCAGTTCCCATGGTTTGCCCAAGGCTGCTACTAGGGCTAGGAAGAAGCTGAATTTTGATGAAGAAGATTCAAACTTCGTTCCAGAAGAGATTCTTGCTAAGAAGCAAGAGAAGGCTGCCAAGAATGCTGCCAATGAAGCCACTTCCTCCAGGAGAGCTGTTGGCAAAGTTTATGCTAGATCTCCAACTGTGAGAGCACCCGAGAGCTCTAGAGCTACCATGACTATTGAGCCACCTCATGAAGGTGCTAGGACAAGAATATCTCTTCGTCTTGAGTCACCTCCAAAGAAGAAGTCATTGCCTAAGAAGGCAGGAGAGAAGAAAGCAAGAAAGAGGGTTATTCATGTTATTGGCAGAATAACCTCCATGTTTGAGGATCCAGAAGAAGCTGCTGGTGCTGATGCTGAAGAGGAGGAAGAGCATGTTGAGAAGGCCCTTCCCAAGAAAAAGAAAAAGAAACTGATGTCTGATGCTATGCCAAAGAGCGGTACTTCCAAGAGTACCAAGTCTACTGAAAAGAAGCCTGCTGCTGAGAAGCCTACGAGATTGTCTAGGCAAATTCCTGCTTCTAAGAAAAACAAAGGGACTACCTCTAGAGTTGAGGATGAGGATGCTATGTCCACTTTGATGAAGCTTAGACCTCACCTTCCGGTACACAATGCCAGCTACCCACTAGCTGAGGATATGAAGAAGAGGAAGGATTCATGATTGAGGGAATGGAGAGCTGTTGATCCATATGCCTTGAGAAAGAAGATAGTTGTGGACTACAGATTTTATACCAAAGAGCAACAGGATTTCTATGAGACTGTGCTTTTTGACAAGAGTCCAGCTGTGAGTGATATGCGGTATGTTGACTAGAAATTCATCAAGGAAAACAAGGACTACTTTCCAAGTGTCCAAGACAATTTCCACTGCATAGGTTTGGATGAGTTTGTTGGCAGAGAATTCACTTCTTGGAATGATGAGATGATCATGCAATTTTACTCCACTACACATTTCTATGGACATGGTAGAATTGTATGGATGACTGAAGGTGCAAGGTATGAATCGACTGTTGAAGAATGGGCTATTATCTTAGGAGTTCCAGAAGCACAGGATGGTGACTTGGATGTATACTCAGAATCCAAGGAGAGCCACAATGTTATGGCAAATATGTACAAGGCGATCCCTGCTGCCAATGTGAAGTCTCACAAGCTAGGATCTATCTACTTTCTTCAGGCTGGCCTCCTCACAATGAACACCATTCTGAGGCATACTTTGATGCCCAAGTCAGGAGATGACAAGATGATCCGAGGCTACTCCATCAATATGTTGATCCACCTTGACAGACACACCAGGATCAGAGTCATGGATTTGATTGTTGAGACAATCAAGAGGGTTGCTGCTGACCAGAAGCGCTCTTGCTGTTATGCACCCTACATCCAGATGCTTATCAATTCAAAGTTGGAGAAGCACATTTTTGCTCTAGATCGTCCACATTTACCCCTACATCCAGATCTCGAGGACAATGTTGTGGTGATGGACCCAAATCATCCCACTTCAGCTACAACTCAGGCAGAAGCAGAGGCAGCTCGAGCCGCTAGTGCTCAGGTCCCTAGATCCAGGAATGAGCAAATGGATCTTCTGATTTCATCTATCCAAGGAATGAAGGAGGACATTAAGGGGATTCTGGAAAATCAGAACAATCTTGTCAGGATCTTTGAGAATAGGATCAAAACCCTTAATGATAAGGTGGATGGGCTGACTAAGACAGTCAGTGAGCTCAAGAAGGAAGTTCACTCAGTGGCTCTTACTCAGACTACTTCTTCAGATGATGACGATGATGATGAGGATGGATCACCTCTCAAGACAGGCACACGGTTTCATACCCAGGCCAGATCAGCCACTATGCCAGCTCCAGACTTGAGGCCCTCTTCATCAGCTCCTGCTGCTGTCACCTCAGCTCCTGCTCCATCTGCTCCAATTCCTCCAGCTGCCACTCCAACTCCATCCACGACATCTGCAGAGATCTTTGCCGACGCTGTTCTCTCGACTCCCTCATCAACAACCGGAGGAGATCAGCCCAAGAATGATTAGATGTATGCCTTTGAACTTTTTGGTAACTTGTTGCCAGAGGGGGAGAAGTGTATATAGATCTTTAGGCTTCGAGCGATAGAGCGTTTTGGTGTTTGTTGCTTTTCAAAACATTTGGTCTTTTGGTTGCTTGTGTTGAGCGTATGATCATGTGTGTTATGCTACTATTTTACGCTTTATGTGTGATGCTACTATTTCCTATCATCTTAATGCTTATGAGATGATCATTCACCTTTGTTTGATTGTGTTGTGCTTTGTTATTCATTCTAATTATTCTCGCACACCACCAAGTTGTATGTGACATGGAAGAAGTGCCCCATATAACTAATCAATTGTGCATTTGCATTCAAACGCAAATTCAAAATAATGCACAAATTTAGGGGGAGCTCTTGCTTATCACATACCTCTCAAAGCGACAATTATATTCATTGATTTTATCATATGTCGAAGCTTTGATCTATATGTTGTCATCAATTACCAAAAAGGGGGAGATTGAAAGAACATTTGCTCCCTTGGTGGTTTTGGTAATTAATAACAACATATAAGTCATTGAACTAATGTTTTCACCAAGTATATTTCAGGAAATGTTCAATGATAGGATTGGCAAAAGGAGATTGTGGAGATACCCTAAGATGCAAGGAAATAGGTTGGTCAAGCTTCAAGCAAGAGGACTCTACATTTTATATTTGTGAGAAATCACTTTGAGTCCATAGGAAAGCCAATACTATTAAAAGGGTTAAGGTTTTGTTGGTGAACAATATTCTCAAACGTGCACAAGTGATAGTCACCAAAAACATCCACAAATTCACCAACCAAAGTCTGTTCTATACCTAACACTAAAAATCGGTGCAACCAACTTTCCTATACCGGTGCCACCGATTCCAGAACCTAGATAGACTCAGCCAAACCCTAGCCACTTCGGTGCAACCGATTCCATACCGGTGCCATCGAGTTTAGGTTGCCAACTTTCTGTTATGCAAATTCACATTATCGGTACCGCCGAGAATGTTGGATCGGCGTCACCGAGATTGGAAATCTGACCGTTGGTCACCTTATTGGTGTAATCGAGTTTCCTATATCGGTCTCACCGAGATTCAAAAGTTGCCAGCTTTTGGTCACTTCGGTACCACCGAGATTAACACATCGGTGTCACCGAGTTGGTCATTTTGTGTGTAATGGTTGTATTTTTGGGGATGTCTATATATACCCCTTCACCACCACCCACTCGAAAGATAAGCACTCAGAACTATTCCACACTTTCCCCATCCAGTTTTCTGAGAGAGAACCACCTACCCTTGTGTTGAGGTCAAGATCTTCCACTCGAATCATATGGATCTTGATCTCTAGCCTCCCCAAGTAGCTTTCCACCAATCCCATCTCTTCCACCATGCCAAATCCGTGAGAGAGTGATTGGGTGCTGAGGAGTCTATCATCTTGAAGCACAAGAGCAAGGAGTTCATCGTCATTACCGAGCCTATTACCTTCTGAAGGGTGGTGCCTCCTAGATTGGTTAGAGCATCTCCAGCCGTTGCCCCCCAGGGGGCCGAAATAGCGCCGCCTGGGGCCGAGCCGGCGATAAAATCGGCCTGGGGGGGCTCGTTTTCCTAGTCGAACCCCGGGGTCGCCCCACAACCGCCGCTTTCGGCCCATTATCGGCCCAAATTCGGCGCCGTTTCGGCGCTATTTCGGCTTTGGAATCAACAAAATCGACGCTTTTGGGGCATAAAATGAACAAAATCGGCGCTCTTTCGGCATAAATTCAACAAAAAACTGAATGTTTCGTACCAAAGTTCATCATAGAAATTAATACAAAATCAAATAGTTCAATGAAACAAGTTCCAACATAAATTAAAACAAATCGAGCTAGGCGGTGCCCTTAAGCCTCCATAGGTGCTCCACTAGATCATCTTGCAGTTCTTGATGCACTTGTGGGTCTCGAATCTCCTGGCGCATATTGAGGTAGGTAGTCCATGTTGCTGGTACATGGTGATCAACAACTGCAAGAGGTCCCATCCTATGATATGGTTCAGGATCAAACACTGGCTCTTCCTGCTCGCTCTCAGTGATCATGTTGTGCAAGCAGACACAACAATTCATGATCTCCCACATCTGCCTTTTGGACCAGGTCATAGCGGGGTACCTGACAACAACAAATCGCGATTGGAGCACACCAAATGCTCGCTCGATATCTTTCCTGCAAGCCTCCTGACACTTAGCAAAGCGTGCCTTCTTTGGCGCCACAAGTTTTGAGATAGTCTTCACAAATGTGGACCATCTCGGATAGATACCATCTGCTAGATAGTATCCCTTGTTGTATTAGCGTCCATTGACCTCAAAGTTCACCGGAGGAGCATGACCTTCAACAAGCTTGGCGAAGACATTCGAGCACTGCAAGGCGTTGATATCATTGTGAGTTCCTGGCATACCAAAGAAGGAGTGCCAAATCCATAGGTCATGTGTGGCTACTGCCTCAAGTACCACACTGCAACCACCCTTGGCGCCTTTGTACATCCCCTGCCAAGCAAATGAGCAGTTTTTCCATGACCAATGCATGCAGTCGATGCTTCCAAGCATCCCTGGAAATCCTCTTGCTGCATTCTGTGCCAGGATTCGAGTAGTGTCTTCGGCATTGGGTGATCGCAAATATTGTGGTCCAAACACTGCCACCACTGCTCTGCAGAACTTGTACAGACACTCAATGGTGGTGGACTCGGCCATTCGCCCATAGTCTTCTTGTATGTCCGCGGGAGCTCCGTATGCAAGCATCCTCATAGCTTGGGTGCATTTCCGAAGTGAGGAGAATCCAACTGTGTCGGTGCAATCCTTCTTGCAAACGAAATAGCTGTCGAACTCCCGGACGGAATTAACAATCCGGAGGAAGAGCTTCCGGCTCATCCGGTAGCGATGCCGAAATACTTTCTCACCGTGCAATGGAGAGTCGACTAAGTAGATGGCGTAGAGCATGCAATACCCCTCCATCCGATGCCTCTGCTTGCTCTTGCACCGCCCCGGTGTCGAGCCACCTCGCCGGGGCTTGTCATTGTTGACGAACAGGCCGGCCAGCGAGGACAGTATCATGAGGTGCTCCTCGTCGGCGGTGTCGGCCTCGGCTTCTTCCTCCAATAGGGCCGCGAATGCCTCCTCGTCATCCGAGTCCATGGCCGAGCAGGCAAAACGTCGAACACCTTGTCGGCGTGACGGGCGAGCAGGCGAGCAGACGTCGGTGCCCCGGGCGGCATGGCTTGGGCGAGGGTCGGGGAAGCGAAATTCGGCGAGGCAGGGCGAAATAGGGTCTTCTAGCGGCGGCGCAGGGGCCGTGAACAGGCGAGGGTCGTCGGGGTCGGCAGCAGGGGAGTGACTTGGCGCTAGGAAAAAGGGATGAGATTCGCCTGACAGTGGTGTCCCACACGCCGATTTGTTACCGTCGGAGCCCCCAAGATCCCCCCAGGGCCCTGGGTTTGGCCTGGGTTTGCCGGCCCAAAAAAGGGCTCTAATCGGCGAAAAACAGGGTCCTGAGGGCGCGACTGGGCCGATTTTTGGGCGCCGACGACGAAAAAGGGCACTAGGGGTCCTTTGGGGCCGCGGCTGGAGATTCTCTTAGGTGTTGCTTGGGAGCCTCCTACTTCGTGTTGTGGAGTGAACCAAAAAGTTTGTAAAGGCAAGAAGATCGCCTACTTCGTGAAGATCTACCCATAGTGAGGCTAGTCCTTCGTGGACGGAAGCCGTTATGGAATAGTCAAGGTTGCTACTTCGTGGACCCTTTAGGGTGGAGCCCTCCGTGGACTCTCGCGACCGTTACCCTCCGTGGGTTGAAGACTCCATAAACGTAGATGTACGGTAGCGCCACCTATCGGAACCATGGGAAAAATCATCGTGTCTACAACTGCGTTTGATCTTCCTACCCTATCCCTTCTATACATGCTTGTTGTTACTTTTCGCTGCTATATACTCTTAGACTTGCATGTGTAGGGTGTACTTGACTTGCCATGAAATGCTAAAAACTGTCAACCCTAAAACTTGATATAGGCATAAATTTTATTTGGTCAAGTAGTCTAATCACCCCCCTCTAGACATACTTTCGGTCCTACAGGGAGCCCGCGGCGTGTGTTGGCGCCCGGGCAACCAAGGTGCGATATTGTAGCGGTGTCATGGAGATGAGCGACCGTAGTCATGCCTCGGGGGTGTAGCCATATCGATGAACCTCGTTCAAAAAATTCGGTGTCGTGCTTGTGTGATTGCTTGGTCCTCGATAGATCGACGGAACACCTTGGATTTATTCTAACATGTGTCGCACACTAGTTGTGTGACCGAGGGCTCGACTAATTAACTGGATATGCTTGCTCGCTCTCGCAAAAAAGGATATCCTTGGTCATGACACATCAATTCGTCATACTTCTAAAACCGGACAAGGAGTAGAAATAATGCAAATGCCACTCATTATGTTCTTAAGAACACACGGAAAGTGTGGTGTTTGTCCGTCATTAAATTACACTAATGATGCTTGAAGTAAACTGAATTATGCAATTTCCCGCGCTCTCTTATTTCTTGTGTCGAGCATTTTTTTCCGTCAAGGTAAATAACATGTATTCCATATACATCAATTGATAAACAAGATCACTACCTCAACCACACCACCCTTCAAGTCCTTGGAGTTTGTATTGTCGTTCATCATCGTTTATGTCCATATTGCATTTCACCCGAAGTGATGTCCACACGATATTTCGAGTGCATTTCTCCAACCCCAAAACGTGTAAGTTTCCTTAAGGAATGCATCAAGCAATAACATATTCATGTCAAACAACTGGTGCCGAGAATGATCATATGCATCATATAAGCTTGTTAACCGGTGCGACTCAAGTAGTTAATCATGTGTATATTCAAGCTTCACTATTTCCTTACAAAAGACACATGCAATACTAGATGCATAATTTTGACGGAGATGTGTTGTGTTTTTTCTATTAGATACACAACATTTATAATCTTGATGAGGGAAAGATGCACGGTGCAAAAACTATTAACCGTATTAAGATAGTTCATAGATTGAGGACTTGTTAGGTATGCTGCGATGATGCATGGAAACCATATGTATGTGGCATTTCAACTCCCGTCGACGTGCATTCTTTTAGAAAGAAGGCTACCGTCCGACTTCAAATTAATGAAGCCCTCACAGTAAATCCTACAAAACAATACCGTCCGACGTGAATTTCATATTTTCTCCATCTACACGCTTGTTCTCTCTGTAAGAAAAAAATGACGCTTGCTCAAAAGAAAACACATATCTTTAGAGAACAACAAGAAACCACCTAAGTTTCAAAGGAAAACCTGCATTGTGATCATGGGTTGACGCCCAAGATCAGGCGGGCAAATTTAGTCTTAGGTTGACCCGGTGCTACGCGCTGGTGCACCCAGCAAAGCACAGAGCCCCCCCGCTGCCACGTAGGCTCGGGTGGGGACGGCCGAGGCGCGAGGATCGGCACCTACCGAGCCGCACGACAACTGGAGACAGGCTGTCTCCCACCCCCCTCCGCTCTTCTTCGCTCTGTCTCGACTCTCTCTCCCTCTCTCTCCTCCCATCCTTCTCTCTCTCCCCTTCCACCTTCTCCACCTTCCCCATTCCCCACTCCCCCTCCCTCCCGCCCGCACCGCCAGCCCCCCCATTCCGCCTCCGCCCCGCCCGCCGCCGGATCCCGCAGCGTCTCGCCGCCGCCTCCCGCCCGGCCTCCGAATCACCGGATCCCATCGGGGGTCCCGGCCGCCGCTGCTCCCACCGCCGGGGAGGTCCCGCGCCACCGCCACCGCCCGCCCGCCCCCTGCCGAGGTGATTCCCGCAGCCTTTTCGCCGTCATCCCTATACTGCTGTCGGCTTTCTCTGGCGATCTCTGCTTAACGGGCTGGTTTCCAGCCGCTTAGTTGGTGAGAGCCAGTAGAACACGCTGCTTGCGAGGTGCAGGGAGCGCTATGCTTGCTAGTTTTCAAGTGTTTGCTTGTTAAATGTTGCCGTGTTTTGGCGCTGGAATCGTAAGGCTTTAGTTACTTGATGCGAGCAATGTTTTACATGCCCCGGTTTGTGCTTGTCAATTAGAGTAGCTGATTAAATCGGATGCTATGCTTGTTACGGCTTAGGGCGTCTCGGTACTCCCATGTCTGTATTAACTGCTTGTGTGTTAGTAACTAATGAAACTTGTTACTATTACTGTGGTTTGTGCCCCCTGAGGTTTAGGGTGCAATCAAATCAAGCCAATTTTGCCAGAGAGCTGTCTTTGTTTTAGCCTGTACCTGTACTTACCAAATTTGGATGGTTGCCTCGATCGTTCTAATGTAATTATTTGTCGATTACAGTTTTGTGGAAGCTGGACACGGCTGGAACTTGCAAGGAAGCCGAGTCTATGGTATTTGTGGGTCATTGTGCTATCGATGCGAGCAGAGAGCATGCGTGGCAGCTGTTCTTCGGGTGATGCACCTGACCAGAGGAGCTGCCGATATAATCGGTCTGATTACGATTGTATTATTTGCGGGCTTTGCTGCTCTGGGCCTCTACTGCATTTTCCAGTCAATCTACTTCTGGTTTCGGATTCGGAAAGGGACCTTGCTCTCACTCGGCTACTTTAATGGTCCCTGGGTGACTCGCATTGCTCTGATTCTGATCACTATTTGGTGGGGAGTAGGGGAAATTGTGAGATTGAGCTTCTTGAAGAGAAAACTGTTCTCCAACTTAGTATGGCAGAAGATCGCATGTGACGCCTACATTCTCTCCAATCTAGGGTTTGCAGAACCAAGCATCTTCTTTGGCTTTGCTTTCCTCCTGCATGGCTCATTACAGAAGAGGGAGTTGGGCACTTTGACCCAGAGATGGAACTTGAAGACCATTGGCTACATGTTGGTTTTCTGTATTCCGGTGTTCTTCGTTCAGGCCCTTCTTGTGTTTGTTGGGCCTACATTTGTCAAGGATGAGAACAGAGCACATGGAAGGAGAGTGTTTGCTAAATACTTCATTCAGACGTCCATGGCAGTTGGGGATACCAATGTTTGCACCTATCCGTTGTTTGGCACCATTTTTCTGGGACTTATCGATGCTGTCCTGATGGGCTATGTCTCCTATGTTGGATCTCGGGTGTTATCCTTGGTCATCAACAAGGCGCTGCGAAAGAGGGTTTCCGTGCTGATAATATCGGTGCTTTTCTTCCTTCCTATCAGGGTGCTTCTTCTAGGGTTCTCAGTGATGCCCAATCCAGGAGATAAAGCATTTGAGGTCATCGTCTTCTTGTCATTCTTTATGATGCTATCCTGCACAACTATTGGGATATTCTATCTGGTACTCCTCCCTGTCTGGGATTCATTGAAACTCAAAGAGGCAGGTAACAGGGAGATAGCGGAGATGGTGCCTTATGATGATTACTACTATGAGGGATCATCGCTTGTGGCCAACCAGAGCTTCCGAGAAATTGAACGGAACTCTGATACGTCAACAAAGCGTGGCTCCATATCCTTCCGCACAATGATCAGGGAAGACCAGCTTCCGCAGGATGGCATAGATGAGATCGGCTTCTCCTCCCGCAGCGGCGTCCATATTGGATCATCGTCACCTTCAGGTTCTTCGCCAAGCGCTGCAATGCCCATGCTGCCTCTCAAGGAGGTCCCTAGATACTAAGTAGTGTTCACCTGTGGCTTCTGCCCTTCTACCATGTGCTCCCCCCTTCCTCTTACCTACCTTAATGATAACAGTTTTGTGGCAATCAAAAGGTTTTTGTAAAGTTTTGAAGTAGCATGAATCGTCTACTTAGATCAGTTGTTGTCTAGTTCCATGTTTATCAATGTAGCAAGTAGCTAGATCTTGCAAAGGCTAAGCATCAGCCGTGCACCTGGCATTGGCTGGCATGGCAAAGGGGGGTGAGTTGGAAGTTCCCTTTTGGTTGGTTTGCTGCCCCCACAATGCTATCTTAGCTGATAAGCTCCACCATGGCATAGGCTGGAATGGGGCTCATCTTGTCTGTCTGTTCCTTAGTTGCCTCTCTCCATGACAGCTATGCAGACTATTGGTAGCAGCATATGCTCTCTATATTTTTGAGACCTGGTCTTGAATTGAAGGTGTGTAAAGAAGCTGTCCGATATAAATGTCCTGGGAGAAATCCAGCGCTGCATATGCAGAGCCTGGCCTGGAGCGCCAAAAATAAATAAATGAAGATGCTAGGCAAAATATCTGGCGGAATTGATTTTTTTTCCTTGCCTCCTAGGATGTTTCACTTTCACTTTCACTTTCACCTGGATGTGTCGCTTGAAATCTGCCATAGATGTCTAGGCAGGCTTCCTTCTTATGGCTGCTGGCTGCTGCTGACAGCTTGTCCTTTAGGTGGTGGTTTTGTCACCAGCCGCAGCCACTCCGGATTCTATTTATCTATCTGTGTTCGCGGCGCGGCTGTCTTTTATCCTTTGACATGGTCTGCAGATGTCCCATTGAAAATTCACCAGTGGGAAGGTGATCACGGTTTATTATTTATTACTAGCATTTTTGTAGTTCCCCACGGGTGTCAGATGATGGCATCCAAAGCCCCCCTTGTTTGCTTGCTGTGCACAGTCAACTGAGACAATGTGGTCTCTCTGATTTCTTTTCTTTTGGTGTCTGAATGCCAGTTTATGCGAGATGGCTGCCCCGTCGAGAACGTGCCTGCGCTGCCGCTGCCTTGTACCGCCAGCACGTAGCTACACATAGGATTCCCCTCGAGTTGGGGCAGCCCGTCGCCAGTGTGTTTACATGCTGTGTGACACTTGCTGTTCAGTACAGCGACGCATGTGACCTGGGGCATGGGGGGATCGATCGGCCAGTTATCATCGGTGGGGCTGCCGTGTTCCGGGGTTTTCTATGGTGATGAATGATGATGATGATGATGATCTCCCGGAGGTAATCGCACGGTCGCTTCAACAGGAGATCAAGGGAAGGTTAATAGCGAGCACTGGTACGCGATCAAACTGGATCTTTCTTGTTCCCAGCGTCCTTAAAACTTTCTGGGGCGAAATGATGTAGTACGCCTCCACATCCTGCTGCCGAGCAGACATTCACTTGCGACTTTAAGTGCATCTACAACCACGTATAGCAAAAATGATCCTTCAAACGTCTGTCTGCTGGGACGCATCCGTAAATAGTGACCGGATACGTCTCAAATAAATACGGCTGCAACCGAACATCTCATATTAGATTCTTAAATCTATATAAAAGTATGCAGACTTAAAAACATAACTATTACGTACAAACTAACTACTTCTTGTTAGAAATTTTGATGATCTTCGTGCCTTCTGGCAGATAAATGTGTGACAGCTGGAGCTCCGCCCCTTCCGACGCCTCCGGCTGCTCCGCTGGGGCTTCCTCCGTCGTCATCTCCGTGTCGAGCTCGTCGAAGAGGGCGTTGGCCTCTGCCTGTCTCTATCGGATGAGCCGGTGGTTGACCTTCACCTTGGCCTTATACTGGAATGGCCTGCTGCTCCGCCATCTCCTCGGCTTGGGCGACGGCGAACTTCGCCTTCGCCTCTGTCTCCGTCATGTTCAAGCCCAGAGCATAGGTCTCCGTCTCGTCCTCCTCCATCGCCTCTGACAGCTCCTCCTCATCCTCTTCCGGCTCCGGCGAGTCCCGAGGCAAATCCACAACGATGCGGGCGGCGCGTCGAGCCTGGATCTCCGTCTCGATCTGCATAAGCTGCTCCAGCGTGAACATAGCGTAGGTGATGATTCTACGATGGACCATACTGACGCCGAAGAGCGTGAGAGAGGAGGCGGACGGGCTCGAGGTGGTGACGGAGGAAGGAAGGATGTGGATGTGCTAGAACTGGGGGACGCCGGCCGGCTTAAATAGCCGTCTATGGGCTCAGACGGTGAGCTGGAGTGACGCTACGCGACGTTCACGCGCCCGTTAGACCTTCGGGTTTTCGGGCGAATCCGTGTGGGGCCCTATCGTCAGGCGGACGTGACTGACGTGTCCGGACGCTCTATATCCGCTCTATATTTAAACTGAATATGAGGGATGTTGGTCAGTCCGGGCGTTTGAGGCCCGTTTGGGTGACCCGACTAGATCGACTTTTATAACCGGCCAGTGACCGGGCGACCTGTTCAGACATTTGAAACGGATACGAGGGGTCCCGTTGTAGATGTTCCAACAGTCCACGGTGACCTGCCTGAGCAAGTGTAAGTAATAAATCCGGTGCGATGTGGTGGTGCTACTACGGGATGATGCATAGAAATATTAGAGCAAGTGTGTTGGCGATCTGCTGTGGTCCCGACTGAATCTTCCTAGTTGGACGAACGAACGCATATCTTCTCTTCTCTTGCGTAGAAATACTAGACGGACGGGTATAATAGTAGCAGTGGATCTTCTGTTAACCAGCGGGCGCCAGCTTGCTGTCGACGCTGCCGTGCCTAACTTGCCGGCCTGGCCCGGCCGGGCTGGCGACAGCCGCATCAGAGGGACGGTCTCCTGTACCGCGGCGCGGCGGCAGGGCGAGCGAGGCGTGCAGCCGCCGCTCGCGTGGGGGAAGTTCGCATGTAGAGATGGCTCGGGGCGTGGCAAAGCAGGTGTGAGCTGGGGCTGGCTAGTCGGCTCACGCTACGAGATACATACAACTTTTTTTAGAGAGAATTTTCATTCAAATCACGAAATAGTATAAAGTAGTTGACCCTTACGAGCACACTAAAACGCAAACACAAAGAATCATGACCATTTAGAGTATCCTAAGACAACCCTAACACAAGAATATCTTCGAAGCCGTGTGTCATCATCTTTGAATCTTGAGAGAAGACCCTGCAGGTGAATCTGCCACCAGACGCAAGCAGGTCATCATCTTCGACCACGGCACAATTGCCGCCACGCTGCTTCTTCCTTTCTTGACACCAGCGCTGAGTGGGCATGGACATCAATCCAACACACCTACAACATCCGTCGCCATCTTTGGCTTTAAGTACCGCGAAAAGTGTCCCTTTCGGAAGGAAGAGAAGTCGAGTCATCCGACCGGTCCAACATCGTGGCCGGGCCATCCGCTCGGGCAAAGCAGGATCTCTCACCAGCATCAGCGCAGAGGAAGGAGAAGAACAACAGCAACAAATCATACCGGCAATGAAGAAGAAGGGTCTTCGTCTCCTTGCATCCATCGCACATCTGAGGACCCAAACGGCCAGTGTCGATGGACCTCCAGTCATCATAGCCCGCAACCTCGACGAGATCCGGGGATCCCCTACCCCGCTGGCTCCTAGACGAAGGCAAATGCCTCGCCTGACCGTGAACGCAGCCCGAAGAAACTTATTCCGACACGACACCACCGCAACGGCCTCGGCAACGTCTCCCTCAACCCTAACCCTACCACACACCCACCTAGCAACTAGACCCGAGGTTCCCCCTCCCTCCCGCCGCCGGAGCGGTCGACGGAGAGAGAGGGAACCGGCGACGCTGCTGGCGGCGCGCAATGGAACCCTCAACGCCTCCTTAGATCGCTCGTGCGATCCTCACAAGATACATACAGCTAGCTTCCGTGTTTGTGGTGAGATGTGTGGCTCCTGCTTTGCACTTTTGTCGTGTTGGCGCCGTGGTCTGGTCGCAACCTCTGTGCGTTGATTCGAGTGCCCAAGACTTTTGTGTGGGTAGATATAGTATTATTGGTGTGTGTAGATATGGTTGATGGATAACATGGTTGTGTAAGAGGAACTCTAGCAGATGCGCCGTATTTTGGGTCGCTAAATATGTCATGGAGGTGATCGCTTTTACTTTCTCTATAAAAAATATAACAACATTTAGATCATTTACTTTTATGTTTATTTATGGAGAAAGAATTTATGAAGGCTGCAAAGTAATGGTCTCTTCAAAAAGTTCCTCCTCGCTGGACCAGTTTGTGCTAGGCCATAGTTCTTCCCCAATCCCGTTGACAGAACATGGAGCAAGCACACATTTCATTGATAGGATTAATGTGGAAATTTAGTCGCGGTGCGGCTTAATTCATAGCATAAGCATAAAATCAACCAAAAATAATAGCCTGTAACTAAACTAGTTGTAGCGGCGGCGGGACTTGCGTGCGCTCATGGAATGCACCGATGGGTGCCTCAGTCTAGAGGAAACGAGCAAGGCTGTTCTCAATCCTCTCCCTACACCGGCCATGCACGGGTGGTGGCATTGTGTGTCACGATGGTGCAGAAACATGCCTCAGCAGCCTAGTCCCATGTCGGCCATTCGACATCATTGGCATCGACGACGGGTTCAGAAACGTGCCTCAACAGCCTGGTCCCATGTCGTCCATTTGACTTCATTGGCGCGTCGAGGACGGGTATGCAGTCTCAAATCCGTCTCCCCTTCTCTTAGTCCATCATCTGACCAATGTCCAAGACGCAATTGAAGGTCGTCTAATAGTCAACCTTGTCGTACACCCCTTCCTCCTTCTCCCGCTCCTCCCCCTCTTCCTACTTGATGGGTGGCGGGGCTTGCTTGATGCTGGCGACATTATCCTTGTGCCGCATCTTTGATTGAAAGTGTTGGATGTGAGGCGCCAGAGTGGGGCGATGTTTTATAGTCATGAACAACGGACAACGGTAATGAGCGCACGCCAGGGAGCGGTGCTCTTCCCATGGGAAAGTGGTTGCACAATTGGTTGGGTTGGAAGTGGCAGTCGTATGAAGAATTGAGCTTGTCGAAGAATTGAGCTTGGATCTAG
The DNA here is from genome assembly GCA_022496015.1 of Hordeum marinum. Classification (NCBI taxonomy): domain Eukaryota; kingdom Viridiplantae; phylum Streptophyta; class Magnoliopsida; order Poales; family Poaceae; genus Hordeum; species Hordeum marinum. The sequence goes on from CM039674.1 coordinate 463,332,536, forward strand.
TTCAATTGTTTCTCCTTCTGTGTTCTTCTTGTCGAAGAATTGAGCTTGGATCTAGTTCCTTTTATAGGTTATAATTTTATTTGCATTATTGCATACACATAGTTGGTAAAGCAGGCGTGAGCTGGGATTTGATCGACATCGCCTACTATGAGGTACAAGTAGGTTCCATGTTCTCATGAGATGTGGCTTCTCTGCTTTACACTTCACAGTCATGTTGCCACTATTGCAATCTTGGAGGGTTCACGTTTTCAAATCAAGCATCCTAAGACTTTCATGCATGCAAATATATTCGAATAGATGAGTCCATGTGGCTTACTACTTATGTATTAGAGTGAAGTGGATCATATACCTCCACTTGTTTTGAGTGTTGCCCGCATGTCTTGAAACTTTTAAAAATATTCATCCAAATCCAAAAGTAGCATAAATGAGTCACCTAGATTCATATTTGCTCTGATATCATTTTACCACCGTGTTGGCACGTAACATGTGACGCCTCAAACAAGGGAGGCTTGATGGTATAATTCCCACTGATTTCATTTGAGATTTATTGCAATACCAACAATATGTGTTGCCTCTAATGAAAGACCAGCAAATCATTTAGCCTTTGTTTCTTCTTTCTTCTCTTTTATGTATTCTTGCTCGTCGAGAAATCAAACTAGCGCTTGGATTTCCTTTTTAAGATATAGTTGTTGGGGAACGTCGCATGGGAAACAAAAAAATTCCTACGCACACGCAAACCTATCCATGGTGATGAGCATCTACGAGAGGGAGAGTGGATCTACGTACCCTTGTAGATCGCTAAGCGGGAAGCGTTAAGAAACGCGGTTGGTGTAGTCGAACATCTTCGCGATCCAAATCGCCGAGCGTCCCGCGATCTCATCACGATCCGTCCCGCGATCCAATCACGATCCGTCCCGTGAACTCATCACGATCTGTCTCACGATCTTGATCACGATCTGTCCCGCGAACTCATCACGATCCGTTCCGTGATCACATCACGAACCGTCTCGCGATCTCGATCACGGTCCTTCCGATCTAGCACCGAACGGACGGCACCTCCGCGTTCAGCACACGTGCAGCTTGATGACGATCTCCACTGTCTTGATCCAGCAAGAGGAGGTGGAGAGGAGAGAGAGTTCACCGGCAGCGTGACGGCGCTCCGGTGATGGTGGTGGAGTGATTCCGGCAGGGCTTCGCCTAAGCGCTGCGGAAAACCGATCTAGAGGAGAAACTGTGCACCGGTGAAACGGGTAGCACGTGGCCAGAAATTCTGTCCAAAAACCACCCAATCCACTAGTATATATAGGGGGAGAGGAGAGGAGAGGCAGCCAAGGCCTTTGGGTCGGCCGAAATAGGAGGTGGGAGCAATCCTACTTCACCTCCAATCCTAGTTGGAGTAGGATTGCCTCCTATTGGCTGATTTTCCACTTTTTGCTTTAGGACTTTCTCTCCTGCGCCATGGGCCTTTGTGGCTGTTTTCCCAGCCCACTAAGGGCTGGTTATTATTATGCCACAGCCCATGGACCTCTTGGGGTCGAAATACCCCTCCCGGAGGTCCTCCGGTACACTACCGGCACTCCCGGTACAATACCGATACTCCCGGTACACTACCGATGAGCCCGAAACTTTTCCGGAAACCAAACTGGGACTTCCTATATATGAATCTTTACCTCCGGACCATTCCGGAGCTCCTCGTGACGTCCGGGATCTCATCCGGGACTCCGAACAACCTTCGGTCACCACCATACATAACTCATCACTACCGAAACGTCACCGAACCTTAAGTGTGCAGACCCTGCGGGTTCGAGAACTATGTAGACATGACCGAGACACCTCTACGGTCAATAACAAATGGCGGGACCTGGACGTCCACATTGGTTCCTACATATTCTACGAAGATCTTTATCGGTCGAACCTCTATGTCAAGGATTTAGTTAATCCCGTATAACGTTCCCTTTGTTCTTCGGTATGTTACTTGCCCGAGATTCGATCGTCAGTATCTCCATACCTAATTCAACCTCGTTACTGGCAAGTCTCTTTACTCGTTCCGTAATACAAGATCCCATGACTAACACTTAGCCACATTGCTTGCAAGGCTTGTTGTGATGTTGTATTACCGAGTGGGCCCTGAGATACCTCTCCGTCACACGGAGTAACAAATCCCAGTCTCGATCCATGCCAACTCAACAAACACCATCGGAGATACCTGTAGAGCACCTTTATAGTCACCCAGTTACGTTGCGACGTTTGATACACACAAGGCACTCCTCCGATATCCGTGAGTTGCATGATCTCATGGTCATAGGAACATATACTTGACATGCAGAAAACAGTAGCAATAAACTGACACGATCATATGCTATGTTTGTAGTTTGGGTCTTATACATCACATCATTCTCCTAATGATGTGATCCCGTTATCAAATGACATCTCATGTCCATGGCTAGGAAACCTTAACCATCCTTTGATCAACGAGCTAGTCCATTAGAGGCATACTAGGGACATGGTTTTGTCTATGTATCCACACATGCATTTAAGTCTCCGATCAATACAATTATAGCATGGATAATAAACGATTATCATGAACAAGGAAATATGATAATAACTAATTTATTATTGCCTCTAGGGCATATTTCCAACAATAGTTCTGTTCATGTCTATGTAAATCTCTTCAAGATACCTATAGGTTCCATGTTCTGGTGTGATGTGGCTCCTCTGCTCTGCATTTCATTGTGTTGTCGCTAATGTGGCAACTTTGAAGGGATAGTGCATTCACTCGTGCACCCGAAGACTTTTGTGCAAGCAAATATATTCTCTAGATGATGATCCAGTGTAGCCCACTATTTATGTATTAGCTGTTGGAAATATGCCCTAAAGGCAATAATAAATTGGTTATTATCATATTTCCTTGTTCATGATAATCGTTTATTATCCATGCTATAATTGTATTGATCGGAAACTCAGATACATGTGTGGATACATAGACAATACCATGTCCCTAATATGCCTCTAATAGACTAGCTCGTTGATCAAAGATGGCTGTGGTTTCCTAGTCATGGACATGAGATGCCATTTGATAATGGGATCACATCATTAGGAGAATGATGTGATGGACAAGACCCAGACTACAAACGTAGCATATGATCGTGTTAGTTTATTGCTACTGTTTTCTGCATGTCAAGTATCTGTTCCTATGACCATGAGATCATGCAACTCACTGACACCGGAGGAGTACCTTGTGTGTATCAAACGTCGCAACGTAACTGGGTGACTATAAAGGTGCTCTACAGGTATCTCCAAGGGTGTCTGTTGGGTTAGCATGGATCAAGACTGGGATTTGTTACTCCGTGTGACGGAGAGGTATCTCAGGGCCCACTCGGTAATACAACATCACAACAAGCCTTACAAGCAATGTGACTAAGTGTTAGCCACGGGATATTGTATTACGGAACGAGTAAAGAGACTTGCCAGTAACGAGATTGAACTAGGTATAGAGATATCGACGATCGAATCTCGGGCAAGTAACATATCGAAGAACAAAGGGAACTGCAGACGGGATTAACTAAATCCTTGACATAGAGGTTCAATTGATAAAGATCTTCGTAGAATATGTACGAATCAATATGGGCATCCAGTTCCCGCTATTGGTTATTGGCCACAGAGGCGTCTTGGTCATGTCTACATAGTTCTCGAACCCGCAAGGTCTACACACTTAAGGTTCGGTGACGTTTCGGTAGTATTGACTTATGTATGTTGGTGATCGAAGGTTGTTTGGAGTCCCGGATGAGATCCCTGACGTCACGAGGAGCTCAGGAATGGTCCGAAGGTAAAGATTGATATATAGGAAAGAGGTATTTGGGTTCCGGAAAAGTTTCGGGCACTACCGGTAGTGTACCAGGAGTGATGAATGGGTTCCGGGGGTCCACCGGGAGGGGCCCACCCACCCTGGGGCCACATGGGCCCAAGAGGTGGCGCACCAACCCCTAGTGGGCTGGTCAGCCAGCCCCATAAGTCCCATGCACCCAAAAAGGAGGAAACGGTGGAGGTGGGAGGAGTCCTTGTTGGACTAGGACTCCTCCCGGCGGCCCACCTCTTGTAGGAGGTGGACTCCACCACCCTGGACGACGGCCAAGTCCTAGGGGAAACCCTAGGGCGCCTCCTCCCACCCCTTCCTCCTACATATACTAGAGGTTTGAGGGCAGCCCAACACATGAAAAGCCACGTGCTGCCCTATTCCCTCTAGATCTGTTTCTCCTCTAGATTGGTTCTGCGGTGCTTAGGCGAAGCCCTGCAGGATTAGTTCACCATCATCGCCACCATGCGATTGTGCTGCCGGAGAACTCATCTACCTCTACACCCTTGCTTGCTTGATCAAGGAGGTGGAGATCGTCATCGAGCTTTACGTGTGTTGAACGTGGAGGTGCCGTCCGTTTGGCACTAGATCGGAAGGACCACGATGGGATCGCGGGACGGATCGTGATTGGATCGTGAAGACGTTCGACTACATCAACCGCGTTTATTAACGCTTCTGCTTTGCGATCTACAAGGGTATGTAGATTCACTCTTCCTCTAATAGATGCTCATCTCCTAGATTGATCATGGTGAAGCGTAGGAAAATTTGTGTTTCTCATGTAACGTTCCCCAACAGTGGCATCATGAGCTAGGTCTATTTGTAGATGAGATCACGAGTAGAACACAAAGAGTTCGTGGGCGTTGATGCTTAGATTGCTTCCTCCCTTGGTCGTGTTTTGGTTCAACGGTATTGTGGGATGAAGCTGCCCGGACCAACCTTACTCGTATGCTTACGAGAGACCGGTTCCATCAATTGATGTGTAACTTTGTTGCACAAAGATGGCTGGCGGGTATGTGTCTCTTCTACTTTAGTTGGATCGGATTCGACAAAGGCGGTCCTTGAGAAGGTTGAAAAGCAATTTATTTATCACCGTTGTGGTTTTGCGTAGGTGAGAATTGTTCTTGCTAGATACCCATAGCAGAAACGTAAAACTTGCAACAACAATTAGAGGACGTCTAACTTGTTTTTGCAGGGTATGTTGTGATGTGATATGGCCAATTACATGATGAGATATATGTGATGTATGAGATGATCATGTATTGTATAGAATATCACGACTTGCATGTCGATGAGTACAACAACCAGCAGGAGCCATAGGGTTGTCTTTAATTATTGTATGACCTGCGTGTCAATCATTAAGCGCTATGTAATGCTTTACTTTATCGCTAAGCGGTAGCAATAGTAGTAGAAGCATGGTGGGCGCGACAACCCCGATGGCGACACGTTGATGGAGATCAAGATGATGGAGATCATGGTGTCATGCCGATGACAATGGAGATCATGTCAGTGCTTTAAGGATGGAAATCAAAAGCACAAGTTCATGGCCATATCATGTCACTTATGATTTGCATGTGATGTTAATACTTTTATGCACCTTGTTTTGCTTAGGACGATGGTAGCATTATAAGGTGATCCCTCACTAAAATTTCAAAATCAATTGTGTTCTCCCCGAGTGTGCACCGTTGCGAAAGTTCGTCCTGTCGAGACACCACGTGATGATCGGGTGTGATAGACTCTACGTTCACATACAATGGGTGCAAGCCAGTGTTGCACATGCAGAACACTCGGGTTAAACTTGACGAGCCTAGCATGTACAGACATGTCCTCGGAACACAAGAGACCAAAAGGTAGAACATGAGTCATATAGTAGATATGATCAACATGATGATGTTCACCATTGAAACCACCTCAACTCACGTGATGATCAGATTTGAGTTGGTGAATTTGGATCATGTATCACTCGAATGACCGGAGGGATGTCAATTTGAGTGGGAGTTCATAAGTAATATGATTAATTGAACTCATTATCATGAACATAGTCACTAGTGTCTTTGCAAATTATGTTGTAGATTACTACCTCACGCTATAGCTCCCTTGAATTTTTATATGTTCCTAGAGAAATAGAGTTGAAAAATGATGGTAGCAATATTGCGGACTGGGTCCGTGATCTGAGGATTGTCCTCCTTGCTGCACAGAAGGCTTATGTCCTTAATGCACCGCTTGGTGCGCCACCACCCTCTAGCGACGTCTGTAGATGTTGTGAACATCTGACAGGCACGTTCTGATTACTACTTGATAGTTCAGTGCGTCATGCATTACGGCTTAGAATTGAGGCTCCAAAACATTTTGAACGTCACAGAACATATGAGATGTTCTAAGAGCTGAAATTGGGATCTCAGGCTCGTGCCCGTGTTGTGAGATATGAGATCTCCAACAAGATTCTTTGCCTGCAAGATGAAGGAGAATAACTCAATCGTTGAGCATGTGCTCAGATTGTCTGGGTGCTAGAATTGCTTGAATCGAGTGGGAGTTGATCTTCCAGATAAGATAGTGATTGATATAGTTCTCCAAGTCACTGTCACTAGGCTACTAGAGCTTCATGATGAACTATAAAATGCCAGGGATGGAAATAATGATCCTTGAGCTATTCGGGATGTTTGACACCGCGAAGGTAGAAATCAAGAAGGAGCATCAAGTGTTGATGGTTAGTAAAACTACTAGTTTCGAGAAGGGCAAGGGAAAGGAGGAAAACTTCATGGATGGCAAGTCAGTTGCTGCTCCAGTGAAGCAACCCAAAGTTGAACCCAAACCCGAGACTAAGTGCTTCTATTATGAGGAGAGCGGTCGCTGAAGCGGAACAACCCTAGAAACTTGGTAGATAAGAAGGCTGGCAACGTCGACAGAAGTATATTTGATATACGTGTTATTGATGTGTACCTTGCTAGTACTCCTAGTAGCACCTGGGTATTAGATACCGATTCAGTTGCTAAATATTAGTAACTCGAAGTAAAAGCTACGGAATAAACGGAGACTAGCTAAGTGTGAGGTGACGATGTGTGTTGGAAATGTTTCCAAGGTTGATGTGATCAACATCGCACGCTCTCTCTACCTTCGGGATTAGTGACAAACCTAAATAAATGTTATTTGGTGTCTGTGTTAAGCATGAACAAGATTAGATCGTGTTTATTGCAACACGGTTATTCATTTAAGTTAGAGAATAATGGTTATTCTGTTTACATGAATAATACCTTCAATGGTCATGCACCCAATGAGAATGGTTTGTTGAATCTTGATCGTACTAATACACATGTTCATAACATTGATGCCAAAAGATACAAAGTTAATAATGATAGTACCACATACTTGTGGCACTGCCGCTAAATGTCATATTGGTATAAATCGCATGAAGAAACTCCATGTGGATGGATCGTTGGACTCATTCGATTTTGAATCGGTTGAAACATGCGGCCCATGCCTCTTGGGCAAGATGGCTACCGACCCCATTTTCAGTATGATGGAGCAGGCTAGTAACTTATTGGAAATGATACATATTGATGTATACGGTACAATGAGTGTTTAAGCGTGCAGTGGATATCATTATTTTCTTACCTTCACTGATGATTTGAGTAGATATAGTGTATATTTACTTAATGAAACGCAAGTCTGAAGCGTTTGAAAAGTTCAAGCAGAATCAGAGTGAAGTTTGAGATCATCGTGACGAGAAGATAAAATGTCTACGATATGATCGCTGAGGTGAATATCTGAGTTACGAGTTTGGTATACAACTTGAGACAATGTGAAAGTTGTTTCACAACTCACGCCACTTGGAACACCATAGTGTGATGGTGTGTCCGTACGTCGCAGTCGTGCTCTATTGTATATGGTGCGAATTATGATTGCTCTTATCGTTTTGCCACTATCATTTTGGGTTATGCATTAGAGACAACCGCATTCACTTTAAATAGGGCACCATCTAAATCCGTTGAGATGACATATGGTTTGGCAGAAACCTAAAGCTGTCATTTCTTAGAGTTTGGGAATGCAACACTTATGTGTGATAAGATCGAATCCAAAGCGGAAAAATGCATCTTCATAAGATACCCTAAGAACAGTTGGGTAAACCTTCTATCTCAGATCCGAGTACAAAGTGTTTGTTGCAAAAATTGGGTCCTTTCTCGAGAAAAAGTTTCTCTCGAAAGAATTGAGTGGGAGGAAGATAGAACTTGATGAGGTTGTTAAACCTTTGTTTCAACCAGAGAGTAGCGCAGCGTAGAAAGATATTTATGTGGAACCTACGTTAGTTGAAGAGGAAGTAAATGATGATGATCATGAAGCTTCGGATCAAGTTACTATCGAACCTGGTAGGTCGACAAGGACGCGTACTGCTCCTAAGTGGTACAACAACCCTGTCTTGGAGGTCATGTGGTTGGACAACGATGAACCTACGAGTTATGGAGAAGCGATGATGGACCCGTATTCCGACAAGTGGTTAGAGGCCATGAAATCCGAGAAAGGATCCATGTATGAAAACCAAGTATAGACTTTGGTAGACTTGTTCGTTGGATGGCAGGTCGTCGAGTACAAATGGACCTTTAAGATGAAGACAGACGCTGATGGTAAATGTCACCATTTATAAAGCTCAATTTGTCGCAAAGAAGTTTCTGACAAGTTCAAGGAGTTGACTGCCATGAGACTTTCTCACTCGTAGCGATGCTAAAGTCTGTTGGAATTATGTTAGCAGTTGCTGCATTTTTCAATTATGAAATCTGGCAGATGGATGTCAAAACATCGTTTCCTTAATGATTTACTTGAGGAAAGGTTGTATGTGATACAACCAGAAGGTTTTGTCAGTCCTAAGGATGCTAAAAGGTGTGCAAGCTCTAGCAATCCTTCTATGGGCTGAAGGAAGCATCTCGGAGTTGGAATATACGCTTCGATGAGGTGATCAAAGTTTTTGAGTCTATACACAGTTTATGAGAAACTTGTATTTACAATAAAGTGAGTGGGAGCACTATAGAATTTTTGATAAGCATATGTGGTTGACATATTATTGATCAAAAATTATATGATGTAGAATTTCTGGAAAGCATAAACGGTTGCTTGAAAAGAGTTTTTCAAAGGAAGACCTGGATAAAGCTACCTAATTGTTGAGCATCAAGATCTATAGAGATAGATCAAGATGCTTGATGAGACTTTCAATGAGTAACATACCTTGACAAAATTTTGAAAGAGTTCAAAATGGATCAGTCAAAGAAAGAGTTCTTGCCTGGTTTTTAAGGTGTGAAGTTGAGTGAGACTCAAAGCTCGACCACGGCAGAAGAAAGAGAAAGGACAAAGGTCGTCCCCTATGCTTTAGCCATAGGCTCTATATAGTATGACATGTTGTGTACAACACCTGGTGTGTGCCTTGCCATGAGTCTCTCAAGGGGTACAAGAGTGATCCAGGAGTGGATTACTGGACAACGGTCAAAATTATCCTTAGTAACCAAAGGACTAAGGAAATGTTTCTCCGTTATGGAGGTGATAAAGAGTTCATCATAAAGAGTTACGTCCATGCAATCTTTAACACCAATCCGGATGACTCTTAGTAGCAATCCGGATACATATAGTGGAGCAGCCATTTGGAATAGCTCCAAGTGGAGTGTGGTAGCAGTGTCTACAGTAAGACATAGAGATTTGCAAAGTACACACAGATCTGAATGTCGCAGACCCATTGACTAAAAGACCTCTCTCACATGCAAAGCATGATCGAGCCCCAGAACTCATTGGATGTTAGATTCATAACAATGCGAATCACATGGTGATGTGAACTAGATTACTGACTCTAGTGCAAGTGGGAGACTATTGGAAATATGCCCTAGAGGCATAAATTGGTTATTATCATATTTCCTTGTTCATGATAATCGTTTATTATCCATGCTATAATTGTATTGATCGGAAACTCAGATACGTGTGTGGATACATAGAAAACACCATGTCCCTAGTATGCCTCTAATAGACTAGCTCATTGATAAAAGATGGCTATGGTTTCCTAGTCATGGACATGAGATGTCATTTGATAATGGGATCACATCATTAGGAGAATGATGTGATGGACAAGACCCAAACTACAAACGTAGCATACGATCGTGTCAGTTTATTGCTACTGTTTTCTACATGTCAAGTATCTATTCCTATGACCATGAGATCATGCAACTCACTGACACCGTAGGAGTACCTTGTGTGCATCAAACGTCGCAACGTAACTGGGTGACTATAAAGGTGCTCTACAGGTATCTCCGAGCGTGTCTGTTGGGTTGGCGTGGATCAAGACTGGGATTTGTTACTCCGTGTGACGGAGAGGTATCTCAGGGCCCACTCGGTGATACAACATCACAACAAGCCTTGCAAGCAATGTGACTAAGTGTTATCCACGGGATCTTGTATTACGGAACGAGTAAAGGGACTTGCCGGTAACGAGATTGAACTAGGTATAGAGATACCGACGATCGAATCTCGAGCTAGTAACATACCGAAGAACGAAGGGAACTGCATACGGGATTAACTGAATCCTTGACATAGAGGTTCAACTGATAAAGATCTTCATAGAATATGTAGGAACCGATATGGGCATCTAGGTCCCCCTATTGGTTATTGACCGTAGAGGCGTCTCGGTCATGCCTACATAGTTCTTGAACACGCAGGGTCTACACACTTAAGGTTCAGTGACGTTTCGGTAGTATTGAGTTATGTATGTTGGTGACCAAAGGTTGTTCGGAGTCCCGGATGAGATCCCGGACATCATGAAGAGCTCCGGAATGGTCTGAAGGTAAAGATTGATATATAGGAAAGAGGTATTTGGGTTCCGAAAAAATTTCGGGCACTACCGGTAGTGTACCGGGAGTGACGAATGGGTTCTGGGGGTCCACCGGGAGGGGCCCACCCACCCCGGGGCCACATGGGCCTAAGAGGTGGCGCACCAACCCCTAGTGGGCTGGTCAGCCAGCCCCATAAGTCCCATGCGCCCAAAGAGGAGGAAACGGTGGAGGTGGGAGGAGTCCTTGTAGGACTAGGACTCCTCCCGGCGGCCCACCTCCTGTAGGAGGTGGACTCCACCACCCTGGCCGGCGGCCAAGTCCTAGGGGAAACCCTAGGGCGCCTCCTCCCACCCCTTTCTCCTACATATACTAGAGGTTTGAGGGCAGCCCAACACACGAAAAGCCACGTGCTGCCCTATTCCCTCTAGATCTGTTTCTCCTCTAGATTGGTTTTGTGGTGCTTATGCGAAGCCCTGCAGGATTAGTTCACCACCACCGCCACCACTCCGTTGTGCTTCTGGAGAACTCTTCTACCTCTCCACCCTTGCTTGCTGGATCAAGGAGGTGGAGATCATCATTGAGCTGTACGTGTGCTGAACGTGAAGGTGTCGTCCGTTCGGCACTAGATTGGAAGGACCACGATGGGATCGCGAGACGGCTCGTGATGAGATCGCGGGACGGATCGTGATTGTATCATGAAGACGTTCGACTACATCAACCTCGTTTCTTAACACTTCCGCTTTGCGATCTACAAGGGTATATAGATTCACTCTCCCTCTCGTAGATGCTCATCTCCTAGATTGATCTTGGTGAAGCGTAGGGATTTTTTTATTCCCATGTAATGTTCCCCAACATTAGCATAGAACCCATCATATGTCACAAACATGTTTTGAGTGTCTCATGTACGCCTTGAAATTTTGAAAAAACAACATCCAAATAAAAAATGTACAATCAGTGAGTCGTTAAGATCCATAGTGTCGGTATCCGTTTCATCGTCCCAACTGAGAAGTTAAATCGTGACACGTTGAATAGTATCTTTAACTAACATAGAAGCAAGTGCCCTGAATATCGTTGTCATGGTTGTACAAGGTGCTGGTGATCCTGGAGATGGACTGCCGTCAGGCAGTGAAAGAATTGAATGTGAAGGTCATCGTTGCATCAAAGTGCCACCCAATTTTCGTTGATGTCAAAACGATTCTGCCCGAGTTCGCTTCATACCAGGTTCATGCTATTGGAAGGAACCAAAATGTTATGGCAAATGAACTAGCAGCCTTTGCTAGGAGATAGGGAGACAAAGAATTGATAGTAGACATACCTTTGTGCTTGTGTGAGTCATTGGCTACAAATTGGAATTCTGTTTCAGAGTAGCTATAGGTTGTTCTTCCACCAAAATATTAAATATTTTGAGATGAGATTCTACATTGGGTGGACAAAGCGACAAATATTTGTTGGGAGACGTAGTAGTAAATCAAAATTTTCCTACGTGTCACCAAGATCTATCTATGGAGAAACCAGCAATGAGTGGGGAGAGATTGCATCTTCATACCTTTGAAGATCGCTAAGCGGAAGCGTTACAAGAACGCGGTTGATGGAGTCGTACTCACAGCGATTCAGATCGCGGTGGATTCCGATCTAAGCAACGAACAACGGTGCCTCCGCGTTCAACACACGTGCAGCCCGATGACGTCTCCTACGCCTTGATCCAGCAAGGAGGAAGGAGAGGTTAGGGAAGGGCTCCAACAGTAGCACGACGGCATGGTGGTGGTGGAGTAGCAAGGTATTCCGGCAGGGCTTCGCCTAAGCGCTGCGGAGGAGGAAGAAGAGAGGTAGGGCTTTGCCGTGAGAGAGAGAGAGTTCAGATCTGTTCTCAAAAGGCCAAAACCTCAAGTATATATAGGAGGAGGGAGAGGGAGGGCTGGCTTGGACTCTCCTCCAAGGAGGAGAGCTTTGGCCGAATCAAAGGGAGAGTCCACCTCCAACAAGGGAGGTGGATCTCCTCCTTTTCAAACTCCTATAACCTTATCTCTACTCCTCCAGCCGCATGGGCCTTTATAGAAGGTCTTGGCCAGCCCAATAAGGGCTGGCACACCTCCTCTAAGGGCCCACAAAGTCCTATGGTCGTCACACCCCTCCCGGGGGTCCTCCGGCACCCTCCCGGCACTCCCGGTACAATACCGATGAGCCCGAAAACTTTTCGGTGAGCAAAACTGGACTTCCTATATATCAATCTTTACCTCCGGACCATTCCGGAGCTCCTCGTGACATCCGTAATCTCATCCTGGACTTCGAACAACTTTCAATAATCACGTATACCATTTCCCTATAACCCTAGCGTCATCGAAGTGTGTAGACCCTACGGGTTTGGGAGACACGTGGCCATGACCGAGACACTTCTCCGACCAATAACCAACAGTGGGATCTGGATACCGATGTTGGCTCCCACATGCACCACGATGATCTCATCGGATGAACCACGATGTCGGGGATTCAATCAATCCCATACACAATTCCCTTTGTCTATCGGTATGATACTTGCCCGAGATTCGATCGTCGGTATCGCTATACCTTGTTCAATATCGTTACCGGAAAGTCTCTTTACTCGTTCCGTAATACATCATCCCGTAACTAACTCCTTGGTCACATTGAGCTCATTATGATGATGTCTTACCAAGTGGGCCCAGAGATACCTCTCCGTCACACGGAGTGACAAATCCCAGTCTCGATTCGTGCCAACCCAACAGACACTTTCGGAGATACCCGTAGTGCACCTTTATAGCCACCCAATTACGTTGTGACGTTTGGCACACCCAAAGCATTCCTACAGTATCCGGGAGTTGCACAATCTCATGGTCTAAGGAAACGATACTTGACATTGAAAAGCTTTAGCAAACGAACTACACGATCTTGTGCTATGCTTAGGATTGGGTCTTGTCCATCACATCATTCTCCTAATGATGTGATCCCATTATCAACAACATCCAATTTCCATGGCCATGAAACCATGACCATCTATTGACCAATGAGCTAGCCAACTAGAGGCTTACTAGGGACATGTTATTGTCTATGTATTCACACATGTATTACGGTTTCTGGTTAACACAATTATAGCATGAACAATAGACAATTATCATGAACAAGGAAATACAATAATAACCATTTTATTATTGCCTCTAGGGCATATTTCCAATAATATTATCGTACCAGAGTCTAGAAGTCAAAGCACAAGTGATAGAGGACCCATAAACTTAATGCTATGTTTAAGTTTACCATAATGAATTCTATGATTTTGTGGATGTTTGCTAGGTGTAGTGTTTCAGTCATAAGAGCATGTTAGTCAATAAATTTAAAAATTATCATCCAAATCCAAAAGTGCAATCAATGAGTCATCTATATCTACATGTGGCTTGATATGCTACTAAGCTAATAGCCCATCGCACGGGCCTCCCTTTGGGAGGCCTACTACGCCAAAAGTGAGAAAACTCCATCCCTTTCCTTTTTTCATCCCCATACCACCACACTACAGTCCTATATATCACGCTAAATGGTGACACCACAAGGGATGCTTAGTGGCATAGTTCTAGCAAAATGTTTTTTTGGCAGTGACCACCCTTTTCTATATAAGTTGCCTCAAATGAACCCCAAGAAAATATTTTTGTTTTTCTTTGTTCTCCTTTGTGTATAGTTTTCATAGAAGAATCGAGCTATTTTTTTGTTTCGTTTACCATGTTATAGGTTTTTTGCATGTACATAGTTGGTAAAGCAGGTGTGGGCTATTACTCGTTCAACATCACGTGCTACGTGATACAACTAGCTTCCAGGCTGTGGTGGGATGTGGCTCGTCTGCTCAACACTTCACTCTGATGTCGCGACAGTTACACGTTTGGAGCATATGTGTATTCAATTTGAGTACCTAAGACTTATGTGCCTGCAAATTTATTTTGTAGATAACTGATACATCTCTAACGTATTTATAATTTTTGATTGTTCCATGCTATCATATTATCAATCTAGGATATTTTCTATGCAATTATAAGCTATTTTATATCATTTTTTGGGAACTAACCTATTAACCCAAGGCCAAGTGCCAGTTACTGTTGTCTGCTTGTTTATGCCTTTCTAGGAAGTCCGTACCGAACGAAGTCCAAACGCTACGAAACTTTTTGTCAATTTTTTTCTAGACAAAAGAGACCCACGAAGATTATATCAAATAGATCACCGCAAAGGCCACGATGAACTTTGTATTGAAGATCAAAGAGGAGTCAGGAAGCCACACAAGGAGACGATTAGGCAACATGGCGCGCCCTGATGCCTTGTGCCCCTCGCTTAGTTTGACCTAATTCAACTTCTACAAATTCTTAAATTTTGGAAAACCATCACAGAGACACCCGAAACACTTTCTTGGCCGTGGCAAGTCTCTGTTCCGACGGGAGGCCATATGAAGACCTTTTCTAGTAATTTATCGGTGGGGGAATCGGACAGGAAGGCCATCTACATCAACCTTGATTCCTCCATAATGATACATGAGTAATCCACCACAGACCTACATGTCCAAGCTAGTACCTAGATGGATTCTTCTCTCTCTTTGATCTTCAATACAAAGTTCATCGCGACCTTTGCGGTGATCTATTTGATATAATCTTCTTTTGCAATGTTTTTGTTGGGATCCGATGAATTGTGGGTTTATGATTAGATTATTCCTGAAAAGTTATTGAGTCTTCTCTAAATTTTTATATGCATGATACTATAGCTTTGTATTTCTCTCTCATCAATCAGTTTGGTCTGGCCAACTAGATTAATTTACCTTTAGTGGGAGTGGTGCATTGGAATGGGTTCAATCTTGCGGTGCCCTATCCCCGTGACAGAAGGGGTCAAGACACATATTTGTATTGTTGCCATTAAGGATAAAATGAAGGGATCTGAACATATTGTTTGTTTTATTATGTCTACATCATGTCATCTGTTGGAAATATGCCCTAGAGGCAATAAATATAGTGTTTATTATTATATTTCCTTGTTCATGATAATCATTTATTATCCGTGCTATGATTGTATTAATTGGAAACATGGATACATAGACAAACACAATGTCCCTAGTATGCCTCTAGTGAACTAGCTCGTTGATCAAAAGATGGTTAAGGTTTCCTAGCCATGGACATGAGATGTCATTTGATAACGGGATCACATCATTAGGAGAATGATGTGATGGACAAGACCCAAACTACAAACGTAGCATATGATCGTGTCAGTTTATTGCTACTGTTTTCTGCATGTCAAGTATGTGTTCCTATGACCATGAGATCATGCAACTCATGGACATCGGAAGAGTGCCTTGTGTGTATCAAACGTCGCAACGTAACTAGGTGACTATAAAGGTGCTCTACAGGTATCTCTGAAGATGTCTGTTGAGTTGGCATGGATCAAGACTGGGATTTGTTACTCCGTGTGACGGAGAGGTATCTCAAGGCCCACTCGGTAATACAACATCACAATAAGCCTTGCAAGCAATGTAACTAAGTGTTAGTTGCGGGATCTTGTATTACGGAATGAGTAAAGAGACTTGCCGGTAATGAGGTTGAACTAGGTATGGAGATACCGACGATCGAATCTCGGGCAAGTAACATATCGAAGAACAAAGGGAACATCATACCGGATTAATTGAATCCTTGACATAGAGGTTCAACCGATCAAGATCTTCATAGAATATGTAGGAATAAATGTGGACATCCAGGTCCCGCCATTGGTTATTGACCGTAGAGGTGTCTCGGTCATGTCTACATAGTTCTCGAACCCGCAGGGTCTGCACGCTTAAGGTTTGGTGACATTTCGGCAGTATAGAGTTATGTATGGTGGTGACTGAAGTTTGTTTGGAGTCCCGGATGAGAACCCGGACGTCACGAGGAGCTCCGGAATGGTCTGGAGGTAAAGATTCGTATATAGGAAGTCCTGTTTTGGTCGCCGGAAAAGTTTCGGGCTCATCGGTAGTGTACCGGGAGTGCCGGTAATGTACCGGGAGGCCTCCGGGAGGGGTATTTCGACCCAAGAGGCTTCATGGGCTGTGGGAGAGTGAATATCAGCCCTTAGTGGGCTGGTGGAAACTCCCACACAAGGCCCACGTGGCTGGAGAAGAAAACCCAATAAGAAAAAGGTGGAAAAAGGAAAAAAAGGAGCAATCCTAGTCCTACTAGGATTGGAGGAGGATTCCTCCTCTCCTAGTAGGTTCGGCCGAAGCCTTTGGCTTGGAATCCAAGGCTCTCCTCTCCTCCTCTCCTCCTATATATACTGGTGGGTTTTAGGGTTTTGCACTAGTTTTTCAGCCACGTGCTACCCGTTCCTCCAGTGGATAGTTTCTCCTCTAGATCGGATTTGTGCAGTGCTTAGGCGAAGCCCTACCGGAATTGCTCCACCACCATCGCCGAAGCACCATCACGCTGCCAGAGAACTCTTCTTCCTCTCCACTCCTTCTTGCTGGATCAAGACGGTGGAGATCGTCATCAAGCTGTACGTGTGCTGAACGCAGAGGTGTCGTCCATTCGGTGCTAGATCGGAAGGATCGTGATCAAGTTCGTGGGACGGATCATGATCAAGTTCATGGGACGGATCATGATCGGATCGCGGGATGGATCGTGATTGGATCGCGGGACGCACGACGATTTGAATTGCGAAGACGTTCGACTACACCAACCGCGTTTCTCAACGCTTCCCGCTTAGTGATCTACAAGGGTACGTAGATCCACTCTCCCTCTCGTAGATGCTCATCACCATGGATAGATCTACGTGTGCGTAGGAATTTTTTTGTTTCCCATGCAACGTTCCCCAATAGTGGTATCAGAGCTAGGTCTATGTGTAGATGAGGTCTCGAGTAGAACACAAAAGGTTTGTGGGTGTTGATGCTTAGATTGCTTCCTCCCTTGGTCGGATTTTGGTTCAGCGGTATTGTGAGATGAAGCGGCCCGGACCAACATTACTCGTACGCTTACAAGAGACCGGTTCCCTCGATCGCAACTTGTTGCATATATGGCTTGCGGGTGACAATTTCTCTCACTTTAGTTGGACCGAATTCGACAAAGGCGGTCCTTGAGAAGGTTGAAAAGCAACTAGTGTATCACCGTTGTGGTTTTTGCGTAGATGAGAATTGTTCTTGCTAGATACCCGTAGCAGCCACGTAAAACATGCAACAACAATTAGAGGACGTCTTACTTGGTTTTGCAGGGTGTGTTGTGATGTGATATGGCCAATTACATGATGTGATATATGTGATGTATGAGATGATCATGTGATGTATAGATTATCACGACTTGCATGTCGATGAGTACGGCAACTGGCAGGAGCCATAGGGTTGTCTTTAATTATTGTATGACCTGCGTGTCAATCATTAAGCGCTACGTAATGCTTTACTTTATCGCTAAGCGGTAGCAATAGTAGTAGAAGCATGCAGGGTGTGACAACCCCGATGGCGACACGTTGATGGAGATCAAGATGATGGAGATCATGGTGTCGTGCCGGTGACGATGGAGATCATGCCGGTGCTTTCAAGATGGATATCTAAAGCACAAGTTCATGGTCATATCATGTCACTTATGAATTGCATGTGATGTTAATCCTTTTATGCACCTTGTTTTGCTTAGGACGACGGTAGCATTATAAGGTGATCCCTCACTTAATTTCAAGATAAATTGTGTTCTCCCCGAGTGGGCACCGTTGCAAAAGTTCGTCGTGTTGAGACACCACGTGATGATCGGGTGTGATAGACTCTACGTTCACATACAACGGGTGCAAGCTAGTGTTGCACGTGCAGAACACTCGGGTTAAGCTTGACGAGCCTAGCATGTACAGACATGGCCTCGGAACACAAGAGACCGAAAGGTCGAACATGAGTCATATAGTAGATATGATCAACATAATGATGTTCACCATTGAAGCCACCTCAACTCACGTGATGATCGGACTTGAGTTGGTGGATTTGGATCATGTGACACTCAGATGCCCTGAGGGATGTCAATTTGAGTGGGAGCTTTAGTAATTTTATTAACTAAACTCATTATCTTGAACAATAGTAAACTTTGCATATTTATGTTGTAGATCAATGGTTTGCATAGTAGCACCCCTGAATTTTAATGCGTTCCTAGAGAAAGCTAAGTTGAAAGATGATGGAAGTAACTTTGCTGAATGGGCCCGTAATCTAAGGATTATCCTCACGGCTTCCCAGAAATCATATGTCCTTGATGCACCACTTGGTGACCCACCAGAAGACCTGACCTCCGAAGACGTTAAGAACGCTTGGGAGGCACGTACTGGAGATTACTCAATAGTTCAATGTGCAATATTGTATGGCTTAGAACTGGGACTTCAAAGACGTTTTGAACGTCATGGAGCATATGAGATGTTCCAGGAGTTGAAGTTCATCTTTCAGAAGAACGCCCGGATCGAGAGGTATGAAACTTTCGATAAGTTCTATGCTTGCAAGATGGAGGAGAACGGGTCTATCAGTGAACATATACTCAGAATGTTTGGGTATTCAACTCGTTTAGCGGAGTTGGGAATTGCCCTTCCGCCAGAGGCGATCACTGACAGAGTTCTTCAATCACTGCCACCTAGTTACAAGAGCTTTGTGATGAACTATAACATGCACGGGATGAACAAGTCAGTCGCCGAGCTGTTTGCGATGCTAAAAGTCGCTGAGTCTGAAATCCAGACAGAACATCAAGTGTTGATGGTCAATAAAACCACTAGTTTCAAGAAAAATGGCAAAGTCAAGGGCAAGGGAAAGAAGGGTAAAACCAAGAAGGATGGCAAAGCAGTTGTTACCCCTGTAAAGAAGCCCAAGCATGGACCCAAGCCAGAAACTGAGTGCTTTCATTGCAAGGGAACTGGTCACTGGAAGCGGAACTGCCCCAAGTACCTGGCTGACAAGAAGGCGGCCAATGACAAACAAGGTATATATGATATACATGTTATTGATGTGTACCTTACTAGCTCTCGTAGTAGTGCCTGGGTATTTGATACCGGTTCGGTTGCTCACATTTGCAACTCAAAGCAGGAACTACGGAATAAACGAAGGCTAGCAAAGGACGAAGTGACGATACGCGTGGGAAATGGTTCCAAGGTTGATGTGATCGCTGTCGGCACGCTCTCTCTTCAATTACCATCGGGATTAGTGATGAACCTGAATAATTGTTATTTAGTGCCTGCGTTAAGCATGAACATTATATCTGGATCTTGTTTATTGCGAGACGGTTACTCATTTAAATCAGAGAATAAAGGTTGTTCTATTTATATGAGTAATATCTTTTATGGTCATGCACCCAATGTGAGGGGTTTATTCATGTTGAATCTTGATAGTGATAATACACATGTTCATAACATTGATGCCAAAAGATGTAGAGTTGATAATGATAGTACCACTTTCTTGTGGCACTGCCGTTTAGGTCAAATTGGTGTAAAACGCATGAGGAAGCTCCATGCTGATGGACTTTTGGAGTCACTTGATTTTGAATCACTTGACACATGTGAACCATGCCTCATGGGCAAGATGACTAAAACGCCGTTCTCTGGAACAATGGAACGGGCAAGTGACTTATTGGAAATCATACATACTGATGTGTGCGGTCCAATGAATGTTACAGCGCGTTGTGGATATCGTTATTTTCTCACCTTCACTGATGACTTAAGTAGATATGGGTATATTTACTTAATGAAACACAAGTCTGAAAACGTTTGAAAAGTTCAAGCAATTTCAGAGTGAAGTTGAGAATCATCGTAGCAAGAAGATTAAGTTCCTGCGATCTGATCGAGGAGGTGAATATCTGAGTTATGAGTTTGGCAGTCACTTAAGACAATGTGGAATTGTTTCACAGTTGACACCGCCTGGAACACCACAACGTAATGGTGTGTCCGAACGTCGTAATCGAACCTTAATAGATATGATGCGTTCTATGATGTCTCTTGCTGATTTGCCACTATCGTTTTGGGGTTATGCATTAGAGACAGCTGCATTCACTTTAAATAGGGCACCATCAAATCCGTTGAGACGACGCCATATGAACTATGGTTTGGCAAGAAGCCAAAGTTGTTGTTTCTTAAAGTTTGGGGATGTGATGCTTATGTCAAAAAGCTTCAGCCTTAAAAGTTGGAACCCAAGGCGGAGAAATGCGTCTTCATAGGATACCCGAAAGAGACAGTCGGGTATAACTTCTATCTCAGATCCGAAGGCAAAGTGTTTGTCGCTAAGAACGGAACATTTCTTGAGAAAGAGTTTCTCTCGAAAGAATTGAGTGGGAGTAAAATAGAGCTTGATGAGGTTACTGAACCTTTACTTCAACCAGAAAGTAGCACACCGCAGAAAGATGTTTCTGTGGAACCTACGATGGTAGAAGAGGAAGTTAATGATGATGATCATGAAGCTTCAGATCAAGCTACTATTGAACCTCGTAGGTCGACAAGGTCGCGTACTACCCCTGAGTGGTACGGCAACCCTGTCTTGGAGGTCATGTTGTTGGACAACAATGAACCTACGAGCTATGGAGGAGCGGTGATGGGCTCGGATTCCGAGAAATGGTTAGAGGCCATGAAATACGAGATGGGATCCATGTATGAAAACAAAGTATGGACTTTGGAAGTATTACCTGAAGGGCGAAAGGCCATTCAGAACAAATGGATATTTCAGAAGAAGACAGACGCAGACGGTAATGTCACCGTCTATAAAGCTCGACTTGTGGCAAAGGGTTTTTCACAAGTTCAAGGAGTTGACTACGATGAGGCTTTCTCACCCGTAGCGATGCTTAAGTCTGTCAGAATCATGTTAGCAATAGCTGCTTATTTCGACTATGAAATTTGGCAGATGGATGTCAAAACAGCGTTCCTCAACGGTTTCCTTGAGGAAGAGTTGTATATGATGCAACCCGAAGGTTTTGTCGATCCAGAGAATGCTGACAAAGTTTGCAAACTCCAGTGATCCATTTATGGACTGGTGCAAGCATCTAGGAGTTGGAATAAGCGCTTTGATGAGGTGATCAAAGCGTTTGAGTTTATACAAGTTTACGGAGAAGCTTGTATTTACAAGAAAGTGAGTGGGAGCTCTATAGCGTTTCTAGTATTATATATGGATGACATATTGCTGATTGGAAACAATATAGAAATGCTGGAAAGCGTGAAGGAATATTTGAACAAGAGTTTTTCAATGAAGGACCTAGGAGAAGCTGCTTTCATATTAGGCATTAAGATCTATAGAGATAGATCGAGACGCTTAATAGCACTTTCACAGAGCACATACCTTGATAAAGTTTTGAAGAAGTTCAAAATGGATCAGTCCAAGAAGGGGTTCTTACCTGTGTTACAAGGTGTGAAGTTGAGTAAGACTCAATGCCCAGTAACTGCAGAAGATAGAGAAAAGATGAGTGTCATCCCCTATGCTTCAGCCATAGGCTCTATCATGTATGCAATGCTGTGCACAAGACCCGATGTCAGCCTTGCCATAAGTATGGCCGGAAGGTTTCAAAGTGATCCTGGAATGGAGCACTGGCAAGCGGTCAAGAATATCCTTAAGTACCTGAAAAGGACTAAGGAAATGTTTCTTGTTTATGGAGGTGATGAAGAGCTAGTCGTAAAGGGTTACGTCGATGCAAGCTTTGACACTGATCCGGACGACTCTAAGTCACAAACCGGATACGTATTTATTCTTAATGGGGGAGCGGTAAGCTAGTGCAGTTCCAAGCAAAGCGTGGTAGCCGATTCTACGTGCGAAGCGGAGTACATCGCAGCCTCGGAGGCGGCGAAGGAAGGTGTCTGGATGAAGCAGTTCATGACAGATCTTGGAGTAGTGCCCAGTGCACTGAATCCAATGAACCTATTCTGTGACAACACTGGTGCCATTGCTCTAGCCAAGGAACCAAGGTTTCACAAGAGGACCAGACACATAAAGCGATGCTTCAACTCCATCCGCGATTACATTGAGGAGAAGGACATAAATATTTGCAAAGTGCACATGGATCTGAATGTTGCAGACTCATTGACTAAACCTCTTCCAAGGGCTAAACATGATCAACACCAGAACTGCATGGGTGTTCGATTCATTACAATGTAAATCACATAGTGATGTGAACTAGATTATTGACTCTAGTCCAAGTGTGAGACTGTTGGAAATATGCCCTAGAGGCAATAAATAAAGTGTTTATTATTATATTTTCTTGTTCATGATAATCGTTTATTATCCATGCTATGATTGTATTAATTGGAAACATGGATACATAGACAAACACAATGTCCCTAGTATGCCTCTAGTGAACTAGCTCGTTGATCAAAAGATGGTGAAGGTTTCCTAGCCATGGACATGAAATGTCATTTGATAACGGGATCACATCATTAGGAGAATGATGTGATGGACAAGACCCAAACTACAAACGTAGCATATGATCGTGTCAGTTTATTGCTACTGTTTGCTGCATGTCAAGTATGTGTTCCTATGACCATGAGATCATGCAACTCACGGACATCGGAAGAGTGCCTTGTGTGTATCAAACGTCGCAACGTAATTGGGTGACTATAAAGGTGCTCTACATGTATCTCCGAAGATGTCTGTTGAGTTGGCATGGATCAAGACTGGGATTTGTTACTCCGTGTGACAGAGAGGTATCTCAGGGCCCACTCGGTAATACAACATCACAATAAGCCTTGCAAGGAATGTAACTAAGTGTTAGTTGCGGGATATTGTATTATGAAATGAGTAAAGAGACTTGCCGGTAACGAGGTTGAACTAGGTATGGAGATACCGACGATCGAATCTCGGGCAAGTAACGTATCAAAGAACAAAGGGAACATCATACCGGATTAATTGAATCCTTGACATATAGGTTCAACCGATAAAGATCTTCATAGAATATGTAGGAATCAATGTGGACATCCAGGTTCCGCCATTGGTTATTGACCGTAGAGGTGTCTCGGTCTTGTCTACATAGTTCTCGAACCCGCAGGGTCTGCACGCTTAAGGTTTGGTGACGTTTCGGTAGTATAGAGTTATGTATGGTGGTGACCGAAGTTTGTTTGGAGTCCCGGATGAGATCCTGGACGTCATGAGGAGCTCTGGAATGGTCCGGAGGTAAAGATTCATATATAGGAAGTCCTGTTTTGGTCGCCGGAAAAGTTTCAGGCTCATCGGTAGTGTACCGGGAGTGCCGGTAGTGTACCGGGAGGCCTCCGGGAGGGGTATTTCGACCCAAGAGGCTTCATGGGATGTAGGAGAGTGAATATAAGACCTTAGTGGGCTGGTGGAAACTCCCACACAAGGCCCATGTACTGGAGAAGAAAACCCAATAAGAAAAAGGTGGAAAAAGGAAAAAAAGGAGCAATCCTAGTCCTACTAGGATTGGAGGAGGATTCCTCCTCTCCTAGTAGGTTCGGCCGAAGCCTCTGGCTTGGAATCCAAGGCTGCCTCCTCTCCTCCTCTCCTCCTATATATACTGGTGGGTTTTAGGGTTTTGCACTAGTTTTTCAGCCACGTGCTACCCGATCCTCTAGTGCATAGTTTCTCCTCTAGATCGGATTTCTGCAGTGCTTAGGCGAAGCCCTGCCGGAATTGCTCCACCACCATCGCCGGAGCGCCGTCACGCTGCCGAAGAACTCTTCTTCCTCTCCACTCCTTCTTGCTGGATCAAGACGGTGGAGATCGTCATCAAGCTGTACGTGTGCTGAACGCGGAGGTGCCGTCCGTTCGGCGCTAGATCGGAAGGATCGTGATCAAGTTCGTGGGATGGATCGTGATCAAGTTCGTGGGACAGATCGTGATCGGATCGCGGGACGGATCGTGATTGGATCGCGGGACGCACGTTGATTTGGATCGCGAAGACGTTCGACTACATCAACCGCGTTTCTCAACGCTTCCCGCTTAGCGATCTATAAGGGTACATAGATCCACTCTCCCTCTCGTAGATGCTCATCACCATGGATAGATCTGCGTGTGCGTAGGAATTTTTTTATTTCCCATGCAACGTTACCCAACATGCTCCAATCATTACTTTGTTTGTCATGAACTTAATGCCGTAGATGCATGTTGGATAGCGGTCGATTGGTGAAGTAATTGTAGTAGATGCAGAATCATTTCAGTCTAGTTGTCTATGGACATGATGCCTATATACATGGTCACTGTGAATAATATGTCATAACTATGCGCAATTCTATCAATTACACAACAATAATTTGTCTACTCACCGTATGCTACTTTCGAGAGAGAAGCCTCTAGCGAACACTATGGCCCTCGGGTCTACTTAAACATAAACACAAAACCCTAAAAATACCTTGCTGCCTTTTTATTATTTATTTTACTTTTATTATTCACTATATCTATATCTATCAAGATTTAATCCTTTCAAGTAACGAGTTCAAGGGGCTTGACAACCCTCTTACTCACATTGGGTGCAAGTGTTTGGTTTTGTGTGTGTAGGTGCCGCTGGAAGGGATTTGCTTGGTTATTCTATTGGTTCGATAACCATGGTTCTCACTAAGGGAAATAATTATCTCTACTATATTGGATCTCCTCTCCTCTTCGGGGAAAATCCCAACACAACTCAAAAGTAGCAGGAAGAATTTCTAACGCTGTTGCCTGGGAGACATCATCAGATTCTCGTTAGGTCCCTACACATAAATTATATTTCAATTTTTCTAATTTTGTTTGATTTTATATTTTACTTTATATAAAAATCAGAAATACAAATATATTTCTATTTGCTTGTTTGCCTAGTTATGTATTTTACCTGTTTGCTTGCTAGTTTACTTGCTTGCTTGTCATCATGGCTAGGTCTTCTATTGTTTCGTGTACTCTCAAGAACGGAGTGCTTAATTTCAAACAAAGGGGAGGAGAGTGTTTAAAAGATGCTTGGTATAGGATCTAAAATGCTCAAAATAGGCCAACTCATAAGCGATCCACCAATAGTTTGCTTCATAATTTTTATGCAGGTGTGATGACTTGGCATAGATTCGTTCTTGACACCATTACCAGTGGTAATTTCTTAATGAGTCACACTCTGTATGCTCTTAATGCTATTGAAAATCTTGTAGGATCACCCCCTACCATTGTTAATGGAATCATTTTGACATTGTGTTATGCATAGGCTAGATGCCATAGAAAATAAAATACATACTATTGAGCACATTGAAAATCTAGACAAGAAGGGTCATAACCAAGTAACTCAAGTTGGTTCCAAATTAGGAATTATTATAAAGATGCTAAAATACGAGTCAAAGATTAGTGAAGAGCTAGGGCAAAGCCCTCCCCGTATCAATAAGTTACAAAAATTCATTAATAAAATGGGATATGCTTTTGTTCCTACTACAACTATTGATAGAGTTCCTATAAACAAGAGCCCCAAGGTTATGTATGTTCCAAAGCCTACATGTGGTACACCTAATCAAAATAATGAGGATCTTAAAATGATTAGTGTGCACCCCAATTTCATAAATGTAACAAAGGAACATATCATCAAGACTCTTCCCTTTGTCCCTAGGAGCATGGTTATTAATAACTTATGTGTTAAAACTCCTAGGATGCGTGGTTGCATAATTAAGGAGTTGGATGTGCAGGATGACAACACTTGATACTATGCATTACGCCTAGCTAGGGGCATGAAACAATAACACATTTTGGGAGGCAAACAAATAGTTATCTTTAAATTTTTGTTTTAATTTATGTATTGGTGTGTTGACATGATTATTGATACTGTAATTCTTGTGTTTTTATGTTTAAATTAGTGTTTGTGCCATGTAAAGCCTTTGGGATGGTTTGGAGGATAGTAGAATTGATATGGTGCAAAAACAAAAACTTTTGTGTCTAGTGCAGAATTTCTCTGATTTTACTGGAAAATCTTTTTGATCTTATTTTCTTGCAAAGTATTGGTATACACATTACCCAGGCTTTCCAAATTTTTCAGAATTTTCAGAGTTACAATGTATAGTTTTTCTACAGATGTTTACACACTGTTCTGTTTTAGACAGATTCTGTTTTTTGCTTGCATAGTTGGCTTGTTTTGATGATGCTATAGATTGTATCGGGGGTTATACGCCATGAAGAAGTTAGAATACAATACCTATTATGAAATAATTAAATATGAATCAATTTACAACAATACCTAAATATTTGATATGTTTATTATACTAACGGACCTCACGAGGTTTTGTTAAGTTTTGTGTGCTAAAGTTTTCAAGTTTTGGGTGAGAGAATGACGGATGAAGGAATACAGAGCGGCAAGACCCTGAGTTTGGGGATTTCCAAGGCACCCGAAGGTAATATTCAAGGAAGACACATGCGTCTAATCTTGGGATGCACGAGAAGGCATCCCCTATTTCATCTCTAATCTATCGTATGTCACTTGAAGCTATATTTTTATTCATCATATGATATGTCTTTTGCTTGGAGCGTCATGTCTTTTATTTTGTTTTTTTCATTTAGTTTTCCACAATAATTGTTTGCTGGACACACATATTTGAGAGCATTGTCGAGGAAATCGTTAACTGGTAGCTACTCGGTTGGCTGGTGAGTAGGTGATTAATAGGCTAATCGGCCATTTAAACAATTAGTCGGATGATTTACCAGGTAATCGGCTACTCATTGACCCTATGAGTAGGGATTAATCGTGTGAATTCTTGAACAAGGTTTGAGGGAGACATGTGGTTATCATAATTTGTTAGAATACTCTATATGCTTCACTTATATCTTTTGAGATAGGCAGTTGCTCTAGTGCTTCACTTATATCTTTTAGAGCACCGCGACATCCATATTTTGTAGAAACGATTGAAATCTCATGCTTCACTCAAATATTTTTTAGAGTATAATCAGAATAGGAACGGTAAATGGTACGAGTTATAAGACTAGTCCAAATAGGATAGATATTCGAGGGGGATATAAGAAAAACTTTAATTTAGCTCACTAAAGAAGAAACATGAGTTGATTATATTGATGTAGTGATATGAAAGGGCATAAGTACATGATTGTTGGTTAGTATAAATATCGGTAATTAAAGCTTATTATTTGTTATCCATCCAAGTATTAACATAGCATGGTGATGATGTGTGAACATTTTTATGTCTGAAATGAAATCCTATCTTGTTGTTCGAATCGGGGGCACGCGATGGTTAACTTCTATCAACCTCCTCCCTAGGGGTATGCAGTAGTACTTTGCTTCGAGAGAGCTAATAAGGATTTACAATAAGTATGTGACTTCTTTATGACTAATGTGAATCCGTGGATATACGCACTCCCACCTCTCTATATTTGCTAGCTTCTTTGGTACCATGCATTAATTGCCCATTCTCACCTCGATAGTCGGTGCAACCTTCTCGAGTGCATCCAAACCCTGTGATATGATATGCTCTATCACACGTAAGTAACCTTATACCTTCCTCAAAATATCCACCATACCTACCTATCATTGCATTTCCATAGTCATTATGAGATATATTGCTATGCAACTTCCACTGTCCCGTTACATGACTTGTGTGTTCATCATCATATTGCTTTACATGAATTGTGTGTTCATCATCATCTCTACATGTTACGCTAGATCATTGCACATTCTGGTACACTGCCATAGGCATTCATATAGAGTCATAATTGTTTTATGTTGACTTGTAAGTAAATAGAAGTGTGATGATCATCATTATTACAACACTGTCCCAATGAGGAAAGATGATGGAGACGATGATTCACCTAGAAGTCGGGATGAGACTCCGGACGAAAAATAAAAACTGGGGGAGGACAAATGAGCCCACCACACAAAAAAGGAAAAGAAGGAAAAGAAGGAAAAAAATGAGAGAAAAAGAGAGAAGGGGCAGTGTTACAATCCATTTACCACACTTGTGCCTCAAAGTGGCACCATGTTCTTCATATAGAGAGTCTTGTGAGTTGTCATTTTCATATGCTAGTGGAAATTTTTAATTATAGAACTTGTCTTGTATATTTAGATGATGGGCTTCCTCAAATGCCTGAGGTCTTCATGAGCAAGAAAGTTGGATGCATACCCACATAGCTTCTGTTGAGCTTTCATACACTTATAGCTCTAGTGCATCTATTGCATGGCAATCCCTACTCCTCACATTGATATCTATCGATGGGTATCTCCATAGCCCGTTGACATGCCTAGTTGATGCAAGACTTCCTTTTACACTTTGAATCCTTTGATACCTACCACCATACTATATTCCACCCATATGTTATATCCATAGTTCACGCTCATGTATTGCATGAAGTTGAAAATGCTAAAGCGTGTTAGAAGTACGATCTAATTGCCTGGTTTGGAACTGGTGTGCTCATGATTTATACTTGTGTGGTGAATATAGAGTCATGCCATGCTTGATATGATAAAATGGGTAGGAAATAATACTCTTTAAGGATTGTATATTT
This sequence comes from Hordeum marinum, assembly GCA_022496015.1. NCBI lineage: Eukaryota > Viridiplantae > Streptophyta > Magnoliopsida > Poales > Poaceae > Hordeum > Hordeum marinum. The sequence continues at coordinate 463,361,568 of CM039674.1, forward strand.
TGATGAGTGATTATATATTTATGTTTATGGATATTATTATGTTGATATCATTTAGATCATTGTTTTTTCAATGATCATACTAAAAAGAGACTACATGTTGGGTAGCATGTCACATTAAAAATTCCGTTTTTATCATTTACCTACTCGAGGACGAGAAGGAATTAAGCTTGGGGATGCTGATATGTCTCCAACGTATCTATAATTTTTGACTAGTCCATGCTATTATATAATCAATCTAGGATACTTTATATACAATTATATGTTGTTTTTATATCATATTTGGGAACTAACCTATTAACACAGTGCCAAGTACCAGTTGGTATTTTCTGCTTGTTTTCGTTTTTTCAGGAAATCCGTACCAAACGAATTCCAAACACTATGAAATATTTTTACAATTTTTCTGGACAAAAGAGACCTAGGAAGCTTCAGGAGGAGTCAGGAAGCTGCACGAGGAGACGACAAGGCAACAAGACATGCTCAGGGGGGTAGGCGCGCCCTGATGCCTTGTGCCCCCGGGCTCCATTTGACCTAAATACACTTCTATAAATTCTCAAATATTGGGAAATCATCAGAGCGCCAGCCGAAACATTTTTTCTGTCACCGCAAGTCTATGTTGCGACGGGAGGCCATCGAGAGACTTTTTCCGATATTCTACTGGAGGGGGAATCGATCACGGAGGCCATTGACGTCAACCGTGTTGCCTCCATGATGATGCATGAGTAGTCCATCATAGACCTACGAGTCTGTAGCTAGTACGTAGATGGCTTCTTCTCTCTCTTTGATCTTCAATACAAAGTTCACCGTGATCTCCACGGTGATCTATTCGATGTAATCTTCTTTTGCAGTGTGTTTTTTGGGATCCGATGAATTATGGGTTTATGATCATATTATTCATGAAAAGTTATTGAGTCTTCTCTTAATTTTAATATCCATGATATTATAGCTTCGTATTTCTCCCCGATCTATCGGTTTGGTTTGGCCAACTAGATTGATTTATCTTCAACGGGAATGGTGCATTGTAATGGGTTCAATCTTGCGGTGCTCTATCCTCGTGAGAGGAGGGGTCAAGACACGTATTTGTATTGTTACCATTAAGGATAAAATGATGAGATTTGAACATATTGTTTGTCTTATTTTGTCTACATCATGTCATCTTGCTCCAAACATTACTTTGTTTGTCATGAACTTAATATCATAGATGCATACTTGATAGCGGTCGATTGGTGAAGTTATAGTAGTAGATGCAGAATCATTTAGGTCTACTTGGTTATGGACATGATGCCTATATACATGATCATTGTCGTGAATAATATGTCTCAACTATGCGCAATTCTATCAATTGGCCAACTATAATTTGTCTACCCACCGTATGCTACTTTCGAGAGAGAAGCCTCTAGCGAACACTATGGTCCCCGGGTCTACTTAAACATAAATACAAAAACCCTAAAAATTCCTCGTTTCCTTTTAATCATTTGGTTTTTACTTTTATTATTTACAATATATATCTCTACCAAGATTTAATCCTTGCAAGTAATGAGTTCAATGGGCTTGACAACCCTCTTGCCTGCTTTGGGTGTAAGTGTTGGTATTGTGTGTGTAAGTGATATTGAAAGGAATTTGATTGTTCTCCTATTTGTTCGATAACCTTGGTTCTCATTGAGAAAAATACTTATCTCTACTGTACTGCATCTCCTCTCATCTCCGGGGAAAATTCCAACGCAACTCACAAGTGGCAATGATGAGCCCACGTAACTCACTACTTGTGTATTAGGGTTAAGTCCCCGATATGTCTTAAAGTTGTTCAAGTGTCTCACATAAGTCTTGAAACTTAAAAATATTACCATCCAAATCAAATGTGCAATTAACGAGTCGTGTGTATCCACAATTTCCTTCATATCATTTGTCGTCCCATCTAGCGCATTAAATGAGGACAACTCGAACAAGGGAGGCTTGGCGGCACATCTCCCACAAAATTCAGTTGATTTTTCATATTTTTTTGCAGTAACCATCCTACTCTATATGTTGCCTCATATGAACCCCCAATAAAGCATTTACCTTTTCTTCTTGTTTCTTCTTTGTTGCGTGTTCTTCTTGTCGAAGGATTGAGCTAGTAATTAGGTTTCACTTTTTAGGGTATTATTTTATCGTGTGGACATAATTGGTATAGAGGGCATGATCTAGGACTGTCTCAATATCACGCACTACGAGATACAACACTTCCACATTCTAGTGAAATGCGGCTTCTATGGTCTGCACTTCATTGTGATGTCACCACGATTTAAGTTTTGGAGCGTTTGTGTGTTCAAATTGAGTATCGAAGACTTCAATGCATGTAAATATATTCGTGTAGACGACGATCCCATGTAGCTCACCACTTTCGTACTAGAGTTAACTGCATCAAATGTTCCCGAACTGTTTCTAGTGTCTCAGACAAGTCTTAAGACTTGGAAAAATCGTCAACCAAATCTGAAAGCACAATTAATGAGTTGTCTATGCCCACATTTGGCTATCATTTGATCATCCAAGTTGGCTCATTAATGGTGATACGCCGATCAAGGGAGGCTTGGCGGCAGAATTCCCATCATATTCAGTTGCTTTTTCCGAGTGGCCACCCTGAACTATGTATGTTGCATCAAATGAACCTGAAGAAATCATTTTTCCTTTTTTATTTTTTCTTCTCCAGTGTGTCTTCTTCTCACCGAAGAATGAAGCGAGTAACTGAGCTTTGTTTTCCTGATTTTATTTTGCTTGCACATAGTCAGTAAAGCAAGCGTGGCTAGGACTAGCTCAACATCACACACTACGAGATATAACTAGCTTCCTTGTTTCTGTATGACATGCGTCTCCTCCGCTTTGCATTGAAAACAAGTACCCACATACTTCCATGCATGAAAAATCTTCATCAGGATCCAAAAGAAGAGTTAGAGAGCTCTCAAGATTCATATATGCCCCGATACCATTTTACCATCTCGGTTGACACGTAATGGGTGATAGCTCAAACAAGGGAGGCTTGACGACATAATTCCCACCGAAGGTTGTTGAGCTTCATAGCAACACTGACATGTGTTGCCTCTAGTGAAAGACCATGAAATCATTTAGACTGTCTTTCTTCTTCCTTATCTTTTATGTATTCTTCCTTGTCGAGGAATCGAGCTAGCGACTCGGTTTTCTTTTTTAGATATAGTTTTATTCGTGTGTACGTAGCTAGCAAAGAAGATGTGAGTTGGGGCTAGCTCTTCATCGCACCATATGAGATATAGCTAGGTTCCATTTTCTGGTGTGATGTGGCTCCTCTGCTCTGCATTTCATTGTGATACCGCCATCATGATAACTTTCAAGGGTTCATGCGTTGATTCATGTACATGTAGACTTTGTACAAGCAAATATATTGCCAAATGATGATCCAGTGTAGCATACTACTTTTTTAACGTGGAATCCATCTATTGTGCAATTACATGGGCCAACCCGTTAGTTCTAGTGGGGTATGCATTATGTACAAAATACTATAAGTGGTGGGCGTGGCTACGTATCGCTTCATGCGAGACCAGACAAGGTCTCGCTTAAATGAGTACCCTCCCAGCAATTAGTATTGAGCCAGCCCAACTTCTAGTTAGTTTGTTTTCCTTCTTTGTTTTCTTCATTTATGTTAAATATTGTCACTTCTGTTTTTATTTTTGGAAAATCTAATGCATATATATTTCAAAAATTAATTTCTTAAAAAGAGAAAAACCATTAATTTCAAAATTTTAACGCGTATTAAAAAATATACTTTTAAAAATGTTGTTAGCTTTCATAAATATATTTTTAACACGTAAAAATGTTCACATGTTTAAAAAAAAATATATGTGACATTTCAAAAAATACATTTATACAATTTAAGAAAATACCTGCATATTTCAGAAAAATTCCAACCATTCAAAAAAACTATACATTAAAATTTAAAAAATGTTGACGCGTTCCAAAAAATGTGTCTGTGATATATTGTAAAAATGTTTATACGATGTAAATCAAATGTTCATATAATTTTTAAATTTAAAAGATGTTTGTATCATGAAAAAGTGTTTCAGTGTGTGTTTCAAAATAAGTTTAACACATACCTGATTTTTTTCAAAGCATGTGATTGTAAACATGTTAATAATGTGTTGAAAAATGGTAAATATTTTACTATATGTATATGACAAATTTGTATGAAAATATTAGACAGCGGAACATATAAAAAATTGGTTGTCTATTTGAGAAATATTAAACATGTATAAAAATATTCTAATGTATACGAAAAATGTAAAGTCCGTATGAAATAATATGACATGTGTCGATAAAAAGAAATAAAAAACATAAATATTGAAACCTGAAGAAAACTCGTTAAAACCTAAGAAAGAAACATGAAAAATAAAAAACCAAAGAAAATCATGTAAACAGTGAAAACAGATAAAAAAAACACAGAAAAAAACTCGTGCGTATCGATAGGATTGGACCGATCCAAGAACGCCGCACTGTGCTCGAGATTAGGAATCGTACAATGACGGAGCTTTGAGACCAACTAGTTGCCGAGCGCTCTTCCGGGAGCCTCCTAATGATCACTCTAACACGCCGTCACTTGATGCGTTCTCAGACGCCATCGCGTGTCGTGTTCTGAGCATTTTTTTGGATTTTATTTTATTTTCCGAATACGTTTTCGGCTTTTTAGGTGGATTTTTTTCGGTGTTTTGGTTTTTCACCATTCTTTCTTCGGTTTTGAACAAAAAAATCATTTTTTTGTGAAAAACATGTTTCCTTTTTTTCTTTTCTCGAAAAACACGTTCTTTTTTCACGAGAGATACGATTTTGCTTCGACGAGCGTGCCTCTCGAAAACGAAAAAATATTTTTTTTTTGCTTTTTTAAATTTCGTCAGAGGCACGGTTTTGTTTCCACGACATGCATGATTTTTCTTTCGCGAGAGGCAAAGAATGAATAAAAAACACATTTTTTTTCTTCTTTCGCGAGAGGCAGGATTTTGCTTCCGCAAAAGTCTTGTATTTGTTTTGCTAAAGGCACGGTCATGCCTCTCGAAAATGAAAAAAAAACATGTTTTTCATTTTTTCTTTTACGAGAGGCATGGATTTGCTTCCACGAGAGACACATATTTGCTTACACGAGAGGTATGGTCGTGCCTCTCGGAAACGATTTTTTTTCTTTCGCGAGAGGCACGGTTTTTTTATCTGTTTTTTTTGAAAAAAAAATCATGAAAACCTATCAACATGGAATGTAATTTTGAAAATCACGACATGAGGAATCCAAAAATGAAAACGTTTCGAAATTTGAACGCATGGTTTAAAAGATAAAACATTTTAAAAATACAGATCTACGAAAAAACTAACTTGCGACAAATGACACACGTACAGTATTGTTACCTGTCTGAGAAGATGAGAATGACTTTACAACAAATATTCCTTAGTTAGTGATTTCAGGGAGCTTTGGCAGCGCTATCCTGGGCCAGTGGCCCCGCCCAAGAAAATACTCCTGGCGAACACATGGGCGAAAACATCCAGCAAAATCAGCCCCGAAACCTAGTACTGGTTTTTACTTCAAACACATTTGGTTCTGTACGGCAGAAAATTGGAAAGTTGGAGTGCCGCCGTTATTCTATTAGATCTTCAACACCTTCTTCGGAGACTATCATGGAGGAGCATACTATTGAAAGACAACTTTGTGAATTATTTGAACGCGAAGAGATTATGACCCGACAACGCTCTAGGGTGGACTGGCTCCGTGAAGGGGACCGTAACACCGAATTCTTCCATGCACGGGTGTCAGTGCGTCGGAAAACTAACAGGATTAATTCTTTGGTGTGTGAGGATGGCTCTATTTGTAACTCCCACACTGGAATCAAAGGTATGATTCAAGGTTTTTATGAAAAATTATTCATTTCAGAATCTTGTTTGTCCGGTGATATTGTTCTTCATGCCATGCCATACCACGTAAAATTTCGGATGAGATGAATGAAGATCTTTGTAAACCTTACACTAATGAAGAAATCAAGACAACTTTATTCCAAATGGGACCAACTAAAGCTCCCGGTACTAATGGTTTTTCTGCTTTGTTTTATCAAATCCATTGAAATTTTCTCGAAGACGGTATTTGTCATGTTGTGCGTGGTTTTTTGGAGGGAAGACCTATACCAGAGGCGTTTTGTGATTCAGTGATTGTCTTGATTCTGAAGACTGCCATACCGAAGCATCTGAAGAATTTTCGTCCTATTAGTCTGTAAATGTTCTGTACAAGATTGCTTCCAAAGTTTTAGCCAATCGTTTGAAGGTGCTTCTTGGTGTTGTGGTGTCCGAGTATCAGAGTTCTTTTATGCCCGGTAGACTGATCACTAACAATACTTTGATTGCTTATCAGTGCATGCATACTATTAGAAAACAACGGACTAAGCATCCTTTCTTTGGCTTGAAGATTGACATGATGAAAGCTTATGATCGTGTGGAATGGAGTTATCTTCATGGCTATTTGAGTAAGCTTGGCTTTGCTCCTATATGGATTGAGACTGTCATGAGATGTGTCAGCAATGTCCGGTATGCTGTTAGAGTGAATGGTGAACTTACTGATCCCGTTGTTCCTTCTCGGGGAATCCGTCAAGGGGACCCTATCAACCCCTATCTTTTTCTTTTGTGCACTGAAGGACTGTCGAGTCTGTTATTGAAAAAGGAAAATTGTGGCGAACTACATGGTATTCGAAATGGCCCTTATGGTCCACCTATCTCACATCTCCTATTTCTGGATGACAGCATTTTCTTTGCCAAAAGTGACAATCGTAGTGTGGCTGCTTTGGAATCTACCTTGCGTTTATATTGTGAAGGCTTGGGTCAGCTTATCAATAAAGACAAGTCCTCAATATTCTTTGGGGATCATTATCCTGTTGCTGTGAAACATCGTGTTATGTCCATGTTGGGTATCAATAATGAAACTCTTCACGATTTTTATCTTGGAATGCCTACTGAAGTGGGGCGGTCACCTGTCAGTACTTTCAAGTTCCTTCCTGATAGAGCGTGACAACGAATTCATGGATTGTCTAATAGGGCTATATCTCGTGCCGGTAAAGAAACAATTTTCAAGTCAATTATTCAGGCTATACAGACCCATATTATGAGATGCTTTTAACTCCCTATTGCAACGTGTGAAAAATTCCGTCAAATCATTTCTGACGAATGGTGGGGTAGGGAGGATGGAAGGAAGAAAATCCATTGGTGTTCTTGGGAATGGTTAACAACACCGAAAGCTCTTGGTGGTATGGGTTTCCATGATATGGCACTTTTTAACCAAGCTATGCTCGGCAAGCAAGGATGGCGTCTTATCACGGAACCAGATTCTTTATGTGCTAGAGTGATCAAAGGGAGATATTACCCTCAAGGTGATTTCTGGAATGCGTCGGCTCCTCGATCAGCTTCTTACACTTGGCGAAGTATTTTGTATGGACGTGAGTTGTTGAAACAAGGAATTTGTTGGGGCATTGGTGATGGCAAGCGAACACATATACTTACTGGTCACTGGATACCATTTTCCCCTCCGTATTTGCTCAAGCCGATCTTTCCAATTCCGACAAATGCAACAGTGCATTGTTTGATTGATGAGGCTACACACACATGGAATAATGAAACTGTACTAGCCTTTTTTTGACGGACATGTTGCTGCAGCTATTTCACATATACCTACTAATTAGTTTGTTGGTGAGGATTTTGCTCGCTGGCCATCTACCAGGTATGGGGAGTATATTGTGAAATCAGCTTATAACTTGGCGCGTTCAAAACGTTTCATGTTAGCTCGCAGCCATAGTGGATGTGGCAGAGCGGCTAGATTTTTCTTTTTTGGAAATCAATCTGGTTAATTAAGGTTCCTGATAAGATGAAAATTGTCCTTTGACGTATCACACATAATTGTTTACCTTCCGGTGAACAACTTCTTCGACGTCAAGTTCCGACTTCGGCAAATTGTTGCTTATGTGACAGAATAGAAAGTGTTGAACATACTATCCTATTTTGTCCTCGTGTTCGTGCTATCTGATATGAGATAAAATCTTTCTATCATGTTAATTTGTGCCGTTCAGTTTTTCGTTCGCCTTTGCAGTGGCTGTTTGATTTCCCCCAAAGATCTTCGGATCGTGAGGCATCTGTTCTTGCGGTGACGATATGGCATATATGGGAGGCTAGAAATGAGGCAAGGAATGAGGCTATTTATCATCATCCGCGAGTTACTGTTATGAAGGTCCGTGCTTATGTTGAGATGATTTTTATGCATTTATTCAAGCCAACATATATTCAAAGACGTGAAACACATGCTTCTAGCTTCAATTGGTCTTCGCCATCGGCAGGTATGGCCATGGTTTATTGATGCTGCTATTTTTGCTAATCTCAACAAGGCTGATTTTTGGATGTGGTGGCCTTTAATCATAAAGGAAATTGCCTTGTGGCATGTTAGGAGCCACTCTATGGATCTTTCGATTCGGAAATGGCAGAAGCCCTTGCGCTCCGTCGAGTAGTCATTATGGCTCGGGATAAAGGACTCACACATGTGATCTTCGTCTCAGATTGCCTTTCTTTGATACAACGGATTAATTCTAATATCCGAGATCGATCTGATGTGGACTCTGTGGTTATGGATATCAAACAAGGAGCCGTGGATTTTACTTCTTCGACCTTCAAGCATGTTCGTCGGCATTGTAACGTAGTTGCCCATGTTTTGGCCAATTCTTATAAGCATTCTAGTTTGTTGTATGTTTTTCATTCTGTTCCGGATTGTTTCCAGGAGACCTTGTATGACTTTATTGTTTAATCAATAAAATGCCGACTTTCAAAAAAGAAAAAAAAACCTGGTTTTGGTTGCCCCCGCCCATTGCGCCCCCTCGAACAAGCTCCACCACTGCCATAGTGGAAGCATCAGGGAGTCAGGGGTAGTATGGTAACTTTCGCAGCCCCTCGGCCTCAACGGCTCGACGTCCGTCTCTCGTAATCTCGCGGCACCTCTTTAAAGCAGGCAGAACCAGAACAGACCAGAACGAGCCCGATCACCATTCCCCGCCGCCCCCAGCCTCCCGCGACTCGGATCGCGTTCCTCCAGCCTACCTAGCCCAGCAACCGCTCGCGGCGGCGATGGCGTCGTTCTCGGAGGCGCCCCCGGGGAACGCCGCGGCCGGCGAGAAGATCTTCAAGACCAAGTGCGCCCAGTGCCACACCGTCGACAAGGGCGCCGGCCACAAGCAAGGTGAGCGCCCCACCTGGCCCGCTCACGTCGATCGCGCCTCCTTCGTGTAGCGCGGTATCGATCGTGTCGTGGAGTCCCATTTCGGGATCAGTTTCGCGATTGGCGTCGGCGGTGTTCTGCCCTGGCGCGAGGCCCTGTTTCGTGGGGGTTGGGGTTCTATCTGCGACCGGGAATCTGGGATGGATGGATCGGTGTGATTGATCGTGAATTGCGTATACTTTCGGTCGTTCGTGTTAGGATTTCCGGTTGTTCGGTTGTCTGCCGCGCGGCTCGTGAAATTGGTTGATCCCGACTGCCGAGCGAGTGTTGGTGATTAGTGAAATCGGTGAATCCGTCTGTCTGGGCTATGTTATTGGATCTGTGAAATTGCCGGATGGTGTGTCTATGCCTTTCCTTCAATGTAGATTGTAGATGCTGAAACGCATTAGATTCAGTAACCATGATGATTTTCTACCGATGGCAAGTGATCTGAAAGAGGCACTTGAAATGAACAATTTAAAAATACGCAATGTCTTGCTGGTGTTAATCGCATGATTTAATAGAACGCCTTTGGCAGTTATTCATGACACGGGACTGAATGTATGTGTGTTCAGTGTTATAATTCAGTGACTAGCCTGGCCGATAGTTTGGCCTGTATTTGTGTTTCTTTTTGACAAACAAGCAGGAGTACTGTCAATTCATTAAGGACAAATAAGAGTGTTTCTACATACATGTGTTCAATGTTTATTTGTTTGCAGCCTTCTGTAGGCTTTCAGTTTTGTGTAATTTTCTGAGGAAACATCTCTATTAATGTCTTCAGGGTACTTGCTAGTTTTGAACTGATGATACAATGTTGGAACTAAATTCATTTCGCCACGTGACGAGTTCTGAAGATAGCCAGATCTTGTTTAACCAAATGCCAATGTCTGTTGTTAGTAATGCCAATCATGCTGATCTTATGCAGGGCCTAACCTGAATGGTCTGTTTGGGAGGCAGTCTGGCACAACTCCTGGATACTCTTACTCTACGGCCAACAAGAGCATGGCTGTGGTTTGGGAGGAGAAAACACTGTATGACTACCTGCTTAATCCGAAGAAGGTATGGTTAATATCTACTTCTATATTTTGTCATCAGTGGCCTCTGGGTATGTGAGAGTTTCTGCCTTGTGCTGTGCACTTGTAATAAGATACTTGGGCAGTGTTCTAGCATACCCTGTTAGAGAGTGATTTTTTTATTTGAGGAATTGTTGTGAGTTTAGTGTATTGTTAGTTCTTTTGAGAGATTGATTATACTTGAGCTAAACTGTTCATAATTGCTATTCTCGAGGACATTCTACACTGGTAGCACATTTCTTCATTTTGTGATCCTCTATTTTAATCTAGTTGCTCTTGAATTTACCTGATTATTTGATATCTCTGATTAGCCGGGTAGTTATATGTACCTGGAACTCCTTGTTCTTTGCGTAGAGATGCTCGTTTCTTCAGAACTGTCTATTGCTTCCTATCATTCATTATGTTCACATTAGCAGGGTGCTTTTTTCTAAGAGCCAAAAATGCATTCTGTTAAATAATGAATTGTATAAACTTGATTTTATCTCAGAGGACGCCATGCATCTGGTTGATAGTCCTACCCTTGCGGGTGGTGACTTTTTAACCTTATTAGATTTTCTCAAGATAAGAACACCGGTAACTTTAATTCTCACTAGTCCTTTTTATGTAATGATTGGATTAATAATCATGGCCTATTGAAATTTGAGATTTCTAATAGAAGCTTTACTTAAAGAAAAACCAGGATTCCCTGTTACTTGCTACCATTGAAAGGATTTTTTCAACCCTGGTTTGGGAGCAACATTTCCCTCTTAATACTACCTCTCGAACCTTACTCATTCATGTGCTGGACATGGTAGCCATGATTGTTTCTTAGACTCGTAGAATGCCATTCATTGGTTTTCTATGATCTTCTGATAACATTCCAATTACTGTTCTCTTATATGCAGTACATCCCTGGAACTAAGATGGTGTTCCCTGGACTGAAGAAGCCTCAGGAGCGTGCTGATCTCATCGCATACCTGAAGAGTGCCACAGCCTGAAAGGGCTTTGCTTTGCTGCCATGTTCCTGAAGTTAATAAAAATAGACATTGCCATGGTGTCGCTCTGGTTTGACGGGGCGCATCGCAAGACGGTTAGAGATTTTTGTAACATTTCTCTTTACGATGGTTTCTTTTGTTCAGCAAAATGCACTGCTATAATGGCCATTTCTCAGGCCTGTTGTGAACCTGTTGTTGTTGTTGTTGTTGTTGATGATGATGATGATCAGTTGTTTCTTGTTTGTGCATTTGGCTGCATGATCTATGCTTTTTTGTTGGCACGGAATATAATAACAATACCTATGTATTGAACACACATATATACTAGCTCGTACCACGAACGAACACCAACACGGACAATGAAATGGTACATGGTGGATGGGGTAAATTTAAGACCCTGTAGCAGAACCGGACAGTGCCAAGCAGGGGCAGTGATGTGGTGCAGTAGATGCGTTCCCAGGTCTAAAGCTTGCAATTCTGGTGTAATATTCAGCCATAGCCACCCCATCAGCCATGTGAGTGCAGAGTGCAGGGAAAGGAAACTAGCGTGATACTGCAACAGCTAGCTCACCATCATCTTCCCCTGTGACATGGGCCAGAAGCCACAGCCATCATCACGAGCATGTTTCCCTTCGTTCTTCCCACAATTATCATCATTTCATGGTCGACAAATATAAATATTTTCCCTCTGAGGCCGAACGCTTTAGGCATCTTCCACCTGCAGTTGTAGAATGAGGGCAATTCAAATAAATGTGTGAGTAATAGCAAAAGAACCGCGTCAGGAACAAGCTATGTGCCCTTTGATATAGCGCGCCATGTTTTGCTCGAGAAGCCTTTTGACCCTACTTCGTTCGCTTATTCTGCCTTGTCCTCTGCACATTTCAATTTGCCCTCTCTCTGCAATTTCAGATCACCCTCATGCTGCATCACAGAGAAAATGATGCGCCATCAGTAAGTATAGGTAAGGTATACCTATTAAACATAATTAATTTCTTAGAGAGGAAAAAGCTAGGTATGCCATAAAATCTTTTTCCTAAAACATTTTCTCCGGGAAGCACAATGTTTTTTTTCTTTTCGAAAGTACGCCAATGGCGTATCATATTTTTGTAGAAGATAGAAGTGTTTATACAAGAGGCGAGGCACCAATGCATACGTTTGCGGCTAGGACCCACTCGACACCAACACCTACAAGTTGCACTAAGCCTACTATCTCACAAATCTATGTAGACCACCCACACCGCCCGCCGCTTGCTTCCATTCTGCCACCTCACCTAGGATTGCCATAATCAGCTCTCTGGGACTCATCAGTTGTTCAATCCCGTTGAATACCTTAACATTTCTTTGCTTCCAAAGAGACCACGTGACCACCGTGGCCAAAGTGTCAAATCCTCGCTTGTCCGCCCTGTGGAAGCTGCCTCTCTCTCTCAGCCACAAATCTAGCACAATTTCGGTAGGGGACGAATCGTGAACACTGGTTTGAAGTGTATCCCAGACCGTGTACCAAACCTCACGGGCATATGGGCACCTAGTGAGAATATGCTTGACATTGTCTTCATCTTGCAAGCAGGTGTAGCACGGGGAGGGGGCATCCTGTAGTCCATGACGAGCTCTTTGGTCGGATGTCCATATCTGATATTGCAAGGCCAACCAAACAAAAATCTTGCATTTGAGGGGTGTCCAACTCCTCCAAATGCACTTAGCCATGGACGGACGGCGGCAAACTAGCACAAAGGCTGTTGTACACCGAGCGAGCAGAGTTTTGTCTCGAGGCGGAGCAGGTCCATGTGAAGACGTCCGGTCCCTCCGTGTTCCTGCTCACCGTGGATATTGCATGGCACAGGTGCATGCGCTGCAATTGAGCCATGAAGGAGGACTCAGGTTGGCAGTCGATCACCCATCTACTGTCAAGGAGTGCCTGCTGCACCGTGTGCGTGTTGGCCACTCTGGTGTTCACCGTAGCAAGTATCAAAGGTGCAATGTCCTTCACGACAAAACCGATGATCCACCGATCGCACCAAAATAGAACTAAGTCTCCCCTTCCTGTCTCTATGTGTACCAAGGTATTGAACACCATTCAGGCCTTCAGGTCATCTGCCAAGGCAAGGCCCTGCCACGGCCTGTGGGGTTCCGTCCTTTAGAGCCATTCCCATCTGACTTGTAGCGCTAGGGATTGATGTTTCATGTTCTTAATCCCAAATCCACCATGGCACTTGGGCCAATGTCGTCGTTTTCTCAGGACAGATGCCATGGATAGGCTTATCGAAGGTGGTTGGGGCCGGAGGTCGCCGACGGGCTCCGGGAGCGGGATTAGACACAAGCGGCGACTGACACACGATGTACCCAGGTTCAGGGCCCTCCGTGGGAGGTAATACCCCTAGTCCTGCCTGATCTAGTTGATCGATGAGGAGGGGCTACAAGGGTGCTCCTTGAGCTGTACTCCCTCCGATTTTTTTTACTTTGCACATAACACTCAGCCCGGATTCCAAGGAGAGCCAAGCATGCAAAAAACTAGACGCTTTTACCCCCTATTGCATGCACCGTATCCACGAGTATCTATCTGAATTGTAACTGTTGCCGTTTTAATTGGCTGTCATTCCGCATGCCGCCCAGCGAGCAGCCACTGCATGCACGGGTGCTTTCCCTCTCCCTCGTAAATTGAAGGAACGATGCAAGGCATAGATGGAAAGGTTGGTTGCAGAGACCTAGCGCGCAGACTATTGAGGGAAAACGAACTTTTTTTATACGCAGAGTATTGAGGATCGGAGGGAGTATCTAGAGGTGGAAGGAGGAGCACCCGGCTCCCCTTCCCTTGCTATGAAGGTGGGTCGTGGAACGAGGTGTTCTGCTCTGTGTGCGTGCGTGTCTGTCTATCTGTTTTCTTGCCTCTGCATGGGAGGCTCCGGGTTTTTTTATAGGCCACCCCCCGGATTACAATATGGGTGGAAAGTCGCGGGGGGGGGGGGGGCAACTGGCAGCCTAGGTAGACGGCCATGGGCCCCCCGGCTGTAGGGTCTCGTTGCTGGTAGGGCCCGCTGGCTGGGAGGTCTTGTCGAGAGCCGGAGGGCCCCACGTGGTAGGTCCCAACAACGGTCGCTTCACGACACGGGTCGTCCTTCGGGGCGTCGCCTTGTGGCAGCCGGCCGCGGTCAACGGTACGGCCGGCTGCACTGTAGCCACGCCAGGGCACGTCATGGAGTGGTTGGAAGCGTGCCGACACTGTTGGAAGCCCGGCCACGGCCAGCCAAAGTCAGCGACACTATTTCCTTCACTGTGGCCATACAGGCGCTTACCCCCGACGGGATGGGGGCCACTATAGTCGCGCATGCCTGGGCCATGGGATCCAAGGTACGGCCTGCTAGGGGGCCAGGAATCCCAGCCCCCAGCCGTCAGTCCTAGCGGAGCCGACCATGTGTGTCCGGCAGGGCCCAGCTGGCGTCACGTAGCTAGCCGGGCACAATCTTGGCTGTATGGGGAGGTGGCTCGCCCTTCAGTCGTTTCAGAAAGTTGGAGCAGTGGGTTGCTTTAGGCTACCCCGGGGTTATCGCCCCGACAGTAGTCCCCAAAGTAGGGAAGGCCCATCGCAAGAGCCGCGGCGGACCTCGCCGGCTTGAACATCGCCCCAATGCTGCGGACCGCTTCGGAAACCAAACGTCGATGGTCGACCGGCCGCCGACTATGCAGCTGGTCGATGTCTCGAGCGTCGTCTTGGGTGCCTTGTCGGACGGTACACCCGCGCCACGTGGTGGACACAATGGGCCGCGATCCTGACAGGCCACGTGGCGGACAAGACCGGACTGGGAGGAGGGGGCCGCCCCGGCCACGGCCTTGGTGCGCACGCGGATCTTCTGCGATTTGGGCCGTCGGTTGGCATGCCCGAGGGCAATAACTGTCGTCCCACACGTGACGGGCATCATGGGGGACGTGCACAATGAATCTGCCCTCCACGACCGTTCACGCGGGGTTTAAATGAAGAGGGGGAGGGGGACAGAACGACACATTTGTTCCCCTCACCCCCGTCGCTTTGCACTCGTCGCCCTCCTCCTCCCGCTCCGAAAGAACGAGAGAAAGAGAGCGAAACCCGTGCCCTTCACCGTGCCCCCATCGTTGCCGCCGGAGACCACCCCGCAGCTGAGCTCCCACGCCCGCCACGCACCAGGACTAGGTTGGCCAGCCAGTCCGGGTGGAAAACTTCCATGATGAAGCCGGCTGCGAGCAGTCGAGCGATCTCTTCTCCTATGGTGCGTTGCTTCTCCTCGAAGAAACGGCGTAGTGTTGCTTGACCGGTTTAGCGTCTGGCCGGACGTGAAGCTTGTGCTCGGCGAACTTCCTCGGAACACCCGACATGTCCTTGGGGGACCATGCAAAGATGTCCCGATTCTCATGGAGGAAGTCGACGAGCTTGTCTTCCTATTTGCCGTTGAGGAGGGGGCCGGTGGTGACGCACCGCGCGGGGTTGGCCGGATCGAGCGGGACCTGCCTGGTGTCCTTGGATGGCTGGAAGGAGGCCTCGCCGACCGACTACGAGGGAGGAGTCGGCACGGCCGGCTGGCTGGCAACAAGGGCCACGAGCTGGTCGAGCTGCCGCTTTTCCTCGGCTATCTCTAGGGCCTCGGCCAGCCAATTGTTGTCTCGAGCGCACTCGATCGACATCTTGTAGTCACCCACGATGGTGATGATCCCCTTGGGACCCGGCATCTTGAGCTTGAGGTAGGCATAGTGGGGGACCGCCATGAACTTGACGAGAGCCAGTCGGCCCAACAGCGTGTGGTAGGGACTCTCGAGGTCCACTACCTCGAACCATACCGGCTCGTGGCGAAAGTGCCCAGGACCGCCGAAGAGGATACCGAGCTTGATCTTGCTGACAGGGGAGCAGGACTTTCCCGGTACGATGCCGTGGAAGACTGCCCGGCTTACCTGCAGGTCTTCTACTTTCAGCCCCAGCTTGTGCATCGTGTCGAGGTAGAGGATGTTGATGTTGCTGCCACCATCAATCAGCACCCGCGTGAAGCGGCAGGTGCGTCTCTCAAAGGCAATGGTGGGGTCAAGGACTAAGGCGTAGCTGCCAGGACTTGGCATCACAGCCGGGTGGTCTGCCCGGCTCCAGGTGACTGGCTTCTCCGACCAATGCATGAACTGGGGAGTTGTCGGCATGGTTGCATTCACTTCACGGTGGAGCCGGTGTTGAGCATGTTTGCTCGTCTCTTCAGTGGTGAAGAGGACGTAGCAACCGTCCTGGTTAGGGAATTGGTCGTGCAGGCGACCTTCGTTCTGGGCCGGAGCCGGAGCCGACGTCGGGGCGGCAGTTGGTGTCAGGGCCGGCGCACGGGCAGGCAGCACGGGGGAAGCCAGAAGGACGTCCCCCCGGGCCAATCACTATGAGAAGCTGCACTACCGAAGCGTGTTTACAGAGGAGGTTCTTACAGGGAAGGTCGAGCATCTGCTCGAACGTGAGCTTGGGCTGCCAGGCAACCTTGCCAGTGCGCTGACGCTGACTGGAAGGCTGGGCAGCCGGCTCCTGCTCCTCGATGGTGGTGACCTGCCGGCTCCCATAGCGGGAGTCGGGCTGGTCATTCTTGCGCTTGTTGTTATGTGGCTGCCGGTTGTCGGCAGTCGATCGTGACGCCGCCGGCATCGGTGTTGCCTTGGCAGGCGGGGTTTTCTTGACCCGAATGGCGGAGTCAGCCGTGGCGTACTTGTCCGCCTTGGTCATGAGCTCGGCTAGCGTAGCCGGCTTAGAGCACAGGAGCTTGTGCTTGAGGGGACTGTCGTCCCGACAGCCTTCGATGAAGTACTGTATGGCTTGCACCTCGTGTACCCCTTCACAGGAGTTGCAGAGCTCGGTCCATCGAGTGAGTTAGTCATGGAGGGACTCGTCCGGCCCCTGAACGCACATGGCCCGTTCACGGGGGTGGCTGGGCCGCTTGTAGGTGCCGGTGAAGTTGCGGACGAATGCTTCCTCGAAGTCCGTCTAGGTGTTGATGCTGTCGGCCGCTAGGCTGTTCAGCCAGGTGCGGGCCGAACTGATCAGCATGAGGGGGCATAGCGGACAACCATGCGCTTGTTTCCCCTGGCGATGCTGACTGTGATGGTGTAGTCGATCAGCCAATCTTCGGGTTTGGCGGCCCTATTATACTTCGAGGTGTCCTGGGGGAGCGTGAAGCTGGTCGAGAATGGCTCGTTGCGGATCTGAGGGTCGAAACACGCCAGGCCAATCGAGCCCTCCTCCTCGAGGAGGGACGACTTCGCGAGTCGGTCGATGCAGAGACGGGGGTCCTTTTCGCTATGGGGGACCCATGGTCTAAGCCGGGCCGAGAGTTTGGGGCGGATGGTAGGCGGGACCGACCACGCCGGATCGTGCCGCGGAGGCGGTGTATGCCAGCTGCTATGCGCAGGTTCCGCTAGCGAGTGCCTCACCATGGCGGTTTCTGTGAGCCGGGTGGTTGCTATTCCGGCTGTTCACAGCCGGCTGCTCGTGTCCCGGCAGCTAGGAGCGCCTGGGGTTGCTCGCCTCGACCCAACGGCCGAAGGCGCGAGGGGAACATGAGTGCTGAGCCGCCTCACGGCCAGCAGTCCCGACGCCCTCGCTAACATGATGGACTCAAAGGGGTTAACTGGGACGAAGGACACGAGTTTACCCAGGTTCGGCCCCTCAAGGTGAGGTAATAGCCTACGTCCTGCTTGTGCTTGTATTTCTTGTTGTATCGATTACAAGGGAGCTAAAACTTGACCTAGCCCTCGATCACCTCACCTCTAAGTCACCCGGGTCTTGCCTTTATATACTGAGGTCAAGACCACGGGTCATACAAGTTGTGGCCGACTCTCATTACACGTCCGAGTCTGCCTCTATCTTCTCTTGCCTATCCTGACCAAGTTGTCCCCGGGTGGCTTACACGCTCGGGTCTTCTCATCCGGGCCACCCTGTCGGCCCATCCTGTGAGCCACTACGCTCGCTGGGCCCTCCGGTCCTCATGGCTCATCCTTGGGCTGGCTATGAGCCGTCTGGTTTAACCCGGAGCCCTCCAGGGCGGGTCTCACCATGGGGTTATATCCCCAACATTAGGCCCCAGGTTGATTTGAGCTTGCTCATTTCATCCTTGTCTTCTGTTCCTCGGTGAGTCGCCCGGTAGTGACCCGCCGTGACGTCACGTGGACTCTGCAAAAAAGATTCGCTGACGCACCGCCAAATCCTTCCATTAAATGGTTAGCCCGAAAATCGAGGCGTCCGCCTAGGTCGGATGATTTGTGTCGACTGGATTTTCGCGCCTGCCCCGTTTTCCTTTTAAATAGGACTACTGTGGGCGACATTTCCTTTCTCCCGCTCGCACTGTCGTCTCCCTCTTCTTCGATACCTCCGCTCCTGCTCTGGCGCCGTCTTCGTCTCGCCGTCGACTGGCCGCTGCATCAACCTGTTGCGAACCAGAGCCCATCTCGTGCTCCTGTCGCTGGTAAGTCTTCTTCCCTTAGATCCATAACCGTCTCCGGTAGGGTTTCTATAAGCTCTGCCGCTGTCATTGCTTAGAACTCGAACTCCATTGCCGCCGGCTGCGCCCAGCGTATGAACTCCGGCCCGTCGCCCAACCTCGCGGCGCCGTTGTATAATAGGTAGTGAGTAATAACACATAGATCGGTCCCTACTCAGCCTGTCATTTTAGGTTTTCGTCCGCCTCGCCCGTTCGTCCTCAAGTCTAAAAATAGAGGCATTTTTCCTGTTTTTGTAGATCTGTTATTTTAGCTGAACTTCACGAAATCTGTTTCCTGGGACTTAGCCGTTTTTCGCTCCTCCTCTTTTCTTTGTTGACTCCTCAAGCCCCTCCGGATCTCATCAGCCGACATATTATTTGTAGAACCCTTAAAATTGTAAGCCGTCGTAGATATTTGTTTTGCTCTTGACTCGCCATACTTTTTAATTTGCATAGTCCTTAAGCCGCCAACATGTCTCGCGCCTCCAACTCATGCAACTGGGTCGGGTCTTGCATCACGGAGGAATACTTATTGGATTTTGTTCACGCGGGTACCCTTCCTTCCAAGGAGGTCCTTAATTGGCGGGCCCCGGGTGATGAAACGTGGCCCACCCCTCAAGAGGCGAAGTAGTGGTCTTCTCCGATCATATCGAGCGAGGATTCGTGCCCCCCGGCTTGAAGTTCTTTCGTGACGTCCTTCACTTTTACAAGCTTCACCCCCAAGACTTGGCCCCCAACTCCGTCTCCAATATATGCAATTTTCAAGTGCTCTGTGAAGTCTATCTGCAAGCCAAGCCGTCTGTGGGGTTATTTCGAGATTTTTTCTACGCCAATCGGCAAACTGAGGTGAAAGCCGGTCCGAGTCTAGAGCTTGGCGGGATCTCCATTCAACAACGTAGGGATATCACTTTTCCAGCCATGCAGATGCCGAGTCATCCAAAGGACTGGAACAAGACTTGGTTCTACTGCAAGGATACCTCTCTTGAGAATGAGCGTCCACTGCCGGGTTATCGTCCCTCCCAGCTCAAGACAACTTCAGAGCTTCTGGGCCGGCTGTCAGCTTCGGAACGTGCAAGGTATGAGCCGGCTCACACCAAGATCAAGGCCCTCATGGCCAATGGTTTAACCGAGCTGGATCTGATCCGCTGCTGGATTTCTTGGCGGATTATGCCCTTAAGTCATAGAAGCCGGCTCATGTGTGAATACGAAGGCTAGTATGATAGTTCACTATGCTTCAGCCAATCACCCTGACGAAGAATGACATCACCACCGTCATCCGGAGCCTTGTCCATGAAACATCCGGATCATGCAGCGCCATTGGCCTGGCGCCTTTTAACGCCAAAAATCCGGCTCCAGATGTAAGGCGACTCTTCACCACTTTTCTCCTTGTCACTTATGCCTTTCTGATGCATTACTGTTTAACCGTTTTAACCTTTCCAGGCCAACTCTGATTTCTTAAAGAAGGAGTATGTCCCTCCTTTGAAGAAGCCCAAGAAGAAAATCCCGGCTAAGAAGCCCAAACAGACCGCCCCACAAGAAGGATGGTTTGACCCGCCGCAATCGTCCGACTCAAAGGTAAACCTTGGCTGCTTTCTACCATTTTATTACCTTATTTTACTTACACTTGTTTTACTCATAGGATGATGTCGAAACAAGCCGCGCCAACGCCCCTGAGGTAATCTATATTTCTTCCGGCTCAGAATACTTTACCCCCCGGAGGCCGCGGCGGGTTATTGGAAAAGTTCCTCTTTCTCATCCTCTTGCTTATCTGGCTCCCAATTTTCTTTTGAAAAAGCAACAACAGGTTAAGCATCGCCAGACCCGGAGTGCTGGTTCTACTGAACTTATGTCCGGCTTACCAAACTCGCCAGCTCCGAAGAAATGCCCCGCAGAGGTATGCATCTCCATTTTAATTAATTTCACTTTGTGACCTCGACGCTGTCTCATCTTTCGTAAATTGTCTCTCAGAAATCACCCTCTTCTGGCGACTCTTCGGCGACCGCTCTGCCGCCTCCCAAGATCAACCCGCTGTAAGTATTTCCCATTATAACATCCGACTCTCTATGCGGTAGTAGTATCCTTTGGATTCTGATCCTCACATTTACAGTGCTCAAGCGAAGTGTCACAAGGTGAACAAGTCCTCCCCTAGCCCTACAGCCCAAGAGCCAGAGCGTGAACAATCGGAAGAGTCACGACTGGATGTAGATCCGCCAGCCGCATCCACTGGGCCGGCTGTTGAAGATAACATCCCGGAGAGCCCTCCAAGGGGTCCTTCGAAACCACCGAGTCCTGCCCAGATGACCAAGACCACTGCAACCCCGGACGTCGTGATTACCGGGTCTGCCTTTCAGTCTCCCCTGGCTCACGTGCTGACTAGGCATAAAGAGCCGTCCGAGGCTTCAAAGAAACCGGATTTTGACTTTTCTTCCTTTGAGAAGTTGACGGCCGAAGAACTTCATGCCAGTTACGTGAACCAGCTTTCCACCAGCCGGGATCTGGAGCTTCGGCTGGTCAGCTTGATGAAGAAAAAATATGAGGTACTCCGCTTCTTGCTATAACCTTATTTAGCCCCCAAGGGCCGGCTCAATCTAGTTAAAAGTTGAACCGGGTCTTTCCTGATCCTGTGTAGAAAATCTAAATCCATAGTCCCCAAGGGCCGACTCAGTTTTGATAAAGTTGAGTCGGAGCTTCATTGTGGGTATTTTGAACAGCCAATTGTAGCCCCCAAGGGCCGACTCAATTTTGATAAAGTTGAGTCGAAGCTTCAATGTGGATAGTTTTAAGAGCCAATTGTAGACCCCAAGTTCCAGATTAACTTGATGAAGATGAGCCGAAACTGTACTGTAGTCTTGGAGATCAAATATACATTAGCCACCAAGTGTCAAACATATTGCTTGCAATCTGCTTGAAACTTGCATAATTTTGTCTTAATCTTCATCATCTGATAAAATTCCATCCTGGCGACTTATTCTGCATTTTGATATGCCATAGGAAGCTTTAAAAGAGGCCGGGTCGCAGTTGACGGATCTGAAGACCAACCTGACGGCTCAACAAACGGCTCGAAGCGCCACCGATGAAAAGTGCCGGCTCCTCTCTGAGGAGTTGGCCACAATCAAGGCTAACTTTCCTACTTTTAAAGAGTCAGCTGAGTTTGAGAAGATCTCTTTGACCAAACGGGCGGATGACGCTGATCAACGGCTGATAGCTGTATCCGATGAACTCCAAGACCTGAAGCACCACATTACCAAGATGATAGCCACCCTCTTTGGTAAGCTTTTGATAACTTGTGCTTCAATGGCTATATAACACTTGTACTAGCGACTCATCCTGAAATGTCCGTCTTATGCAGGCCCTAGGAGCCGACAACTGGCTTCTGATAGTCCGCTATCGTTGAAGGCCATCTACACTTTGACTGAGCAACTGTACTGCGGTGTGGTGTGCACTATTAAAGCCGTGCAATACAAAGACAAGATTCCGGCGACTCTCAAGGGCGTCTTGGAGCTCTTTTCCACCATGCCTAAATAGATTGCCGAACTCAAGAAGTCAGCCGCCCGCCAAGGGGCCATTGCGGGCATCAGCCGGGCTTTGGCCTTTTCTCCGGGTCTAACATCAGCCGAGATGATGGATGGCTTCCCTTCAAAGAAAGATGACGGCTCAGAGTTCATTGAT
The DNA here is from genome assembly GCA_022496015.1 of Hordeum marinum. Classification (NCBI taxonomy): domain Eukaryota; kingdom Viridiplantae; phylum Streptophyta; class Magnoliopsida; order Poales; family Poaceae; genus Hordeum; species Hordeum marinum. Next base: position 463,384,000 of record CM039674.1, read on the forward strand.
GCTGACTACAGACGGTGCGTGAAGGAATCCCGAGTACTAGCTTTCATCTTAGTGGAAGAAGCTGATCTGACGACCTACCAGGCGGCTTATGGCCCGGATAAAAAAAGAATGCGCGGCTCACTTTACGAGTACAAAGAGTTGACGCCTGCCCACAGTAAGGACTTCTTCGCTCCTGACCTTGACCCATCTCCTTATTTTGACGAAGGTTCGTTTGCGGCTCTAACGAACTGCAACTGGGATTTGGACAACCTCCAGATCAGGGCCACCGAAGAGCCGGAGCAGGATGACCCGGTAGCTAGTTAGTCCCTTCTTGAAAAAACTTGTAACAACCGACTCTCCTTAACCCGCCATGTGGCGTTTGAAAAGACTTGTCTGAAATTCTGAGCTCCTCTGGGAGTGTATGTAATAGACTAGATGTTTACTTTTGCTTCTCCTGAACCTTGTGTCATTATGCTTTATAAGATGATCCGACTTTTTAGCTGACATTGTCTTTGTATGCTCTTGAACCTTTTATACTGCTTTGTATGCTCTCGCCGTGACTCATTTTCCTGAGCCGGATTTTTGTGCCATAAGGCCGGCTAATAGGCGTTATAAGCTATACCCGAAGGTAAGAAGCCGCCGTTCCCTGCAGCTAATTTACCTTAGCCGTTTTACATGGCCTAAGGCCAGCTAATAGGCATTAAAAGCTATACCCGAAGGTAAGAATCCGCCGTTCGCGGGTCATGAGACGTTAGCTACCCATCGGTAAAAGCCTCTCATAAACGTGGCTAAACGTGTTAGCCAGAAATTTGGCATAAAGCCGGCCGATAGGGTGTTAGAAGCGATACCCGTTGGTAAGAAGCCCCCCTCAGCAGTACGGCGTAACCCGCCGGCGGATAGGCGTTAGAGGTTGTACCCAAAGGTAAGAAGCCGCCCTCGCCACGACTCATTTTCCTGAGCCGGTTTTTTGTTTTGTGGCATAAAGCCTGGTGTCGCGGCTCATTTTCCTAAGCCAGGATTTTGTGGCATAACGCCTGGTACCGCGACTCATTTTCCTGAGCCGGGATTTCATGGCATAACACCTGGTGCCGCGACTCATTTTCCTGAGCCGGGATTTTGTGGCATAACACCTGGCGTCGCGACTCATTTTCCTGAGCCGGGATTTTACTTTGGCAGTGATATTATTTGATATAATTGTGATATGTACAATGATAGTGTACGATGAGGGGTCTCTACACCCTTAAATGAAATAAGGCCGGAGATGCGCGATGTTCCACGGCCGGCGGGTCTCCTGACCCGCCATATCTGAGTCATCTCGGATATCGATGAGGTAATATGACCCATTGTTGAGATTACTGCTGACTACAAAAGGTCCTTCCCATGGAGGAGAGAGCTTATGCATATTTGTCTGGTCCTGAATCAGCCGGAGCACTAAGTCGCCCTCCTGGAATGTCCGGGTCTTGACCCTGCGGCTATGATAGCGACGCAAGTCTTGTTGATAAATTGCCGACCGGGCCGCTGCTAACTCTCGCGCCTCTTCCATAGCATCCAATGCGTCTTGACGTGCCGTCTCATTGTCCGCCTCAACGTACGCCGCCACTCTTGGCGAGTCATGCCGGATGTCACTGGGAAAAACTGCGTCGGCCCCGTACACCATAAAGAAAGGCGTGAAACTCGTAGATCTATTAGAGGTGGTCCTGATGCTCCATAAGACAGAGGGTAATTCTTCTACCCAACACCCGGGTGTTCGCTGCAAAGGAACCATAAGCCGCAGTTTAATCCCTCTTAAAATTTCCTGATTGGCATGCTCCGCCTGACCGTTGGATTGTGGATGCGCCACTGCTGAAACATCAAGGCGGATATGCTCTTCGTCGCAGAATTTTTTCATAGCCCCCTTGGATAGATTTGTAACATTATCTGTGATGATGCTATGGGGGTAACCAAAATGGTAGATCAACTTTTTGATAAATAAAACCGCCGTAGCCGTGTCACATTTGCTGACCGGCTCCGCCTCTACCCACTTGGTAAACTTGTCCACCGCCACTAGGAGGTGTGTTTTCTTATCCTTGGATCTCTTGAAAGGTCCCACCATGTCAAGCCCCCAGACTGCAAACGGCCAAGTAATTGGTATCATCCTTAACTCCTAAGCCGGGATATGAGCACGCCGGCCAAACTTCTGACAGCCATCACACTTACGGACTAGGTCCTCTGCATCTTTATGAGCCGTCAACCAGAAAAACCCGTGCCGGAAAGCCTTGGCCACCAAAGATTTTGAGCCGGCATGGTGTCCACAATCGGTAGTATGGATTTCATTCAAGATCTGCCGGCCCTCCTCTAGTGAAACACAACGTTGAAAAACTCCTGTCACACTGCATTTATGCAAGTCACTATTGACTATTGTCATGGACTTAGAATGCCGGGTGATCTTTCTGGCTAGGTCTTCATCCTCAGGTAACTCACCCTGGATCAAATAGGCCAAATAAGGAATAGTCCAATCTGGGATAGCATGCAGAGCCGCCACTAATTCTGCCTCCGGGTCAGGAACAACCAAATCTTCTTCTGAAGGTATCTTGACAGTCAGATGGTGTAAGACGTCCAGAAAGACATTGGGTGGCACCGGCTTTCGTTGAGAGCCTAATCGTGATAAGGCATCAGCCGCCTCATTTCTGCGACGATCAATGTGATCTACCTGATATCCTTTGAAGTGCCCTGCAATAACATCAACCGCCTGACGGTAAGCCGCCATCCGCGGGTCCTTGGAATCCCAAGTGCCAGAAACTTGCTCAACCACCAGATCTGAGTCGCCCAAACACCTGACTTGGCTCAAATTCATCTCCTTGGCTAACCGAAGACAGCAAAGCTTCATATTCAGCCGCATTGTTAGTGCAGGGGAACATCAGTCGGAGCACATAACAAAATTTATCACCCTTGGAGGATGTCAGAACAACTCCTGCCCCCGACTCCTCTAATTGCTTGGATCCATCGAAGTGTATAGTCCAGTATGTGTTATCCGGCTTTTCCTCGGGAGCTTGACACTCCGTCCAATCATTTATGAAATCCACAATGGCTTGGGACTTGATAGCTGTGCGAGGCACATATTTTACATTGAAAGGTCCCAGCTCCAATGCCCACTTAGCAATCCTTCCTGTGGCTTCTTTGTTCTGGATAATATCCCCCAGCGGAGCAGAACTGACCACAGTTATTTGGTGCCCTAAGAAATAGTGTTTTAACTTGCGGTTGGCCATGAAGACCCCATATACCAGCTTCTGCCAATGTGGATACCTTTGCTTAGACTCTGTCAGGACCTCACTGATATAATAAACCGGCCTTTGCACTGGATACTCCTTTCCAGCCTCCTTGCGCTTGACCACAATTGCAGCACTCACTGCCCGGTTATTAGCCGCCACATAAAGGAGTAACGGTTCTTTTTCAGCCGGAGCAGCCAACACTGGCGGCTCAGTGAGCTGTTTTTAAGTGCCTCAAGTGCTTCACCCGCCGCTTTACTCCACACAAATTTGTCTGTCTTCTTCATCATTTGATATAAAGGAATAACCTTCTCTCCAAGACGGCTTATGAACCAGCTCAATGCAGCAATCCGCCCTGCCAAGCGCTAAACATCATTAATGCAAGCCGGCTCTCCCAGAGAGGTAACAACCTTGATTTTGTCCGGGTTAGCCTCGATACCACGCTCAGAGACCAGGAAACCCAAAAGCATGCCCGCCGAAACACCAAAGACACACTTGGTCAGGTTAAGCATCATCTTGTAGATCCGGAGATTATCAAAAGTTTATTTTAAATCCTCCAAGAGAGTCTCCTTCTTTCTGGATTTGATCATGATGTCATCTACATAAGCATGAACATTACGGCCAATCTGACTGTGAAGGCAGTTCTGCACGCATCGCTGGTAAGTCGCCTGGGCACTTTTGAGCCCGAAAGGCATAAAGACATAGCAGAACGCCCCAAAGGGTGTAATAAAAGCCGTTTTCTCCTGGTCTTTAACCGCCATCTTGATTTGATGATAACCTGATTACACATCCAGGAAGCACAAACTTTCACACCCCACCGTAGCATCAATGATCTGATCAATACGCGGGAGAGCGAATGGATCAGCCGGACAAGCCTTGTTAAGGTCCGTGTAATCCACACACATATGCCATGTGCCATTCTTTTTTAGCACGAGCACGAGGTTAGCCAGCCATTCCGGATGAAATACTTCAATGATAAAATCTGCTGCCAAGAGCCGGGCGACTTCTTCCCCAATAGCCTTGCGCCTCTCCTCATTGAACCGCCGCAAAAACTGTTTGATCGGCTTAAACTTTGGATCCACATTAAGGTTGTGCTCAGCAAACTCTCTTGGTACACCCGGCATGTCAGAAGGTTTCCATGCGAAGATGTCCCGATTCTCACGGATGAATTCGATGAGCGTGCTTTCCTATTTAGGATCCATGTGAGATCCGATGATGAACTGCTTAGATGAGTCATCCGGGATGAAATCTACTGTCTTGGTATCATCCACCCAAAACTTGAGGGGCGGCTCAACCTCCGTGGTGGGCTTTTTTAGCGGGGTCATATCCTCCAGATCAACATTCTCCTTATAGAACTTAAGTTCCTCCTGGGCGCAACTGGACTCTGCGTAAGCCGCGTCTCCTTCTTCACACTGAATAGCCGTATTTCGATTACCATGAACGGTAATGGTACCGTTTAAGCCAGGCATCTTGAGCTGCAAGTAAACATAGCAGGGCCTAGCCATGAACTTAGCATAAGTCGGCCGTCCAAATATCGCATGATAAGGACTCTTGATCTTGACCACTTCGAACCACAAGGATTCCACCCTGTAATTGTACTGATTGCCAAAAGCCCCTTCCAACGAAATCCTGCCCACCGGACGCGCCGAATTACCCAGAACCACACCATGAAAGACGGTGGATGAAGGTTTTAAATCCTTGTCAAGCAACTTCATCCGCCGGAAAGTGTCATTAAGGATGTTTATGCTGCTGCCGCCATCCATGAGCACCTTGTTCACCATATATCCGCCCACCTGGGGGGCTACAACCAAAGCCAGCCGTCCCAGGTCATCGACACACGACGGGTGATCTTGTTGGCTCCACGTTATGTCATATTCAGACCACTTTAAGTACTGCGGAAGAGTCAGTGTAATTGCATTAACTGCCCGCTTTCACAAGTTCTGGTCCCGTTTGTTGAGACCGGTTGTGAAAACGTGGTACTACCCGGAGCTGAGCTGCTTCAGATTACTCTGAAAACCAGACTGATTACGCTGTTGTTGCTGATTATTGTTACCAGAATGCGGCTGGTGTCCCCCTTGATTATCCTGACCCGGATGACCGGACCCTGAGCCGCCAGAACCAAAAATAGCTCCTGACCCATCATGTCCTGAGCTGCCTGGCGGACCACCATCTCGATTGTTAGGTTGTGTGAAATACCGCTTGTACTTTTGCATGAAATTGCAATTCCCCCATGTGTGGTTTGTCGGCTTATGAGGAAGACTATGATTTGGACAAGGTCGCTTAAGTAACTCCTTCATGTTCGGGGAAGAGCTATCCCTGCCAAAGGGCGGTCTAAATCTCCTATTGCCTTTGGGGTAATTCTGCTGGGTGTTTGTATTAGCCACCAGCTATGACCCGGCCTCTGGATTCTTATGTTTTCTCTGGCTACCATTGTTTGCCACGCCCTTGCCTTGATTGCCTTTCTTACCTTGGCCAACTTTCTCATCATCAGAACCCGGAACTTTCGTACTGTCAGAGTCTGCATATTTCGTGAGAGCCGTCATGAGCTCTCCCATGTCCTGGCACGTACGTTTGAGCCGGCCGACTTTCTGCTTCAGAGGAATAAAATGGCAGTTCTTCTCCAAGATCAGTACTGCCTGGGCCGCCGTGATCTGCTCTGAGGAGTGGATGATTGTCAAGACCCGCTGTACCCAATGATGGGCCGACTCATTCTCCTGTTGGACATAGTGATCAAGATCCACAATGGTCATCGGTTGCTTGCACGTCCCTTGAAAGTTTTTAATGAACCGGGCCCGGAGCTCCGCCCATGAATTGATGGTATTAGGCGGTAACCCCTTTAGCCACGTGCGAGCCGGGCCTTCAAGCATCATGACGAAATACTTGGCGTAAACCGCCTCACTGACCTCCAACATCTCCATGGCCAGTTCATAACTCTCTACCCAGGCCTCCGGGGGTAGATCAACGGTATAATTTGGGACCTTGCGGGGCCCTTTGAAGTCTCTTGGCAGCCGTTCGCTCTGCAGAGCCGGCGACAAACACGACAGCCCTCCCATCCTGGAGTTTACTCCTGCCCCTACCAAAACGGAAGGTACAGGCTCCTGGTGAGCCATCCTAGCTGGTGTCTCTTGCGGGCTTCCCGCATGGTTTACAAATGCTGATGTGTCTCTACCCGGTCGGTGACCCGTCAGAATTTCTTTGTGCCGGTTGTTGCTAGAATCTGCTGGTGACTCGTAGCGCCGGCTAAAGCTATGGCTAGGAAGAGGGGTTGAATGAACACGGCTCCGGCGGTGAGTATATTTCTCCTGCTGGGCCACGGCCGTCTGCAGGCACCCGATGGTGTTCCGCACATCCTCTGCAAAGGGTGCTTCATCTGGGATAGGAATTTTCTCAAGACGGGTGGCCGCTGCCACCATATTCTTGGTCGGGTTAGAATAATGACCCGCCGGCATCGGAAAGCCACCGGGTGAAGCTTGGTTACGCTGGGCCGGATGAGTCGCTGGTCGCCCCGTCGGGCGGCTTTCGGGCGCGTCCGTTACTCGCCTCGCGCTAGGAGTATTGAAGAGATTCCTTGCTTCATAGCGCTCTGGTAGACGGGACTGATGCCTCCTTCGATGTACCGCTGCTGCTGATATCTGCTCCAACCCTAGACGGAAAGCGTCTGCCTTGATACGTTCTGCCTCTTCCTCCATCTGGATCTTTAGCTCATCCATCCTTTGCCGTTCCTCTGTCATCCGGCCCCTGATCCTTGCGATCTCTAAATTCCGAGCTGCTTGATTATCTGGTGTGACCTCAGTGGACATTAAAGCCGCGAGCTCGTCCATCAGCTCCACAAGAACTTGAGCCGGCGGCGGTGGGTTATCACCCGAGGTGGCGGATCCTGCGGCTGTACTACTCGTGCCCGGGGCTGACCCCACCATGAACACGGCAGCGTGAACCGGAAACTCAAGATTATTCGACTCTGAGCGATCTGACTCAAGGCAGACATCGTCATAGCCCCCCAGGCCGTCGTTGCAAAGTTGGTACACCGATTCCGTTTCTCCACTTGAAGATTCGTCCTCCGAATAGACGAGAGTTTCCTGTGATCCGGAAGCTTCCAGATCCGTACCTTGAGTGAAGCCTACAAAGACATGCTTCTGACCCTGATTAGCACGGGCAGGATGCATGTTACACGCAGGTCACAGACGCCAAGCCGGCTCGATGATGTCGGTGCAGACGTCCGGCCCGGGTGTAGATCCATCAACCCTTCCAATGAAGACGTGGATCCCGTCGAATGGAACCTGTAATCCATACTCCATGGACTCAGCATCAACCCCCTAGCTGGCATCGTCGATGTAGAACCGGACACGACGACTATTGCTGATCCTTTCGACCACGTATCCTTCGAGCCCTAGGAGAGAGCCCTTCGAGAACTCAACACCACCAAGCGTCAGCCCCACGGTGGGCACCAACTGTCATGGATTTATCACGGCAGATGTCCGGGTTAACGGACTTGGATTCAAGGCCATCGCTAACGTGATGGACTCAAAGGGGTTAATAGGGACGAAGGACACGAGTTTACCCAGGTTCGGCCCCTCAAGGTGAGGTAATAGCCTACGTCCTGCTTGTGCTTGTATTGCTTGTTGTATCGATTACAAGGGAGCTAAAGCTTGACCTAGCCCTCGATCACCTCACCTCTAAGTCGCCCCGAGTCTTGCCTTTATATACTGAGGTCAAGACCACGGGTCATACAAGTTGTGGCTGACTCTCATTACACGTCCGAGTCTGCCTCTATCTTCTCTTGCCTATCCTGACCAAGTTGTCCCCGGGCGGCTTACACGCCCGTGTCTTCTCATCCGGGCCACCCTGTCGGCCCAATCTGTGAGCCGCTCCCTCGTTGGGCCCTCCGGTCCTCACGGCTCATCCTTGGGCTGGCTACGAGCCATTCGGTTTAACCCGGAGCCCTCCAGGGTGGGTCTCACCGTGGGGTTATATCCCCAACACCCTCGCCCTCGGGACGGGGGCCTTCAGAGGCGGCTCCCCCGGGGGTGAGAAGGTGTTGCTGCGCGTCGGCGGCGTCAATGAGGTCTTTGATGTGGCGCTCACGGGTGGCGCGCTCTTCGCCCTCCAAGGTAGCCAGATCCTCGTAGGCTACCTTGGCGGCCCGTAGGTTGGCTGCGGGGGTGTCGTAGACGGGCATGTTGCCGCCGAGGATTTCTGCGATCATGCAGCCCGGTCGCGCATGGCCCCACGCCAGCTGGGCTCGGTGCCAGCCGGGGTGAGACCATAGGCAGAGGCGTACTCCCGTTGAGCATCCTTCATGCGGCGCCGCGCAGCTACGAGGACGCTCGCGTCCTTGAACAGCAGGTGGCGAGCCGCCTCCAGCTCGTCCATGGTGACGTCAGGGTTCGCCATCAGAGCGATGGGGGTGCTCAGGCCTCGAAGGGCCGCGTTGAGCGGGTCGGAGGTGCCGGCGCGGGCCGCGGCGGCATCGGCCTCGGCCCGTGCCCGGCCGGAAGAGGTGGTGGAGGTGATGGCCATCACTCCCACGTGGACGTGGGAGCCGCTGGACTGGGTCACAGCGAATGTTCCCATAGACGTGGGAGGGTCGGTGCAGTCAAGCACTTGGTTGGGGTATTCGTCGATGACCGGTGCTTCGACAAGGCTTAGCTTGCTAAAGCGCTCGGTGAGCGCCTCGATGTCGAGCGCGAGATCGATGAAGCTGCTCGCAGGGCCTACCGAAGCAAGCCCAAGAGCCTGCGGTTTCGCCTGGACGTGCGGCGGCCGCGAGGAATGGCGAAGGGTCCTGCCCGGAGCATGACTCCGGCCGGTGCCGCATACGGCCCCACAGTGGGCACCAACTGTCGTCGTTTTCTCACGACAGATGCCACGGGTAGGCTTATCGAAGGTGGTTAGGGCCGGAGGACGCCGACAGGCTTCGGGAGCAGGATTAGGCACAAGCGGTGACTGACACACGATGTATCCAGGTTTGAGGGCCCTCCATGGGAGGTAATACCCCTAGTCCTGCCTGATCTAGTTGATTGATGAGGAGGGGCTACAATGGTGCTCCTTGAGTTGTATCTAGAGGTGGAAGGAGGAGCAGCCGGCTCCCCTTCCCTTGCTATGAAGGTGGGTCGTGGAACAAGGTGTTCCGCTCTGTGTGTGTGTGTGTCTATCTATCTGTTTTCTTGCCTCTGCATGAGAGGCTCCGGAGGGTTTTATAGGCCAAACCCCCAGATTACAATATGGGTGGAAAGCCGCGGGGGGTCCAACTGGCAGCCTCGGTAGCCGGCCATGGGGCCCCCGGTTGTAGGGTCTCGTTGCTGGTAGGGCCCGCCGGCTAGGAGGTCTCATCGAGAGCCGGAGGGGCCCGCGTGGTAGGTCCCAGCAATGATCGCTTCACGGCACGGGTCGTCCTTCGGGGCGTCGCCTTGTGGCAGCCGGCGGCGGTCAGCGGTACGGCCGGCTGCACTGTAGCCATGCCGGGGCAGGTCATGGAGTGGTTGGAGGCATGCCGACACTGTTGGAAGCCCGATCACGGTTAGCCGAAGTGAGTGACACTATTTCCTCCACTCTAGCCATATGGGCGCTGACCCTCGACGGGATGGGGGCCACTGTAGCCGCGCATTCCTGGGCCATGGGATTGAAGGTGCGGCCGGCTAGGGGGTCAGGAGTCCCTAGCCCCAGCCGGTAGTCCTAGAGGAGCCGGTCATGTGTGGCCGGCAGGGCCCAGCCAATGTCGCATAGCCGGCCGGGCACAATCTTGGCTGTAGGGGGAGGCAGCTCGCCCTTCAGTCGTTTCGAAAAGTTGGGGCAGTGGGTTGCTTTAGGCTACCCAGGGGTTATCCCCCCGACAGCCGACAAATGGTATCCCAAGCGACGAGGCATTGTCCACCATTTACCTTGTCCTTGTCCGCCCAGAAGAAAGACCTCATCCATTTGTTAATCTCCTCAAACATCCAGGCTGGCGTGTCCAATACCATGAGATGATGTATAGGTCTCGTGGATATGACAAATTGCACCAGAATAAGTCATCCGGGCCGTTGAATCAGACCTCTTTGCCAAGCTGGGACACAGTGCCGAACCTGATCCAGTAGAGGCTGCCATCCGGCCCTAGTCAGGTTCTTAATAGCAAGCTAGAGTCCAAGGTACCTGCATGGAAACTCCGTGAGATCACAATGAAGCAGCACGTCCACCCTCAATTTGTCCTCCGGCTCCCCTCTGATCATAATCGCAGATGACTTCCGGTAGTTGACCCGTAGCCCGGACGCCTCACCAAAAGCATCAAGGGTGTCTTTGACAAAGTTCAAGTCCTGAGTGGATGGCTTGATGAAAAGTGCCACGTCGTCCACGTGCACCGAAATCCTCTGCATAGCCGTTATCCCCAAGAAGGTGCTCAACACGCCCTGCTCCAGAGTCTTATTCACCAATTCTGAAAACACATCCATTGCTATGATGAAGAGCTATAGAGTCCGTTTGGTTGGCTACTAAATTTTCCAAGCCAAAGTGTGGCAAGCCACAAAGTGTGGCTGAAAAAACAATCGCCAAACTTTGGCAAAAGTTGACAAAAAATGACTATGACAAATGGGCCACAGAGGCAATAAAGTGTGGCAAGCCAAACTATTATAAAAACCAAACACATGCTAGCAAAACCGTGGTTGCCAAATTTTGACTTGGCAAAGTGTGGCCGGAAACCAAACACCCCCTATATGTCCGAAAAATGATTACCCCCCGCTTTGTATTCCAAAGCAACCAACACCGAGTACATAGATGGCTGAGGCAAGCAGCACAACAAGCCAAAGGAAAAAGAAGAAGAAAGAAATGCCAACCACGGCAGTTCGGTAAAGCGCAGAAGACCCGCCACCGCGGCGCCCACCAGAAACAAACCACCACAGTCCGAGGCTCTGAACCTTTGCGTACCAAGCAGCACCTCCAAGAAGGAATGCGACGCCGACGACGGTGCTGCCCGGACGAGTCCTAGGGTTTCCCTCGGCACGCGGAGGGAGGTGGGGGATGGATACCACCGACACCCTTTAGGAAGGAATGGTGGCACCCGCAGGAGTCACCGCATCGGGGTTGAAGCCGGCAAGGATTTCTCCCGCACTCCAAACCCAGCCGCCCAACCGGACGGAGCCAACCCCCCCAAACCGTCGCCTACCACCATGCACCAACGCAGTAGCGCCTCCACCGACGCCGCTTCACTACAAACACCACCACGAGGCCAAGAGGACCGGATCACGCCACCGCGCCACCCCGACGCCCAGCCGCTCGCCCGCGTCGTGCCACGAAACCCTGCTGCCACGCCAGACCGCCGCCGCCTAAGTGCACCCCTGGTGCAGCTCTGCCCGCGCCGGAGAGCGACCGGGAGGGGAAGGGCAGGGAGGGCCGGTCGCCCGCGGGGGGGGGGGGGGGAGGGGGAGGGGCACGCGGTCGCGAGAGGAGCTCTGCAATGTTCTTAATGACACCCCCTATATGTATCTCTATCATGGTTTAGAGTTACTTTATCTCTAGCGTTGCGAGTACATGCATCCCCGGAAAGCACACTGAGATGGGTAAACATACTTTAGAGTTACTAGCAATAATGCTCGTGCGCTACAACGGAAGAAAACAAATCACCCTCTTATACACACTCGACGATATCAACAAATTGATTAAAATCTTTGCACAACAAACAACATGATAAGTAACGATGCATAAAAACGTAATGATTGGATGATTTTTCAAGTGTGCTCAAGGTGGTTTTAACCATCTGTATGTGCACAATTTAAAAAATTAGAGAGATTAACATTAAGTCACTTGTTTACTTAAAGCTCGCATCAACATTGTACATCTTCATATATTAGTTGGTTATTATTCACGATGGGAAATAGAATGACTATGTACCTATTGTAACCTTTAGCATATGATAGCTAGTAGGAATCAACATTCGCTATAGTGTCAATACTATCTTTTGTGAGAGCATTATACTATCATATCAATGATATAGAAAACATATGTAATATGCATTTCCAAAATACCCAATATAGAGAAGGTATTAATTAAGGTTGCACCATAAAAATTTATTCTAGAAAGGAGTAACATGTAAGATAATAACATATTTGAAATCTACACACTTTTCTGAGCGATTTTCATATATAACATGTTAGATATGGAGCTAGTGTTTAAAAGATATGGATATTTAAAAAAATAATGAATTTACACAAAAAAGAGAAGTGAAAAGAAAAAGGGCGGGGCTGGGGTCGAACTTGGGTCTCGATGGTGGTGGAGTAAGGGTTGGGCCATTGGACGCTGGCTGGTTGTGTTTACAAAGGGGTCGCACGTTACATAAATTAAAGTCAACGGCCCATGTAGAAAATTCAAACGTATTTCTATTTACAGGTGACATGGTGGGTAATTTATGACAACTTCGGGGGTAGATTTAATGACGGACGAGCAGAAGTTATCCGTCTTTTATTATTAGGTAAAGATATATATCTCTATCATGCTAAAAAAAATTGAATTCTATTCATAACTCGATAAACAAAAAGTTGGACAGAACAGGACCTGAACCTGGAGGTTGTAGAAACTTCAGACCTGAACCTGGAAGGAATAGTATCATTTTGTTCTATTAGAAACATATCCTTTTGTTCCTTGAGTTGTGTGTTGAATTTTGATCTAAAACCTTGTACATGGTATTATACATGCTGTATGAATATGGTGTGTGTATGAGTGTAGTTGAATTTTCTTAAAAGAGGTGGCATTGTACCTAATAATAATATATATACGCCCCCAGAGCACAAAAAGTGGGGTGTTGGACATTTACCAGCATTTGAGCTTGTTTCTTCTTCAGTAGCTGTAGGCGTGAAGGCGCTGGCATGCATTGAAAGATGAGAAACCACCAAGCACTTGGCCCGCACACAATACAACCGAGCATAGACCATAGAGCCATGTGAGCTCCAAAGGCTACATCACTGATCACACACGCCGCGCAGCTTGACGCCCTTTTGGTATTCGCTGCCAGAGTAAAGCGAAGCCCATCTTGTGCGTGTCCTGTGTGCCGCTTCTTGCTAACAAGTGGCAAATGAGACGTACGTGATGAGTGTGTGTTGGTGGCTTGGTGCTGCGCAGTTATCACATCCCAGCCCTCGTTTTACGGTTGATTCGCCTCCTCACATCCCACTCCAACATAAGGTTCGCAGCCTCCTCCTCCTCCTCCTCCCATCAGTGAGACTGAGACCAGCCGGTGCTCCATGGTGATTCTGCGCTCACACAGGTAGGCGGCGGTGCGGCAACCGGGGAGGGAGCACCACCACTTCGATCCGCTTTGATCATCTTCTTGGCTGTTTCATATATCGGCGGTCTAATTTTCCAAGCAGAGACACGGAGACGGAGACGGCGGAGATGGTGCGGCAGCTGCAGGACCGCCCGAACCTGGCTGGGTTCCAGTTCTACAAGCTCATGGCTTCCGGAACGTCCTGGGAGAAGCTGGTGATTAGTTGCACATGCTCTCCTAGCTAGCTAGTTCATTAAGCACGAGCTCGTCTCCCTCCCACCCATCTCCCTGGCTCTACGTAGTGCTTACTGTTTCCTGCCGTCCGTCTGAACTGCAGATGCTGCCTGCCAAGTTCGCGAGCGAGCTCAACGGCCGTGAGCTCCGGCTCCGGGCCGTGAAGCTGCGGGTCGAGGGCGGAGGGACGCGCGCGTGGGACGTGGAGGTCGTCGTCAACGAGTACGGCGGCATGCACCTCGGCAGGGGATGGAAGGAGTTCGTCCGCGCCAACGGCATAGAGCCGGGGCAGCTCCTCGTCTTCCGCTACGACGGCGCCGCCCTGCTCACCGTCACGGTGTTCGAGGACTCCGAGTGCGGGAGACACTGCTGCCAGCGCGAGGAGGAAGATGACAGCGCCGGTACGTTCCCTTGTGTCTTCCCTTGCAGTGGTATAAGTTGTTTACCCCTTCCCCTTGTGCAGTATATATATCATGGAACTAACTGTGCGCGGTTGAGTTAAACAGAAGAGGAGGAGGAGGAGGAGTCTCCGCCACTGGCGTCGCCAGGGAGTGGAAGCAGCAGCGACGGCGGCGGCCACGTCGTCGACGGCCGCGGCGCCGCGCGGTTCATCGTGACGCTGGGACAATGCCACCTGGGCACAAAGAAGAAGCAGTACCTGGTGAGCTGTGGCCGTAAACGCGCGCCCCTCCCCGCATCGATCTTTAATTGGCTTCTACTAACTGTTTGCCGATTGAGCAGAACGTGCCTGTGGAGTTCAGCCAGGCGCACGGGTTCACGGAGAATAGCAGGGTGGTGCTGCGTATGCGCGGGCAGCAGTGGAGCGTGTGCCTCAAGCACAGCAAACGGCGGAAGGGCAACGCGAGGACCCGCACGGCGCTGAGGTACGGGTGGAACCAGTTCCGCGTCGACAACGGCCTCCGCGTCGGCGACATCTGCTTCTTCCAGCTGGTGCAGGAGGCCGGCGGCGACGACCCGGTGCTGAGCGTCGAGGTGCGCAAGATGGACGGCACCACCGTCCGGTGACTACTGGTTCGTGTTTGTGGCTTAATGTCATGGGAAATAAACTAAGGAATGGGTTGTATGAACCACTGAATGTTCAATGAATGAACTGCTTTCATGAGAAAGTCATGGATGAACCGGTACATATGAACCACTTTGGAAAACACATTTTAAAATGACAGAAAATTCTGAAAAAAATACGCGCTGTGTCTTTATATTCTATGTGTTTGCAGAAAGTTTCATGAAAAAACATTTTTTTTGTGGCTTGTGCAAAAAGGACAAAACATACTGTGACGAAACGTTATTTAGAAACATCAAAAATTATCTTTTTGCGGAGACAAAACAAAAAGACTTATTGTCACAAAACTTTGTGCCGCGGATATTTGTGCAAACATCTTTGCACAAAATTTTGTTTCAATTTTTTTGACATTACAAAATATGTTTAAAGTACACTTTGAAAAGCGGGTTCATATGTACCCAGGTTAAGGAAGTCCACACTCCTGCTTTTATTGTTTAGTATGTGCTCCCTACGTCCTCTAATGTAAGCCGAGCTGCTAAGGACTTCTGCAGCGTCTCCGTTGTTCTCGAACTCCGACTCGGCGAACAACTCATCCCCTGAAGAGGGGAACAAGTCAACGGTGGGCTCGTCGAAATCGAGCACGGCCACCTGACCGACGAACGACTGGCGAGCCATGGCATGCTCGACCCACCGCTGCCACTGGGAGTGCCTAGAACGCTTGCGGCGGCCCTCGGAGTGAGAGACGGACGGGGAGCCATAAGGCTCCGGCGGCTGACGAAGTAGTACGCCGTGTGTCACTGCGTTGAAGTGTGGCGTTCCCCATGCGAGAAACAAATCGGGGTCCAACGGTGCATCGTGCAACCACGCTGAGCCGTCGGCGATGAAATGCAGGGTGCCAAGGAGGATCTCACCGCCGAGTGCCAACATGATGAATGAAAAGGGTCTGAATCCCACTGACGCCGGAATTTGCTAGACGTGTCGCCCCAAGGTGGGCGCCAACTATCGTGGGAGTAATCCTGACAATAGTACGGGGGGTACGAATGAGTAAGGCAAAGCCTAGCTACGGAGTAAGTGTCACAGTCGGAATTTACGAGTTCGGACCCCACTCGGAAGTGGTAACAGTCCTACGTCTCGAACCCTAGGGCTAAGTGTTTGCTTGGTATGGGTATCTGTCGGGGATATACCCCGCGGTATGACCTGGCCTGGGGACTCACAGGAGACCCGTTCAAGACATGACATCTTATTAATGACCCGGCGGGCGGGTCGCAGGATGACTACGCCCAAGACCCGACGGGGGAGCCGGCGCCTGGCGACTCACAAGAGAAGGCCCGAAGAGAGAAGGATTCCCTTAGAGGAAATAAGACCCGGAGTAGGATTCACGAGAGGCTAGTCCTCATCCTACTCCTAGTAGGACTCTATTTGTAAGCCTACCCTCTCCACCTATATAAGGAGGGGTAGAGCGCCCCTAGAGGGAGGAGAGGGACAAGTCCACAAGTTTAGACAACACAAGAGATTAGAGATAAACAGATTAGAGGCTCTCGTGACTAGAGGTAGCAATTAGCACCCTTGTAACTGAGAGATCTTCATCATCATCAATACTAGACAAGCAGGACGTAGGCTTTTACCTTCATCGGAGGGGCCGAACCTGGGTAAAACTCCGTGTCTCTTGATTCCGATCAACCCCTTCAAACCGCCACGTAGTTGCGTCTCGCCCCGAACCTAAGTCCGTTCACCCGGACATCTGCCATGACAAATCCACGACAGTTGGCGCCCACCGTGGGGCTGCACTGGGTGGTGTTGTGTTCTTGAAGGGATCTCTCCTAGGGATCGAGAAGCGTACGACTCGCCGGATCTACAAAAGCCGACACGAAAGAATCTTCATCAACCCTAAACTCATCAGTTGAGATTAAAAGACACACGGCCGGCTCACTTCTGTCGCGAGCCATCACTTCTGCGTTTGCGTCGAGTCGTCGGGCTGCCGCCGTAGTGATCCGTTCTCTTCGAATCACCTAGCCGCCCTCGTTGAGCCGTCGGCAGCCTCAGCCAGCTCCGGCCCTGCTGCGACTGAGCACCAAGCCGCCCGAACCGATCTCCGCCATGGCCTGTCCTGGCTGGCCGCTGCCGCTAGTAGCTGCCTCTCCCCACGCTGGCTCACTGCTGCTGCCTGCAACTACAATTCCTCGCACGCGCCTATGCTCGTATTAACGCCGCCCCCGCTGCTCCACGGTGTAACTAGGCTTTGGACTCAGTCAGCCTGGTCGATCTCCGTGGTTGCGGCACTATAGCCTTGTTGGCCCGCATCCGCCATGCCTCGGCGCCACGGTCCGGTCCGCCACCCCGCCTGTGCCATGGCTGAGCCGCCGCCGCAGGACAATGTCTCTAGCCGCCCCCTTTTTTCTCGACACTGCATTGCCGCAGCTACGACCAGCCGCCAGATTACTTGAGTCCCGAGCCGCCACCGCGCCCCTCGCTGTATCAGCCGCTAGCGCTCGCCTCCCTTCCGCACCTGCCGACGGACATCGGAGCCGCTCCGGTTCCTTTTCCTCCTCGCACGCACGGGCTCCCTGCTCTACACCGCTGCAACCCTCTGCGGTCGAGGGGATAAGGAAAAGGGAAGCTCAGTTAGATGAGCATCTGTTTCATCTGATTCCAGTACCGGTGTCCGTATTCATCCGACAAAAAAATCTAGGTGGTATTCTTCATATCTATTTTGTCGTAGATATTGACCCATCCGAGAACAATTACTCCATCTCTTGCAATATTTTTATGCAGGACCATTGTTCGTGTGGCATGATACCGCGGAGTTAGAGCGCACACCAGCGTGTTGCATTGCTCGATGGACGCAAGGGAGTCGCCGTCCCCACAGACGATCTACATCAATTTGCCGGTACCGTGTGCGTTCACCCGCCAGTATGAGCCGCCAAATGAGTGCGACAAGCCGCCGTACCTGCCTTATGGTCTTCACCAACAGACGCCGTGGCCGTCTCTCACCACCGCGCCGGCTTACAACGCCATGGTCGTCTCTCACCATCGCGCCAGCTTACAACGCCGTGGCCCTCTCTCGCCACCGCTCCGGCTTACAACGCCGTGGCGTCTTTGACAACATCATCGACTTACAATGCCGCGGGTGTTTGCTATATCTACGTCAACCCAGCAGCGGCTGCATACACCGATGCGAGCCACTCAACGAACGCGCGCAAGACGCGGCCCACAGTCTGATCTACATCAACATATTAGTGTGGTGCTCATCGATATGAGCCGCCCGACGGACAGGCGCACAAATTGCCACCACTACAATTTGGTTCACTTCAACAAACAGCCGGGACGAACCATCAACCGGATTATTGTAACAAATCATACGGGATCATTTATAACCCGTCACGGCCAACTTCAATTTTCAGTGGAGATTCTCAAGCCGCCTCTTCGAGTCAACTTAAGACTTGGGGGCTACAGACATGGCGAGACACATTTGGTCGTTTTCAACGAGAACCCCGGGTCTTTGCAAGAGAAAATCCAATCTTGGGGGCTATTACATTATTGGCGGAAGATTAAAAGTTGCCCAAGAGGACGTACCGCCGTGATGCACCATTCAAACATTGGTGCCCGGATTTATTGAATCATCACTTGGAGCTTCTGCCGTTTCTTTATACAAGATGGCGGCTTACAAGATGACGTTTTACAAGACAACGGCTTGACCCGCCGAACTCTTACCAGTTACTCTCGCCTAGAGACCCTGAACCACTCAAAGAAATTGACGGCCACTCTCGATAGAGACCCTGCACTGGTTAAAGTTAAAACGGCTTGACCCGCCAAACTCTTACCAGTTACTCTCGCCTAGAGACCCTGAACCGCTCAAAGAAATCGACGACCACTCTCGATAGAGACCCTACACTGGTTAAAGTTAAAACGGCTTGACCCGCCGAACTCTTACCAGTTACTCTCGCCTAGAGACCCTGAACCGCTCAAAGAAACTGACGGCCACTCTCGATAGAGACCCTGCACTGGTTAAAGTTAAAACGGCTTGACCCGCCGAACTCTTACCCGCCTAGAGACCCTGAACCGCTCAAAGAAATTGACGGCCACTCTCGATAGAGACCCTACACTGGTTAAACTTAAAAGCAGCGATGAGGGATACTCATGCCCTGCTGTGTCTCTAGTTGGGACGTTGCGCTCATCAATCCTCGCCTAGAAAACAAGCATTGTTATGAGTTCAAGTAGCGAGTCCTCTCGGCGGAACCAGCGTCCGTGTCTCTTTCTGGGGCATTGCGCTCATCAATTCCTCGCTTGGAAATCGAGTGTTGCTCTGAGTTCAAGCAATGAGTCCACCCAGTAGAACCGGTAGATGTGTCTCTTTTTGGTTCGTTGCGCTCTACCAGAAAAATCTCATCAAGAGATCCTGCACTAGTATGAGTTCAAGCATCGAGTCCAGCCAGGAAGAACCATCATATGAGTTTTGGAAGATAAGAAAGGAAAGCAGAATCATCATACATTGCATCATACATAGCATCATACATAGCATCATACATTGCATCATACATTGCATCATATTCACATGTCATGCCGGCTTATCAAGCCAGATCAGAGCAAAATTATGAAAGAAGGAGCAATGTTATAAACTCTCCGGTTTGTGCTTTTTCAAGCCGACCTCACAACAACGCAGAATATATTCTGTCTTGTTTATTTTTGCAGATTTTATCTCTTAAAGATGAGACACCGTGCTGCAAGAACAAATGTATCTTTAATAGCCAACTTGGCTGGATCTTCATGGTTTATGATAACCAGTACTAAATGATTGGGGTTTTCAAGCCAGCTCAGAGAACTTATTATATCAAGAGCCGCCCTGTCAGATATAATGATGTGCCATATAATTGGTTGGTTTTCGAATTTCTTCAATTGTGCTCTGTACTAATCTACAACACTCATGGATTTCTTCAAGTATATATTTGCTGGGTTGCATCACAAACCACGAGCAGGAATTTCATGTCAAAGACAAAGGAATTATTCAAGGATATTCATTCTGGGTTATATTACAACCACGGTCAAGGATTCATTCAACGAATTGTAGTGAGTCATATTATTCTTGCATAGTCCCGAGTCACCGCAAGCAGACGACCCGTCACTTGGGGGCTACACTATTCAAAGCCAGTTTATATCAATTATGCAAGTCCCGTGTCGCTGCAAGCACGCACCACGGCACTTGGGGGATAATGCAAGCTGGTTTTCAAATCACTATTGTCAGCAAGACCATATTATCACAAGGAGATGAGCCGGCCCTTTCTATATTTTTCTAAAGTCCCAGCCAAGTAATTCTTACTGACCCGACACTTGGGGACTACACCGCTCAGATCAAATTTTATAAAGTCCCAAGTCGCCACAGGCGTGCGACCCGTCACTTGGGGGCTACAGTGTTCCGCTGTTTAAACAGATTATGAGGTTCAAATTGAAGACCCGGGGCATCACATTCTGATGAGCCGGCCCTTGGGGGCTACACCCGCCAAAGCTTTCTGATGAGCCGGCCCTTGGGGGCTACACCCGCCGAAGCTTTATAAGGTATAAGGCAATTATAAGTCCCAGGCTGTTGTAGGCAGAACAACCCGACACTTGGGGGCTACACAGTCCAAAATGATTACAAGGAGTTTGTAACCCTTGCTGTGGCATCGGGGGATGACTTATATAGAGTTCGCCTCCACCAGTCGAGCGCCATCACTAGGGTCATTAATGCTAGTAACTACGGGGGTTACTAGAAACTGCTAAGTTAACTACAGCCGTTACAGGTAACGTGGTCTTTACAGTACTTATGGCGTATTAAGTCCCTTGAACGTTGCGGCTGCCATGACGCTCCTGCTTCTTTCTATCCGGGTGCTAGGGAAGCGCCGAGTGATTAGTGACGTCTGAGTGACTTCCAAGGAGCCGAGTGCATCTTGTGCATTCATCCCCAGGAGTGTCCTAGATTAGAGGTACATGACCCTACCTAGGGTAGGTGACCTCACCAGTATGAATTTGAGTAAGACTCAAAGCTCGACCATGACAGAAGAAAGAGAAAAGACGAAGGCCGTCCCCTATGCCTTAGCCATAGGCTCTATATAGTATGCCATGGTGTGTACCGCACCTGGTGTGTGCCTTGCCATGAGTCTGTCAAGGGGTACAAGAGTGATCTAGGAGTGGATCACTGGACAACAGTCAAAATTATCCTTAGTTATTGGAGGACTAACGAAACATTTCTCGATTATGGAGGTGATAAAGAGTTCATCGTAAAGGGTTACGTCAATGCAAGCTTTGAAACCAATCCAGACGACTTTGAGTAGCAATCCGGATACATATAGTGGAGTAGTCGTTTGGAATAGCTCCAAGTGGAGCATCGTAGCAACATCCACAATAAGACATGGAGATTTGCAAAGTACACACGGATCTAAATGATGCAGACCCGTTGACTAAAACCTCTCTCACAAGCAAAACATGATCAAACCCCAACACTCATTGGGTGTAAACACTACAAGAAATATGCTATCTTGTGACCTTCACTATTGGTCACTGAATGGTCATTGTTTTTCATTTATGACCTTTTTGTGACCAAAAACTGATGGTCAAAAGCTGAGGGTCAAGAATGGAAATCAAGGACCTTTCTTCTGAGAAGGTCGTAGACATTTACGACCAAAAAAAGGTCGTAGGTTGTGACATCCCAAGTGATGTCCCTACCTCATTTCGCATGTAACCCATTGTATGACCTTGTGCATGAGCTATGTTGGAGTGAACCTTGTCATTCATGTGTTGGTGGCATTCATGCATCATTTCATCCATCATCATCATGCATCATTCTCATTTCATTCCTTGTGCATGTTGGTTCTTGTGCATGCTTGTGTATGTGGTGTATGGTAGTGAGTGCTTGTATGTGGTGGAGCCATGTGTGCAAAACCCTCTTCTTCCCCCTCTCTTTTCCCTTTGCAAGTTTCCTCCCAAAAACCCCCTTCTTCCTATTTAATTTTTATCATCAGTTTCAAGTTGTTTTAAAAACCCTTTAAAAATGTTCATGGGTTAGCCAGGGTGATTTGATAAATATTGGAAGTGATCTTGGGATATTTGCATATGTTTGGTTTTGGAAAACTAGTCAAAACAGGGGCTGTTTTATTATTATATTAATAAAATAACTTGTTTTAAAAATCAACCTAATATTTTATTTAATAGGAGCATTTTGTCTTCTCTCAAAAGTGTTTTTGTTTTGGGATAAAACATTTTATAATTGCCAGGGGATTTATTAGTGTTGGTTGTTTTCAAAAAAAAAGGAAAACTCTGTGTGTGTGTGTGGAGCGAGCGAGAGAGAGAGAGGGCAGGTGGGCCGAGGCCCAGCCCATTGCCACAGTAATGGCAACCTGCCCCGTCTCCCTCCTCCGCCAGTCGGCTTCAGAGAGAGCGTGCGCCCGCCGCTCCTTTCCGTCGCTGTCGCCGTCTGCCTGGGGGTTATAAGGCCTCGACGTGCGTGCCTCCTCCGCGCTAGGGTTCCCTCTTTCTCCCGCCGCCGCAGCAGCTCTCCTCTCCTCCTCCATCTCTCTTCCTCCCCTCCTCTTCCGAGCGGCGCCAGAGCAGGTGCAGGTGTGTTCAGAGAAGATCGACGGTGGCCTCGCCGTCCGCTCCGTCGAGCCCCGCGCCAGCCATGTCGTCCAGGAGCTCGGGGAAGGTCCCCGCGTTCGATTCCTGTCGTTGATAGCCAAGGAGAGCGCCGGATTCGTTGACCCCGTCGTCGTCTTCTTCAGCTCCGTCTGCGCTGCCATCGCCCCTGCTTCCCCTTCATCGTCGCCTCGTCCCCGACCCTTCTCCGAGACCGGCCCGTCATCGCTTGCCTCCCCAAGGTGAGCGCCGGTCCTCCGATGCCTCCTCTGCTCGCCGTAGCCACGTAGCCGCCATCGTAGTTGCTGGCGCCGCCGGTGTCTTCGTTGAACGTGCGCTCGCCTCCGATCCTTCTTTTCCCAAGAGGATGGTGGGAATGGATGCATGGGTTGTGTGGGTGTAGATGCGTGCCATTGGTGTCGCTGATTCGGCCGTGCATCGTCGGAGAGCGTCGCCGTCGTGCCCTGTCACCGTTGCAGTGCTTGCTCTTCAGTTTCGTCAGTAAGCAGGTTGTTGTGTGTATTAGAGCGCTACCGAGCCCTCTCTGTTGAGAGTCGCGGCCGTAGCCGAGTGGTAGCGCTCGGTGGAGAGGACCAAGAGGTCCGGGGTTCGATCCCCTTCTCCCCCTTTTCCTTTTTCCTGTTTTTCTTTCCGTTTTCCCCCTTTTGTTTCTTTCTTTTGCAAAACAGAGTGTATGTGTGTGCCTTATGTGTGTTTTGTGTGTGTGTGCAGGAGTGTGTGTGTGTGCTATGTGCACATACACATGTGAGTGTGTGTGTTGGTGTGTATATGCACTATGTGCATATACATACATGAGAGATGTGTTGTGTATGTGAGTGCATATGTACTATGTGCATATACACACATGTGTGCTTGTGTAGGTGTATGTGTGTGTATGCATCATGTGCATACACACCCATACATGTGTGTGTTGGTTGATGCATGAGAGTGTAAGTGTGTGCGTGTGTATGTCCCATGTGCATACACCCCCATGCATGTGTGTGTTTGGAATAGTGTAGAGAGTGGTGTGTGCATGTGTGCACATGCTCTTGTGGTGAGAGCAATGTGGGTGTGAGTGTGTATGCACTATGTGCATGTGCACCCATGCTTGTGTGTGTGTATGTGTGCTTGTGTGTGTGTTTGGATGCTTGTGTGTGTATGTGTTATATATGAGTGAGGGTATATGAGTTTGAGTGGTGTGTGTATGATCTACATACACCCATTCATGTGCATTGTAGCTCCATGTGTAGGTTTCTCCCTATATGATCATATGAGCATGATTTCTACTCTAGCTAGTTCTTTTTTTTATGCTAGACTATGTTATCATGTCCCTAACCTGTTAATTAGTCACTTCTAACTTGTATATATGGAGCACATGTCCATTTGGGGCATTTTCTACAAGTTTCATAAGTGACATAAGTCACCCATGCCTAGTGAGGGTAGAATTTCGACCTAGCTTATCTCCTTTGAGTTCCATGCAAGCATATAGGTATGAGTAATGATTTTGGGGTGTTTTCAACCCCTATATGCATCTGAGAAGTCAGATTTGCCTTTGGGGCAACTTGACAAAAGTGCATTTTTATGCTGTGATGCCCTTTTGTCTTTTTCATATGAATTAATCCACGCATGCTTTGGAGTTCTTGTCAACATGAGATTGCCAGTAAAAGTTGCTGTCAACATCCATGTATTTTTGTAATTTGTGCTAAGCCTCTAGATCAGTGGTAACCATGCTGTTTATCTAGCTACTTTCTGTTTCTGCCAACCTGCTCTAGAAATGGCTGTCTAGGGAATCTGCTGTTATTGTTTTGCCTTGAAGATCAGGGTGTAGCTAGTTTTGGGTTGGGTTTTTGACCATGCTCAGTGTTAGGCATTTGTAGTAGATATTGCCATATACCATCCTATTAATTTTCATGCTATTTGGAGCTCCCTAGCACATTTAACCAGTGCTGTGGACTTGCTACTTTATTAACCCAGATTCCAGAAAACTGGAATTTTCACTGTCCCTAAAAATCTGTTTCATCACGCCTACTTGTCAGCTCCATGCATAGTGATGTGTTGCTCTGTTGTGATTGGTTTGTCATAACCTATCCAGTGGCTACCTTGGAATTCCAAGAATTAGCCTAGATATTTGGTGGTCGTGAGTTTTGCCTTCGTACCTTGTCGTGAGCGTATCTCGAGAACCGTAGCTCCGTTTCTCGCGATCTTTATATGCATTTTCATCGATTTTTTATGATGCATCCATATTTGCCATGTTCATGCATGCGTAAATAACTTAACATGAGGTTCTGTCCAGATTCATTAATCTACCACCTTTGCATGTGAAACTTGACTAGAATTGGATGTCCATGTTAAATTCTTCATTAAAATGATCATACATCATCTGGGTTGTGCATTGCACCTTGTGTGGTTATTTATTTGCTGTTTCTCTTGGGTAGACGCGAGTGTCGAATCTGAGTTCGAGGAACCTGGAGAGTACCACTACGAGGATCCCGCTACTTGTTCCGCTGAAGAACCAACACGCAAGATGATCGTACCCGAATCCCAATACTATCTTTGCTTGCTAGTTTCTCATTCTTATCGTTACCATTGCTCTACCTACCACATGATATCAGCCCCCATGTTGCCACTCCAGCCTCTAACCTCCACCTCCCAGCAAACCGTTGATTGGCTAAGTTACCGCTGCTTAGCCCCTCTTATAGCATTCTTAGTTGCAGGTTGTTCCATGTGATAACATGGATTGGATATCACCATAAATTCTGTTAATTAATTTAATGCACATATATATCTAGTATTGGTGGAAGGCTTGGCCTTTTGCTAAGTGATTTGTTCCGCTCGTACCGCCATTAGTTCCTTGTTACCAGTGTTATGTTTTCCATATTTTGCGCTCCTAACACTCTTGGGGTTGTTATGGGGACCCCCTTGATCATTCGGTTGAGATTAAAACTTGTCTGGCAAGACCCAACTTTGGTACTACATTTGCTAATAACTAATGAACTTGCATAGGGTCTTGCAAACCCGTGGATAATTAATCAACCCCCGGGCCAGTGCTCTGTCCAAACTAGAGACGTGTGCAGGGCCAACCCGGGGCAACCCGGTAGATCTCTATCAGGCCACCGTACGCTGTGCTTATCCGCCGTGTCCTGAGAACGAGATACGCGGCTCTTATCAGGTTCGTCGACACGTCGGGTGGTCTTGCTGGATTTGTTTTACCTTATCGAAAGTCTTGCGTGTGGGGTTTGACTTTCTTCGGGTTTACCTGAGGTGTTAGCCTCCTTTGGAATTGTCTATGATGATCGCGAGAACCGCGTTCGAGGCTATTCCCATGGAGTGTGGTTATTTGTGATGAACTAGTTGGAGCACCCCTACAGGGTTAAATCTTTCAGAAAGCCGTGCCCGCGGTTATGTGGCAACTTGGATATTTGTTTAACTCCCGGTTATAGAAAACTTGAAGTAAACTCTAATTAAAATACACCAACTGTGTGAGAAACCGTGATCGTCTCTGCTCGTGAACATGAACCGAGAGAGAACACGATGGGGTTATGATTGACGTAAGTAAGTGTTCAGGATCTCTTAGAGATCATTCTAGATTCGAACGTCTTCGTAGGCCACTCATATTTATTTCATGTTGCGTAAGCTAGCCACCATAAAATGCTTAGTGCTACTGCAAACTAAACATCACCCTTCCTTCCTAAAATCTTAAATAGTCTTGGTACCCGGGCACATGATAGCTGAGTTCTCTGTGGCTCACAGTTTACTACAACAATCCAGGTGCAGGTTCAGATGAGTTTGTGCAGGATGATCTTACTCAGCTCCAGTGGGAGTATGATGAAGAGAGAGGCATGATGTACGTGACGTATCCGGATGAGTAGAGGACCTGGTCGTGATCTTTGGGATAGCTTGGTAGTATCATTTGCAACTTCTTTTATCGTTTGATTTCGTCCGTAGTCGGACCCTGTGTTCAACTTGATGCTATGAATTGAGTGACATTGTAAGTTAGCATGTGGCGAGTGTAAGCCAACTTGTATACTCTTCTCATTCAGTATTGTATGTTGTAATGATACTATTCTTGCTAACGGCAAGATGCGCCTCTATCCCTTGCGAGGCCCTCGTGCCTTAAACGGATAGGCGCGCATCTTGGGCGTGACAAGTTGGTATCAGAGCCATACGACCATAGGAGCCTTTGCTTGTTCGAACTTGGCCGAGTCGTGTCTAGTAAAACTATTTTGAGTCTAGTTATATTGGAGAGTAGAATTCTTTTTACTCCTCTTCTATGCTCTGGTGAGGTTTCCGACTTAGGAATTTTTTTATTCTACTCCTCTTCTCGCTCAAAATTTTTAGGATCACGCGGGTATTTTGGAATCTATATGATGCCGATGTGACAAGGTTCTGTCTTGGTGCCTCCTGTCTGACTTGATTTCTTTCGGGGAGTTGAGCTTCGAGGAATGTTGGCACATCGTTATCCTTCAGCTTCCTTGATATCTCAGGACGGAGAATGTTCGGAATTGCTTCAATACTTATCGTGGTGAGATAAGGTCGGAGTCACCCAGTACTGGGGAGGCGTCCGGGGTACCACCATGGTTTAGTATCATTGTGAGTTCGAGGATTCGAGATTAGATGAGTTTGCATAATGTCTTGAATTATGGTGTGGAAGTTTGCGGATGCAGTCGCAGCTGATGGCCTAGGGCAGGTGACTGATTCCGCAACCTGAATCGCATAAACAAGAAAGTTTTCGGAAGTTCATAGGTGGGAAATCTTGTAGTCGTCTAGGATCATCTTCTCCAGATGTATTGGGCATGTACATTTGTTCCGAGCGCTTAGCTCAATACTTGTCGTGTTATTGCAAGTAGCTTATTATATCTAATGATGTATCATGATCTGAAGAGGCTTTCTTACTAATTTTTCAGTAGGAAAGCTATGTGTGTTGTTCAATTCTTCAAGCATTTGATTCAGCTTATGTTTCATCTTATCAATGAGGCTAATGCGTTTTGTCCATCTTCAGGATGGCTCCACCAACTCGCAGCAATCCGGGTCGTGGTGAGGAGCAGACTGATGTTCCACCACCACCCCCGCCACCGCCTCCTCCGCCTCCTCTTCCAGAAGCTTGGCAAGCTGTGATGGCCGCGACCAATGCAAACACCCAGATGTTGCTCAGGCTGTTGCAAGAAAGGGAGCAGGGCCAGCAAGGTTTTCAAGGCAATTTTCAGAATCAATTGCAGTTTGCGACTCTCAATCAGTTCCTTGCCAACCAGCCAAAGACTTTCACCTGTTGTGAGCAGCCTCTAGATGCTGATGATTGGCTTCGTGATATGAGCAAGCATTTTGAGTGCAGCAATGTCAGGCCAGAGGACTTTGTCAGATTTGCTTCGTTCCAGCTAAAGGGTCAAGCAGCTGATTGGTGGTAACAGTACAAGAATTCCAGGGGCGATCGTGTTGTTACTTGGGACGATTTCCGTCGTGACTTCAGGGCTCATTACATTTCAACAAGCTTTGTCGAGGAGATGCATGAGAAGTTCAGGCACCTAAAGCAGGGAACCAAGTCAGTCTACCAGTACAACATTGAGTTCCAAAATCTAGCTCGTTATGCCAAGCAAGATGTTCCTGATGATAAGGCTATGATCTATCAGTTCAGAGGTGGTCTCAAGGATGAGCTTCTGCCAGGCCTTGTTCTTCAAGAGCCTCGTGAGTTTGATCAGTTCTACAACATGGCTTTGAAGGTGGAAGCAGCTCAGCTCAGGTTAGAGAACTCCAAGAAGCGTTCAAGGGATTCATATTCTTCTTCTTCCGGCTCACCGATGGTCCCTAAGCAGCAGAAGTATTGGGCGCCAAATCCTCTTCCGTTCCATCCTCCTCAGCAGCAGAAGCAGTTTGGTGGTCGTGGTTCTTCCCACCCACCCAACCCAGGTTTCCAGCAGAAGAATCATTCGTCCAAGGCTGTTCTTGTTCCTCCTCCAGGCAATGCTCGTCCGCTTTCTGAGGTGACTTGTCACAAGTGTGGTCAGAAGGGCCACTATGCAAACAAGTGCAACCAGCGGCGTCTTCCGCCTCCTCCTCCTGTCAAGCCTCCAAGCAATGCTATGGTGAAGCATAATCCCAAGTCCGCAAGAGTGAATATGGTGAATGCAGCAGAGGCAGAGGATTCTTCTCAAGTGATCATGGGTAATCTCTCAGTCAATTCTATTCCAGCAAAAGTTTTGTTTGATTCTGGTGCATCGCATTGTTTCATGTCCCGTTCATTCTTTGCAATGCATGAGTTTGCGTGTCAAGATCTCCTTAGATCTGTGTCAGTGGTGTCCCCTGGGAAGTTAATGAATTCCAATTGCATGGTACCGGATGTTTCTATCAAGATGGGCAATTATTCTTTTCTGGCTTCACCAATTGTTCTCAGGAATTCTGATATTGATCTCATTCCGGGAATGGACTTCCTGCTATGAATAAGGCTCACATTGATTGCAAAGCAAAAGAAGTCAAGCTGACTCATCCTTTAGAAGACGTGATTATTTTCGCAGCTCGCGATGACACAATCTGTCTCTTTGCTCTTAATGAGAAGGGTGAAATCTTGGTGATTTCTCAAATTCCGGTGGTTTGTGAGTATGAAGATGTCTTTCCAAAAGAATTGCCAGGAATGCCTCCGCACCGGCCAGTTGAGTTCGTGATTGATCTCGAGCCTCGAACTGAACCGGTCTGCAAGCGCCCGTATAAACTTGGCCCCGAAGAGCTGAAAGAGTTGAAGAAGCAGCTAGATGAGCAAGAACGTCTGGGTCTGATCAGACCAAGTTCTTCTCCGTGGGGTTGTGGAGTTTTGTTTGTCAAGAAGAAAGATGGCACGGATCGTCTTTGTGTTGACTACCGGCCATTGAATAAGAAGACAATCAGAAACAAGTACCCACTTCCTAACATCAACGAGTTGTTTGAGCAACTGAAAGGTGCCAAAGTGTTCTCCAAGTTGGATCTTCGAATGGGTTATCATCAAATCCGTATTCGTGAAGAAGACATTCCCAAGACCGCGTTCAGGACGAGTTTTGGCTCGTATGAGTACACCGTTATGTCGTTTGGTCTTGCGAATGCTCCTCCAACCTTCTCAAGAATGATGAATTTCATCTTCTCTCCTTTCAAGAATGAGTTTGTCTTGGTCTATCTGGATGATATCCTTGTGTTCTCGGAGACAGAAGAAGATCATGCAGAGCATCTCCGCCTCGCGCTCGACAAGCTAAGGGAACATCGGTTCTATGCCAAGTTTTCCAAGTGTGAGTTCTGGCTTAATGAAGTGGTGTACCTCGGGCATGTCATCTCTGCCGAGGGAATTAAAGTGCACCCTGAGAAAGTTGAGGCAATCTTGAAGTGGGAGCCTCCACAGAACGTCAAGCAGCTTTGGAGTTTCCTCGGGCTTGCTAGCTATTGCAGAAGATTCATGGAGAACTTCTCTCAAATTGCTAAGACTCTATCCAATCTCCTTCAGAAGAGTGTCAAGTATGTTTGGTCTCCTGAGTGTGATGCAGCTTTCAATACGCTCAAGCAGAGACTGACTTCAGCTCCAGTTCTTGTTCCTCCGGAGCAGTCCAAGCCTTTCCAAGTTTTCTGTGATGCTTCTCTCCAGGGCCTTGGTGGTGTTCTTATGCAAGACAAGAATATTGTGGCCTATACCTCGTGTCAGTTGAAGCCTGCCGACAAGAACTACCCCACTCATGATCTTGAGTTGGCGGCAGTTGTTCATGCTCTTATGACTTGGAGGCATCTGTTGTTGGGTAGACCAGTTGAGGTGTACACTGATCACAAGAGCCTGAAGTACATTTTCACTCAACCCAATCTCAATCTCCGGCAATCTCGTTGGGTGGAAATGCTTGAAGACTTCAACCCAAGCATTGAGTATACTCCTGGGAAAGCAAATGTCATTGCAGACGCGCTCAGCCGTAAGACGTACTGCAATAGTCTTATCTTGAAGCCTCTTCAACCCGAGCTTTGTGAAGCCTTCCGCAAGCTCAACCTTCAGATGATTCCGCAAGGATTTCTTGCCAATCTTCAAGTCTCTCCGACTCTGGAAGATCAAATTCGCCAAGCGCAGCTGCTAGACGCTATGGTGAAGAAAGTGAAGAAAGGTGTGGCCACGAGCATTCCAAAGTATAAGTGCTTTCGTGTTGATGACAAAGATACCTTGTTCTTTGAGGACCATCTTGTGGTTCCGAAAGGTGATCTCAGAAAGGTTATCATGAACGAAGCACACAATTCTCTTCTATCCATTCATCCAGGCAGTTCCAAGATGTATAGGGACCTCAAGCAAACCTTCTGGTGGACTCACATGAAACATGAAATTGCTCAGTTTGTCAACGAGTGCGATGTTTGCCGCGGAGTGAAGGCGGAGCATCAACGTCCAACAGGTCTTTTGCAGCCTTTGCCAATCCCAGAGTGGAAATTCGATCATGTTGAGATGGATTTCGTAACTGGGTTCCCAAGTCCAAGAAGGGCAACGATGCCATCTTTGTGGTTATCGACAAGTTGTCAAAAGTTGCTCATTTCCTGCCAGTCAAAGAATCTATTTTGGCAGCTCAGCTTGCAGAGTTGTATACGTCAAGGATAGTCTCTTTGCATGGTATTCCTCAACTCATCTCTTCTGACCGTGGAAACCTCTTCACTTCCAAGTTTTGGGAGTCCTTCCAGACTGCTATGGGTACTAAGATCCGTTTCAGCACGGCATTCCATCCGTAGACAAGTGGTCAAGTTGAGAGGGTCAATCAGATTCTTGAAGATATGCTCAGAGCCTGTGTGATATCGTTCGGCATGAAGTGGGAAGACTGTCTTACATATGCTGAATTCTCATACAACAATAGCTTCCAAGCTAGTTCAGGCAAAGCCCCGTTCGAGATTCTCTATGGCAGAAAGTGTCGTACCCCGCTTAACTGGTCTGAAACCGGTGAGCGTCAGATAATGGGCAATGACATGATCACTGAAGCAGAAGAAATGTGCCATGTCATTCATGAGAACCTCAAAGCAGATCAGTCCCATCAGAAGAGCTATTATGATAGCAAACATCGGGATGTTTCCTTCCAAGTGGATGACCTTGTCTATCTCAAAGTTTCCCCCATGAGAGGCACGCAGCGATTTGGAATCAAAGGGAAATTGGCTCCTCGTTTCGTTGGTCCATTCAAAATTGTTTACAAGAGAGGTGGTCTTGCATATCAACTTGAGCTTCCTCCAAATCTCGCGAACATGCACGATGTCTTCCATGTTTCTCAGCTCCGGAAATGCTTCAAGACTCCCGAGCGAACCATTGACCTCCAAGACATCGATCTTCAAGCTGATCTTCCTTATCGTGAGCATCCAGTGGCTATTCTCGAAGAAACTGAGCGTAAGACTCGCAACAAGTCTATCAAGTTCCTCAAGGTGAAGTGGTCTCATCACTCCGACAAACAAGATACTTGGGAACGTGAGGACCTGCTCCGTTCCGAATTTCCAGAATTCTTTCGTTCCTAGATCTCGGGTCAGGATCCTCTTGTAGTGTGGGAGAGTTGTGACATCCCAAGTGATGTCCCTATCTTATTTGGCATGTAACCCATTATATGACCTTGTGCATGAGCTATGTTGGAGTGAACCTTGTCATTCATGTGTTGGTGGCATTCATGCATCATTTCATCCATCATCATCATGCATCATTCTCATTTCATTCCTTGTGCATGTTGGTTCTTGTGCATGCTTGTGTATGTGGTGTATGGTAGTGAGTGCTTGTATGTGGTGGAGCCATGTGTGCAAAACCCTCTTCTTCCCCCTCTCTTTTCCCTTTGCAAGTTTCGTCCCAAAACCCCCCTACTTCCTATTTAATTTTTATCATCAGTTTCAAGTTGTTTTAAAAACCCTTTAAGAATGTTCATGGGTTAGCCAGGGTGATTTGATAAATATTGGAAGTGATCTTGGGATATTTGCATATGTTTGGTTTTGGAAAACTAGTCAAAACAAGGGCTGTTTTATTATTATATTAATAAAATAACTTGTTTTTAAAATCAACCTAATATTTTATTTAATAGGAGCATTTTGTCTTCTCTCAAAAGTGTTTTTGTTTTGGGCTAAAACATTTTCATGCTATTTGGAGCTCCCTAGCATATTTAACCAGTGCTGTGGACTTGCTACTTTATTAACCCAGATTCCAGAAAACTGGAATTTTCACTGTGTCCCTAAAAATCTGTTTCATCATGCCTACTTGTCAGCTCCATGCATAGTGATGTGTTGCTCTTTTGTTGATTGTATAGTTAGATGAATTTATGTGGGTGTTGAGTAGAACCTGTTCATGTCTTGTTTGTGGCCGTAGAGTTCCTGTAGCAATAGTTGTGAGCTTTTCTAATTGCTATGTTGTTATTTTGTGGCAGATTGAGTGCTATGTTGTTTTGGGTGTTGTGGGAGCTATACTCCATGGAATTGAGTGATTCTTGAGCCTCTTGTGATTGGTTTGTCATAAACTATCCAGTGGCTACCTTGGAATTCCAAGAATTAGCCCAGATATTTGGTGGTCGTGAGTTTTGCCTTCATACCTTGTCGTGAGCATATCACGAGAACCGTAGCTCCGTTTCTCGCGATCTTTATATGCATTTTCATCGATTTTTCATGATGCATCCATATTTGACATGTTCATGCATGCCTAAATAACTTAACATGAGGTTCTGTCCAGATTCATTAATCTACCACCTTTGCATGTGAAACTTGACTAGAATTGGATGGCCATGTTAAATTCTTCATTAAAATGATCATACATCATCTGGGTTGTGCATTGCACCTTGTTTGGTTATTTATTTGCTGTTTCTCTTGGGTAGACGAGAGTGTCGAATCTGAGTTCGAGGAACCTGGAGAGTACCACGACGAGGATCCCGCTACTTGTTCCGCTGAAGAACCAACAGGCAAGATGATCGTACCCGGATCCCAATACTATCTTTGCTTTCTAGTTTCTCGTTCTTATCGTTACCATTGCTCTACCTACCACATGATATCAGCCCCCATGTTGCCACTCCAGCCTCTAACCTCCACCTCCCAGCAAACCGTTGATTGGCTAAGTTACCGCTGCTTAGCCCCTCTTATAGCATTCTTAGTTGCAGGTTGTTCCATGTGATAACATGGATTGGATATCACCATAAATTCTGCTAATTGATTTAATGCACATATATATATATCTGGTATTGGTGGAAGGCTTGGCTTTTTTCTAAGTGATTTGTTCCGCTCGTACCGCCATTTGTTCCTTGTTACCGGTGTTATGTTTTCCATATTTTGCGCTCCTAACACGCTTGGGGTTGTTATGGGGACCCCCTTGATCATTCGGTTGAGATTAAAAGTTGTCTGGCAAGACCCAACTTTGGTACTACATTTGCTAATAACTAATGAACTTGCATAGGGTCTTGCAAACCCGTGGATAATCAATCAACCCCCGGGCCAGTGCTCCTCATGAGTGTTGGTCCAAACTAGAGACGTGTGCAGGGCCAACCCGGGGCAACCCGGTAGATCTCTATCAGGCCACCGTACGCTGTGCTTATCCGCCGTGTCCTGAGAACGAGATACGCGGCTCTTATTAGGTTCGTCGACACGTCGGGTGGTCTTGCTGGATTTGTTTTACCTTATCGAAAGTCATGCATGTGGGGTCTGACTTTCTTCGGGTTTACCTGAGGTGTTGGCCTCCTTTGGAATTGTCTATGATGATCGCGAGAACCGCATTCGAGGCTATTCCCACGGAGTGTGGTTATTTTTGATGGACTAGTTGGAGCACCCCTACAGGGTTAAATCTTTCGGAAAGCCGTGCCCGCGGTTATGTGGCAACTTGGATATTTGTTGAACTCCTGGTTATAGAAAACTTGAAGTAAACTCTAATTAAAATACACCAACTGTGTGAGAAACCGTGATCGTCTCTGCTCGTGAACATGAACCGAGAGAGAACACGGTGGGGTTATGATTGACGTAAGTAAGTGTTCAGGATCTCTTAGAGATCATTCTAGATTCGAACGTCTTCGTAGGCCACTCATATTTATTTCATGTTGTGTAAGCTAGCCACCATAAAATGCTTAGTGCCGCTGCAAATTAAACATCACCCTTCCTTCCTAAAAGCTTAAATAGTCTTGGTACCCAGGCACATGATAGCTGAGTCCTCTGTGGCTCACAGTTTACTACAACAATCCAGGTGCAGGTTCAGATGAGTTTGTGCAGGATGATCTTACTCAGCTCCAGTGGGAGTATGATGAAGAGAGAGGCAGGATGTATGTGACGTATCCTGATGAGTAGAGGACCTGGTCGTGATCTTTGGGATAGCTTGGTAGTATCATTTGCAACTTCTTTTATCGTTTGATTTCGTCCGTAGTCGGACCGTGTGTTCAACTTGATGCTATGAATTGAGTGACATTGTAAGTTAGCATGTGGCGAGTGTAAGCCAACTTGTATACTCTTCTCATTCAGTATTGTATGTTGTAATGATATTATTCTTGCTAACTGCAAGATGCGCCTCTATCCCTTGCGTGGCCCTCGTGCCTTAAATGGATAGGCACGCATCTTGGGCGTGACATCGGTTCTACGACCAATCATTTTGGTCGTTAGAAGTCTGCCCACGCCACGTCGGATCCATCGTGGCAAGCTGATGTGGCAGAATTACGACCAAATGAAAAGGTCATAAATTAGAATCAGACCGGGCCATTCCGGCCGTCTACATGGGCCAAGCCCAATAATTCAGCCCATTTCATGTTTTCTCTCTCTTTATTTTGCTTAGCTGCATGGGCCTGGCCCAATAATTTGGGCTTCTTTATTTTCTTTGCGTCATCCACTTATTTGGTCATTGGCCTTATTAGATTTGTTTTTGTTTTTGTTCCAGAACTTGGTTTCATTTTATTTTTAGGCCTTTTCAGCCCAATTATTTGTCCAGTATTAAATCCAACACTATTTCATATTTAAATCAAGAAAACTGCAAGTCGAATTAAAACCATCCATCATATAAGATCACATAATACATCTCCCAGGTTTACATAACACAATAAGTCATCTCATGAATACATTTCCTTACACATGAATATTACAGGAACGAACAAAATTGCACAATAGAACAATGGCACATCTGCTACTGTCCCAATAGTACAATGGACTTCATTTCACTCTCCTACGAGACATGCTCGAGATGCGACAACTTGTCATCCTACAAGAACATTACACTGAAAATGAATCAATCAACAGGAAAGAAACATAAAAAATAGGCTCCAATCAGGGAGCATTCAAAAAGTTATAAAACTGTTGCTATTCAGTTTAGGATTTAGTTCGAACATAACATAAATAACTCATATAGTGCAATACCAAATCAATTGCATCCAGATTCAAACGATTTCGCACAACGAAAAATTTCTGAAGATAAGTATTAGACCAATCTTGAAGATATGCAATATCAATTCTGAAAATATGTTCTTGGTATTTGCAGCATTTGAAACACAGGAAAAATTCTAGTGGGAGAATTACGTTTAAGTTTATTTAAGCATGTGTTTTGTACCATCAAATTTCCATACTTCCACACAAATAATATTCCAATAGGTGAATGTAGGAAAATTTCTAGCGGGATAAGGTTCCATTTGTGGAGGTTAAACCTCAATAGAAACAGCAGCAGGAAACCTAGCATCCACCTGCAAGGTTCCATTTAAGCAACACACATCAACCTGATGCACATAACCACGAAGTTAGCAACCTTACACTTTCATATCACTAGGCATCATGCACATGTTTATATAAACGCTAATGGTAACACAACTCCATTAGGCCAGCAGGCCAGCTGCTACGCACGTACAGGCCCGGTGTCTGCATCGGCTAGAATGAGACACGATCGAGAGCGAACCCATGTGAACACCTTTTGACGGCACCAAAACAAAAAAGAACCGTAAAGGCACAAGAGACGCCAGCATGCATTCAGTTTACCGCTGTTGGTGTCTGTTTCTAAAGATGAAAACAAAGTGCAGCAGGTATGAGGAGTAGATTGCTCGTTGCAGCAGCCACCTACCTTCGACGATGGTGAGCGTGCAGGGTTTCAGCGCCACAATCTCCACGCCTTCCTCCAGCCGCTGCCCGCGCACCTGCATCCCGAAACACAAACGCACCACCGTTACAAATACTAGCATACAAATCAAGCCCACATCGCATCCCAAAAGTAGGTAAGTGAGCAATGATAGCATAGTTGAAGAAGTTGCATCTAATTAATTTGGTTGGCCGTGCAGCTTGCAGCCAACAATGTTGTGTTGGGGAACGTTGCATGGGAAACAAAAAAATTCCTACGCGCACGCAGATCTATCCATGGTGATGAGCATCTCCGAGAGGGAGAGTAGATCGACGTACCCTTGTAGATCGCTAAGCGGGAAGCGTGAAGAAACGCGGTTTGTGTAGTCGAAAGTCTTCGCGATCCAAATCGCCGAGCGTCCCGCGATCTCATCAGGATCCGTCCCGCGATCCAATCACGATCCGTCCCGCGAACTCATCATGATCCGTCCCGTGAACTCATCACGATCCATCCCGCGAACTCATCATGATCCGTCATGCGATCTCGTCATGATCCATCTCGCAATCTTGATCACGGTCCTTCCGATCTAGCGCCGAACGGACGGCACCTCCGTGTTCAGCACACGTACAGCTTGATGACGATCTCCGCGTTCTTGATCCAGCAAGAGGGAGCGGAGAGGTAGAAGAGTTCTCTAGCAGCGTGACGGAGCTGCGGCGATGGTGGTGGAGCTATTCCGGCAGGGTTTCGCCTAAGCACTACAGAAAACCGATAGAGAGGAGAAACTATGCACTAGAGGAACGGGTAGCACGTGGCTGAAAATTCTGTGGCAAAACCCTAAATCCTATAGTATATATAGGAGGAGAGGAGGAGCAGGCTTGGCTGCCAAAAATCTAGCCCTTGGGTTGGCCAAAGTGGGGAGGAGAGGAGGACTCCTCCTCCAATCCTAGTAGGATTAGGATTCCTCCTTTTTTTGGCCTTTTTCCACCTTTTTCCCTTTGGGCTTTTTCTTCCAGCCGCATGGGCCTTGAGTGGGACTTCCACCAGCCCACAAAAGGATGATATTTACTCTCTCACAGCCCATGAAGCCTCTTGGGTGGAAATACCCCTCCCGGTGGTCTCCCGGTACACTACCGGCACTCCCGGTACATTACCGATTAGCCCGAAACTTTTCCGGCGACCAAAATCGGACTTCCCCTATATCAATCTTTACCTCCGGACCATTCCAAAGCTCCTCGTGACGTCCGGGATCTCATCCGGGACTCCGAACAACCTTCGGTCACCACCATACATAACTCTATACTATCGAAACGTCACCGAACCTTAAGTGTGCAGACCCTGCGGGTTCGAGACCTATGTAGACATGACCGAGACACCTCTACGGTCAATAACCAATAGAGGGACCTAGATGACCATATTGGTTCCTACATATTCTACGAACATCTTTATCGGTCGAACCTCTGTGTCAAGGATTCAGTCAATCCCGTATGATGTTCACTTTGTTCTTCGATATGTTACTTGCCCGAGATTCGATCGTCGGTATCTCCATACCTAGTTCAACCTCGTTACCGGCAAGTATCTTTACTCGTTCCATAATACAAGATCCCGTGACTAACACTTAGTCACATTGCTTGCAAGACTTGATGTGATGTTGTATTACCGAGTGGGCCCTGAGATACCTCTCCGTCACACGGAGTAACAAATCCCAGTCTTGATCCATGCCAACCCAACAGACACCCTCAGAGATACCTGTAGAGTACCTTTATAGTCACCCAGTTACGTTGCGACGTTTGATACACACAAGGCACTCCTCCGATGTCAGTGAGTTGCATGATCTCATGGTCATAGGAACAGATACTTGACATGCAGAAAACAGTAGCATTAAACTGACACGATCATATGCTACGTTTGTAGTTTGGGTCTTGTCCATCCCATCATTCTCCTAATGATGTGATCCCGTTATCAAATGACATCTCATGTCAATGGCTAGGAAACCTTAACCATCTTTGATCAACGAGCTAGTCTATTAGAGGCATACTAGGGACATGGTTTTGTCTATGTATCCACACATGCATCTAAGTCTCCGATCAATACAATTATAGCAAGGATAATAAACGATTATCATGAACAAGGAAATATGATAACAACTAATTTGTTATTGCCTCTAGGGCATATTTCCAACAGTCTCCCACTTGCACTAGAGTCAATAATCTAGTTCACATCACCATGTGGTTTGCATTGTTATGAATCTAACACCCAATGAGTTATGGGGCTCGATCATGCTTTGCATGTGAGAGAGGTCTTATAGTCAACGGGTCTACGACATTCAGATCCGTGTGTACTTTGCAAATTTCTATGTCAAACCGTAAACACTGCTACCACACTCCACTTGGTACTATTCCAAATGGCTGCTCCACTATACGTATCCAGATTGCTACAACGAGTCATCCGGATTGGCGTTAAAGCTTGCATCGACGTGACTCTTTACGACGAACTCTTTATCACCTCCATAATCGAGAAACATCTCCTTAGTCTTTTAGTTACTAAGGATAATCTTGATCGCTGTCTAGTGCTCCATTGCAGGATCACTTTGAAACCTTCCGGCCATACTTATGGCAAGGCTGACATTGGGTCTTGTGCACAGCATTGCATACATGATAGAGCCTATGGCTGAAGCATAGGGGATGACACTCATCTTTTCTCTATCTTCTACAGTCACTGGGCATTGAGTCTTACTCAACTTTATACCTTACAAATCAGGCGAGAACTCTTTCTTTGACTGATCCATTTTGAACTCTTTCAAAATCTTGTCAAGGTATGTACTCATTAAAAGTCTCATCAAGTATCTTGATCTATCTCTATAGATCTTGATGCTCAACAATTAGGTAGCTTTATCCAGGTCTTCCTTTGAAAAACTCTTTTCAAACAACCCTTTATGCTTTCTAGAACTTCTATATCATTTCCGATCAACAATATGTCAACCACATATGCTCATCGGAAACTCTACAGTGCTCCCACTCACTTTATTGTAAATACAAGTTTCACATGGTGTCATCTCAACGGATTTAGATGGTGCCCTATTTAATGTGAATGTAATTGTCTCTAATGCACAACCCCAAAGTTATAGTAGCAAAATGATAAGAGACATCATAACATGCACCATATCCAATAGAGCACGACTATGACGTTCGTACATACCATCACACTATGGTGTTCTAGGTGGCGTGTGTTGTGAAACAACTTTCACATTGTCTAAAGTTGTATGCCAAACTCGTAACTCAGATATCCACCTCTATGATCATATCGCAGATATTTTTATCTTCTTGGCACGATGATCTTAAACTTCACTCTGAATTTGCTTGAACTATTCAAACGATTCAGACTTGTGTTTCATTAAGTAAACATACACTATATCTACCCAAATCATCAGTGAAGGTAAGAAAATAACGATATCCACCGCACGCTACAAGACTCATTGGATTGCATACATCAACATGTATCATTTCCAATAAATCACTTGCCCGCTCTATCAAACCAGAAAACAGGGTCCTTAGTCATCTTTGACCAAGAGGCATGGTTCACATGTCTCAACCGATTCGAAATCGAAAGAGTCCAAAGATCCATCAGCATGGAGTTTCTTCATGCGTTTTATACCAATATGACATTTAGTGGCAGTGCCACAAGTATGTGGTACTATCATTATTAACTTTGCATCTTTCGGCATCAATGTTATGAACATGTGTATTACTATGATCAAAATTCAACAAACCATTCTCACTGGGTCCATGACCATTGAAGGTATTATTCATGTAAACAAAATAACCATTATTCTCTAACTTAAATGAATAACCGTGTTGCAATAAACACGATCTAATCACATTCATGCACAACGGAAAACACCAAATAACACTTATTTAGGTTTGTTACTAATCCCGAAGGTAGAGAGAGCATGCGATGTCGATCACATCAACCTTGGAAACACTTCCAACACACATCGTCACCTCACCCTTAGCTAGTTCTCCGTTTATTCCATAGCTTTTATTTCGAGTTACTAACATTTAGCAACCAAACCGGTATCCAATACCCAGGTGCTACTAGGAGTACTAGCAAGGTACACATCAATAACACGTATATCAAATATACTTCTGTTGACGTTGCCAGCCTTCCTATCTACCAAGTATCTAGGGTTGTTCTGCTTCAGCGACCGCTCTCCTCATAATCGAAGCACTTAGTCTCAGGTTTGAGTTCAACTTTGGGTTGGTTCACTGGAACAGCAACTGGCTTGCCATCCATGAAGTTTCCCTCCTTGCTCTTCTCGAAACTAGTGCTTTTACTAACCATCACACTTGACGCTCCTTCTTGATTTCTACCTTCGCGGTGTCAAACATCGCGAACAGCTCAAGGATCATTATTTCTATCCTTGGCGTTTTATAGTTCATCACCAAGTTCTAGTAGCTTAGTGACAATGACTTGAAGAACTATATCAATCACTATCTTATCTAGAATATCAACTCCCACTCGATTCAAGCAATTGTAGCACCCAGACAATCTGAGCACATGCTCAACGATTGAGCTATTATCCTTCATCTTGCAGGCAAAGAATCTTGTTGGAGATCTCATATCTCGCAACATGGGCACGAGGCTGAGATCCTAATTTCAGCTCTTAGAACATCTCATATGTTCCGTGACGTTCAAAGCATTTCAGGGCCTCAATTCTAAGCTGTAATGCATGACGCACTAAACTATCAAGTAATCATTAGAACGTGCCTGTCAGATGTTCACAACATCTACAAACGACGCTAGAGGGGTTGGCGCACCGAGCGGTGCATTAAGGACATAAGCCTTCTGTGCAGCAATGAGGATAGTCCTCAGATCATGGACCTAGTCTGCAATATTGCTACCAACATCTTTCAACTCTATTTCTCTAGGAACATATAAAAATTCAAGGGACCTACAGCGCGAGCAAGTAATCTACAACATAATTTGCACAGATACAATGAACTATGTTCATGATAATGAGTTCAATTAATAATATTACTTAAGAACTCCCACTCAAATTGACATCCCTCCATTCATTCGAGTGATACATGATCCAAATTCATCAACTCAAGTCCGATCATCACGTGAGTTGAGGTGGTTTCAATGGTGAACATCATCATGTTGATCATATCTACTATATGACTCACGTTCGACCTTTCGGTCTCTTGTGTTCCAAGGCCATGTCTGTACATGCTAGGCTCGTCAAGTTTAACCCGAGTGTTCTACATGTGCAACACTTGCTTGCACCCGTTGTATGTGAACGTAGAGTCTATCATACCCGATCATCACATGGTGTCTCGACACGAAGAACTTCCGCAACGGTGCACACTCGAGGAGAACACAATTTATCTTGAAATTAAGTGAGCATCTTATAATGCTACCGTCGTCCTAAGAAAAACAAGGTGCATAAAAGGATTAACATCACATGCAAATCATAAGTGACATGATATGGCCATGAACTTGTGCTTATGATCTCCATCATGAAAGAACCGGCATGATCTCCATCGTCACCGGCATGACACCATGATCTCCATCATCTTGATCTCCATCAACGTGTTGCCATCGGGGTTGTCGCGCCCAACATGCTTCTACCACTATTCCTACCATTTAGCGATAAAGTAAAGCATTACATAGAGCTTAATGATTGACACACAGGTCATACTATAATTAAAGACAACCCTATGGCTCCTGTTGGTTGCCGTACTCATTGACATGCAAGTCGTGATATTCTATACAATACATGATCATCTCATACATCACATATATCTCATCATGTAATTGGCCATATCACATCACAACTTACCCTGCAAAAACAAGTTAGACGTCCTCTAGTTGTTGTTGCATGTTTTACGTGGCTGCTACGGGTATCTATCAAGAACAATTGTCACCTACACAAAACCACAACGGTGATACATAAGTTGCTTTTCAACCTTCTCAAGGACCACCTTTGTCAAATCCGATCCAACTAAAGTAGGAGAAACAGACACCTGCCAGCCATCTTTGTGCAACGAAGTTACACGTCAGTCGATGGAACCGGTCTCTGGTAAGCGTACGAGTAATGTTGGTCCGGGCCGCTTCATCCCATAATACCGCTGAACCAAAACACGACCAAGGGAGGAAGCAATCTAAGCATCAACGCCCACAAACTCTTTGTGTTCTACTCGAGATCTCATCTACACATAGACCTATCTCATGATGCCACTGTTGGGGAATGTTGCATCGGAAACAAAAAAATTCCTACGCACATGCAAGATCTATCCATGGTGATGAGCATCGAGGAGAGGGAGAGTGGATCTACATACCCTTGTAGATCGCTAAGCGGGAAGCGTTAAGAAACGCGGTTGGTGTAGTCGAACGTCTTCACGATACAAATTGCCGAGTGTCCCGCGATCTCATCACGATTCGTCCCGCGATCCAATCATTATCCGTCCCGCGATCCAATCACGAATCGTCTCGCGATCTTGATCACGGTCCTTCCGATCTAGTACCAAACGGATGTCACCTTCGTGTTCAGCACACGTACAGCTCGATGACGATCTCCCCCTTATTGATCCAGCAAGAGGGAGCGGAGAGGTAGACTAGTTCTCTGGCAGTGCGACTGTGTTGCAGTGATGGTGGTAGAGGAATTCTAGTAGGGCTTTGCCTAAGCACCGTTGAAAACCGATCTAGAGGAGAAAATGATCTAGAGGAAGAAGAGGGCAGCACGTGGCAATAAGGGTTAGGGATGCCCTCAAAACCTCTAGTATATATAGGAGGAGAGGAGGAGGAGGCTTGGTGCAAGGGCCAGCCCCTCTTTGGTTCGACTGAAGTGGAGAGGAGGAGTCCTCCTCCTCCACTACTAGAGGATTAGGACTCCTTCCTTATTTCCACCTTTTAGCCTTTTTCCACCTTTTCCACTTTGGAATTTCTTCCCACTCGCATGGGCCTTTTGTGGGACTTTGGCCAGCCCACTAAGGGCTGGTATTTATTCTACCACAACCCATGTAGCCTCTTGGGCCTAATGATGTGATCCCGTTATCAAATGACATCTCATGTCCATAACTAGGAAACCCTAGCCATCTTTGATCAACGAGCTAGTCTATTAGAGGCATACTAGGGACATGGTGTTGTCTATGTATCCACACATGTATATGAGTTTCCGATCAATACAATTATATCATGGATAATAAACGATTATCATGAACAAGGAAATATGATAATAACCAATTTATTATTGCCTCTAGGGCATATTTCCAACAACTAATTTAGAGCATGGTTCCCACTTGTATGCAAGTTTAACATGAAAAAAAAATACCATGGAATTATACACATCAAAGGCTAATATATTCATGTTGGCACAATTATCATAGCATGCATGGATTAAATATAACAAAAATGACAAAATGGCACTTTGAGACAAAATGACATTTTGTCAAAGTTGCTCAAATGCTCAAACAAGTCACACCAATGAATTCCTAAGATTCTTCTACCCGAATTACATGTATCATACTCATATGTTCACTTGGAGCATCATGACCAAACACTAGTTAGATAAAACCCCAACAATCCTATAAGTGAAAACTTAGCGAAAATGCTCATAGACATAAATGCTCATATCCAGATTTGGGTTATTACTAGAAAAAGAAATAACCTAATATCTTAATTAAAACATAAAAGAAAACAACAATTTA
The DNA here is from genome assembly GCA_022496015.1 of Hordeum marinum. Taxonomy (NCBI): domain Eukaryota; kingdom Viridiplantae; phylum Streptophyta; class Magnoliopsida; order Poales; family Poaceae; genus Hordeum; species Hordeum marinum. Next base: position 463,427,996 of record CM039674.1, read on the forward strand.
CAGGGGGCCCACCTGGCATAGGCACCAGGGCCCCCTAGTGGATGACAAGTGGGGCCAGGCCCACTTGTCATACACACACTAACACACATACACACACAACCACTCACAAGCTCACCTGGGATCTGCCTGACACAACAGATCCCATCCACACATGCACACACGCTGGCACACACACAAACTCTACATAGCCACACAGGATTGGCACACAGCCACACCAGATCCTATCCACACACACAACACAACACACGGGATCCGGCCACCACACTTGATACAGACACACACACACTCTCCAGCCACTCACAAAAAGGAAAAAAACGGGGGGACTTGCGCCCGCGGGGGATCGAACTTGCATCTCCCTGCTGGGAGGGCGCGGCGCTGGCCACTGGGCTATGGAGGGAAGTCTGCTAGAGAGGGGGGACACAAGATAACATTAGAAGACCCATCTTCTCCTTCCCGCCGACAGACAGAGAGAAGGTGATGCCGGCAAGCCCTTCGGCGACAAATGGAGCCGGCGACCTGCGGTGGAGCTACGGTATCTCAGGAGGCCCTTCCCCTTGGAGCTGCGGGTCATACAATAATTAAAGACAACCCTATGGCTCCTGCTAGTTGTCGTACTCATCGACATGCAAGTCGTGATAATCTATACATCACATGATCATCTCATACATCACATATATCACATCATGTAATTGGCCATATCATATCACAAGATACCCTGCAAAAACAAGTTAGACCTCCTCTAATTGTTGTTACATGTTTTACGTGGCTGCTATGGGTATCTAGCAAGAACAATTCTCATCTACACAAAAACCACAACGGTGATACACTAGTTGATTTTCAACCTTCTCAAGGACCGCCTTTGTCGAATCCGATCCAACTAAAGTGAGAGAAACTGGCACCCGCAAGCCATCTATGCAACAAGTTGCGGTCGAGGGAACCGGTCTCTCGTAAGCGTACGAGTAATGTTGGTCCGGGCCGCTTCATCTCATAATACCGCTGAACAAAAATCCAACCAAGGGAGGAAGCGATCTAAGCATCAACGCCCACAAACTCTTTGTGTTCTACTCGAGATCTCATCTACACATAGACCTAGCTCATGATGCCACTGTTGGGGAATGTTGCATGGGAAACAAAAAAATTCCTACGCACACGCAGATCTATCCATGGTGATGAGCATCTACGAGAGGGAGAGTGGATCTACGTACCC